>JAOYFF010000001.1:42063764-42075823 GCA_025773925.1 Cryptomyrus ogoouensis | reverse complement strand
TTTATCTTAAAGAACCTGGATGTATCGCACGTATATTTTATCTTAAAGAACCTGGATGTATCTCACAGATAATTTATCTTAAAGAACCTGGATGTATCGCACGTATATTTTATCTTAAAGAACCTGGATGTATCTCACAGATAATTTATTGTAAAGAACCTGGATGTCTCTCATGTATATTTTATCTTAAAGAACCTGAATGTATCTCATGTTTATATAATCTTATTTAATGTAAAATTTACATAAATATTTCATGCAGTTCTGATATTTTCCCAGCTGTTTCTCTTTTTAATCGCGTATGTACATTGTATTATTCAGATTATAAACATTAAACAGTCACATTAAGCATGATTATTTGATCACCCAAACACACATATTTCCAGAGAATTAAAATAATAATTCTCCAGTTCATAATATTCAAACTTTCATAAAAATAATGGGAGAAAAAGTTTTTAATTGTGTTGCTTGAAGAACAAATATATTAAAAATGCATAATATATTTGTCTTGCTCTCTCCATTCTTAGCTCCTATAATATAATATTTATTATGCATATTTCAGTGACCAGACAATGCACCTAACTTACACATTAATGCTCTAATTTGTATAAAATTTGTTTAATGCGTGCAAGGAAAAGGGACACATTAGTCATTAGAATTCATCATTTTCCAATAAAAAGAACTATGTTCCTAAAAACAGATATTAATGAGGGAACAACAAAAGCATGCTATGAAATATGACTGCACTTAAAATAGATTTTCTATTGTTTTTATTATGTTAAACTTTTTCAAATTGCAAAGGTATGTAATTTTTTTTCATGTGCAGTTTTTAAACCATTACAAGAGACTTTTAAAAAATCACCTCTTTCCAAACAACAGCATAGCTACAAATAGCTCATTTGCATCATGCAGAAACACATTTAAAAATGGCAGTAAAGGGGAGATGCACGTTTTTGCACAAATTTATTTATATCACATTTTAAAATGTATTGTATTTGCTTAAACATAAACTCTGAAGCGAATTAGATTAGCATAAAATGTTAATAGCAGAGACCATGAAGATGTAAAAGCAGCCGCCTCGGCTCGGCTAAGAGCGCCTGAGATCACGGTGTCTATCGGGTAATGAAGCCGTAGAGATGCAGCAAAGCTTCGGCACAAACACGCTCACAAGCGCCTGCTACGGCACAGGGCCTGTCACCTACTTCACAGCGGGGTGGCACAGAACCCCCACCCACCCCAACACCACCCACCGGCCCCCCCCACATCTGATTAAATATCCCTCTTCCAGTTGGATCATTACGGCTCTAATTCAATCTGAATTTCAGGAACTTGTTTGCTCGGTTACCTGTCATGTGACATCAGCTTGTCATATTAGTGGTGATCGTTCCCTGAACCTAATCTACTTTAAACAATTTCATTGGGTAGTGGCCTATAAATCATTTCATAATGGGCCTGGCACATGCTGGCTTAGGTAAGTAAACAAATCAGGTCTGTTTTATGTTAGGCAGCAATGAACTTGGCTTTATCAACTTCCTATTGATTCCTGCACACCACAAGGGCAGAATTCCTCCAGGATAAGTTCCTCATTAATGTAAGTACAGGTCGCCACAAAGCAATTATTTTACAGAATCGTCATGAACTGGTATCTTTGTGTTATAAAACGTCACAAAAAAGTGTGTCTGTTGGGCTTTTTCGGTTTACATTTTATTCATTACATGGTCCTGTTTCAAGTTACATTGTTTTTTTTCTCGCAATACAGTTATTCTCTTTAACTCAGCCCATTATTTGCAATGACAGACACAAAGGTACATTAATTAATCAAAGAAGCATTAATCAAAGTATTCCATTGTAAGATTGCTATTTTTAACAATGAAATGTCTGACTTGCCAGAGGCTGTCTTGATTGTGCAAGGCACGTTTTAATTTTTAATTTTCATTTAAAGTGCATTTCAACTTGAAGCAAAATTATTTACGCACCCGAACAAAACACATTCGCTGTGATCTGCAACCAGATGTTATCCATATGTCGGTTAATAGCCAAGGACAAGTAACAAAAGGCCCGCTTAAATTGTAACAGACAAATGTTATTTTTTTAGCACTGGAGTTTATTTGTAAGTCTTATTTTTCTGAGGAGTATGCACATTTACAACCACAAACGTATTGATTGATAATGAGAATGTGTTTAATGACTATACTACATGAACTGGGCAAGTTTTGAGAAAACAGAGAGAGAGAAAGAGAGAGAGAAGAAAAAAGCATGAATATAACCTCCAGCTCTCACAAACGCAATATTCTCTGCTTTTCCATCTGGACCTGACACGGAATTACATCACCATGTCAAACATTATTATGGCCACATTGTCCATAATAGAGAGATTCGTTTTTTTAAAAAGCGTGTCTGCATCTCGTTGTGTTTTTGATTCGACGCTTTGGTGCGCTCATTGATCAACTTCAGGCTGTTTCAGCAAGGTTTAGCGCTGGACGCTCATATTAAGAGGCGCCGCTGCGACGTGATTGGGCGGCACCGACGAATAACAGGAAGGAGCCCGTGTGACCAAACCTGGGCAGAAATTAAGCAGTTCAATGGCGTGTCAGGGGAGCTTTTCGCACCAATATATCTCCCTAATGCGGGCAATTTCCTGAAGATTTTAGGCCAATGGAAGGGATTTGGTCTCAGTGGGCGACATTTTTGAATGGATCCTGTTTCCCAATGAGGGCCTGATTAAGCTGGTGTCCGGTTGGTGGGACGTACATGCTCGAGCGCTACCTGCTCTGTCATTAACCACTAACCTCTAACCTTTTACCGGTGACTTGCTATCCCCTCAGATGTAAAAAAACTTACCAGCGTCTTAAAAAAACACACTCTACGGGAAATGGGAATTGATAATTAGGGTGGCAATTACTATGCAAAAAAAGAGGAACTTCTTTTGGTCGAAGAGCCATGAGTATCTAACAAGCAGCATCACCGAGGGGTAAGAGAATCAAATGGGAACGATGGAAATTCCTCTTCCCATTTTAACCCACCCAGCTAGCATCCCTACCCTCTGCCAACCTTCTGGAAGCCAAATCACTGCTGGCGTTTAGAGGGTAATCTTCTCAATTACTGCGCCTGTGTTAGTGCGTCTGTGGGGCTCTTTGCAGTTTTAATCCATCTGGGAGCGCGTTTGCCGTTGACAGTGTGAAGGGGAGCTAGAATAAAGTAATCCTCAGGAGGCTGCAGGAACCTTCGACCGAGCCACTGCTGAAGCCCTAAATTCTTTCACTTCCTCCTCGAGTGCCTTTATGATTCGGGTGAAATGTGACTGACAGCAATTACAGCATTCTCAGCCGTCAGCAGTGCTGGAGGAGCAGGGGCGCCTGACTCAAGGTGAAAACCATTAAAAAATTGTAAAAACAACATTTACCTTTTCAATCTTAAAAAAGCCCCCAAATGATTCATGCAGATTTTGTACCAGTAGTTTTTCTTAACACTTCATTTGGTTGTTAGCTTGTGGCCTAATGAAAATGCGTACAGTTTGTGGAATGTCCTTTTTTCCTTAGGATTTTATCGCAAAACAGAAATTTATGCAGCGTATTTTAAATGTGTAACGTCAAGCCCAGAATTTTATTCAAAATGCAAGCAAGTCGCATTTCATGCAGATTATTAATGTTAATTAATGTGGAGCCAGATACCCTGAGTGTCCCAGTGTTACACAACCACCCATCTTGCAGTGTATTTTTGTTTGGTGGTGAACTGGAGACGCAAGTCCATGCCTGTCACCCGTAACGATAAGCACTGATTCTACCATATACGGGATGTACATTTTCAGTGAACTATACAGCACCCTGACTGAGCCTGAAATATGTCCTCTACTCAGTCTCTTTGCGTATCATATGCATGTCTTGCATGTCACTTTTTTGTTGAGTGGACATTAAAAATAATAGTCTTTTTAAAAAAAAAAAAAAAGTTGACATTTTTATTTGTTTGATTTGCGGGCTGATGGGGGTGTGACATTGGTTTGGCTTTTGTTTTATTCCTGCTTTTGTATGCATTGTTACATAGTAATTAACTAACAATCCAATAAAACACATCCAATATATGGCCAAAAAACAGATTAAATATCTGACTGTTCACAGTCATGTTTGTGACAAGTGAAAAACGTTAGGCTGCTTCTTGATAACCTCGGCGTGGAATTCTATTGCAGTGAGACAGCTCGCCTCCTCTCCTGACGCTGCAGCGGCCGGCGTGGGGATTGGCACGAGGGGAGCGCAGTCACCGCTGGACACAGATTAGTCCCTGTCTCCTCTGTGGGTGCCGCCCTCCTCTCTGGGCGGCTGACAGGGGAGATTTAACGTAACTTGTGCCGAAAGTGACTCTAATTGTCATTTCAGAGGACAAGAGGCCGCATCCATTCTGTGGATGCTCTTGAAATTCAGTACGGCACGTTATCATATCGAGCGAAGCCACATGGGCCGTCCTTATTGAAATAGACTTTTGAGTAAAGAAGGATTTTTTAAATTGGCAGGACACGTCATAGAGCGTTTAGCTTTAATGGGCAGCAAAACAACTTTTTAAGCTAAGTGACAAACAACTGCGGCAGGTATCAGAACTTCCAGGTTATTACGAAGCGTCCTTTAAAGAACGGCACTGGGATTTTTGGCGATTTCACTGCTGACTATTCCAGCACAGTATCATTTCAGTTGCAGGATAATGGATGCCTCCGTAATGGAAACAGTTCCTTCTATTGCAGCCTTCCGTGTTTTGTTTTCATCGCAAGACAGAGAATCTTTGGATGGGTTGCCGTGGTGATGGATATAGCCAGTGAGACAGTGCTGAGCTGAGTTTCCAGTGATCTCATTTTAGGAGGATAGGTTTAAAAACACTGTCCACAAATATAGAGTTAGCAAGCTTTCGGAAGCAATTGTAATTGCAAAAGTTGTGTTCACCCAAGACGTGAGCACATATACATTAGGATTCAGTACAAGATATGTCAGTCAATGTCACGTCCATCACTGAGGTTATCATCCCCAGTTGTTTGAGGTACGAACACATTTCTGTCAGTGTCAGGTTGATACCTCTCAGTTACTGTTTTTTTTTTTTTTTTTTACTTTTTCTTTATCCCATAGTCAAAGTCAGAGGTCATTCATACATCTTTAAATAGAGGGAGTGCGAAGGAGCAGGCCTTAGCAGCTCTGTAAATACTCTGTCGTTCATGTCAAACCAAAAGTCTTGTGAGACCTTGACTGAATGGGGAAAAAATGTCTGGATTTGTACATTTAAGCCTCATCTTGAAATGGATCCTGCTCGGGAAACATTTGCTATTACAGCAGGGAACTGAGGCTCTCAGTGGAAGATCTCTGACCTACAGCCTCACGTCGCAATTCCTCGCTGTAGCTTTAGTGAATCCGATCATAACCATTAACTAAGAATTCTGAAATAAGCCAAAGCAAAACTCTTGGTCCTCATTCCAAGAAAGCATGCACATTCAGAAAGCCGGGGGGGCTCTGAAGCTCGAGGTTCAAGTCGTAGCCTGAGCACTGTGGTCACTGCCCCCAGTGTGCCGAACCTGAAACGATCCATTAGAATGTACAGCTGCATGAACAGGTCACCATGTAAGTGGATAAAGACCTTTACAGGAGGCAGGAATACAAAACGAATGTACTGGTTCTGTTTGGCGGAGGCCGAACTGCTGTCTTTGTGGTCCATTAAGCATATCTTAAAAAGGGGGGGGGGAGGGGGGTCAAATAGCTTTACTGCTTTTTTTCGGGGCTTTCAGTCACCCCCAAAGGTGAAATTTCTGCTCTTTTTAAGTGTAGACTTTGAATCCAGACTGTAAGCGCCGTGGGGCCTTAAACGCTCTCTGTTGAAAAAAAAGTTAAGCTGTCCTATTGAATTGATTGAACATTCATGGAACTAAAGCAAGCGTTCCTTCCCTCGCAAGGCTGGAAATGACTTCCAGACATCTCCAAAGCGATGCAAGTTTAAAAGACATAAGGATTTTTTACCTTTGAGTCAGGTGTTTCAACTTTGCCTACAGGCTAAATTGAACTGTTTGGTCTCCGATGAATAGTGAGGGAATATTTGACTTACAGCTGACGTCTCCTATAGAATAAGCTTGTTTTCTCCCCAAACTAATTACTCTGTCGATGGAGGGCTTTTGATTTGTAATTTTTTTGACTTGTAAATTCATTGTCACGCATTATAAATAAGTAATTGAATGTTAAGATTTGCACAAAGTCAGTGTTGCACCTGAGTAGTCTGTCATTCATGGCACTAAATCACTCTATGTGCTATATGATGTCTGCAGATGTTATTATAAATATTTAAATGTGTCCTTATGTTTAGCAGACAGTCACATGTGCTGAGTTATGTGCTGTGATACAGTTTAATCTTCCCCTGTTGACTTTGAACTCTTGTCCTGAGCTGCTAAATACATTTTTACATATTGAACAAAACCGGGTCTGTTTCTTCTATTCTCTCAGTATATTAAATGGGGGAGAATTTCAAAGATATGTCGCAGGAACGTCACAGCGCTCTCTGTTGTCAATCAAAGGGCAACACTGAAAGTCATTTTCCAGACAACAGAGGACTCGGACAGTATCACAAAAGCTGTTATGATATAAGTCCCCGAAGAAAAAAAAAGATCAATGAAAACCGAAGTATTACTGTGCACCGGCCAAGAGAATGGAATTATGCTCAATTTTCTTCATATGAGGTTTTTTTCTCGCTTAGAGGCAGCAAGATGTGTGTGATATGGCAGCGTTTCCCCCGCCAGCTGCCCCTGTAACGTGGCATCCTAAGGCACGTAAGGCCGGCTTTTCCTACGTTTCCGTTAAACTCAGTCACGGATTCCTTCCACCCCAGAACCAGGAAACAACAACAACAGCGACAACAACAACAAGCTAGCTGAATAATTATTTGGCAGTTGCAGGAACTTTTGTCAGGGTGAGATATCCTCAGATTCATTTTTTAATCATTGGCAATTAGTTTTGTTTTAATAACATCCACAATTAAGGTCCCCGTCTGCATAATTCATGACACCCTGGTGCTGATGTCAAAAATCAAATGCAACAAATTAAAAATAACAAGTGTGAGACAGTGTGATTCAATTAAAAGCCGGGGAGACGTTGGAGGATGCATAATTGAGGGCCGGCATGGTAAGACACGTGTCAAGCCTGTCACCTTCGGTGGCGCTATTGGATTTCTGCTGTCACGGGCACTTAAATCTGTGCTGTAAAAATTGCAGGTTACATTGATTTCTCACTTTTATTTGTGTGCATGTTGTGGGTGAGATGGGTGGGGGGGGGGGGGGTTCTGTAAATAAAGACAGGTGGAGGAACCATGGGGGGTGCCAGGTTAACCTGAAGCACCCCCCACAAATTAAAGAAAATATGATGCTGGTGACCTGTTTCAATGCCATTTTCACCCTTCTGCGTTTTTTCCACTCTTGTCGGCTTTTCACCCCAGTACCACCTTTGTGACCTTCTCCGTGCTTCCATGGAGGAACAGGGTTTCTACCGATGTTATTATTTCGCTAACGCTAATGCTCGAGCTTTATCAGGAATATGTTTGTACCTATTTTTCTTTTTGCTAGAGAATTACAAAAAACATGGAGGCTAACGTCCAGGCGGCCTTGGTTTCACGTGCGACCTGCCGTAATCGCTGGCTGGCGTGGGCCCGAAGATGGGAACGAGCGTGATCCTGCAGCTGCAAAGGTGAGCCATGTGTAAATTAGTAGGTTCCAGATAGCCAGGGGTGACAGCAAACAGCCACATCTGGATTTCTCAGGCCACAGCTGGCTGCCTTACAAGACACGGCTCTGGGAAGCGAGATGGAACACAGACGTGCAGAAGATGAATGGGAACATCACACATTATTGCGCTATTAATTGTAACACAGCCCCAGTCGCACTGCAGCTTAGCTGGGTGTATTCAGCGCGATATTAATGGGTGTGGTTGCATAGGTTCTCTGTGAGCACTTCTGAGGACAACAGCGGTGAGGGACAATAAATCATAAAAATAATAATAACACAACAATAACACATTACAGTGCCCCCCACCCTCTCGGCCCCCACCCAGCACCAGCAACACGTGGATCAATTTGTTATGGCATAAATCTTGTTAAACCTCATACTGATACCACTGAATGCGCACAAAACCCCGGCACACGCATGTATGTACATGTATGCCTGTCAGCACGTGTGTTTGCGTATAACTGAGTGTGGCACAAACAAGTAACTGCAAACTATAATGACCCGTAAACTTCAGTACGCAACTGTATAGTATTCAAACCTTTAACAGAGCTAATAAATGATGTAATGAGCTGGAATATGTGAGGGATTTGCAGGGGATGAGCGCTGGATCAGGATCAGGGCTCCGTGACGCAAACGGAGCATGACTCTGCTCTCCTTCTTCGGACAGTGAATGAATGGCTGGTAGCTTTGCAGACCTGCCAAGCAGGTGCTCGTGCCTGGGAGTTTGGGGAAGTTCATGTTCGCGGGAGATGTGGCTGTTTTCTTTTTCCTGTATGCAGTTAGCAGCCGCGTGAAAAAGAGGAACAGTCAGCCGAGCCGTTACCTCATACTTGTGGGGGTGCGGGTTCTAATCGACCAGACGGTCCACAGACGTGTTGTGCATGTGTGTTTGCGTGGTCGCCTCCCTGTTTGCTGTGGGTGAACTTTAAACGTGATGACTGTCTTTGTTCCCTCAAATAGCCTGGTGCTGTCTGTGCTGGTATGCTTCTTGGAACAAGGTCTGGATGACTGTGACCTTAAATGGATAAAGAGGTTTTGCCAAACCCTCTCTTGTGCGATGACTTTGTAAACAGGCCATCAGGGGCCTGTATTAAAACTTCCTCACCGCTCAGATTCATATAATATTACACTCGCAGAGTGTGGTTTCTCCTCATGGGCTGACCTACGTGACAGCTGTTTTATTACACTGCATGTCGATGTACCCATGAGGTACAGCACACACGCGTCACCAATGGCCTGCCGCCACAGATCGTGTTTTCATGACCCAGAGTAACACATGCTGGCCCGTTCGGTCGTCCCAGATGTCTGTGGCAGCATTAATATCCGAACGTGTGAGAAAAGAAAGTCCAATATCAAGCTTTCTGTGTGAAATGCACACTATGTTATGAAACACTTGCAAAGCAGTAATTATCACACGAGTTAAACGAGCGCTGACAGCTGGAACAGTAAAATGACTTCCCCGCGGGCATTAAAATGAATAAACTGTGCAGTGGCGGTTTAATTTAGCGACCGCAGGGCCGTTTTAGCATGTTCGGAAACGCGCAACATCGATGTGCCACGATAAACAAACACGGAAATGCCTAAACTAAATGAACACTTGGATATTCCCGCCTTCTGCGCCATCTGTTGCGTGCGGGCTGTTCGGTCTGGGCACCCCATCCAGGCAGGCTGCTAGTTTACGTCTCGTCCTGCAGCCAGCGCAGCGGCCCTCTCCCTGCCGCGCGTCCAGAGTGCCTGAACGCCAAAGCCGACGGACATAATGGCGGGGTGTAGAAATGCTAATACCCTAACGCCAAACGGGTCTGTTTAACTGTCACCTGATCCTTGTCCCTGATGTCTCCTTGCTGGACTGCTGGGTCATCTAGAAGGAAGCACGTGTTTGCGAATGCCCCGAGTGAGTCACACTTAGGCTTTGCAGTGAGTAATTCCTGATGGAGTAATTACCAATGGCTGAGAGGCTACGGCTCCCCAAAGCATCATCACAGTCTTTACAGCGAGGGCCTAATTGTAGCCAGACACCGTAACCTTCTGTTGGCCTGTGTCCTTGCTTTAACCCTGCCCCTCGCTCCCTACTCGCCAACAACATATGGGAAAATTTTTCAGTCTGATTGTTCCAATCTGATTAAGGAAAGTTATGTAGCTGCCATTTATTGGTGTTCTTGTGAACCAACTAGCAGCTGCGTTGCAAAAGGTTCCTGCTTAATGCTCCCATTTAATTCCCACTTAAAGACACTTAATGCCTGTTCTAATTCCAGTACATCCATTAGACTAACTCTGATCACCGCGATTGTTCGTGGTGCCCGCTGTTGACCAGAATCGCGGCTCGAATCAAAACGCTGGCAGCAGAGCAAAGTCTTTCTTGGTGGGTACAAAGAAAATGGGTCAACCGCCCGTGAAATGGCATGGAATTTATGATAAACACGCTTTCAAAGCGCAGGAACCAGTGCGGGGAAAGTCTCCCAGGACCGACTTCTCGCTGATAGGTTTTTTCCCCTTCTAAAGCATTAACGCCGTAAGATAAGTTCAACAAAAGGGAGCCAGAGAAGCAATCCACACACGGACAATTAAAGCATTTAGCATCAGCAGATGCCCAACAGAAACTGGGGTAGAAGAACCTTTTGGTCCTTGGTTAATCCCGTCTCATTTGCATTTCCTTTCAGCAACATGAAAGGAAAAAGCTAATAGCCACTTGATTTTGTTTGTTTGCTAATATTCTCCGTTAAGTCAAGAAGAGGCAGCGTGACCTGGCTGGTGGGAGGATGGCATCTAGCATGTAAATAATCACAAAAGGCAGAGCCAGCCACAGTCCACGGTGAAGAGAAATAAAAGAGGAGGGGATTCTGCTTTACATCCTGGACGAATTCCCCCCATTATGTAAAATAAAATGACATTAAACCGCATGCCGTTGGTAATTTTGAGTAGCCGGAGCTGTTCGCTAATCGCTGAAGGATGACAGCAGACAGGATTTAGGTAGGCCCAGCGCAGAGGAGGAAGGGTCTGGACACCTGTCAGTCGATATCATCGAGGTGGACAGGAAACAGCAGCGATACGTAGATAGGCTAATCTTTGCGGGATTCACATATGTGCAGTAAACACAGCTTCCTACTCCTAACAAGGTCATGCTGGCTGACAGATTAACGCCTGTTGAACCGTCTGTGTGAGAAGAGCGAAGTATTGCTGTGAGGTTTGTTTTTACAATGAAAACAAATTAAGTGATTTATCACATATGAAACATTACCTGTTTTCTGAATTGTATATATTTTAGTATGGTCGTATTGGTCTTAAAGTGTAATTGAGTACGGATTGTCAATGGCCATCAGACACTTGAATTAATGCTGTAATCTTGGTATATTTGATAGCTAATCTATTGATATCGATTGTAGGAAGTGTTCTGTTAGTCAAGGGATGCAGATCTGATTAATGCCAGATTGACATCTAACAGAATCAGATCTGGTGAGATATGCTATAAACAGTTCAGAGATATGGAGCATTAAGCACAATTAATGACAGTTCTTTACGTTCTGTACCAGCTGTCAGTCTGTCAATCACTGTGCTCATTCTTGGGACAGAAACAGACCTACACATTGATGTGCAGCTCTGACACGAATGACAGTGGCAGGCAAGGTCTCGGTACAGCTATAGATCAAGCCTGTTGCCCTCATTCGCAGTGTATTGTCAGTTCCTGACAAGTTTTTGATGGTGCGAGTCTGTCAGGTGAAGGTCCCATTTGTAGTTTTCTTGTCATTTCCTTGTCAGAGTGTATTTTAAAGGACGCCTCAAAGGGTGAGCGGGAAACACGGTTTATGTTGGAAACATCACAAATTGCCTTTTTTTCCAGTTTGAAATGGCCACTAATGTGTGTGTTTTACTATTTTAGGAGTGGAGTCTATTGTTCTTTCCGTTTTCTGACATCTGAAGCCACCGTGTCTCTCAGTAACCTGGCCCTTATCACACTGTCATTGGGGTATGAAATATTTATTGCATTTTTTATGAAACAGGAACCTTACTGTGGAACAATTATTTTCCATATCAAAAATGTGTGAGAAATGGGACCAAACTGTTAACAGAGACGTTTGTCATTGAAGAAGAAAAGCAAGAAGCGGGAGAAGCTTCCGGATCCTCCCTGCCTGCTCAGTGTGTACAGCCGCTAAGAACGGCACGCGTTTACACTGTAAGTGATTTGGCTGTGCTCAGTGACTGCTGTTGGCTCGCACCTTCAGGGTCATGGAGTGTGCAAGGAGTTTGCGCCCCCCCACACACACACACACACGCATGTAGGGTATACATATCCTTATGGGGACCGCTCATTCATTTCAATGGGAAAAATGCT
>JAOYFF010000001.1:42048056-42063664 GCA_025773925.1 Cryptomyrus ogoouensis | reverse complement strand
GGCAGTTCTGAAGGCGAAAGGGGGTCAAACACCGTATTAGTATGGTGTTCCTAATAATCCTTTAGGTGAGTGTATACTAATGGTTCCCCATTCATGTTGCTCTCCCCTCCCGTCCCCCACACCTTTCCCAGATAGACTCCCAGTCATCATGGTACTGGCTGTGTAACTGGTTAATGAAAAGGGATGGATGGATGGATGCTGAAAGGCTCCTGCTCCATCCTCCCTGTCATATGGGGGGGGGACAGAATCGGACATTAAGCCGAATTTCCCCATAGCAGCTGCTTCCTCCGATTTACATCTAAGCTGAAAAAAGAAAATTAGTATAAAACCAGCAACAGAATAAATCACATGAATGAGCCGTAGAGCAGCACAAGACTGAAAAATTACAGTGGGAAAACAAAAGGGTGACACTCACTGGCTTTATACACTGCCTGAGAAGCTTGGGAGGTCTGTCCCTGATTGAGCAGCTGGGCTGTCTCAGAGAATCTCCATCGAAAGGTGTATATCGGAGTCCCTGCTTCACGCCGGGATTTCACAGAACGCTCTCGCCTGTTGTACATGCTTCTTTTGAACCTTTTCATTTCCCGCCATCTTTCTTTAGGTGATATTACCCTCATTTATAGTGAGGTCTGTAATGACAGTATTTTCTGGCGTCGGTTCACGGCAAAACACTGGGCGTTTCATTAGCACAGTATGACTGTTTTTATGTCGCGGGGAAATGAGCTAATTACCTGTGAATGACTGTATAAACACGCAGCACAGATGGGCCGCTATGTGGCCGGGGGCTGCTCTCCCCGCAAGCATGAATAGCTTCACTCGACCCTTCCTACTCCAGATTTGAACCGAAAGTACGCCACCATGCGTCACATGATCTAACCAACGGCACCCCATCACATGTCCGTCACAGGCTCTGCCTTCCCATGAATAATCTACTGTAACATTTCAATAGCCTCCGTTAAATGTGTTATTTATTTTTAATCTGATCATGTTAGAGCATTATCGCTGTCATCATACAGGTAAGTAATCTATACTTTATCTGTTGTTCTTGCTTTGCCTATTCACTTAGTGCAGGTAAGATTGTGATTTGTACTTAAATGTGTGTAATTAAAATATGTAATTATTAAAGTAATATTTACTGACCAAACAACAAAAAGTGCCTTTGAGAGAGTTATTGAATATAATTGGGCATTGTTGTGTTTGCACTGTGACCATTAGTGACGCCGATTGTGTTCTGGAACCTTGTAGTATCTGTGGTAGTGAGCAGCAAGCCCGCGTTGTGGGTGACGCACACCCCCGTGAAGCCAGCTTGGCGCGTGCCAGGCCCGCCCCCCCAGTGCTCGCTGTGACAGGAACATGAAGGGGCCACTCAATCAGCAGGTGGCCTTGGGGGGTGAAAAGGCCCCCTTGTGCCCCGACGGAGGCAACGCGCTCCGTGCTCTCTGGGGCTGTTCCCATCCTTGGGGGCCATGGGGGTGTGTCGCGTCATCCTGATACGGGGGGGGGGGCACACAGGCGGGAGGCCACTAATTGTCCCCCCCTTTTACTGGTGGGAGGATTATAGAAGCCCCTCCCCAGGGAAAGAGCGACACCTATCACAACAATGGGGTTATTAGGGAGCAGATGTCTGCCGCTGTGGTCAGGACTGCACCGAGAGGCTCCCCAGCCGGTCTGCACTCCTCTTATAAGATACACAAATAACAGTAAAACACATTTAGGTTATTTCAATATACCCAGGGTTGAAATTAAATGTTATTTAGATGAAAGGCAATTAGACAATTAAAGCTAATGAGGGCAATACTTTCCCTTCACCCAAAAAACTCCACAGACTAATTATCAAATTTAAGAGGGTTTCCTTTTTTTACCGCCTTATAAATGGGGAAATGTTTCGGAGAGGCAAACATTTGCCTGGGCTCATGGGGAAAAGCAAGGACTCAGTGTTTGGACAGAGGTGGAAGGGCATTAATCATGAGCGAAACGAGAGCCACTCCCCCCCGCCGTAGTGGCCTAGCCAGGGGGACAGAGGCAGGCTGAGCATTGCCCCGTGACAGGAGATCTTGCTCAGACAGCGAACAGATGCCTGCCAGACTGCTGACTGGCGCCGCCCTTTTGTGCTGCAGAGGGAGGGGTCAGAGGTCACGGACATTCCACCTGACACGTGAAAAGAAACCCTTCGACATCAGGTGAAAACGAAGCCCATTTTATCCTCATCGTTC
This sequence comes from Cryptomyrus ogoouensis, assembly GCA_025773925.1. NCBI lineage: Eukaryota > Metazoa > Chordata > Actinopteri > Osteoglossiformes > Mormyridae > Cryptomyrus > Cryptomyrus ogoouensis. Next base: position 42,061,451 of record JAOYFF010000001.1, on the reverse strand, counting down.
CAATAACCGGAACCTCAGAAAACCACAGAAAGCCATACAGGCCTAGTATCTGAAGGAAATTACTTTATTTGCTTTACCTGCTGGGGAGAAAAAAAGCAGCACATCAATAAATATTTTTTAAACCTGTGGATAACGCGGAGCGTCATAAAAAAATCAGCTGCGGTTGTTATCCTGAACTCTTAGCTGTTGCGGTAAATCAAGCCTTCCTGAAGTATTCTGAGGGCACAAGGCTGGGAAATCCCAAGACAAAATACTGGACTGCTCAGTAGCCTGGAACGCAGATGCAAACAGAGCTTTAGCAAAAGGATCCTGAGTGACAGCTACATACCTGAAACCGAATAAAACATGCCGGAATGGCTATATTACCCTGGCCTGCTGATACTTCATCAGCATACGGTCGAACCTCCAGTCTGCTCTGACTGGCAGTTCTTTGCCCTGCATTGAATCCGAATCGCACCTCCTAGCAGCTGCGGGACTCGTACCCTTGGCCGAATGAGCTGACAGGCCCTGAACTCACGGCCGGCGGCCTTCAGGACCCGTTAGCTGCCTCCCACATTGCCCGACATTGGTCTTACGCTTCAGAAAGTCCGGAAAGGTCGAAGGCTAAAAGACGGGCCCTTCTCACACTGCCCAACTGGCCCCATTATTCAGAAAAGAGCAGAGATTTTTCAGGTGCAAGATATCTTTTAAATGACTTAACTGCTTGGGCTCTGGTGAGTAGAGCTTGAAAAAATAGGACTTTAATTGTTCCGTTTTCCTGCTCAGTGTGTCAAACGACATTTTATTATTCTATGTCTTTTTTTCCCCTCTCCGGGCACCTTTTCACATTATTTTCTTTTCATAATGAGACGGAGGTCACATGGCTTTCTGCTCTGACAGTGATGCTGTTTGCCACTCACTTTCATATCGCCAGGAGTTAACTTGTGGCTGGAAAAAAAGCACCTGACACTCGCTGACGGGGACAGACCTAATGAATGGTGATCTGGGCCCATCAGTAGCATGACACTTTAAGCGGCGTTGTCACAGATCAGCAGGAGAGTTTTATGTAAAGTGATGCCTTCCATTTACTTGTAGATGACCTTCCAAAGTTCACCCGTTGCTGTCGTGGACTGGATTAAATTTAAAGCCTCCACACCAGTTCCTTAAACAACGGGATTACACACTTCAGCACCGACCTCAGAAAGTTGGAGCGAGGTGTCAGGATCACTTTGGAAAGTGTGTGGAGTTTTTTTTTAACCATTTCATCTAGCATCCCTCAAACAGGGCAAAGTGAAAGGCCTCTCCTGTGAACAGAGCGTGTACTGAACACACTGCCGTCTCATAGGGGAAGCAAACTGGTTGTAAAACATGCTAAACTGAAATACTGACACATTCTGCTCACCTGATATTGCAAGAATTTGACTACAAGAATCACCTGCTGATAACATGACCAGCTCATAAGAACCGTCACAGTCTGTGAACGCCTGTTACACCCTGAATGACAACTAGAGGAGACACATTGTCATGCTTCAAGTCAAAGTAAAATTCCTAGATTAATTTGCAATTTTAATTTGACCTGCTGATCCTCTTTAATTAAGGCCACTAATTCAAAATTGCACACCATCACCGGATATGTTTGCAAACATGTCAACAGAACAGAGCTGCAAAGTTAGTTCTCTGACCATCATGTAACATGGGTATAATCCAGAACATCTTTTATAAAGTTTTTTTTTTTTTAAATCTAATAAAATGGGGAGATTCAGAGGGTGAACAATGAAAAATAAGGAATGAAAACATATTGCTGGAATCATCCAGCAGTTGGAAATTCATCTATTTATTAAAGAACCAAAATTATTTGCAATTACAGATACATCTGGGATGATTCTGTTTTGAGAGGAGTGGGTAAATTTACTATCTGTTGAAATGTGACATTAAGTGGTTTTAAAGTGTGGAACAGCTTCAGAACAGTGCCGGTAAGTCAAAGTTCACCAGAAGAACCATGTCAAAAATGAACGAGAAGCATTTCATCCCTTAATGTTGCATGTCTTCGGTACATCTGCAGGAAATGTTTGGTCATGTTTTATTGTCAGCAAAGTTATGATTTGTGTTTCCCTGAAATGAATAAATTTCATGTTGTTTTTTTTTTTTAGATAAACTCTGCTACCATATTGGGAGAATTTTAAAAGGGTACAGATGGTTAGGAGAAGATGCTAATTTGTCAGTTTTCTGGTTCACTGGCTCTCCATAATATTCTGGGCATTTATAAAGCTTTCACAACAATGTTTTCAAAACACTGATTCCGTGCTTCAAAAAGTGGACAATGACCCACTACTGACTTTACATTTTTTTTAGATCTATAAAAAATGCTTATAAATGCTTAGTCACATTAGCATTTACACTGGACCCTGACTCAAGTGCAGGTACCGCCTAGCAGTCAGAATGAGGGTAACCCAATAAAACATGAGCTAAGCGATTTCAAACACAATGACTGGTAAATAGTTGCAAGGATCACTGAACTGCAGCATGAACTGACTCAGAGGTGCCTGCAGAATCCTCGTTCTGGTGCAACAGTGACACACGGGCTGATGGGTCCGTGGTTTCCAGCCAAAAAAAATATTTTAATGATATTTGGGTAATTTGTGGGTGAGTCAGTTAAATAAAATTTAAGCATGTAAAGCGAGTTGGGTGTCATCTTATCTTTATTAATATTAACATTCGAGCTGGGTTGATTTATAAACACACTTTCCATTTTTAGATCTACCATTTTAGGGGACTGATAAAAATAAAATAATAGACTAATGTATTTCAAGAGTAAAGTCGTAATATTGCAGTTTTAGCCTGTTTTAAAATCAAAATAATTTGAGAATAAAGTTGAAAGGGGACAACAGACAAAGACACTGCACACAGTCACAACCTATAAACAATCACTGTCTGCAATGTGAGCTTCTATAAAAGTGACAATCCCTTCCAACACGTACGATTCTTCCTTCTACATACAGCTCTGGATTTTTTTTTTTTAATCTGCATTTTTAAATCCTGATTTAATCCTGGTTCTGCTGGCAGAGGCTATGCTGAGCAGCAGGTTGCTTCCAGGTTCAAAGTCTCTAAGACAGCAGTACAGAAGAACAAGGTGAGGCAGGAAACATTGTGAATAACCAGACACCAGCCAGGTAAAGGGCGGAAGAGACTTTCTAATGCCAGAGATCAACCGTCAACTTATCCGACAGTTTCCCCTGAATCGGACGATGACCTCAAGTAGGAAACATTAAGTGCAGGTGTGAAGTGCACTGCTAGGACAGAATCAGACTCCTAGAAGCAGGACTGAAAACCCATACTAATGATTATTAGGTAGTACTGCGAGGGCACGCAGCATGCGTATTCGGCATACAGGTGGGGGGTGCTGCTGAATTGACTAGCCTTCTGGCAGAGATCTACTGAAGACTGAGCAATTAGGAATGGACACCCAGGATTTAAATCAGTCACCCCCAGGTCCTCTATGATTAAAGAGATTAACTGATGATCTTCCCAAAATGAGCATTTCTCACATTATGGCACTCTATGAGAAGTGTTGTCTACACCAGCTGCATTATAGGAATAACCCGAGTTATTTTGATAGACCAAGGGGGTGATCCATTAAGCAGGATTTCTCAGTTAGCTGGGTTAACTAAAGCAAAAAGTCGCTACCGTCCAATAAGAGTTTAGGTAAGAGGCATTCCTACTGGACAATCATGATCATCCAATTAGAGTTTAGGTAAGGAGCATTCCTACTGGACAATCATGATCATCCAATTAGAGTTTAGGTAAGGAGCATTCCTACTGGACAATCATGACTTCTAGCATCTAGCTTAAGTTGACTCAGCTAACTGAGAAATACAACTTTGTGGAACGCACCCCCAGAAATGTGCAATTATTCACCAAAGTGATAAATGTTCTTTTGTGCATAAAAAATTGTAAACTTAATATGAAATATTATGCAATACCAAAAAATTAAAAAGTATATATATGTGTAGTATTTTACATAATAATAATAATTATTATTATTGATACTTTTTATTGATGCCTGTGGGGAAATTCCCTTCACCCCTCCCCCAACTTGCACTCTATAGGTCAGAGCAAGCTGGCTGGGAGGGACGGCCCCCTCTCAGCAGCACCCAGGGAGCTGGGGGACCCGCAGATGTGCCGAGGTCAGGGCTCCAACTGGCCTCCTTCTGATCACAGGCACAGAGCCTGAGCCCACTGAGCTACACACTGCCCATGTACCTTAATAAGTATATGATCTTCATCGTGGATCATGGCTATAGCCAAAAATATCTTGATATGACATTTTGACCATACTGCACACCCATAATGTATATGTACATATATCTTAATAACTAAAGACCATTTTAATAAACGTTTTAGTACATTTTATCCTCCCTGTCATCGTACAATAAATACTGGTGGTGTGTTTTGAGAAGTGATCCATTCTGATCTTAGGGATGATGAAAACAATATAGCGGTACTCTAGGGCTACATTTGAAAAAATACTTTTAAATTTATTTATTGTAAAGCCAAAGAACTGCATTTTTGTCCTGGTCATAAATAATTCAGAAGGTTACTATAGTTCAAACATATTGTTTTGGATGAAGGACATATTGATCATGTCAAGTTTAAAATAATAAACAGCTTGCTCTTCTCCCTCCATAATACTATTTTAAAATGTAGTTATGTAAATACCACTATAAAATCAATTAGAAACAGAAGTTTTACGTCTTTTTTTTTAAGGGCGTACTCACACTTGGCCCGCTTCCGTTGCTTCGTGCCGGAGAACCATCGCCCCCTCCCTACTCTCCCACTGGTCTGCGCTCACATCTCACTTAACGCTCCGGGCCCAAGCACGCTTTCGTCATCACCATGCGACCTTTTGTGTGGAAGAAAACATAGGAAGGAAAGTGTGCGGATCAACAGAATGGAATTCATGATTAATGTCCCAATTTTGTGGCTTATTTGAGGTAGTTTTGGGCATAGTTTTATCATGTATGCAACGCACGCAGCGATTTTAATTTATTCGTGCTGCATCAATAAGAGCAATAATCACTATTACAGACATCGCTAACCATCGAATCAGAACCATGGATTCAATATGTCCAATATGCTTTTTGGGAAGTTTTCTATGCTTACCGAGCAGATAAACGAAAGAAAACAGAAGAAACCGCTGTCACCTTTGTGGGCGCTTGTATTATCTGTTCGCAATGGAGAGTGATGGTAATGAGTTTGATCACGGAAGAAACGCGCTTTACAGTTTTACTTGCTTGCCTGTTTTACTCTTTTTTTCGAAACGCAGTTTTGCGGGGGATGGAAATGACGCGATCTGTACAGCCTACCTTATCAGTTATTTCCGGGTTCCGCTCACGTGTAGTGTTCATGGGTGTGTCACTGTGCCAGTTGCATATTTAACGTAATATATGTGCTCCTTACCCGGGCACAGTTAGCGATCACACTACATCTGTACCGTTCCTCAGTCCGACTAATCGAGCTGTGGCCTAGCTCTCCAAACGGGCCCGGGCACGGTATGGAGATCACAGTAGCCAAACGAATTGGACTTTGAGGGTCAGACGTGCTTGGGCACGGTTCGGATCGGCTACATGTAATGTAGATAGGCTTGTGGTGTTAGCCACCTACCCATATGATGTAGATTAACAGTGCTCATTTTTATCTCAGACATCATTTCCAAGCATAGAATGGTTATGAGTCATGACAAGTGATAAATTCCATTCTTAAGAATTGTGAATTGTGGTTGAAAAATGTGCTAAGCTATCATGTTATGCTGCAAAGTGACTAATGTGTCAGTTTTGGCCACGAACCAGCTCATTAAAGTCCTATGATGTTAAACAGCATTGTATACAGCTATACATTTCTAAAGAAGTATATTCAGAGTATGGCACTATGACATGTAAGATGACACATGCACTGGTGTCACACTCGTTTTCCTGACCGTTAAAGGGATTGGCTTTCCTGACCGTTAAAGGGATTGGCAGAGATCTATTGATGAAGCAGGGCTCGTGTACAAGGTTCCGTACTGTAGCCAAACCACAGTGATATTTTAATAATCACGGTTTATTTGCAGATTACCCTGGGGACACCACCACTGCTTCTGGTGTGATTAGAAGAATGTGACAGACATGTAAATGTATCTCACAAGTTTAATCTTCAGACCCAACTTCATAAAAGCAAACTCTTGAAAAGTAATAGCGGTGTTGGACCTTGTGAACCTTCTCCATTTTGGGAGGAATTTAAGAAGCCAATTGCAGCATATGTGTTCCGTCCAGCTTTGATCATTATGGAGACACAGACCGTTTTTTTACTTTTCATTTTGATTATGGAAAGCCAAACGTGCAAGAATATTAAATGGATTGATCCAAAATAAAGTTAATACTTCACACACGATCAAGAAAAGCCTGCACTGAAAGTTGTCCCTCGACTTCCAAAAGCATGTCATGTTCACTCAGCTGTCACTTTTATCTGAAGAAGCTTACAGTTTTATCCATTTACACAGATGGTCAGTTTCCTGAAGCCATTGAGATTAGGCAACTCACTCACCACACAAGACCTGAACCGGCAACCTTTGGGTTAGGACCGGTACAGTAACTGCTGACTCCACATAGCCCCACGTTAGACTTACAGATAAGTAACGTTTTCGATCATCTGACCACAGCGGAGGCGTACAGCCCGGCTGGACGGCAGATCTCTTTGAGGATACATGCACTGCGGCCATAGATGATAGTACTCCTCTTTCAGCTAAATCATTTTTAAAGTCAACGGAAATGAAAGCCATCTTTAAAGCGTTTCCTTGTTCTTCTTCTGGCCTGAGTGGATGTTTGTGGTGGTGGAGGTTTTTTTTGGGGGGGGGGGGGGTCGTTCAATTTCATATGCATTTAGGATCAAACGTATTTCGGCGTTCTGTATAAGTTATTCCACTTTAGGAACAGCAGTGGGAAAACAACTGTTGCTGAGTGATTTTCCCCTAACCTCATAATGAAGCCCATGTGGACAACGTGGCTTTCAACAAGCTGCAAATCTCCAAACAGGCCTCGCTTAGCCTGATTAAAGCTGGGAGCTCCACCTGGTCCCCATTATGAAGGGCAGGGAGACCCAAAGTGAAGTGAGTTAGCACCTGTATGTTCCAATTCTGCGAGCTTTCTGCACACGCACAGTGTGTGTGTGTGCATGTGTCTGCCTGTGTGACGGTGACGTCTGTATAAATGGAGGACATTAACTCATTATGACTTGGGGTTGTTGGAGTGTTTTTGTTTCGGTGGGGTGAGGCAGAAAAAAAAATGGGGTGATGAAAGAATCCTAAACATCTAGGATCTGAGATGAAGTTCTGGGGCAGTGCTGACACAATGTCCTTTGAACCAATCAGAACTTCTAGGGAAATTGAGTTTATTGCCAGTTACATGCCATTTGTAGATTATTTTAGTGTCAAGTTCTAGTGAGCTAAATCAGGATCAACTGAATGACTGTGAAATGGTAGTTTTAATTGGAAACTATGACGGGAAAAGCTACACAATACATTTTTATATGTCTTTAGTAATAATCAGCACTGATAAACAAAGTTCTTCTACTGTAATCTTTCTAGCAATGTTAATCCCTTTACAATTAAACGACATTCCGTCATGCATCTCTTTAGCCGCGGATGTAGCGATGCACATCAGGTTGTGGCCCCCTGAACATTTCCTCTTTTAGTTTGTTTGGAATCTTCAGGATTTTGTTTTTCTCCGTTCTATTACAGAATCGTAATTGGATTTATTGCCGTAGTTCACGCACAAAGGATGCCATATTGTGCACCACTATTTGGAAAAAACCATCGTGAACTTTCCTATATAAAAAGAAGAGCCAGATCGATGTAAAATGATGCCTTTGCAGTGAGGCTGGCAGAGCCGTAATAGCCACTGACAGAAGAGGGCTATGAGGGCCTTCTAGGAGTCAGGCTCTCGGCGGAGTCTGTCTGTTCTGCCTCGTCTTCCACATTGGTTGCTATGAGACCCCCTTTAGTTCTATGTCTCTCCAAAGTAGACTCCTATCATCCATGAACCCATCATTTTCTGTTTGCTTGTGACCTTCAGGACCTTTCCTGACACAAACAGCCCCTATTAGCACACCGAGCTGCAATCGCCGTTTGACCAATTCAGTCTCCGGGGCAGACCAGTGGGCCTCTTCATTATGCAGGGGGCTGGAACATGAATGTGAGACTGAGAGGTTGTCCCTCCCCACTTTCCATACATTACCCTCCAGTTCCTGCTCCCTCCCTGGTCAGTAGGAAGCACCTGTGGCCCACTCAGAGTCTGTTTCCGCCCAGCTGACCGCTTCAAGCTGCATGGTTGACTGAGGCTGAGGGGCTCTCCAACAGGTGTTTCTCTTCAAAAGCCCGTCCTTCAGCGAGTAGAGTCGGCGTGGTCGACCTTCGCAGGGCCGCGAGGGGGGGGGGGGGCCCTCACCAGCTGCTTAATTCCATCACAACCTATTTACTCCCGTAGTTGTCCTGCAAGCTACAACTCACAACAAATTGCAAGAGCAGAGGCTTTTTTGAAGGCACATTGGCTCTGTCAGCGTAGGGGTTAAAGTTAATTTGACCGGGCATGTGTACTTTCGTGGGGGGGGGGGGGGCATCTATATTCGGTGGCTTGGCCCCATTTGTTGCAATTTTGGCTCTCATTTCCATTTGCAAGGGAGATAAATGCTTGCATATGGAAGCAATAGATAGAAGAGGTCAATGCAATTTCTTTCATTTACGGGGGGAAAAAAAAATCCTCGCGCAGTAATCTCCGTTGGCAACAGAAGAAACAAGGACGTGACTTTGGAAGGAATTCTGTCCGCTTTAATAGTCCCTTTACCAGCCTAAAGAATCTCACTGAAGACCAATTATCGTTATTATCTTGATTAGCTCTGATGATGTAATGTAGCGACACTTTGCTTCTTTGCAGCCCTTTGTTTGAAATATGTTTATCTCCCACAACATTAGGAGCCCTATTATACTACTAGGGCTTTTAGAAACTTTTGCTGGTTGGTTGTCGAAGTTGTTCTTTGCTATTGTAGGTCAGGACTGCATCTTATCTCACACTCAGACTTGTTAGATTGTTACCCACCAGCCTCTCTAATGCACCCAAATTGCTGACCGCCAAATTACTTGTAAGTATAAACCGATCATCTATAAGTACCAGCACTGCTATGGGCTTATGTGTTCATGCTCAATCAGTTCTCCACTCAGACTGGTTTATGTCAGTGTACTGTCGCTGCAGCACAACTATAATTTAAGAACTTTCTGAATCCTAAACCCTAAAATCATTTCTGACCAGCATATGGAAGTTACAGGGAACTTCACCCACAGGGCAAAAACGTCTTCTGTAACTAAGGAACTTGTGTGACTACAGCCAGGCTTCCTTCTATACCACAGTAAAGAGAGAGGAAGCCTTTTTCACGTTAAAACCCCACTTTTGCACCAGAGAGAAAATGACTGGGGTTCATTGTTTTTTTCAGACTCATACAAAGGAATAATCACAACAAAGTCGTTCACTTGCTCATATGACCTACTTGTATGCACAATTCTGTTTCATTTCCTCATTTAAATGTACCCCGCTGAAGGACTTTAAGTGAGATCGTCATGCTTATAGAGCCAATTATAGGGTCCTCAAGAAGACAAGGCTGGCATGTAGTATCAAAGTCACTGGAGAGCAATTAAGTTTTAGCCTGACTATTTATCAGGAAAGTCATAGTCTGACTTTTTAAGGGTTATCTAACTGAGTGTCTCATAAACAACATGCAAGAAAAAAAAACAGTAGAAATATTTCTATGACAACTTTAACCCCTACTCAGCTCTGATCTTAACCAAAAGTAACCGGACAAAATACTAGATGTTTGGCTATTTTAGTTTTTTGATTGCATTCTCAGATATTTATAAAATTGAAGTTACCCTTGTGGTAACTGAAAAAATGTAACAGCGAAAATACACACACACAGAACTGTGCTTATGTCTTTGTGGGGACTGTCCATTCATTTCTATGGGGAAAATCCCAATCCCAGCAATGAAAACCCTAACCCTAACCCTAACCCTAACCCTAACCCTACCCAGTCCTAACCCTAACCATACGTAACCAAACAAAACAGAAGTCTTTTTGAATTATTAGTTTTTTGATTGCAGTCACAGATTTTTATAAAACTGAATTTCCCTTTGTGGGGACCGAAAAAATGGTTCCCATAACGTCAAAAGCAGGTTTTAATCACATTGTGGGGACATTTGGTGTGTGTGTGAGTGTGTGTGTTTGTGTGTGCATAAATGATGTGTAAAAAACGATTCATGATCGTTTGAGAGGTTTTGGAAAGCGTCCTTCAGTACACCAAAAATGGAAATATTATACTTAAGGTCACATAGAACTAAGTTACAAAGACATTTAGGAAAAATTAACCTTCATGGTTGTAGCACAAAAGCCATGGGGACCTCATACAAAGCAGATCCTTAATACTCCAAACTGCTTTAGCATTTCATTTTACTGCATCAGGCACCGTACCAGTGACTCAGATCTACGGAGAAAGACTGAAGAGAAGAATGGAGCAGCGGCTCCGTCACTGTCTACGGCTGCATGAGCACCTCCACTATATGCAAGAACACTGGAAACTGGCTGCCGAACCTGGGACACGTGTTACTCCAACATCTGCATTAAAAAGTGCAGAATGCACACGGCCGGTTATTTGCCAGCCTGGTAAACATGGTTATCGTACCTTGCTTCATACGGAAACTGCTAGAATGAGGGTGTCATGGTGGAGCAGGGAGGTGTGACATCGTTTTCTTAAAATGCCTCTTGCACGTCAGCACGGCTGCATATTCAGAGACAGATATCACATATGGAGACAATTACGGGGGGCAATCACAGTGTCCAGTGTGATAAATTGTTTTCAATCCAGACTTAACGCTTCCTGTTAGTGGCTTGTTACTCTGAGATTCTCTTTGGTGGACTTGTGCAGGTCCTGGAAGTGTCTGCTGCAGCTCGTGTCGGCGAAGGAGCTCAAATCACCCTATAAAACATGGCACAGATACACCACTCCAGCTTATATGTGTTTCTCCCACAAGGAGTTCTCTTTTCCAATAAAGCATGTCATTAATCTTAAAACAAACAGCTCGGTGGAGAGAGGAATTTCCATACAGCCTTCTGTCGTGCTGGACAGTGTGATAAAAGGTTTTGCAGCCTTTTCTGCGGCTGCCCCAGATTGCTTCTGTCCCCCAAACACTGGAGGTCAAGCTCTCATTTCCTCTAGCGAGCTTGTGGAATTGGCTCTGGGGTCTCGAGTCTCTGGGGGTCCTGGGTCACCCCCACTGGGGTGTGTACCATCCTCATCCTACAAAGGACCAGAACGCAGGCTCATCATCCAGTCTGCTTATGAATCCAATAAAACGGATATGAAAATCTCACCTTCTGTTAATTATGGGTGGTCAAGGAGAATTAAAATGTATGTAATCAGAAATCACTGGAAACGCCTCCCTGAAACAATTCATGGTCATGCAAATTCCAGATTACAACAACCCACTCTACCTACTGGTTTTTAAATTTGCTTTTCAGCTACCACTTGATACACACAAGGCATGATTAGTATTATCTTAATAATGGCCTCAATTAAACAATTAAGAAATGGGTCATGACAGAAATCGCCGTGACCCGCAGCGGGTCATCACTTTTTTGCATCTGCGTCTTCTGATGCGAAGAAAACATGAAATTCCATAAGCAGTAACCTTAGAAGGTTCCAGAGTGCTGTGGTCATTCCAGGGGAAGGCGGAGCTGCCTCCCCTTGGGAAGGTGACTCAGGGGACATTCAGGTGACATTCACTGGCACTCTCTTGCCGTCGCTCTTCCCTCAGACATGTTTTCCCAGAACTCTAAGCATCCCCTCCAAGCGTTAGGTGGTGATGGGCCTTGCCCGGAAGCCCAACGAGCACGTGTGGCTTCCGTCTTCTCGTAAAGACGTACTGGGCTTACAGCAGGCCGGCGGCGCACACAGGCCAGTTAGAGCCGGCTGCAGGAGGTTAATGAAGTCGCTTTGTGGTCAAGTAAAAGTCCAAAAGGGGAGCCTTAATAGCTGCAGTGCAAGTGGGCGCAAACCAAAGCTGATTAGCAAATTGATCCCTGATAATGAATTTGGCCGCAGATAAATTCCAGTGATAAAGCCCTGCTTCCCTGAATGGCCAGGGCACCGAGTCCGTAAATAAACCCGCTTCATAGCAACTCCAACTGCGGCAATGTTTTCCTAACAAATCAAACCCTATTCTTACACGAGAACAAATTCAGGCACAGGTTCAGACAGGGCGATGGCAATTATGGGAACATAATCAGATATCGCTGCTAGAAGGAGTGATTTATGACCTGTTTTCACATTAAACATGTTACGTGCCCAGTGACACCACCCTGTTTATTGCCAAATACCTGCCTGGTTACAATAAAGAAAATGTGCAGTGTTCACCCTTCAAAGGGCTGCATTATGCTGCAGGGAAGGAAATGCAATTAAAGAACAATAATATTTTAAAGGTAAAGGAGGAACAAAAAATTCCATTAAATACGCAGATCAGTATTTCTATCTCACCTTTCATGTGCTGGGATTATTTTTGCACAAAATTGTTCAACTCATTTGGGTTCCATTTCTTGCTGATAATGAACTATCAAAAGGCTCATAGTCCTTAATAAAGTTTTTACAAACCATTTTACAAAACATCTAAATTGCTTTATAGCCTGTTGAGTCGAGGCTGTACCTACAAGATTTATATTATTCTTTTAAAATATTGCGAAACACGGCACACGTGTTTTTGATAGTAAAATTATTATTGTTTAAAAACTAGTCATAAAATGAGTTAATTTGAAGACATATTGAACATTTTAAAGCAGTCATTTTTTAAAAATTGGCTATATTTTAAGAATTTTGGGGACTTTACCTATTTAACTTGATAAAACATTATCAACAAATCACAGAAAATTGGTCACAGGTCTTCAGAGAAAGCCAACATTTCCGTTTTTGCATTCAAAACTTAATATATCAGCACTTTAAATTTTATTTGGGAAAAAAAATGCATTGCTTGACTTAGCTGACAGTGGCTAGGCCTGGTGAGTACAGGACAACTAATGGAAGCAGGCTTTCACCAAAGCTGCTCGCTAAAGGAAGCAGGCTTTCACCAAAGCTGCTCGCTAAAGGAAGCAGGCTTTTACCCAAGCTGCTCGCTAAAGGAAGCAGGCTGTTACCAAAGCTGCTCGCTAAAGGAAGCAGACTTTTACCCAAGCTGCTCGCTAAAGGAAGCAGGCTTTTACCAAAGCTGCTCGCTAAAGGAAGCAGGCTTTCACCAAAGCTGCTCGCTAAAGGAAGCAGGCTTTTACCAAAGCTGCTCGCTAAAGGAAGCAGGCT
>JAOYFF010000001.1:42035659-42047935 GCA_025773925.1 Cryptomyrus ogoouensis | reverse complement strand
AAGCAGGCTTTCACCAAAGCTGCTCGCTAAAGGAAGCAGGCTTTCACCAAAGCTGCTCGCTAAAGGAAGCAGGCTTTCACCAAAGCTGCTCGCTAAAGGAAGCAGACTTTTACCAAAGCTCATTAGCTGCTTGCTGTGTGGAGGAGCCACGAGTGAATTGGCCCAACTCCCGCGGCGACATATGAAATCGAATCCCCCTTATTTATCACCTACTGGCATCTAATCACCTTGCGTCCTATTGAGACGTCCAGCGTGGCAGGTGGGCATTGGGAGTGGCAGGTGGGCATTGGGAGTGGCAGGTGGGCATTGGGAGTGGCAGGTGGGCATTGGGAGTGGCAGGCACGTCAGCCACAATCAGGCAGCGGCTATCGGCCATCTCTGCCGTGATTTATTCCAACATACTAATCCCGTAATGCTGGCAATCGTGCGGCAAGGCCCAGAGCCCCGAGAAGTGCCCGCCTGTCGCTGCCCTGTTCATGGGGCGTCTGGAGAAGTTGCAGGTCTGTTAAGTGCCATTTGACCCCCCCCCCCCACCGTCCTCCCACCCCAGCTGAGCTCCTTAAGGACAAGGGGCCCAGAGAAGACTGAGGAGGGGGTCTGCTTGTCTCCTCCCCCAAGGCGCTGCAGGAACAGCAGAAGACTAACGGGGAAATTATTTATGAACTATTTGCAGTGCACCTGAAAATACCGCCGGTGAAATTATGTTTGGCAACACAGGCGGCTTTGAAGTCAGTGGAGTGGCAATAAAAATTAGGCCTTCATTAAAGAACAGTGCCTTTCAATTTGAATTGGCTGCAGCTGAGTGGGTCAAGCGCCGCTCTGCTCGGCTGGGCTCCAGGACCAGTGCTGCACATGGAAGCAATTTGCCTGATTCTCGGCCATTTTTATGATTTTTTCCCCCTCCTTTCATACCCCCACCTTTCTCTGCACAGGCCGCTTTTATGTCGCATTTAGGAAATTAACACTAACCGACAAATTACTTTGTAAATAAAGGAGTATAACTTTAGACCATTGAAAGTGAGTCTCGCCCAGAGCTGGTGCTTACGACGCAACAAAGGGATCCTTGATAGCTGCTTAGATATGCCCGCCGGGGGCTGCCTTTATGTCATCAAGTGCACATCATTTTTCAGTTGGATTTCACGTGAGGCATTCATCTCCTGGGTGTGAGGTTCTTGTCCACCGTGGCCGTTTCCACAGAGAAATGGGGGCCTTTCTAGGATGCTGGGGCACTTGGAGTTTGGCCCAAGAACAAACGAATCTCACTCACCCATGCAAATAAACAAACAAACAAACAAACAAATAAATAAATAAATGAGCACAAAGCCTTGAGTTAAATACTATAATCTTTTAGAAACCAGACAGACCAAACTCCAAGGGATTGTAATCAGGAGAGATGCAAAGCTAATGACTTAATCACTTACATTTGTAAATCTTATTATTGTAAAAGAAATTACTGTGGTGATTAAATTACTGATATTTATCTCCTAATAGGACTGATTAACGGAAGATGATAATCTGTCATTTTGAAAGCTTATATTAACTGCATCAATCTCACAGAACAATAAACATCTAATATGAAAGAAAACTTCTGTCTGTTTGAAGATGAGATGGGGTGCCTTGGCGTGGAATGTGGCTGTGCTGGAGCACACGACCGGAGCGCTGGGGGCAGCACGCGAGGACTATTGACTTTTTTAATTGAGTTGTTTTGCCCCATTAACCCGTTGTCAGGCGAAAAGAGCAAATCAGAAGAGAACGAATGTGTTTCTGTCTCTGGATGTGACCAAAAACGGCTTTCAGGTTTTTGAAGTAATTTAAAGGACTTCAGTCTGGGAAAAGGCCAGAGCGTCAGTAAGAACCAGAGGAGAATGAAAGAGAAGCTGCACAAATATGCTTCTTCACATTGACATTCAGAGACTTTTGTCCAAAGCGAGGCAAAGAACACATAACAGACATGCGAGCTGCTGAGTAGTCAGCGAGGCACAGCGAGGCAAAGTGAGCTGCTGAGGAGTCAGCAAGACACAGCGAGCTGCTGAGGAGTCAGCGAGGCACAGCGAGCTGCTGAGGAGTCAGCGAGACACAGCGAGCTGCTGAGGAGTCAGCAAGGCACAGCGAGCTGCTGAGGAGTCAGCGAGACACAGCGAGCTGCTGAGGAGTCAGCGAGGCACAGCAAGGCACAGCGAGCTGCTGAGGAGTCAGTGAGACACAGCGAGCTGCTGAGGAGTCAGCGAGGCACAGCGAGCTGCTGAGGAGTCAGCGAGACACAGCGAGCTGCTGAGGAGTCAGCGAGGCATAGCAAGGCACAGCGAGCTGCTGAGGAGTCAGCGAGGCACAGCAAGCTGCTGAGGAGTCAGAGTGACACAGCAAGGCACAGCGAGCTGCTGAGGAGTCAGCGAGACACAGCGAGGCACAGAGAGCTGCTGAGGAATCAGCGAGACACAGCAAGGCAAAGCGAGCTGCTGAGGAGTCAGCGAGACACAACGAGCTGCTGAGGAGTCAGCAAGGCACAGCGAGCTGCTGAGGAGTCAGCGAGACACAGCAAGGCACAGCGAGCTGCTGAGGAGTCAGAGAGGCACAGCGAGCTGCTGAGGAGTCAGCGAGGCACAGTGAGGCAAAGCGAGCTGCTGAGGAGTCAGCGAGGCACAGCGAGCTGCTGAGGAGTCAACGAGGCACAGTGAGGCAAAGCGAGCTGCTGAGGAGTCAGCGAGGCACAGCGAGCTGCTGAGGAGTCAGCGAGGCACAGCAAGCTTCCAGCCAAGGCCCCCTTACAAGTCTAAGCAGTATAGGAGCAGAAGCTACACAATTCCAACAAAGTAAACTTCATAAGACTTTTTGATGAGCAGAAGTGCAACATTCAGAGCATTCTGGCAACACAGAGAGGCATCAGACTGGTAGAGGAATTCCCGGAACAGATGGCTCTTCAGGCTTTATTTACAGTTACCAAATGTGTTAAGTAAATAATCAGGGGTGTGATAATTGCTCTCTACCACAGGGACTTTAGAGGAGCAGGGTTTAGATGGTTACTCCTTAGAGCAGCCTTTCCCATTCCAGTCCTCAGGGACATGTAGTTGGTCCATTTTTTTGCTCCTTTACCAGATTGGGAAACACTGCCTTAGAGGTTGGAACATCGGAGTACCAGACTTTGGATGATGGAACCTGTGCGGGCCGTACCTGACATTCTTTCCTGGTCATGTGCAAATCAAGCTCATATACAGCCTTCAAAATATTTTGTGCACAAGAAATTCCTTTCCGACTATGCAGCAGTTCCCCTGATGTAAACCCCTTCTAAGCACTTTAAAGCACATGAAAACGGAGAAGCCTACGAGTATCAGTAGCTGGTATAAATTATGCATCAGATGTATGGATGTGTCTTTAATGGGACTTATTTTAATGTGGCAGGTTTTGTACCGATAACAGGGGGTTTCACCGAAGACAATCCTTTCTGCATGTGTACGCCAGCACCTACCGCCAGTTCTGCTGACAGACAGCAGTGGGCTATGATGTTTAAAAGAGGAACTGAAGTAACATGAGTAAGTAATTACTCACCTAGTCTGGGCCCCACTTTCATGCTCTCGTTACATCTGATGCCTTTGGGGAAGTTGCACGGACCTGTCATAAAGCATGATGAAGACCCTCCTGTCTGGTGACAGTGGCCGCTTTCTCCAGGCTGGTGAGCTTCCCCGCAGACCTCATTATGAGGGAAAACTTCATACCTGAAATGGATCTTTGGCCATTAGAAAATTTAGTCTGCCTTCAACAGAAAGCCCACCGGTGTGGACACAACTCTTGGTTGGACCACACAACCCAACAATCTACTACCTGCTTGCCAATCCCTTGTGTCAAATCCATCTTCTACGATTCAGGTCTGCATAAAACATGACTGCCTCCTGCTAGCTTGGCCGTATCCTCGGTTCTGGTCTGGTGAAGGACAGAATTGGCAGTTCGAATTCTGTGTTGGACCCCTGGCAGGCCCACATATGAGTGACAGGGATCCCGAGTTGTCGTTTCGCTACGCCACCGATGCTAACGCTAGCTTACAGCACATAAGAGCTGGACCGTGAAGCACCTGTTGGACATAAAGCCGTGTTGGCACTCCCTGTCAAAGGCCAATGACTTGGTGTCCTTCTGGGTAATCTCCCTGCCATGTGGTTTGTGTCTTTCCAAGAGGGATTTGAAAGGCTGCCTGGTGAGAGGAGCAATCCACTCTCTGCTGAGTTGCTTTTCGGCTGGGGGGTTTTCGACCCCCCGGCTCTTGATGTTTAAAAAGCAGTGACAGATTTCTGCACCCAGTTCTCTAAGGCTCCACTGGACTCTCCATGTTTTGACGCATTAGACAGATGTACTTTTGGGACCAAATTTCCCAGCATGCCATGGACTTATATTTTTAACATCTTAATGCCTCCATAGATTTAATTATTCCACAAGGGACCTCCAGCTCAAATGTTACAAGATTATTCCTCTACTGGAAAAAAGGCATGAAATATCTTCCCAGTCTTTGAGTTGCTGTAGTCCAACACACATAGCCCATAGCCACATAGCCCATAGCCACATAGCCCATAGGAAGGCTCAGCGGTTTAAAAAGACACTGTCAATGTAGTTACAGGTAAAAATGCAAGTGTCAGAAGATCGATGTTCCCCATATCCTGCTTAGAAGGAAAATTGCAAGGTAAAACAGAAGACCGTGTTAGAACAACAAAAGCGAACAGCTCCATAGCTGTGTGAAGTGCTTTTTCATTACAGGGATCCCCAGGCAAGGAAATGCATGGAAACACAAGAGGGGACCTGGGGGGGAAACTGTATTACAAAGGAAAACAGCCTCAGCTACCATCCAATAAGATGATACAACCATGGGACTCCAGTGAAACGCTACATCAAACAGAGGCTCCTTGGCAGGGTGTCACTGCGCAGAGTTGGCAGGGAAGGGTCCCGCTTTGCTGCGCGGGTGCCTGGGGATGCCGCCGGAGCTGCACTTCTGTATGTCGCTCGGCAAACAGCTGTGAAATGACATCAGCTAAGGGCCTGACGTTTTCTCCCACCCACTCTTTGGCTCCTAAGAGGATACATCAGCCCCGCCGTGAAGAGCTGCTGAGTAACACGTTTCAGCGTCGCGGGCTGCCCCGGCCAGCTGGCCCCAGTCATGCTAAAAGCACCTCATGGACCGGGGGTAGCTCGAAATGGCTCGTTGACCGACATCTTGTCAAGCAAAGTGTGGAATTCAGTCTTTGTTCTCTGGGGCAACGTACCCCCCTGCACCCAGTGAACTGCGTAGGCACCTTTATCGATACCAGCATGGAAAAGACCAGATAACGTGGAAGAAACCCAAAGTGTGGCTGATGCTCGTTTGCCTTATGAGAGCCACCAGCTGCACAGATCTTAATTTAGGGTTGTGGCAAAGGTATTACTTTGTAGAAACCCAGCGCCTATGATCTGGGTGATTTCTGATCCAAAGACCAGCAAAGATTGCTAACTCTAGCTTGACCTTACTGGCTTTTTCTTGACAGAGATTTACTCAAGACTGAGCAATTGGGGATGCAGACCAGTCCCAGGCGGGGATAATCACTCGCTAATTCATTAGAGTCAGTCCAAACCACCCACGCTGCGTGGTACATCACCACCAATACACTGTGGAAGAACTAACTTAAATGTCTTTAGTGAGATG
Organism: Cryptomyrus ogoouensis; assembly: GCA_025773925.1. Classification (NCBI taxonomy): domain Eukaryota; kingdom Metazoa; phylum Chordata; class Actinopteri; order Osteoglossiformes; family Mormyridae; genus Cryptomyrus; species Cryptomyrus ogoouensis. Next base: position 42,042,279 of record JAOYFF010000001.1, on the reverse strand, counting down.
AATAACTGAATTTGTAACAACAGCAGCATGTGAAAAACAAAGAAGAGATCATACAGTGCGATGAAATAGATTTGCCCAAATATCAAGACAACTTTAAACTTGAGACGGGGAAAGAGATAAACTTAATGCTATCAATGTCATCACATTACTGAGCTCTGCAAGACATCCATGCTTAATGCTAATCCATACTGTCAATAAAATGAAAACAAAGCTGCGGTTCATGCTCACAGGACTTAGACTGCTGAGACGATGCATAATGGGAGCGCATAGTTGTCCTCCGTAGTTGTGCAGTGCATTATGGGTAAATTGAATAGTACACCAAAGTCAAACCACACAGCTGGTAATTCATGTAAGAGAAGCCGGCTTATGTGAGGCCAACCTATGTCTAATATAGCTTTTATTCAAACTATTTAGTGTTAGAAGAGAAATTCATACAAACCTCAGGACAATATTAATCTTTTTTTTTTGCATCATTAATTTTGACCCAGGTGGGACACATCATTCCAGTATGGCACATATAAATGGCCGCTTAGGTTAAGAAATGTTTTCAAAACATTGTGGGGGGGCTGTAGCTGACCTCGGTCTAGGTACCTGCCATTAAATGTTCATGAGGGCCACCGCACTGAACGGACTTTGCGTCTCTTTCTGAAATAATGTGTTCTCAAGGCACCAATAACGGCCATACATAGTGAAATCCTTTGTGTTTTTGTGCTTTTAGTATTACCACCATAGCCCCCCCACCCCCCCACCCCCAAAGCATGCACGGTCCCCCACCACCACTTTCGGTCCTCATATTGTTTCTGCGATGACACCGGGGGACCAATTGGGAACAAAATCTATTTGCACGGCGCCCAAGTACGACCAGAGAGGATGGCACATTGCCTGGAGTCAGCAAATCACCAGAGTGGAGAACAGAAGAAGCGTGGGAAAGACTGGCATTGGTGCAAAGCGGCTGAGCGCATTTAGCGTGTCCTCATTACCCCACATGGGCTGCTGGGAAACGGACAAATAGAACTGAAGTATCCGAGCGCGAGTCACTGTGCTGTGGGCCCGTCGAGGTTTTCTGACGAAACACAGCGACACGGCGAGGCTCCAGCGACTGAGGTCTGCCCCTGGCTGCACGGCAAGCCTAGGAGATACGAGTGCGTTGTTTACCCGCGTGAGGATGCCCGCAGACTGCACGCTAAATCAGAAAGGAGCAAATTAGACCAAATTAATTCCCCTGGACTCAAAAAAGTGTGGGTCAAACTGTGAAGCAGCCATCCCAGCATGTAAATGGAAAGTGACTGCTAAGAATTTCAAATAAATATTATAAAACTGGAAAACGAGCAGTTGAACCACTGGGACTGTATTAAAAACCTCAGTACAACCTTTGGCATGCACAAGGGGTTTTGCACTGGCTGTCATGTTGCATCCAAGTCAACGGTTACGAGATAAAATTTTACCTTTCCCATTTGTGGACAGTATTATTTGTAAATCCGTTTATTGGATTATTGTTCATCAATTTAACTGGTCAGTTGTGGCCTTGGAATTAGAGTCGCTTACAAATGACAATAAACCTTTTTAATCCATTGAATCCTTGAATTAATATTTTTATTATTTAGATCCAAAATCAGTGCCATTTTTCCTCAGGACTGCCCAGTGCTTGCCTTCAAATCTGAGGGAATCTGGGATCTGAGGAATGAACAGCATGCAAAGACTACCCAAGATATCCTAACTGGCTTTAGCTTTTTAACTACACAGAACAAAACAAAGGCAATTAAGGACTTCAAAACTGCTGTAACCCAGACTTGAACCAGCAGTGTCTGAGCTGAAAGACCACGTCTCTGGAGACTGTTGTACGTTGTATTAACCCAAAAAAAACACATTTTTCATCTGTAAATTTCCACCTGTATGACTATCAAGTGGAACACCAAGAAACATATAAAAATGTTTTATGTCTCAAAAAGTCACCATAAAATTAAACAGTCGAATGTATGGAATGCACACATATTTCATGGAATACGGAGAAGCGTATTGATTCCAGACATATAGACATTTAAGGGGATAATGACGAATTTTTCAAAAAATTGTTTACTTTGTCCTTAATCAAGCCAGGCGAGACCGCCTCGGACTGGAGATCCAGCGGCGGACGGCGTGTGCTGGGGTGCCTTCTGGCTAACGATGTTAATCAACAGCGTTTCTGAGCGGCGCAGGTGTCAGATATAACCGGCCGCTCGCCAGTCGAGCTTCCTGACCCAGTCATTAGTGCCCACGGCCGGTGTCCATGCAACACATGGCTAAAGTCACCTCCTCTTCCACATGATATGTAATTAATGCTTCCCAGCACTGTTTCTTCGAAGGAGTGGGTTTTGCAACCCCCCACCCCTCCATCGCCTCCCCACAAGACGTCGTAACGCAGGGTTTCAGCCAGGCCTGATCCAGGGTTGGTGCTTTAGCGGATGGTCAAGCCCCCGACGCTCTTTGATCTCGTGAAAGTTTGGGAGATCGCTGTCTGGAGCCGGCCCCAGAGCCAGCGTACGGCGGCTTCATTAGCAGGGGCCTTCTGCCGCGTCGCAACAATTACGACTTCAGCGAGCGGCCCTGATCTGCCCGGGAATGGGTGCCTGACTAATGATTCCCGGAACAGACCCGACACAGGGTCACAGCCAGCCGTAATTGAATTTAAGCTCTAACGAGCCTTTGAACGGTTGAAAGAAATGTTTCATAGACGTGGACAGTCCTGTCTCAATTTGGTGATGTTAATAATCAAAATAATTTCACTTGGTCCTTTTTTTGAGCCTATTTTTTGCTTCTGACAACAAGTGGGGAAATGAATGCAAAATTTTTGGCTTGAAATATATTTCCAGGGAATTGCCTGGTCCACGAAACATTATGAATGCTTTCTCACATACGTTTCCTGTGCAATGTGTCTTCTGACTTTAACAAGCTTCATGTGCCATTCTGAGCGTGCGATAATGTGTGATGCGTGACCTCTGACCCCTAACAAATGCATAGCGAAAGCCTCCTTCTCTCTGTTCCTGCACACGTGACTGCAGAGAGAAGCACTTATTATCCCTTTGGGGTGTTCAGGGAATAATAGCCGTCATTGCATTTGCACAGGAGCACCACAAGACAAACTTTCACAGGTTACGCAAACCCTGTATGCATCGCCGTGGATCCGAACGGCACTGCCCTGTTTAAAAATACATTTAAGTGGTCAGATCCAAGCTAAATAACAGCTCAGTAAATACTGCCGGCTCCTTCTATCCAAAATAAAAAATAAGCAGGAAAAATATAGGATTTTTTGGTCAAAGGCACCGAACACAGAATGAAACATCAGAAGACTGTAATATCACAGGGTCCGGTAATAAAGGGACCTAGATCTCAAAAATGTCACAAAGCTAAGAAATTACAAAACAAAAATGATTAATTGGACAAAATTGGACAGAAAAACAGTGAAATATCAAAACAGGCTCCACTCTTCACTTGACTTCAAGGGCATGATGCACAAACTGTATCATTTTTTCCGCTTAGTGTAAAATTGTCAATTTCCTATGCGTGCGGGAAGACCAGCACTTATTAAACACAAGGTCTTGGACATTTTCAGATCAACTGCATGTCTTTAATGAGGACAAATTTAGGGAGAGAAAGTCATTATAATAATGGTAATGATGACAATAAAATGCATTTTGCTCGTTTGGTGTTTTTAAGGACCTATTTGTGTCGACGAACAAAAGGACTCCCATTCACCATTCTGTCTTTTTTTAAGTTTATAAAAAATCAAAGTTGCAAATCAGGATTATCAAACTGCAGTCAAAAAAGAGAGAAATTTTAAATTAGGTCCTGTTTCATACATATATTAAAAATGTTTTTCACATAAGTGTCACTCTTTGAAAATGGTTTTTATCCATAACATGAATACTAGTGTTACAGCTACTTTACCTTGTTCTTCATTGAGCTGGTAGATATTTTATATCTATGCATCCCTTTGCAATATATTGCAGGTTTTTTAAATGACCTCATTATGAATCTAATCTTAACATTCGACCATCGTACCTTAGTGTGGAGTTTAAAAAGTGACTCACTGCACTTCCAACATCATGGACTGAGGGTCCCCTCTGTGTGCGTGTGTATTATGTTTATATTACATTGCAGGGACCAAATGTCCACACAATGTGATAAAAACCTGTTATTTTGACATTGTGGGGACCATTTTTCAGGTCCCCACAAAGATCTGTGAATGAAATAAAAAAACTAAAAATTCCGAAAGTCTCGTATTTTGTTTGGTAACTTGTGGTTAAGGTTAGGGCTGGGTAGAGGTTAAGGTTATCATATTGGGATTAGCGTTTTCCATATAGAAATGAATAGAGAGTCCCCAGAAAGATATAATTACAATCCTGTGTGTGTGTGTGTGCGTGTGTGTGTGTGTGAGAGAGAATAGTGTTGTTTTCCTCTGGCTCTTGTTTTTGTCTCTTGACCGCTTCCTACTGCTGCGTGCCCTGTGATGGACTGACCTTCCCTGACTGCCCCCAGTGGCAGGACTGAATATTACAACCTTTTATGCTGCTAGAAGACCTGCAGAGAGCTAATAAATCAATTAAGCATGTGTCATTATGTGAGCTTTGGACAGAGATAATGAAGTTAATAAGTCTGCACACATTTGCAACATATAGGTCACTGTCTGAAGGATATGCAGGTGGTCTTAATTATGTGACCTATAATTGTAATTCTGTTCATTCTACCCTTCTTTGCACATCATTGGTTATGGAGACCACAGAAACGGCAGAGAAGGTTTACGGATCAAATATCATGGTGCATCACTGGCTACATTGAGTCACATGGGTAAGTCATAAAAACCATACGAGGCTTCAGTCTCCCGATGGGTGTGATAAGCTCCGCCTCCATTGGCTTCTACCCACCAGAAATGTGTAGACGGGCTCCCAGCCCGTCGCTGCTGCCGTTGTCATCCCTTTGTACACTTGCTGCTAATTGGCGCTGGGTCAGCGTTATGCGGCTGTGCGTGCGTCGCACGAAAGGTCCCGCCGGTGTCATGGGCGGAGCGCACAAGCCACCATCACCGTGTGCCACATCTGCCGGGTTTGTTAAGGGGCCCAGAAGACTCTGATGGCCAGGGTGAACATCACAGGGCCCCAGGTCTAACAGACAGGCCGATCGGGCGATAGCCACGGGGTGTTGTCCGACTCAAACCCGGAGTCAATTAAGTGGCGGCAACGAATGGCGGGCGCAGCCCAATCAAAGGCGAGGGCGGCCTGCGTGATGCCACCGCTGGCCATTTTTTTTGTTTGAGCAATGGGCTCAGGCAATTACGAGGACGTCCTGAGATGCCACCGCTCAAAATCCCCCTTTCTTCCCGTTAATGGAGAGTGGGCGGCAACCCCCAGCCCCCCACACCGGATGGGGAGCAGGTGACAGGGGCACCAGGACGGCAGGAGCTGGAGGGAGGAGGAGGTGGGGGCAAGAATTAATTTGACAGTGAATAAGTGGCAGCCATTTGAGGGCCTTTATTTCGGTCCCCTTGTCTGTGCCGTGTGCTAATTGCGCCACACGTGGCACCGAGCGCATGGGGGAATTACACAGAAGATTAACCAGCCCAGCATGCTTTTGTTGCTGCTGTATTTGCATGATAATTAGTTGGTGGCAGTATATATTTTAATCTGTTTATTCTTTCCTTTCAGGAAAACACAGAGAGGTACTGAGCAGGCAGTGCAGGGAAACACAAGCGCATGCATTAATTACAGCGATTAAAGCACTCCCTGAACTTTGCCTTGATGTGTTTATTAAATTAATAAGTGAGCTGACGGATGAGTCTTCGCATATCATTCTGATTTATTCGGTGTCCTCCTGAAATCTCGGCAGGTTCTGAGGCTGAAGCCGTCAGGTGGGTTACTGGTCTGGGCTGATGTGTGCGACCGCGGCGTCTCAAACGGAGTCATGGCATCAGACAGACAGCAGAGGCACGCAGGGACCAATGGGAAAGAAGACACAGAATAATAATCTGGCGAAGCTCACGGACACGGCGGTGCTCAGAAATGTAGGCAGCGCTTTAAGTACATATTACGATTATAAAAGCACTTCTGGAATGCGGCGTTTTTGAAATGCGGCCCTTTGGCCCAGGATTTTGTCATCAGACAGAAAACGTAACCGCTGGTCATTGTCAACAGCGACAGACGGCCCTTCGGCACCATTCAGCCACTGGCTGAATCCGCATGTAGATAAAGATTAGAAAAGCCATGACAACCAAAGAAACGGCGGGGGAAATTTGCCAGAACACGCTTGTTAAATATTAATTGTGCTTGAGGAGCATTACGGAGAGCAGCCCGAGGAGCGCGTGGAGCTCCCCTTCCTGGGCTCCTGTCAGGTTGATGCCGACAGGAGCTGATGCCTTTGGGATGTGGCAGACGCCGGTCCCTGCTACTCCTCTCCTGGGGTCTCGGTGAACAGGCACCACTTTGCCTGGCCGAGGCGAAACCAAACTGCGACCGTGTTCCGCGGTCGGGACGGGAGGGTGTTCGATCCCAACCCCCCCCCCCCCCCCCCCCCCCCCCCCCCGGAACACAAAGGCACAAACCATTATACTTGAAAAGAGGCAAAAGGCAAAGGAGAGGTGAAAAGGGGGG
>JAOYFF010000001.1:42001840-42013742 GCA_025773925.1 Cryptomyrus ogoouensis | reverse complement strand
CCCTGCCGAGCCCCCCCCCCCGCCCCGCCCCCTCCCCCTGCACGGCCCCCCCCTCCTGCACGGCCCCCTCCTCCTGCACGGCCCCCTCCTCCTGCACGGCCCCCTCCTCCTGCACAGGCCCCCTCCTCCTGCACAGGCCCCTCCTCCTGCACAGCTCCATGCTGCAGATTCTCTGCTCTATCCCAATTTGTCCAGGTGTTACTTTTTGCACCAGTAAACAGCCATACGTCTGTCCCCCTCTGTTACCTTTTGGTTACAGAAATCATAATGTAAAACAAGCACACGGCAGGGGAGCCGCAGTGACATGCAGTGCTTACCTGACAGTGAGGGAGCTCTGAGCATCCGAGGGCAGCTTCAGGGCAGCCCAGGAACACTGCAGATGTTGATGGTTGTACACAATGCAGGAAAGGTTTTTCAGAGGAAGCCCTTCCATGCCTATAGGAATACCATGAACTGAAACAAAATGCATTGCTTCTGTCTTGAGGTCTAAACCATAATCAACAACATTTTATTTCACAGAACCCACTACATCTAATTATCGGTCACATATAAACTGTCCTTCAGACCTTTCTGTGACAAAGTTAAGTGAATGGGATATAAAATATATCTTACTCTCCAAGTAGTTTGATTTGGTGAAGTTTTCATAATCGACTTGAGGGAGTCTTGAAGAATTTACTTTGGTCATATATCCACTCTGGTTCCTCAAGAAAAGGGTGACTTCAAACTGTGATGGAATTGAACATTTTAGTTGTGATATTCTCTACATTTTGAGTGTTAATATGCAACAAGCTTTCAGTTTAATAATAATAGATGCCTTATTGACCCCTGGGGGAAATTCTCTATACACCTCCCCCAGCTTGCTGGCCGTGAAGGACAGCCACCCATAGCAGTATGCAGGGAGCTGGGGGTTAAGGGCCTTGCTCAAGGGCCCGCAATTGTGCCAAGACCAGGCTCGAACTGGCAACCTTCCGATCACAGGCACCGAGGCTGGGTCACTGAGCCACGCACTGCCCCCATGTGTATAGACTTTCACCATCATATACTTTTCAAATGTAAACATTTCAATGCAATTTGAAACAAGTAATACGCAGATAGCTCGCATGGCATAGCTATAGGATATTCTACTTTGAGTGTCTCTTACAATGTCATCCTCATAGTCTTCATCATCCTCCCCGTCGGTTTTTGAGACTTCTGCCTCTGCCTCTGAAATACGTTTAATTCTATGTAAGCTGTACTGAAGTCAGTTGTACATGGCGGACATGCGATCTGGGTGTTTTCTTTGATTGACGGTAGCTGACCGACGTACTCACCATTCAGGAAATATGAAGCGCCCAGTGCGGCTAAGAGTACCCACAGAAGAACGCTTTGGGCCATGCTATGTCCTGTCAAACAGAGTGATATTATGCTTGCTGTAAAAAGACTTATCACTGTGATGATTGGTAACAAGCAGGTCACATTATAAACCATGGCAAAACAAAAATATTAAAAATACGAAAACCTGAATAATTGTTAATTTACTATACTTTCAGATTTTTCCTTCTCTTCTTACATAGCAGTTAAATATTGTAAGACATCTGGCCTCACTGAGAAAATCGCTGAAATCTCTCACCATTGATTAAAATAGTGTTTTAAGCTTTCTCCAGTATCCCAATACTAAAATAATCGCAACACGTTGTGTAACACAGGCCGTAACACACGGTGCGTTTTAATATTCTCAGTTATAAGAAAAGTGAAAATAATTCCGATGTTAAACACAATCTGTAAAGTAATTCGTACTCCCAAACTCCAAAACTTGCCTTTCCGTTTGGATGTCCTGCCAGCACGAACACGTTCAGCTTCTTTCGAAAAATCCAAAAAACAGAGAAAAAGTTTCACTTCTCTTACTGGAAAGCATTCTGTACGGAAGTTGCGATATGTGTGACTAGGAAGAGAGTGGTGTAAAACTTATACTTTGTAGCAAAATTTTATGTATTTTACATATTGTGCCCGTTAATATTATCATTTTGAAAACTTAGTTAAAGGCAACCAACACATCTTTATAATGCTTAGGTTTTAAGATAGATAAAGCGGATATATATACGTCACGGAGTTATGTACGTAGATTTGCTTACATCTGCTGGGAATTTCCAGACACTGCTTTCAGGGGCATTTTACTCCAACGCTTACTAATTTTATGTCTACCATAAAACCGGCGCACAAACACGCATATATGAAAGGTAAGACAACAAGTAGATTGGCTGACAGACAGACCGAGCACAAAAATATTACAGGAAAGCCAGAGAAATTCTGGCTTGTTTTACTGTAGTCACTCATCTCATTTCAAAATGCGCGCATACATTTCTGGTCGCCTATACACAGGCAAGCTGCAGAAGGCATAAAAACGCTAATTTCACAATTTATTTTAATATTGTACAAACATGAACGACATATTGAATGCAAGTGTAAATGATTTATGTTTTATTGTCCATTTGCCAACATGTACCCAGATACAGGCACGTAGGCAGTTATTAAAATAGGAGTTTGAAACATCACCCCTCCCCTCCCAAAATTTGTTAGCTACCTATGAAGTATGTAGCCAGGTAGTAAAATTATACGTTTGAAATTTATTTCCGCCCCTGGGTCGGTGAAATCCAAGGAGGGTGCCCCATCGGTCAGGCATAAACTGACCTACCAGTAGGGGCGCCAGTCCACCAACCAGCTATCACCCCCCAAAATGCAACTGACTACAGTCGTGGCCAAAAGTTTTGAGAATGATACTAATATTGGTCTTCACAAAGTTTGCTGCTTGAGTGTTTGTAGATCTTTTTGTCAAATGTTTCTATGGTATACTGAAGTATAATTACAAGCATTTCATAAGTGTCAAAAGCTTTTATTAACAATTACATTAAGTTTATCCAAAGAGTCAATATTTGCAGTGTTGGCCCTTCTTTTTCAAGACCTCTGCAATTCACCCTGACATGCTGTCAATCAACTTCTGGGCCAAATCCTGACTAATGGCAGCCCATTCATGTATAATCAATGCTTGGAGTTTGTCAGAATTTGGGGGTTTTTGTTTGTCCACGCGCCTCTTGAGGATTGACCACAAGTTCTCAATGGGATTAAGGTCTGGGGAGACGCTCAGACCTGCCTGCTGCCGTTCCTGAGCGAGCTCTGCACTGGTGCTGCCCTGATCCCACAGCTGAATCAACTGTTCTGGCATTTGCTGGACGTTTTTGGGTGCCCTGAAGCCTTCTTCACAACAAATGATTCAGCTGAAGAGCTGTGTGGTAATTAGCACAAGTAGGTGCAAGAAGCTGAATCAGGTGTGTTAAATGAGGGGAAACCCAAAAATGTGCAGGGCTCCGGCCCCCCAGGACTGGAGTTTGACACCCCTGTTCTTGATGATCCGATAAATGGTTGATTTAGGTGCAATCTTACTAGCAGCAATATCCATGATGACTGCATGTGTTTCCTTGCAGGTAACCATGGTTAACAGAGGAAGAACAATGATTTCAAGCACCACCCTCCTTTTACAGCATCCAGTCTGCTATTCTAACTCAATCAGCATGGCAGTGACCTCCAGCCTTGTTTTTGTCAACACTCACCTGTGTTAATGAGAGAATCACTGAAATGTCAGCAGGTCCCTTTGCAGCAGGGCCGACATGCAGTTGAAATTGGATTTTTGGGATTAAGTTCATTTTCATGGCAAAGAGGGACTTTGCAGTTAATTGAAATTCATCTGATCACTCTTCACAACATTCTGGAGTATATGCAAATTGCCATCATAAAAACTGAGAATGCAAACTTTGTGAAAATAAATATTTGTATCATTCTCAAAACTTCTGGCCACAGCTGTACATAAATGGACAAAAACCCCTGAAAGTACTCATGAAGTACTCATGAAGTCAGTCCCATTTAAGTTTCCAGCAAACAGACTGATTTGCTGAGATACGAGTTGATGACTCTGTCATTGTCTGTGTAGAAAATTACACCTTACGTGATTAAAAATGAGGACACCTCACTAAAACACTTTTTCTAAGAAACAGTTATGTACACCTACTTCCTGCAAGATTACGTATATACACTATTTAAACAATTATATTATGTGTTAGAGAATGTGGGGAAGTATCACAATGTAGGCCTAATATAAGAAATGTCGTTTCCCTAAAAAAAAAAAAAAAAAACGGCAGAAATCCGCCTGTAGTTCGTTTTTTCCCAGCACTGCTCTCACGCATCGGAATGTATCACTCTTATTTTGTCATATAGAATCTTCACAAATTGAGTTAGCCTACTAAACACACAGAATTAGTACTCAGTTAATTAGTTATGGTGAAAATATGTGAAAACCTGAAATTATACTTCATAAACTGTCTACTTAAGCATAGAAATAAGCATGTTTACTTATCACAGATACTACAATTTAATATATAGGCCTATTATTCTGGCCCGATATTAAAAACAGGCTACATAGGACTAGGCCTACATATTAGCGTAGCAATATATGCCCAAATACGCAATTATAGGTAACCGTGTTTTAATTGAGAAATGTGGTTAATTGCGCGTTTTCTTCAAATGCAGTGGTGATCTAGTTCACCGTAAATTTAAGTCTTGTTAGTGTTACTATTACCACTTGCCGCACGATGACATTTACGTCGTACGACGCCAGCTACTAGTTACAACAATTTGCAAACGGTATTATAGAACAATATCATTACCTAAGAATATCAAAGGGAATTTTATAAGGACAACTATGCAGCGTAGAGCAAACTAACATTTTAAAACCTACACAATAGGCCTATGTCCCGCTATTCCAGAAGATATGGTTGTCTGACGTAGCACACATGGAAGTGGTTGCGAGTTTCCTGCCATCAAACCGGTTTTTGTGCGCTAATTTAAAAGCTCTAGTAAGATGTCGTAATTACTTGCAGGTGGATTCCCAGTGCAGCATGTCACGATTGTACTGGAAGAACATGGGTTTTGTATTTATCTGACAAGTACAGTACGCTAGACGGCCAGTGGAGATTCGTATTACTAACGATTACACGGAATTATAGCCATTACAGCAAATCGCATTGGCCTTTTGATCCAAGTTAAGCTGATTGACTTGCATGGTTTTCATTAAAATCAATTAAACGTCAGCCTAGATATTCTCGTAAAGAAAATGAAGGTCTATCTAAGTGCAGTATACGCTCTCGGTACGATTGCAAATGCGCGTAACAATGAATAAATAAACAGACATAAATTCAGTCTTCCATGTAACGGATTTGAGCACCTGTTCGGATTAAAATCAGTACAGATTGGTTTACACAAGGATATTTGGCAATGACATAAATATGCTAAGAATTTGATCTTGCCACAGAAAACCCTAGGAAATAACTGCTAATAAGAGTTAATCAGGGCTGTAATTCACGAATATGTATTCTGAATGATGTTGTAATTGGAGGTACATTTTGTATTTCAAAAATATTTTTCAAGAAAATCTTTCAAGTATGTTATTGAAAACATATTTAATTCTAATTTCTAACAAATCCATGATGCCGAACATGCTAAACACAAGCTATTTGTCTCACATTTCTTCAGGAAAACAGATTTGTTTATTGTATGATAAGTCGACTCTTAAATTCGTCAATGTGTGGAAATAACCCCAGTAACAGTTTGATGGTAACAGAACTGACAACTTTAAACTTTTAAGACAAAAACTCCACTTTCCAGCATACATGCTAACAGCACATGATTAAAAGACTGCTAAATAAACATCTGTCTGATCAATAATCAGTGGTAATTTCCTTATGATATCGAGGTAACGCTTTAGACTGAAACAATTTCCTTGAGAAGAGCAAACATACATCCTGGTGCTTAAGATCTTACCAAATAAGAGGAAGTGACATGGTTTGCTGTAGCTTACATCGTTGTGGGAAAGTATGATATGGTAACAGAAATGATGCAAGATTCTCTGACACATAATTTGGAAAGATAAAAGTTACTTTTAAATAATTTAAATGCAATAGAATTATGAAATTGATTGTTTAGGCATTTCCATCCATCCATCCATCCATCCATTATCTGCCTCTTATCTGGGGCGGGGTCACGGGGACAGTCTAAGCAGGGATGCCCCGACCTCCCACTCCCCAGCCACCTCCTCCGGGGAATACCAAGGTGTTCCCAGACCAGCCCAGAGATATAATCTCTCCAACGTGCCCTGGGTCTGCCCTGGGGCCTCCTCCTAGTGGACATGCCCATATTTAGGCATTTTATAAACAAAATTGAATAAATGAAATGTTATCAAAAGAAAAGTAATGCAAAATATTTTTATTTCACAGCAGTCCATGATGGACAAAAACTACTGACCATGTTTTTCAGCTGCATGAGACACATTTTTAAGAACGTATAATAATGTTATGGCCTGTGACATCTTATGATCCATATAAGTGAGTAACAAATGACTAAAATCAGAAAAATAACGGCATTTGAACAAAGCAGGTCAAAAATAATGACTTCGGACCTCTTATTTATAATACCTGCGATTACATGATCACCTGCCCACTCTTAAGTATACTGACGTTTCCAGCTCACGGGTATTAGAGATAATATTTGCAAACCGCAACCTCAAGCACAGATTCATAATCTTCCACAGAAGATGGATATTCATTTTTCCCCATAAACTATCATTTAAAACTAATATGGATGCCAATCACATTTTGTCTATGGGTCTATTTAATTGTATTCTATACATTTCTCACATTTACAGCCAGCTAACCAGACTTACAATGGATATTTCATTGTGTATCATTAGGCTTAATTCAGTCAGCATGTACATGTGCTGTCTCACTCCACAGTTTCTGAGAACCAAGGGTATATCGCTGTAACTTTTTGCTTTACGTCCGGCTAAATTTAAATCAGCACTTCTCCATTTTAGGCTTCCTTTGCTGATGTTGTGTTCCTGCCGGCCTCTGGTATGAAACTCCCTAAAATATCCCTTCCCTCAGAAAAAGCACATTCTCTTACACAGGGGTGACCCATCTTATCCATGCACCCCTAGCCTATAACAAACGAAATAATTTAACTGGAAAATTGAGGTTCACTGAGATTTTGCTAGAGCCCATCAATCCTGCGTCTTTGGCACCACCTGGAGGAACATTGCAGCAACAGAAAAGGGAATTACCGGCTAGTAGTGTTGCGCGGGTCGGCTTTTTTTAACACCCGCCCCAAATCTACCCGTCAGGAGATGCAAACCGCCCCGCCCAACCCGCAAAAATACGCGTGGATAATGACCCAAAACCTGACCAGACCCGAGGAAAAAAAAAAAACACCAGTGAGCCTGTATTGCCATGGAACCTACCAGTGAAGTGTCATTTGTGACACTGTAACGCATAGATGACATAGATTTGTGCTAGATTCGCATTGAACAGGGTTCCTCCAGTTCTGGCAGAATAAATTTCCATGACTTTTCCAAAACTTTTTCAGTACCACAAGAAAATTTTCAAAAACCCACAAGTTTGCTTTGATTTGATGATCATGCTGTTTCAGATAGTAATTGTCCTGCCCCAATCGTCCGCTCCTTCCGTGTGCCACGCCCCCTCGTTAACCTCGTGTGGAATCCTTGTTTCTGGTTGTTGTCATTAGTCCTCTGTATTTAGTCCGCGTTTGTTTCTTTCCCCAGTCCGGTCATTGTAATATCACTGCGTGTTTTTTTTGCCTGTCCTTTTTTTTTTATTATTTTTTATAAATTAAATCCCGTGTTCCCCGATTTCCTGACTGCCGCTTTTCTGTCTCTGCTCCGCGTCCCGCATACGGCACGACAGTAATACTACAATTTTCGGTACGATAATAGCCAATCTGCTTACCTAAAAAACACAGACTGTGGGCAACTTTCGCCAATGTGCAAATAACGTTCAATTAAGAAAATGAATCCCAATATTAAAATTATACGTACCTTGTGATTGGTAGAGGCAAACTGAGTCAAAAACGGGAAACTGTGATCAATAAAATTAAAATACGTGCAAAAAAATAAAACCATAAAAACTGGAATAGCGAGCAAAAAAAGCAGCGATCTCAAATACACGAAATCTGCGCGGAAACGGTTGTTTACCGAGGTAAACTATTGACTTCCGCTCGTACATTTCTGTTAACGCGTTGCGGAACGAAGCGGGAAACAAAAACGAACAAGGCTAGTTTCCAAAACTTTTCTTCTCTATCCAAGAATTCCAAAACTTATCCAGGGCCTGGAAAAAATATTTCAAAATTCCAAAACTTTTCCAGCTTTTCCATGACCGCGGGTACCCTGATTGAAGATGACGGTTTTATGCAAGATTAACTGTGTACCAAACAACAACAAAGAAACCGAAAGATCGATTTGTACGTCGTTATATGTATTGAAGGGTTGCGGAAAATTGCACGAAAGACATCTCTCTCGCACACACAGAAACACACACAAGCGCGCATGTATGCAAAACACACTAGTTGTCAAAAATGTAACTTAGGATCTGAGAACTTTATCAGATTTGAATGAACTTAAGTCTTCTTTTAACTTAATTTTGTCTAAAATGAAGTAGAGCAGAGCATAATTAACCGTGATATTTCACCAAACTAGTAGCTTATCCTATAAATTGATCCAAAATTGAACTATATACGCGGGTCGACCCGCGCATCACTAGCGTGCTGCCCTTAGCCCTCAGCTCCATGGGGCGCTGCGCGCTGGCTGACCGCGTGCTGCCCTCAGTCCCCAGCTCCACGGGGCGCTGTGCGCTGGCTGACCGCGCGCTGTCACCTCCAAGCTCGCTCTCACCTGTCTGTGGGTCTCAGGGAGAGCAAGAAGAATAATTTCCCCACAGGGACCAATAAAGTATCACTATTTCATTAACTAACAAACAAACTACATGACCAAAAAAAATCGAAGTACCACTATACTGTTTAAAATGTTTATTATCTCAGGATGCCCATGTTTAAAATTAAGACACATATATGGTCAAAATGTGCAAAAAATGTTAGAACATAAAAAGTACAGCAATTAAAAGGACATCTCACAAGTCAGCAGTTTGAGGCTTTCTGCCACTATGACACGGTACTAGAAAAAAAAAAGTTTTGTAAACTCATAACGGATCTTTAATGATAACATTACTTCCTCCACATAAGTCTCTTCACTCCAAGCCGCTAACACAAGTGAGGTCCAATCAGACAAACTTCTTGAATTCATCGTACAGGACCAGCACGAAGGCCCCGCCCATTCCTCGGAGCACGTTGGACAGGGTGCCTTTGAAGAACGCCTTGTGGCCTTCGTCCCGGCTGATCTTTCGCCAGCAGTCCAGCGTGCTGGTGTACATAATATCGGCTGTGTGTACGGAGGACAGAAAGTCAGACATACCCATAATGCTATGCAGGATTTATTCAAACAGATGGATGGATGGAGGTTAAATATACCCAGTGACAAAACAAAGTTAGACACCCAGAAGTAATTGTCCGATTTGGATGTAACTTGGTACATGTGCAAACCAGCGATGGGGATGCAAATGATTCGACTTGCAAATTACCAGCACTTGACGGGGTTTGATGGGAGTTGCATTGTGGGTCTGCATCAGGCTGGCTGGTCGTATTGTGCAATCGCCCCACATGTGGGGCATGCAGATGTTACAGTCACACAATGTTAGAAACAATGGGCAGGTGAGGGCACCCACACAGGGCATCAAGGTTCCGGTCACCCAAGACAGACCACACCACGGGAGGATCGTCGTATTGTGTGCCAAACATTACAGAACCCCATGACATCTACACCTGCCATCCGGACACAGGTATTGGACTCTCCACAACACCCCATGTCATCCTGCACTGTGTCTCGACGACAGCCGGACTATGTGTTCACTGTCCCATGCGTAGGCTGCTGTTAACACCAGTGCAGAGACTGCTGCGTTTGGAGTGGTAACCCGGAGGCATGGACTGATGACGAGTGGCATCGTACCATGTTCAGCAATGAATCTTGGTTCTGCATTACCAGCTACAGGTTACAACGGCTGTACCTTGACTCCCTTCTGCACCGTATCGTCGCATGTACCCAGCCCCGGGGGGGGGGGCGCCACACCCTACTGACATGGGATCAGCAGCGTGCCCATACTGCCAACTCTGTTGTCCATTTGATCTGACATTAATCACTGCGATACAGTCACATGACCTTTCACCACGTACAAACTCATTTAATTTCCAGCACCGTCTGGGTGCTTCACTAAGATAAGGAGCGGCTTTGTGTAAAACCTGACAAGAGTCTCTTATTTATTTACCTCCTTTGCGGCCCGACTGCATCATCATACGCCGCCTCACAGTGTCAAATGGGTATGACAGCACCCCCGCCACAGTGGTCACCGTCTGCGCGATCATCCAGCTCACTGCCACGTGGGTGTTCTTGGGGTCTGGGAGCAAGCCTGCCAACACAGCGGCAGTCCGGGCCCGTCACTCCTCAGCTGCTAACGGGCCAGCTAAGTCCAGATTAATCATGCTATTACGTGCCGATTTTAAAACTAACGTTTTCATCAAAACCATACAGTCACAATAAAGAGGATTTAGTGTGTTTTTAAGAGGTAATACCCGCAATCTGACTACAGTGAGGATTTTCAAAGGGCTCCTCTTTAGATCAAATATCATTGGTTAATGAAGCAGAACAGCTGTGGTGCAGGGAAGGACAACTTAAATAAGTTTCTGTATTCTAAGCAATCATATTATTTCCCAGCACTGGTTACCTCTAATAGCTCATTCTGTAACCCAGGTGTGATGAGGCCTGTCATTCGCTTATAACAGACACTGAGCATTTTGCTTTGCGAGGGCGGGAACTTCACGCTGACAAATGTGTGTCATGGCTCACCTTTAGCTGTGTCATAGACACCGAAGTAAGCAGCTCTGTATATGATGATGCCCTGTACTGACACGTTGAACCCCTGGTATAGACCTCGCAGGCCGTCAGACTTGAAAATTTTGAGCAGGCAGTTGGCCAGCCCACTGAACTCTCTGGAAGGCCCGGCCTTGCCCACGTCTGCCGCCAGGCGTGTTCGGGCAAAATCCAGCGGGTACACGAAGCAGAGCGAGGTAGCCCCTGCAGCGCCACCCGACGCCAGGTTCCCGGCGAAATAGCGCCAGAACTGCGTGTGCTTATCCACGCCGCCCAAGAAGACCTGCTTGTATTTGTCCTTGAAGGCGAAGTTGAGGGCCTGCGTGGGGAAGTAGCGGATGACGTTGGCTAAGTTGCCACGCCAGAAGGAGGTGAATCCCTGCTCTTTGGGGATCCTCACGATGCAGTCGATGATCCCCTTGTACCGCTTGTCTGCGCTGATCTGCTTGCTCGCATGTTGCACCTGCACAGATGATGGAGAGGGAGATGAACTGAACTGTCAATCAGGAGTCAGATAATGTCAAATAAATAAACAAAGAAACAAATAAATCAAGCAAGCTATTTTATTTCTCTTGGGATGTCGTCTCCACCTCTTAGGTCTAACACGTCTCTCTATAATTTGACTTTGTGTCAAAGAAAACATACTAACATCTGCACTGAATAAATAAATCTTTACTTTATATTACCACCACAATGAAACCATCTCTGAAAAAAGTCCAAGTCAAGCTAAATAAATTAACCACTAGAAACAAAATTAAATGAAAATCTTTACAGCTGACAAAATAAAAATTTTAGAAAAGAATAAAATGAAGTACAGTGGTACCTCAGAACTCGAAATTAATCCGTTCAGAACTCGGGTTTGAATCCTAAAAAGTTCGAGTTCTGATCAAATTTTCCCCATAAGAAATAATGGAAAACCAATTAATCGGTTCCCAGCCCCAAAAAATTACACTGAAATATGTTTTTTTTTTAGCATTTAAACACAAAGTTAACCGGATAAAACAAGAGCATATACTGTACTAAACACATCTAAGCACATTTATCAAAACAGTA
>JAOYFF010000001.1:41982102-41997556 GCA_025773925.1 Cryptomyrus ogoouensis | reverse complement strand
CTGCCACCCATTTAGCCAAATTTACCCTCCTTAATTGGCTAGTGTGGTTATGCCAGATTGTAGAATACCTGAGGGACATGAAATTCTATGTTAAGGTGTTTGAAGACCCGGGTGGGGGGGGGGGGGAGCTTAAGATTTAACAGATCAGAACAACAATCAAGCTGAACCAAATTTTTCCGTCACCTCCCAGATCACAAACACAGTATGCTGACACAATCTCCGAAAAGTTTTAACGTGTAGCCTAAGGGATCATTTGCACGTCAAGCCTTTTACTCTCCATTAACACCCATTATAAGAGGTTAAAATCCTTTACCAAATCATGGGTCCTTACCGAGAGGGAACTGGTTTAACATACAAAATATAAGACTTGCATTTGGTTTCAGTTTCACATTTTTCACAGAAGTCAGTCTTCGTGTAATGTTAAGAGTGAGAGAAATTTGGGTACAATTGATGGTTGTTTTTTATACATTAATGTGCAGGCCTACGAAAGCCTATACAGATAGAAAAACGCTTAGCATCCAAAATATAGGTTGCCAGCGGGGTTGCGATATCAGTCGTCACGTGATTCATTAAAATGTGCTTTGCCGACATGGAAACATTCCCATGGAAACATTACACACATTTCCCCTAATAGAAATCAGAGCCATCCACAATTTGATGAAGACACACTGCAGCGCACCACTCCAGACACGCGCAATTGTAGCAGAAAAGCGCTATAAAAAGTTGGCAAAAACAGAACAGGCCTACGGGAACAAACTGGGAACACAGTTTTCCAGCATTAGGGGCTCAGTCCCATTGTAAATGTGGCAGGACATTCACAAAGACTACAAGGCAAAAATGAACTTGGTAACGTGCAATGCAAGATATCTTCTCGGCTACCTGAATTTTATTTTATTATTGGTTGTATATTATTATACGTGGATCTTGCAAACGAAGACTTTCTCCAAGCATATGCCTTGGCACCTGAGACCAGCTTCTGTCTCCAAGAAAGTTGTTAAAAAATAATAATAATAACATTTTAAAGATTCCTGCAAGGCAGTTGGCCCAGCAGCAGTTACAGGGCCCATCCTATAAGCATGCAGTGGCCAAATCGCTGCTTTTTTAATGTATAATTGTACGGAATGAAAGGAATCTGCATTTACCACCCATTTTAAAAACACTACAATCATTCCGGTTTTACAGATGCAAACTCTACGCACGAATGTGAGCAGAGGTAAAAAATGCAAATACAGGGCTTACAGAGAGCCTTTGGACGCTTGCTTATTTCTATAAAAATGCTGCACATTAACTGGTACCATGGCCAGGGGCGTTACTAATGATTTCGGGCCCCCAGTCCAGACCAATAATTTTTTCATAAAAAAAAAAATGACTACTATAATTTTCAGTAATCAGTCAATTTCTGAAGTTCCATGGTTCCACGTGTAAAACATTGAATTGCTTTTCTGGGGGTCAAATAGTTAAAAAACGGTAGAATCGAGACAAAAGGAAACGTTTCCAAAACATCCGCTATATTTTATTGAACAGAAACACAGGGTTCAGATATTTTTAAAAAATAATTTCGGACACTGCAATCTGAAATTCAGGATGGCTTTTGAAAATGCAAACAGCGATTCACTTTGAACTTAGAGTAAGACTACTGATATACTTCGGCATTTAGTTTTAAAGTTGTATAAGCCAGGTGGATACAGCTGAGTCAAAGCCCACTTTTTCAATTTGGCGACCACATGAGAAGGCCAACACGGTTGTTTCAGTAACCAACTAGGTTAAATGCTGCAAACGTATAAGTATACGTATAAGTAAATACTAAAACTCCGCAGCGGCAGTGTGCAGCTCTGCCATGCATTTCACTGCGGCTGGATAAATGCACCAACAGCAGCGCTGCATCGCCCGCCTCCGTGAGACGCTCGTGTTACCGGGAGCAGCAACTTCTCTCTTTCATTTGGCGCCACTGCAGTTTTGGAGATAGCAGCAGCCACACCGCCAGCCAAGAAGTCCTTCGCAGAAGAGACGGCCGCGTCCGCCATAGCATAAGTGCCGATTCAACTAACTACCGTCAGTCGAGAAAGAGCGACGCAGCTGAGGGCAGCTGGCGAGGCACACAGGATCACCTCGGTCCCTGATGCTGCTCAGCTCTCAGCGTACTGGATAAAATGGGCGATCGCTGTCATTTCTGACCGAGGATAAAAAACAGCGCTCGTCAGACTTAACACGAGAAGAAACGTGGCATCACGGGAAACTCCGTAGTTTTCTAGTAAGGAAAGTGTAACAAGGTGTAGGCTTTTCATAGAGTACCTGTGATGCTGTGTATTATTCAAATATTACTTGCCTTTCTTTATCTACCCATCTTCCCTATATCTCGTATCCAGTGTAGGGTTGCAGTGATACTGCATTAATGTCTATTTTGTTTCCAATATTAACAGCACTGTGTCGATCTACGCAGAAAAATGATTCGTTCAGGCATCTCGATCAATCTCTGCCTTCCATGGTTTAATTCACATTTAAAACCACGAACTGGTTTTCTGAAGTGATAGTAAAAAAGGTTCTAGGTTGCTGAAGTAGTTATAAAAAAACTGCAGAATCAGGGGAAAAAACAGATAACTTGTTTGCAAAACAGTCTTTGCAATTAATTCCCATTTCAAGGTGACATTCCACACTGCTGGTGAGGTCTGTTGTCTTTTAACAGGAATCCATGGTTCAGCATTTTTAAAAAACGTTTGAACTTCAGGGTGTCTTTGGGAAACACAAGCAGCTCAGAGTATCACTTCTGATTGACATTTGCTCTGTTGGGGTGCTGAAATTGTACAGGACAGCTGGATCCAGCAGGGGCCCAGGGTATCTTGTAGCATTGTGCTGTAGTGGTGTCACCCGGTGGGGTCAAGCTAAGACTTACAGTTTAGCAATCTAAAAGAGGGTGTGCACTGACGTCACATCCAAGCAATCTCCCGTCACTTCCCCCTGGAACAACCCCCCTCAGACGGACTGAGGGCAAACACAAGATGACGTGATTTATTTCACACTGAGAAACTTAAAGGCAGTTGGACTCGTCAGGGATTCATACAACTTATCAAAGTACCAGGGATGTTGATATGTGGCCAGGAATCGACTTTCTTGACAACAAACGTTGAAGAAACTTTTAAGTTACCTGGATAACTGTCTAAACGGGCTTTGTGGAGTCGCCCCTGTAGCAGGCAATAATGTAATAACTAACGTCAATGAAATAACTGCCAATAACATAATACTTTTTTCTGTTCTTAATGAAATATAAGTCAATAATGTAATAACTGGCCAATAATATAATACGGTTTAACTCATTTTATTACATTATTGGTAATTATTACATTAGCCGCTTTTTTACATTACAAATGGAAAAATTATGGTATTTGCAGTTATTAAATTAACGGCTGGTCTAGGTATTACATTATTGGCTGCTACAGCAGCAAAGTAAACTGGGTTTGTCCTGGCTATCACCAGCTAATAACCCCCCACTTTGTAGAACACAAAGCTCATCATCATGGATGCCTTTAAATAAATGGTGACAAAGGTTACAGTTACACAAAATATAAATGAATGCTAAATACTTAATTGATGAGTAGTCAATACGATAGGCCTATAAAACTTAAGGTATGATTTTATTTTCAAAATCCCACGACTGACACGAAATGACAACCACAAATCCACGTTTCGAGGTTTGGATTCCAGTTGTTGCTGCAGATTGCAGCGACCTGTTTGCTTCTCTTTTCTTTAGTTTTCAGCTGTTTGTAAAAAGATAGCTCTTATTTCATGTTAAATCGATTTGTACAATCAATCGCACAACAGCTCTTTCCCATTTTAGATGTGTTTTTGAGGCATTCAAGTTGAACGCTAACGCTGCCACTCAGCCTGTTTGCCACTCAGTGGGTGTGACCGAAGTAACCCCGCCTACTGTGATGTCACATGCATGTCCTCTATAACAAGAATATGCTATGCCTTGACAAATCTGTCAATTGTTCAATTTGAGTGAGATTTTTTTGGAATTTGAAAAGTAAAGCAGCAAGTAGTGACAAAGCAAATAATTACTGTTCATTGGCGCCAGCTGGCGGTTTGAGTCATATTAAGCCTTTTAAGACTGGTCAGTGAGAAATCTCTCTGTTACATCACAATTGCTTTATTCACTTAATTCACGTATTGTTATATTATTGTGACATAACAGAAAGATTTCTCATTGACTAGTCTTAAAAGGCACAATAATCACGGGTAAGTACAAGAATGAATCGATTGCTTCAGATCGTTGCATTTGTGTTACATGAACCTCAAGCAATTGTTTAAATCTCATTTGAAAATCATATCAGCTAGTTATTTTGTATTCCCCTCAATAAAGTGAGCATTTAAAGAAATGGTCACATGCTCAAAAACATATATTTGTGGTTCTTTTCTCTTTATATGAGGAACAGGGCAGAAAGTAACAGGACTTTTATAATAAAATTGGCAAATTCATGAACCATAGCCTCATGTTATGAAATCTAATGATATGATAACATTGATTACATTCAAGGAGCTTAAAGACTGATCATTTAATTCGACCACCTCAGACATACTTACAATATCATCAAAAATACAGGAAAAAGTGAGAAAAGTTATTTTTGGTTTTCAGGCAACCTTACCTGCGGTCTTCATTGTGAAATGAGGACATTGTGCAGGACCCTTTGCTTGATAATAACATGTATGTATTGTAGCTACTTTTCATGCATACTTATACATATAATGTCCTATAGGCCTGAATCGCACCGATTTGGTGGAATGGCCCTTAAGTACAAAGAGTGAAAAATGCACTTAAGTACACTGACAAAGTATATAATTGTACTTCATTACTTTCCACCACTGACAATTACTACCTTGATAAATTGACAATATTTGAGATTTTGCTTTCACCTATATGCATTTGACTGCGCTCCTCGTCCTATATATTACGCGTAATCTAACAAACCTTTACATAAAAAACTGTCAAAAACATGCTGTATATATGGAAATAACAAATAAAACATGTCGCTATGGAGCTAAACATACTTAATCTAATAAAATACGTCAGTGAAACAGTTCTTATCGAGCTAAATATACGGTTATAATCGATGAACCATATCACTGTCAAGCTAAATACAGATTAATAATCCAATAACACATGTCGGTTATACTATCAAGCTAAGTGTAAATGATATTGTAATAATAATTAATAAAACATTTGTTATAAAACATATATAAACGTATTTTTAGGTGAAGTCTTGCTTGAAATTTATGGTTACCTTGAAACTGCGTCAGCACGATTACGTCTTTGGCCAAATAGTTGAGCGATACGTCACATTGGGGAAGATTTAGCACGACAGCGCCACCACGGTGCTGCCATGGTCCAGCAAACTGTTAAACATGAATAGTCTCTGATGTAAAGTACAGATTATAACAGATTTCGAGAAAAAAGAACAAAAAAATAAATGGAACAAGGACTTTTGGTCTTCAAAGCATCGTCTATTTTCGGTAACCGCTTGTCCTGTTCATCGCAGGACATACTCGCACACCATTCACTCACATACGCACAATTTGGACACTTTTGTAACTCCAGTTAACCTCAGTATGTTTTTGTACTGTGAGGACACGCCCAGAGGAAACCCTACAATGACACAGGGAAAACATACAAACTCCACACACATGAAGCAATGGTAGAGACTCGAACCCTACTCCCACCGGGGGAGATAACAGGGCTTACCACTGTATCACCCTAATCGCCATCATTTTAAACATTAATTAAGGCATAATATTACAATTCTGTTTGTGCTATTGGTAGAATTCTTGAGAATACTGTGCATCTACTTTTTGTGTGTTTTAGGTACATTGTGGTTTTCTGAATTCTGCACTACTAGAGCAGATGTCCCCTGATACTGTACTGGATAAGGGATTACGAAGATGGATAGATGGTTGAACAGATGAAGCAAACAGATGAGTCCTCAGGTGTTGTAATATAGTTTGGCCACTGTGTGGCAGTCACGAGCCGTGTTGTTTCTTTTGAACATCCCAGGGATCAGACAAAATTTGAATCTTTAAGTGCTAAAACTTACATAGAGTTGTATTTTCCATAATATGTAACATAGAAACAGTTCTTTTATGATTATTGCTTTATGCGTGGACAGATCAATAGTCACACATACATACATTATTCGATAACGTTATTGTTTTTAAACGGAAAACTGATAGTATTTGATCATATCCGAAAGAATGTGAGATTTACGTCACGACGCAGGGGATTTTGGGTAACGGAAATCATCATTTGTTTACGCGCCGTGTTGTGAGCATCGCACCGGCTTTCTGTTGGAGAGTTGGAGGCTGTGTTTTCTGTCGTGATTCTGGAAAACATCGCTATGGTATGTCAGTGCTACTGCATCAAGAACTGCCATAGTAGGTCATACAGTAATTTAGGGACAAATCTCGTCAATGGAAGACGGCTTTTTTGCTTTTGCCGCATGGACTAAACACGAAAGGAAACAGATTGAGGAGGTGATTAAACCACGCCAAATGGCGTGGGTACCCGAACTACAAAGGAGAAACATCACTTTTAACAACGGTCCTGTGTGAAAGTGTGTTCTGAACATTTGCATTCGGATGAGCTCTCTGGCCTCGAACTTTGGCCTAAATTGTACAATGTTCTCATTTTGCGCTCATTAGCTTTCTTATGATGTTATGTGAAGTGTAAACACCTCTGTGTCTGGCTGTGTGTGTGTGTGAGAAAGAGAGAGAGAGAGAGAGAGAGTGTGTGTGTGTGTGTGTGTGTGTGTGTGTCTGTCTGTCTGTCTCTGGGCTGCAGTACATTTTACAGGGCCCCTAGTAAAATATATATTTTTGGATTCTTCACGATGAGCGGAATTCGAATAAATGGCACCCAGTCTAA
Organism: Cryptomyrus ogoouensis; assembly: GCA_025773925.1. Classification (NCBI taxonomy): domain Eukaryota; kingdom Metazoa; phylum Chordata; class Actinopteri; order Osteoglossiformes; family Mormyridae; genus Cryptomyrus; species Cryptomyrus ogoouensis. Next base: position 41,990,646 of record JAOYFF010000001.1, on the reverse strand, counting down.
TTTCCAAAGTCGAGCATTTTTTATTTCCATTTTACAAAATACTGAAATATTTCAAGAACAAATCTACTAAGTAAAGAACTACTTAAAGATGACAGCGAGAGCTTGGCGTGGCCTCAGCCGTGTGTGGAGCAGTAACATCAGAAAAACGTTGTAAAACCACAACAAACGCTCAGCGATGCAGCGTATGTGTTACATAGAGTGCTCATCATTCTCTGTCCTGCCAGTGCATTTCATATCGTTCTTCTGCCAGCATGAGATGTTGAAATGATATCAAGACTTGCATCATTGTATATAACCAACAAAATTGCTGTACTTACAAGGCGTCCAGCATATGAAATGCTGACTGGATGCCATCTTTGCTTTTGAGCTGTACACATCAGTCAGAGAGACACTTGAAACACAAGAAACCCGGGGACAGGGCTGGAGAGAAGCGGACTTGGGACAAAATCCCGAAGACCAGAGTGCTAGAGGAACTTGTGCTCTGCATATCCAGGCATGTGGACGGTAATAATTCAGAATTTGAACTGACTGAAAAAGTGGCCCATTCTTAATAATGCGTTAGTGAGCAGTAATGTACTTTTTACGGCATTGCAGCCAGTAAAGAAACTGAAACCGATGTAATATAAGAACGATCATGTTTAAGGCGCCAGTCTGTTCGCGCTAATGCCATGCAATAAATATCGAGCACAGGGAGATCAATGAAGCCTCGCGCTATTACCGTGAAGCAGCGCAGCACTTTTTCTGGGGCAGTGATAAAAACCAACCACTAGAGGGCTGAACTTTTCTTTTCTATCTTTGACGTAACAGCAGTATGATTCGAGGTCATGGGTGTGGTATGCAGCAGATACGCATCGCAAAGAAATATATATTACACTTTCTTTAAAAAGTGCATAGAGTTGCATATAAAATATGAATGATTTGCTTTAACAATAAACGGAAACGTATTAAAAAGCGTTGGAAAAATGGTTTCTTTGAGCTCACTTCATTTGGAAGCACACCCATTATCTAAAAAAAACCCGGTACACTCAGTCCTTAGCATTTACATATGTGAAGGGAAGGGGTGCGGAGATTCAGAAGGTTGGAATATAATGTTCAACATCAATATTACACTGCAGCGATTCGTATTTGGGCAGAAAGTTTTTTTCAAAGAACTGTAAGTTGGAAAAGAGGTTTTAACAGCACTTCGAACACTGGGTGAAAGTACTTTTCCCAGGCTAGCTTATAATTTATAAGGAGCATACATTCTCATGGTTACTGTATGCATTAATTGTTAGCATGTCTCTTAGCTGTAGGGAAAGTCTGACCATACAGAAAAGTGCATTAATTCACCACGCTTTACCAAGTATGGCAGACCAGATGAATGGTGTCACAGGTTAAGTGAGGGACCAAATTCTTGGGGGGGGGGCTTTAATGGCTTAACCATGTGCTGTCCTGCCTCGGGCTGGTGAAGGAAGGTAGATCTTGGAGCGCCAACATTTGCACGACAAAACAACAGAGAAGGGGACCTTTGTGAGGGTCGGGGGGGGGGGGATCAGCAAGGAGGAGTTGGGGGAGGAGCAGATTTCTGGCTGCTGTTTCACTCCATTTGACAGGCCTGCTGGCCTTCCCACTCCGTCAAGTTCTCACTCTCCGTCTTTGCATTCTTCCCATGGTGCTCCCAGAATTCCCTGCTTCTGATACCGTCTTTCCCTTGTTTGTCAGTTTCATTAGCTATGGAGACCGTGAACAGCCAATGAGCGGAAATAATGGAGATTAGGGCTAAGCTCAGGGAGGGAATAAATGTGGGAGAAGCAGTGGGACCCTGTAGCCCGGCTCCTTTCAGGGACAGGACTGCTAAGAAGGGAAGGCAACCCTAAAACTCACCTGCTCTGCTCGTTTAACTTAGCTGGGAGCAAATGCATGTGCAATATATATAAGGAGAAGGTGGACGCTGGTTGCTCCCACACCGGAAGCACGATACCACAGTGAGATTCGGCTCTTGAAGACCGAGTTTCAGGATCACACAGAAATATCACCCCTGGAAAAGTGACCCGTGGCTCACCTTAAAATCTGGAACTAAATCTGGATGGAGCTCTGGTTGCCGGATTGCAGGAGCAGGCCACTGATATCTGCAATGCAAGAGGGAAGACCATATTTCCTGAAGGAGCAATGCGGAAAGCAGCTGTAAACGGACATCCTCCTGCGCTCCGTGGCACGCTGCTGGCTCCTCCCCTCTGGGAAAGCGAAGGGCCCATAACAGCATTACACGGCACTTCACGTCCTTCCTCCAGTCAATAGAGCTCTTGGCATCGTAAGCTGAAGATCAAAAACCTTACGCGTTTCAGTTTTAAGATCAGTGAGGTCCTGGACCAAACCCCAGACGCCAAGCTCAGCTGCTCTGTCTCTAGGATCAAATCACACATGGTCTCCTGCTTCAGGTCTTCAGCTTCAGGTCTTCAGCTGTCTTTCCTAAAAACGCACCTGAGCTGTCAGGTTTGCCGATATCCGATATTCTGATATCATTTGCCAATTTAAATTAAATTAGGTTAATGCGGTTTCTGTCAAGCTTGCGATTGGTTTGCTGCATTTTGATCTTAGCAGTTGGCAGATAAGAGGGCATGAGCAACCTTCACAGTCATAAGAAGCTGAGAGAACCCAAAAGACAGAGCTAAGCCTGAAGCTGAATGGGGAGGATGTGATTCAAGGCCTCGCGTTTATCCGTCATCATCACTACATTCACGTCACGGCATTTTGTATCTAGCTAACATGTATTTGTCTTATCCAGTTGAATCAGAGTTAAGAAGACGACTTTCTTGCATTTGATAGAAATTTGAGATACATACAGTCAGCCACACCGGCACAAAAGCAAATATGCATTTTAACTCGATGGTGCACAGCTGCGTCAGATGGGTGTCCAATCGCGTTTACTCCGCTACATGCCGCAGTGCAACCGGCCCAAGACTTAGCAATTTCTAATAAAGGCACGTGACATATCTAGAACAAGGCATACAACCACAGCCAAACAGCAGGCCCTACAGAAATCTGCTTGCCTTTACGTCGGACCACGCTGCCAAGCATCCCCAGACCAGTTGCCGAACTGCTTCACGCCGTCGGAGTCGCTGCTTCTGGCCACTCAAATTACATTCGTAACAGACACAAATAAGCATTCTGAGCTTCTTCAAAGGAATGAAGTAGGCCACATTAAAATAAGCACCAGAGAGCATTCAAAGTGGAGCGGTACGTGTAATTTATTGTACAGATTACAAACTCAGCAGTGTAAGGAACAAGTTGTGAAGGGAGAGGTGAATGTCTCTACAACACACCCCCACGACGGGGCAGCTCAGGCCAGTCCATTCGTCTATGGGAGATGTCAATCAGTGCTAAGCATGCGCTCCTCCCAGACTGCCCCACCTGCGACAAGTTCCTCCCACCCTCCTCACCAGTAGCTTGCAGTCTTGGTGATTAATCAATGTATCAAAGGGATCTAGATTAGGATATACTTACATGTCTGTAATCATCAGATCTATACAGTGTGTACAACAGATTAAACAGATGCAAGCTTTGCAAAGATATATTTATACAAAGTTTCTTATTTCCTTCTGTACCCCTACCCCCACAAAAAAAGAAAAAGACACCTTAAACTATACAGATGCAGGTTATTTAATGTGCATTAATTCTCAAAAGCAGTGCATTACAGGCAGTTTGTCAGACACACGTGGCCCTTCTGACTGGGCCGTACCACTTACAAATCTGGAAGCGGGGGGGTGAGGGGAGGTCAACAGTCTCTAAAGCCCCTGCTCTTAAGCTTGGTTTACAAAACTTCTTGAGTGCCAAACGGAACATTAAAGCTGCAAATACAAAAGGCCTGAAAAGAGGTTGCTCTCTTCCCTTATACATATTTCTAGATGTATAAAAACAAAGCTCACGGCGGGAAAATCCTGTGACATGCCTCCCTTTTGAAAGAAGTTGCACTAAAACATGGGGGATTTAAAAAGGCCCAAATCTTACGAACTGCTCCCTTGGAACTGGGGGTGTCATCCCGGCAAACCAGTCTGGTCCATTTCCGGACACGGGGTGCAGAAGACCATGCTAACAGCTCAGCTGCAGAGCGCGACTAAGTGAGCACACATTGCACTTTGTTTAAAAAAAAAGAAAAAAAAAAGAAAATTAAATTACTTTTTTTAATTAAACAGGCTTTTGCTTTAGACAGCCATCCAACCAAAACTGCAGTACAACCTACAGAGTGTGAACTCAAGGGGAAGAGGCTTAGGATGTAAAACCAGTAACACAAGTACAGTAACCCTTAAAAAAGTTTAACCAAATAAATCTAGTTAACAAAGCTAAGGTAGTTTCCTCCACAAATAAAGCCTTTTTATATTTATTATGCATGGGATATACTTTTGTAGCTTTTGTTTAGTATTAGAAGACACGCAATAAAATGAAATCGGCATAGTTTAGTGCTCGGTTCCTTCTTTAAATAATTATGATACAGTCACACTTCTAGAAAAGAAGATTGTCGGTACAGAATTGCCACAATTCCTATAAATCTGCACATGAAATAAAAACCTCAATCTTCCGGCACTGCACCTACATCTGCACCCCCGCCCCCCCATAGCAAGGCCAACCCCAGAAAGACGAAACCATTTGTGTCCAATCTGCCCAATATCTCTCAGTTCCAGCTGATTGGCTAAAATCAGAAGGGGTGCGGCTGGGAGACTCGTCTTCCGTTCCCAGTGGCTGGAGCGTGGGGGTGGGCTCCTGGAAGCAGGAAGTCAGGTGGAAAGACAAGGGCAAGGTCATATCTCCCAGTCTGCTCAGCAGATCGGGCTTCTGTGAGCCTGCGATGTCAGTACACGTAGCCGTCTGGGAACGGCAATGCTGCTGCGCACTGCTCCACCCCATCCACTAGGTAGGGGGCGCTCTCATCGTAGTGAGCCAGCGGCAGGGTGTCGTCCTCGGCCCCCGGGGGCAGGCTGTCTGTGTCGGCCTTCAAGTTGGGCCTCTGGTTGTCGGGGAAGGCCATGGAAAAGAGGGCCTCAGGGTCGCACACAAACTTATAGACGTACCGTTCCCCGGCAACCTGGAGCAGAGCAGACATCGGTCTTTAATTTAGCTAGCAAACCAGAAGGAAATCAGGGTGTAAATGGAGAAGAATATAAGGTAAGGAAGTGGAACGTAAACCTGCCTTTACCTTCTGCATGATTCCCTTCTCATAGTAATAACGAAGCGAGCGGCTAAGTTTGTCATAGTTCATGGCTGGCCTGTTTTTCTGGATGCCCCAGCGCCTAGCAACCTGCAAGAGACAAAGGGCACACACTCAGTCTCCTGGGTCCTAATGCCCACCCAGCGAGGCCAGGGGATCCAAACTGCGACAGGATGTCATGGAAACGCACCTCCTCGGGCTCGATGAGCTTGAACTCCATGCCGCGGCCCGTCCAGGCGATGAAGTGGCCGTTGGCGGGGTCGTCCAGCAAGGTCACCAGGAACTGCCAGAGCTGCAGAGAGCCCCGGCGCTGGTAGGGGGGCCCGTCACGGAACACAGAGGGCTCCTGCTTCACTTTGCCTATGCGTGGGGGGCAGGGGCAGTGTCAGGGCGAAACGTCACACCAAGGCGAGACATTCAAGTGGAGAGGGGCTCACACCATGTGCTGGGGGGCCTGTTCACTCCAACCACTCGATCCCCCTCCCCAAAACTAAGTTCTGAGACTGAGGCAGAGCATCCACATGCCACACTGTTCACCAGCCCAAACACCTCGCCAAACTTACCGTCCAACCGCTCAGGGACCACACAGGTGTCATCATAGTAGAGGTGCGGCTCTCTGTCAAAGGCATAGTCTAGGACACAGGGGGGGGCAGGTAAGATGGGGGTTCATAATGTCCCCCTAAGCAGATACCTGCAGCTAAGCGGCCTCCCCTTTAAAACGGTGTCAGCCAGTCGACGTCCATCCAGATCAATACCCAAACTGCTCCTGTGACGTCACTTACTTTCCATTTGCAGCCCTTTGGCCGAGCCACAGGTGACAGCTATGTCATCATACACCTCACCCCCTGCTTCACCCAAGAACACACTGCATGCTGTACTTACTGTCATGGTTGTTTTGGTAGAAACTAGCTGCTCTCCCAAAGGAGGACTGGCAGTTAGGCACTTCTGCAAGACAGAAAAAGAAATTTCTAGAACCAACAATCCCTCACCACTCAAGCCCCTATTTGTGCTAAAAACAGATTTAATAAGGTATCTTAGGGACGTTCCCTGCACGTAGCTCCACAAGCTGCTCGTTCATCTGACATCAAGGGTGTCCTCTTCGCGCTGCCTTTAAATTTCATGACCGTGTTTTTCCCATTTCCTACAAGTGATGCACTTTCAAAACACACTGGGATAGCAGCACAGAAGTGTGGCCACTTCCAAGAAGACAAAGGGCTTTCACCAAGAAGCAGACCCTGGCGAAAAATCCAGTGCAAAAGTTCAATCTGGGCAGGACAGCCAATCATAAACTACATGCTCAAGGGACAACCAATGAGCTTGAACATTAACCAGCAGTCACGTGACAAGTCCGCTGGCAGCGCCTCCACCCTCCTGCCACCTCTGCATCAGCGATCACGGACGACGTGCTCTCTCCGCCTCCAGCCCCAGACCATCTGTCACGGCACCGCCCTGGGGACCGCGCTCTCCACACTGTTGCTGGGGAGTCTCCATGATGGCCATTTAAAGATTACAGTTGTGACCCCCCAGCCCTGCAAGGGCTGTCATTTTGTACTGTAGGCTCCCGAGACTCAAACGGATGAAGGGAGATTGGTGGTCTAAAATCCCTGGGGGGGTGGCCACGCATACACACACACTGCCTTTGTGGTAAAGCTTACGGGTAGTGACTGCCAGCTCAGCAGATGAAAGCCCCATTACTCAATCACTAAAAACTTTGCATTGTTGCGATTTATTGTGCTACGACATGCAGAGCTAAAAACGCTCAAGCTGTGAAGTGCTGAATTCAGTCTGTAAGGCCCCCACACTCAGCCTGAACGACCCCCCCTCATGGACACAGCCATTAAACACAGCTCACTGAGTTGGGGGGGGGGGGGGCACAGAGCAGGTCCTTGTGCGTCGTTACGCCTGGGTTTCATACTAAGGTGCCAAAAGTGACAGAACAGCGCCAGGACACATTCTCACGCCGTCTCACGCATTCCAGGGTGACCCGCCCCCGGCATGTCTCCATGACGACCTGCCCATCGCTCGCCGCCACTCACCAGAATCAAAGCAGTAGTCTCGGGGCTCCTGCTTGATGGGCAGGGGGGGGAAACTTGGCTGGGGGGGGCCCATATTCGGAACACCCTGCTCGGCATAACGGGGGTCCAGCAGCTCCTGTTTGAAGCCCTGGGGGGGCACGGGGACGAGGGGCTCGGACATCTGACGGTGGTAGGCCGGCCGGCCATCACGGGGTGAGGCGCTGGGGGCCGGGGGCGAAAACGAATGGCATCCCTGGGCCTCGGAGGGGGGAAAAGGCAAACAGGGCTCCGAGAGCTGCCGGTGAAACCTGCGGGGGGGCGGGGAGTCACCATTATACAGAGAAACACAGAAATTGCAGGAATGCTCTTGATGGCAGATCTGTCACCAGCATAGCAAGAGCTACAGATTGGGGACAGGCAGTCCAAGGTTTAAAACCAGTTCAAGCTGGTATAATCGGCAAGACAGATGCTGCAAATGATTTGCTGCACTTCTGGCCCAGTAGCTGCTGTCGGAGGGATAAGGGCTGTGGATGGATGTCTGTCAGCCAGCTGACCCTCCCTCCGCAGTAACAGCTGCCGCACATTCCCTGGCGTATCACCGGAGACCTGGCTCTGGGAGGCAGGGCAGGCTGCCTATTCCCACGGGGGTTGCGTTAAACCTCCTTCACCACCCAGGGTTGGGGGGGAGGGGGCATAGGGACTCAGCCGCAACCCCCCCCCTCCACAAACCCCTCACGTGGTCTCTGGGTATAACGACATCCAGCAGGGGCCAAGGACTGACCAGCGGCCCCAGGGACATCTGGCCACCCCCCACCCCATCCATGTGACCTGATCACCGCGAGCACTGAAATCCCATCACGGATTTGGCAACCAGGCCAGAAATTTGATCCATCGCCTTTTCCTCTGCAGATATTGTCCTTGCTTACATATTTACACAACGCGGCGAGTTTCGGGAGGACAGGACAAGCCGGAGATGCCAGCTCACATCATCCAGGCCCTGTAAGCCCCCATGTGTCGGGGGGGAGGGCACAGAGGGGAGGGGACGCTCACTCACCTGTGCTCAGAGCTGTAGGCTGCATCGCCGTGGCTGACAGGCAGGCAGGGCACAGTGAAGGGCAGCGACCGGCCAGGGAGGGGCAGCGGCCTCTGGCGGGTGGGGCCGGGGTGCCCGTGGACGGGTCGGGGCCCCTGAGCCTGGGCAGGGACCGGGGGGAGAGTCTGGTCCTGGAGCGTGACGGAGCCGCATGGGGAGACCGGGGTGGACGGGGGGGTCAGAGGCTTGAACCCGGTGACGGGCTTCCTGTGACAGGCACTGTGGGGGGGGGGGGGGGGGGGGAAGGGGGGATG
>JAOYFF010000001.1:41934976-41951973 GCA_025773925.1 Cryptomyrus ogoouensis | reverse complement strand
CCAAGTCCTCTCATGCCCCCCTTCTCCCACCTGTCCCCCCCTGTCCCCTCTTGCCCTCCCTGTCCCCTAATGCCCCCCCCAGTCCCCTTATGCCCCCAAGTCCCCCTATGTCCCCCCAGTCCCCTTATGCCCTCCAAGTCCCCTTATGTCCCCCCCAGTCCCCTTATGTCCCCCAAGTCCCCTTATGTCCCCCAGTCCCCTTATGTCCCCAAGTCCCCTTATGTCCCCCAAGTCCCCTTATGTCCCCCCTTGTTCAGATGCTTCCTGTGGTCCATGGAGCACATTTGTGTGAATGTCCTCCTGCATAATAACATGCCAATTTTTATGCCTATTCCTGTCTATTTTCTTGTTTACGCTCCTGCCCAATAACCTGGTGCGACATAAAACTCTCTAAATAACAAACACAGGATTTATTCGCTTACGGTCAGCATTTTAACCACGCATAAAATGATCCACATGTTTATGCATAGATTCTGTTAATGACTGAGTTATACATCATGCCATTAAACTTGTGCCCTTAAAATGTTTTTTTGTACCTAACAGCTTATTTTACAGGAAACACATACTACTGGGCTTACATGTGTTTCCTGTATTCTCGTCGTTTCATTTTGTTCTAAACCAAAGAGACAAGATCTCTTTCTCCCAAGACTAATGGCACCTGGCCGGCCTCCCCGCAGTGTGAGTTTGCTCCAGGTACTGAATTCCTCCCAAAATACATGCTGTTCAGGTTACTTGGTCACTGGACTGTGCTCTTACCGTGTGTGTCGCATGACAGACTGTCTGTCACCCAAGGTGCACGCTGCTCTTCACGCTGCTCCTCACCCATGCCTCCCCCACTCCCTGCCTGGCTTCCCTCGCTCCTTGCCCCCCCCCCCCGTTCCTCGGGCACCCTGCTCTTCATCCCGCCCCCCTGCACTCAATATTAATAATTATCATTATTTCTTTAGTTCAAGGCTCCACATTTGCTTAAATTACCTTAACGTTCCTCTTAAACAGACTTAGAACATGAAAGACTCAAATTGACTGCAAACTGAAATCTTATTTATTTATTATACATCTTATTTATATATATGCACATTATACACAGGGGACAGTGTCATTATAGGTCTGACTTTGTTTTTTTAGTTTTTATTCTTTATATTACATTCCAAAATTAATTTTTCAATCTGTTTTAGATTTTAAAGATATATTTGTTTAGTTTTTATACTTAGTCTTTTAATTAAAGAATCAGTCATTTCTAAGGATAGACTTGTAGTGGTAGAGCTAGTTCATGTGTCCAATCTTTAGAGAATCCGACTGGAGTACGGAGTGGGCAAAGTATGCTCCAGGTATGACTAACTGCCATGGAAATGGAAAATTCTGGATTTCATTTCAAGGGGGAAAAATTAACAAATCACTACTTTAGCGTTATAGTTTTTATTTTATTTAAATTTGTGTTGGAAGTATTTTTTATAGTTTTCGTTCAGTTGTAGTTTTTAAATTTTATTTTTTCTTGTTTTATTTCAGTGTATGAAAATATTTTGAAATGTTTTGTTATAGTTTCAGTTTTTGTTTTCGATAATGAACCTGCTAAGACATAACACACCACAATGCCGACGGTAACGTTTGTTACTGGGTATTTTTCTCTGACGGTCTCACTGCTCATTCCAGGGAAAAGGTCCTGTCCTGAATTTTACAGGACTGTCCCTTATTGAAAAAAAGTTATGTGTGTTCCATGCTCCCCCCAGCATATTATCATCGGCGACCCCACCTCGATTGAAAGCGAAACCCTACCTGCATTCTGTATCTACTGAAGTGCAGTGCATCACGTGCTCAGATAAGTTTGCCTTATTTCCAGTTTTAGTTGGCATAAATTTTTGTTAGAGCACTGCTTGTTACTTTAAACTGCTAAAGTACTGTTTCTGTGATAGACTGGGCCGTACTATCAAGCAATGCTCCCAATCAACAGTTTATTGAAGTTTCTCATTTTCTTATCATTTAAATTTTATATGATGATAAGTCGATATATGGTTTATATCGCTCAACCCTAGAATGGAGCCAATGAGAACCCAAACCAATAAAGCAGTTTTTATTTCGTCACCTTACTTGAACCAGGTTATGTAGTGAGTTCGGTAAGTCAGTAAGGATTATGTGTCTAAGGGAGATTTACACTGCATCGTCAAGCACTCCAGGGACTATGAGTAAGCAGTGGAATAATACTCTTTAATTAGGAACCTAGATGATTGGGCATGGGAGCGACTCATGGACAGTCCACAATGGGTCTGATAAAGGAGATAAGTACATAAATGATGAGCTTGACTCAATGCCCACACAGATATTAGACCTGTCACTCCCGACAGCCACGGACACCCCGCACACTGCTGTCACTCCTCAGTCACTCCCGACCGCCACGGACACCCCGCGCACTGCTGTCACTCCCCAGTCACTCCCAACCGCCACGGACACCCCACACACTGCTGTCACTCCCCAGTCACTCCCAACTGCCACGGACACCCCACACACTGCTGTCACTCCCCAGTCACTCCCGACTGCCACGGACACCCAGCACACTGCTGTCACTCCCCAGTCACTCCCGACCGCCACGGACACCCCGCACACTGCTGTCACTCCCCAGTCACTCCTGGCCGCCATGGACACCCCGCACACTGCTGTCACTCCCAATTAAGTCACTCCCGACTGCCACGGACACTCCACACACTGCTGTCACTCCCCAGTCACTCACGGCTGTTGCTGGGCCATATTTTGTTGCCAAGGAGAATCTATTACCTGATTCCGTAAGCAGGCGCCGTTTGGTCAGTCGGTCATCGATTACTGCCCATTACATGTAATAAGTGAGGAAACTGCACGTGCGTCGAAGCACAGCCCGCTGATATGTCCTCACTGCCGTACCCGCCCTTCGCCCTTCCAATGTTGAGTCACTGCCTTGATTGTTTACTGTTGGCCAGCTTAAATGGTCCGTTATTGTTCTATTGACTTCAATAATTACATAACTGTATAATGTATCTTTTAAATTGATATCCTTATTTTATAATGCGGCTGAAGCCTGTTACCCAAGAGTTTCACCTATTTTTACCGCCAGGGATTTGCTGAAACCAGCTAATCGTCTCATTTAAAGCAGCAGCTTGCAGATTAGAAGCTTGTGAGGGCATGTGCAACGCAGGGACTCCTAAAGCAGCCAGCCAGGAAAACTGACATGGGAGGGGGGGGGCTTTCACCACAGCCATTGTCACGTCAGCCCAGCCACCATCTCTGCACCCCCTGCCCCATTATTCTCTTTGTCCATCTCCCAACTTTGTGCCTTGCGCCTCGTACCCACTTCCTCTCTTTCTCTCACCTGCTGTTAAACTTTTCCGGGTGTTTCTCCCTCATCAGGTGGAAGCGGTGGGCGATGGATGCGTCCTGTGGAGGGGGGGGCACAGGTTAGGGAAACTGCAAACTGCAGGCCTCACAACACTCAGCACTGGAAATGGTCACACCAGTAAACCTTGGTTTAGGCCATAGACTTTATCACAGATTATTTTGCGTTACCTGATGGAATTAGAAGAAGAAAAACAACTATTCAGTAATGAGGGTTGACGCTATACCACACTACTGCTGCGTCTGGGGGCCACATTCCTCCTCGTGATCACAGCAGCTATGAGGGGGGACCATTCCCTTTTTTCCCTGACCCCCACTTTACAAAAAGTGTTGGCTGGGTAAATAAAATACTGGCATCTGCCTGAGTGGGAGGTTCTCAGAATGGGGGTTAGCAACAGAAGCATTTCGCAGCAAATGCCGCTACTGAGTGGAGAAGCCACCCACCTGCGGTACCATTAGCAAAGTAATACAGACGCTCATATACCAGGACCGATGAACAAGATGGAGAACGCCAGGCTCAAGGAAGCAGGCTATCAGTGGAAGGTCTTTGTCAGACCTTGGAGGACCAGAAAACTAGATGGGTGCGATTCCCTGCAGCAGAGTTTGTCCTGTAGTGAGACGATGCCTTTATGTCTCCCATCTGTAATGAGGTTGCTTTGCATCCAGAAATAAACAGATCTGCGTGTCCATTTCTGGGTGAGCTACAGCCTGAGCAGGCTCACAAGGCTCAGAACCAGTGTACATACGAAAGGCTACCAGCACGCCCACCCACAGAGCCAGTCCATGAGTAGGAGCTTCGGACCTGCAGATAATCTGAGAGCTGTGCAATGGAGGTGGGTGGCAGGAGACATCAGGGATGCTCGCCGCCAGGCACCAGAACAGCAAGACACACTGGAAGGACATCCTGGCGGAACCGGGCTGGTGTCTGTACGCTTCGGCCCTGCCAAATCAGCAGTGCTATCAGTCAGGTTCCTGGGCCCAGTTTTGACCATTACTGCCATGCAGTGATTCAACAGATCCAAACTTTGTGTGCTTTAGGAGGTGGGGGGGGGGGGTACAGATGCTAGTAAAACAGCTGGAAAAAGAAGATGATTCAGGATGCATTTCCAGATTTTTTTATATGATGTATGATGACAATGCCAAGTCTGTCAATCTATCAGGTGACAATCAGATATTCAGCCAACAGTTTTCCTAAAGCAGGTTTTAAGCTTCACCAGGCCTTACCAGACGTTGTTATTCATATACTTGTACTTTAGCATGTTAGCAATTCTGCTCTGCCAGGGCAATGACTGTAGACTACTGACTCAGGTGCACTCTGAGAGGCACCTGAAAGACGTCTATGAAACAAAGCAGATGGCAAAGGGGTCGTCAAATCATTAAACCAACTGGCCAGCAGAGCGACTAACGTGGGATCTGCTGCTCCAGTCAAGCCAAATGAGCCAGTGCCCTCTGGCATAATGAAGGGCCCCGATCTAATCATTCCACCAATAATTAAAGGAAAAACTAAAGATACACTTTTGCAAAACCCATTTGCTCCAACACCAGCATTTAACTGATTAGTAATATAGCGATAAGCTACAAGGAGCTAAATACAAAATGTATGTAGGCAAGCACTGTCAGAGCAGAGTTACAACGCCAGTACGCTGAACACCACAGAGTTACAACGCCAGTACGCTGAACACCACAGAGTTACAAAGCCAGTACGCTGAACACCACAGAGTTACAATGCCAGTACGCTGAACACCACAGAGTTACAATGCCAGTATGCTGAACACCACAGTTACAATGCCAGTACGCTGAACACCACAGGGTTACAACGCCAGTACGCTGAACACCACAGAGTTACAATGCCAGTACGCTGAACACCACAGAGTTACAATGCCAGTACGCTGAACACCACAGTTACAACGCCAGTACGCTGAACACCACAGAGTTGCAATGCCAGTACGTTGAACACCACAGAGTTACAATGCCAGTACACTGAACACCACAGAGTTACAATGCCAGTACGCTGAACACCACAGAGTTACAATGCCAGTACGTTGAACACCACAGTGTTGCAATGCCAGTACGCTGAACACCACAGAGTTGCAATGCCAGTACTCTGAACACCACAGAGTTGCAATGCCAGTACGCTGAACACCACAGAATTGCAACGCCAGTACACTGAACACCACATAGTTGTGGGCTGAATGCCTTTCTGTGGAGCACTGCAGTATAGCACGGTGCTTTGAATGGTTTTGGGAGGCAGGCAGAGCCAGCTACCTTGTGTGGGAACCCAGTGCTGGGATCTGCGGCTGAGGAAGTTGGACTCAGGTGCATATTCCGCTCCCTGGCCACCTGTGCTGTTTGCCACGAGTAGACAGGGGCCCTGAAAACAGGCCGTGCCGCCAGGCCTGCCTCACATGGCAATCAATCTAAGCCGTCGCCATGGAAGAGGAGGCTCCTGGAGGCGGGGGGGGGGGGGGGGACGCGGCAGCACAGAAATAGAAACAGAGCTGCTGCTCCCTGCGCTTCGCCGCAGTCGTCGGGTGCCTGTGTCTTACACCAGGAGCTAAGGCAACAAAGGCGCTAGGTCGCTAACGCTAGGTCACTGACTGCCGTACTTAAACACTTATCCATTTCGGATGCTAATTTTAAAAATAAAACCCCAGTAAACCTTTTAGCCGATGTAATCATGCTCAAGTAGAGAGTGAACCATGGTGATGAACTACATAAAGCACTCGCCAATGAAAGAGAGCTTCCTTTTGGCTGTGCAGCACAGCTGGACTGGATCTGGTCAGGGAAGAGCTCCTTATAATGGCCAGCTGAGAGCTATCTAGGCAGATCTAAAAATGTCCCCCTTACAAACACCGAATTACGACGACTTGATGACTAATGGGCTCACGCTGATTATAGAGCCCATCCTGCAGTTATTAGTGTCAGTTTTCTGTTATCGAGAGTGTTTCACTCAGTGTTACAAACCACAGAGAAGCAGTATGTCGCCCTTTGGCAATCCGGCTCACTACGTGTGACACGGGCAGTTACCTGTCCATCCTTTTGGATGAAGTTTCTATACCAGCATTTAAACTTTCACACGGGGGAGATTGAGCCACCTTTAATTAATCTCCGTAAACCTTTTGCCCGGTGCTGACATCAGAAGGACCTCGAATGATGTCATCACCAGCCTCTCCCGCAGCCTGCCCTCCTGCCCCTCCCACCTGAGGATCGTTAAGGTGACCGGCACCTCCCTTTTGTATGACGAGGACCTCTTGGCCTCTCGGCTCCAGTATTACGTGTAACCTGACTGTTAATATAAGGTGCAGTGTGTGGAATAACGATACTTGTTAGCCACTTTTGAGGAGAGACCCGAACAGCTTTTGACATCCTGGTTTCAGAGCGCAGGGCCACTAAGAGCAGTGAGGTGGGCAGCCGACGATGTGGGGTTTTACCCCCAGCAACCAGAACGTGTCAATGGGCAAAGAAACAGAAGACAGAAGCCATGAACAAAGGCCTCTGCAGACCTTTGTGTGTCAGTCAGGGTGCCCTTACAGTAGGCAACTGTGCCTGTGTAAATCTTCTGTGTGAGCAGACAGCAACTGCTGCATATGGAACCTGATAACGGGTAGTGTGTGTGTGTTTGTGTGTGTGTGTGTCTGTGTTTGTGTGTGTGTGTCTGTCTGTGTGTGTCGGTGTGTGTCTGTCTGTGTGTGTGTTTATGTATATATTAGGGCGCTTTTCCACCGCACCAAGTACATTTTTTCGGTACCCACAAGGGGAAACTCAATTTTATAAAAATCCGTGACTGCCATCCATCCATCCATCCATCCATTTTCTGTAACCCCATATCCTATTCAGGGTCACAGGGGGTCCGGAGCCAAATGTCTGTGTGCGTTTGTGTGTGTCTGTGTGTGTGTGTTTGCGTGTCTGTGTCTGTGTGTGTGTGTGTGTGTTTTTAGGGGGTGTTCTTTTCCCTTCAGGCCTATCTTTACAACCAGCCAGGTGTCACTCAGCACGGTCATTCATTACCGTGGTAACCCGCTCTGAGCCTGGCAGCCCTCTACTTCCTGTCACTGATACTTCCCCTGACCTTCAGCCCATGCCAGCATTTCCAGCCCCCTCCTCCTCCATCCCGCCCGCCTGCCACCAGTCAGAGCAACCTTACGCTCCCCTGAGCATCAAGCAGACCTTCCACCATCCAAACTCCGCTGACTCGAGAAATCTCTAGAAACCTGGGACCACTTGTTATCAACACCATGGAGAGGCATGTTGCTCGGCTTGGTGTTAATGCGAGAAGAGGAGCAGCGGCCGCCCCCCGGCCCGCCCCCGAAGCGCAGGCTGAGCACTGTGCCAGGGAAGCGAGACCTTGTTTACTGCTGGACCGCCACTCCTGTTTCACTGCCGCCAGGGATCACCTTCCCAGATCGGGGCTGCAGACCTTCCGTGCCGCTGACTGAGGTATTCACGGCAGCGTTCTTTCCAGGTCCAGAGGAAGACCAGACACGTGCATTTCACGAGTTCAGGAGACACCTTAGAGGGGCAGATAACCTTCCCGAGCTTCAGGTGTTCCAAGACTTCTTCCTGAGAACATTCTTTCCAAGTCTTGAGTTCCTGCTGCTGTGATTCTGTTGAGTACTCCAAACAATATCTGAGTCCCTCACAGACACGTTGGTCTCCTGCATATGCACCAAGGAAAACTGGTCACATGCACACGGTATAACAGGAATTCGATGTCCCTTATGGACGAGGATGTCAGATGGGGCAACTGATACGGCACTTTGGTATGAGGCAGGAACAGGAAGTGACCCGCAAATATGACGTCATGCTGGAGGACAGGCGTAGTTCGGCCCATTGAAAGGTACTGGATTAAAATCAGTACTGCAGATTGCAGCTAATGCCATGTCTCCTGATATCATCTGTCTGAGGTCATCGTATCTAAAACATCTTACAGAAAACACAGTCATACAGACAGCCGCACCCTGCCCAATGGTGCTCACCCCACTAATTTATCCACTTGCTGGGGAGTCATTCTGTGCCCTTGTTCAACCAAAACAAGGTACAGGCTCTGTCCCAACGGGGATAAATAACGATTACAGTTTTTCCATTTCAGATTATTCCGCACAGCTCGACAGCCGAGAGCACCATGGCAACCCAGCCCCGGCGAGAAGCTGAAACCGTAAAGAAACGGTGTCGCTTGGGATATTTTGTCAGGTTTTTGTGCTGTCCGGGCCGTGAGTCATGGCCGGCGGTGCTCATGCCGGCGGCCATCTGTCGCTGATTAGGAGCGTGTGCGCGTAGGGGCGTCACGCGGCCCGGCAGGCCGCTCAGCACCACTCCGCACTGCTCCGCACCGCCAGCAAGCGTAATAAACGCCACGTCCGTAGTGCGGACCCTGCTGCGTGATTAAAGGGAACGCTGGGGCTCGTTTCGCACCCGGCCATCTCTGGAGAGGAATAAAAAATAAAATTTAATAAAATATCTGTCTTATCTGTCTTAGCTGAGCCTCTCACACGGGCTTCTTAATATCGGTTCTGCAGACCCAGCCAAAGTGCTCTGCTCCCTGACACAAACTCCCTCTGCAAAAACCCGGGACTGACGTCCACAAGCGAGGCTTTGTCCTCTTGTTCTCCCAGTCTTTGTGCACCCCCCTGATGGGCGGACGGCAGCACCCCGCCTTGAATCACTGACATTGTCAATTGTGTCGGCCCACCTGATGGGGCGTCCGCCGGAACGCTTCCGCAACGCTGCAGAAACGGGGCACTGGTGGGGGGGGCCTGTGTCTGTGTTGGGTCGCCCGCCGCAGGACGGCGCCGCTGGTCAGGAGTCAGCAGGCTCTGAAGTTGCATAACCTGGCTGCTTTGCGCTGCATCCCCATAACCCCCCCTGAGAGTCACCGCCCGGCTGGATTCCGTTCCGTTACCGCGCCGACGTCAGCCGGCCTACTTTAGGCCCCGCTATATTTTTGGGCATCCTGTGAAGGTTGCCCGCGGTTTCTGGCCCAAGATCAACAGCTAAAAACCTCTCGCTCATCCACCTGCGAGGTAGCAGTCAGCATCCTCAGAATGTGTGTTATGAATGGGGAGGGGTGCTGAGATCTCACCCATACTTGTCCGAATCTGTTTTCCGAAACCGACTCGCATCTTGTCAGTTTTGACTGTAGATTGTGACAAGACCCCGGAGTAGCATGCTGTTTCCTGGACAGCAGGGTACAGTTTCTGGAGCAAAGGGACTCGCAGACAGCTGTAGGACAGCTTTGGGAGTATTTTTTTTTACCCCACAAACGGCAGTCGCTCCCCAGGGTGTGTAAGATCACGCACATCGCTCCCCACCGGCCTGGCTCCGAGGGTCAGGGCTCGCTGGGATTCGGGTTGCGAAGTCGGCGGTGACTCACAGGCAGAGCTGATGTCAGCGACAGGGATGGGGGGGGGGGGGTTTAGAGATGGAGCAAGACTGAGATGCAGGAGCCCGGTGTGTCCTCTCGGGGCCGCCCCCCGAGGCGTGCGTGTGACTTCCGGATGGCTTTGGGCGGCTCACTGCAGGGCCTACGGGCCCCGTCGGCAGTGACAGGAATGCCAGGGCGGCGGAGGCGGACGCGTGCGACTCACCAGCGCCATCTGCTTCCACAGCCCTCAGACTGAAGGCTCCCGCTTCAGCAGGGAAATTCTGCTTGGCTACGGCGTGACAGAAGCTGAGGGCCGCTGTAAACCACACGCCGGCATCCCGCATGGTTCTGCAGGGATTCAGCACTGACCCTCGCACAGACAAACAGGAGAGAGCGCCAATGTTCGGACAGGCATGTTGCACGTATGCGAAAATCATCCCCCATCCTGGTTTACAGTCAAGATAAACTTCAGTTGCACTTTACAGGCGATGAGCGGAGAGCAGCAGAGACGATACCGTGTGGAAGCAGCTTATTTTTAAACCTGCCGTTTTTTTTCTTTTTTCGATGTGTCTGCTTTGGTGAAGATTCCGTTTCCTCAGTCATCAGTAGAAACTTCAGTCCGTGAATTTTACCTGCCCATAGACATGCCACCTGCTTTCAGGTGTAAATTACACTCATTGTAAGCAGTAAGGAGTTAAACCGAGATACAATAAGCTGGAGATAACGACTGTTGACCTCCTCCTACCTCTTGTTTCAGCTGAATATGTCTCCAGGATCCTTATTGAATTAAAGAGAGATAAAGAGTTGCTAGGCAACCACAAAGTGCCTATAATTTTTTTTTCTGGTTAAAGAAAAATGGCTGAAATTTAATTTCTAGACTATAATGGTCGGCTTTCAATTTTCCCAGTGAATGCACAAATTCAGTTGTGACAGACGAGGCAGGTGTCCGTCCGCTTGAGGTTTTAGACGCACGCTAACGGTGTCGCTAACTGTGAAAGTGACAGTGCCGGTCCTTACGCCCATGGGGCATCTGTCCCTGACTGTACTGACAGCACTGAAATCTCTGCTATTCAAATTCATCACTGATCTGTTACGGACGTCCTGGCTCTCCCAGAAATTCTGGGAGTCTCCAGAAAATTGACAGCCGCTCCCTCACCCGTGAAAGACACACAGTGTCCTGGAATTCTGTCATTCCGCTATTCAGCAGCGGGAAAAATTAGTGGGCAATAAGTTTTACTGGCACAGCGCCAGCCAGCACCAGGCATAGTAACCAGTTTTTAATACCATCTAGAAGTTATACAGTGGTGAATGGTTTGTATTTCGAAGGTATTCACAAAGCAGAAGTATTCTGTCATTTCTGTGGGGGGGGGGGACGCGTTTTATATGGTGTCACATCCCTGAATTCAGGAAGTCTAAGGTGGGAGAACTGATGGCATAGAAATTACCACGGGATACTGGAGGGAC
The DNA here is from genome assembly GCA_025773925.1 of Cryptomyrus ogoouensis. Taxonomy (NCBI): domain Eukaryota; kingdom Metazoa; phylum Chordata; class Actinopteri; order Osteoglossiformes; family Mormyridae; genus Cryptomyrus; species Cryptomyrus ogoouensis. The sequence goes on along the minus strand of JAOYFF010000001.1, from coordinate 41,940,791 downwards.
ACCCCAGCACTTGACAGGGGCCCAGGAATACAGAAAAACTGGGCCCAAGGGGACATTTTGTCAGGGCGCCCTGACCTTCTGGCCACCCCCCAGGAAAGACCGAAGCCGGGCAGTCTGCGAGGGCCTCACCACTCCAATGGAGAAGTAGTTGTTGACGATGCTGTAGGGCACAGGGTCGCCCTTCTCTTCCTTGTCGTTGGGGATGATGTCGATGTTCCAGCGGTCCAGCATCACCTCCGCGCTGTGCTCGATGTCCCGCAGGACGCGGAGCAGGCTGCCGCCCTCGTAGCCTGGGGGGGGGATCAGGGGGCCGTTATTGTGACTGTGAGATGCCAGGCAGCAGTTACTTCTGGGGACTGCATGTAGGGGGACGGGCAGGTTGCTGTTCCTTTAAGTAGGTCTTCAAATTACAGCCAGAAAAAAAAATGACTAAATATATACGCAAAAAAAATAGCAATTAAATCCACACCATGGGAAACTTAAGTAGGCTCTGGATTGACATTTTAATAAGTTTGTATCTTAATATTTTAATTCTGCAGTAAGTCTGTATCTTGATATTTACTAATTTACTAAATAAAGTTCCACTTTTTAGTGGGCTTGACATAAGTTCCTTCACACTTTTTTGGTGCATACTCTGCCCCCTTGAGCTCTGCTCCTTTCCTACAGGGTCAGCATGCATCATCCCGTGGGTCTGACCCCTGGAGGGGGGGCCTCTGCTCAGTGTAAGAGGCCATTTCCACACCCAGTACCTGCCAGCTCCACACGGACTTCAGCACAAGAACAAGCCTGATACCTGTTAACTGGGGCCGTTATGCTGAGAGCTATGGGGCTAGCAGACACTCAGGGACAGACGTGGGTTTGGGGGAGGATTTTGGTGGTGATGGGGGTTAGGGTATAATACCACACATCGAAGAAACTGTGAGAAGAATCTAGTGTCCGCTCAGTCTAATCAGGCTCGCCAAGTGTCAGTGTGACCTACATAGATATGATGTAAATTCATGAGACTCCTCTGTATCACACTTATGGGAGTCTTACACTGCAACCAGCAGAAAACTGGCAGAAGTATCACGTGCGTGAGCAAATTTAGAAAATATTGACTGGCCCAAATTTTTATTTCTGTGCTGTGAGTTTTATTAAACAACAGAGATTCTTTTCATTTATAATGATAGTTCTATTCGTCGTTTGTACAAGTACATAGGAATTCTTCGCTTTCCGTACATCAGGTCTTGCTCTCATGTAAGGCACACACTCACACAAAGCGGTGAGGGTGAAGATGGGGGTCCTGGGTGAAGATGGGGGTCCTGAGTGTAGGGGCAGGCGATTATCTGGTACCCCCACAGCCGTTTTTGGGGTTAAGGGCTTTGCTAAAGGGCCTAGCGGCGACAGGATCACTCTGCCAGCCACGGGATTTAAACCGATGACCTTCTGAACAAACATGAGTTTTTTCACTCATGCTTGGAATTCATGCTGCCATTGCTGGACAGCAATATTTCCAATGTTCTCTGAAGCTACAATCTGAAATGTATATTTATACATCTGAAATAGCAGGCTTTTGACCGACGTAAGGCATGACGTAAATGTTCAGGACCTGTCCATGAGAGCATGGCTAACGTGCAGCCCCAGGACTGTCAGGAAGTCTGAGAGAAAGTTATGGGGTAACACTTTACCCAAGGCCATTTTCTTAGTAACTTATAAAGACATTCATAATGCATTATAGTGCATTCATAAAGCATCATAAACATGGCTATAAATATTTATAAAAAAATAAGCATAACACATTATAGCCATGTTTATTATGCATTATGACTGCCTTATGAAGCTCTCATCTATGATGCTCTATAGAAGCATCCTTAATGCTTATACCGACCATTATAATGTATTATAAAGGTTTATATAGTGCATTATAGATAAGAGCTTCATAAAACTTTCATAATGCACAATACATATAGTTATGCCTTTTGATAAATATGTAGAGCCATATTTATAATGCTTTATAAGCGTATTATTATTTGTTATGAAGGTGTTTATAAATGACTAGAAACACGGCCTTAAGTTAAGTGTTACTGTTATGGCTTTATGCAGAACCCCCCCCCTCAAGCAGGCCCACGTCTTCCTCACCTCCGCCCCAGCGCAGACAGCGGGCTAGATCGTTCCCGGTGCCTAGGGGCAGGATGGCCACTGGCGGGTGGTGGGCAAAGTTGGCCTTGTCTATGGAGTAAAACAGAAAATTTGGTGATTGTGGTGATTCTGTGTGCCGTTTGGACCAAACAGGTTACCCGGCCTTTTCACACGAGAAGCCTTTGCTGTCACAATGCATGTGTATCGCGGCAACCTGCACGGAAGGTTCCAGAAGCTCCATCTGCAATCTGTGGCACATGGCACTTAGGGCTGGTTTCCGCCTACTGTGGACAGGCCTCAGCGCACGAATGTCGTGTAATTTTTGTCACTAAGGTTGGGTGCGAAGGGCACATTTGAGGGCCATGCATGAGAGCATCAGAAAGGAGCTCGAACCTGAGACTGTGTATACACACCTTCGCTAGCCTCTTTAGTCAGACTGCAAACACATACGAGTAACGGACTCCAAGAAAACCCGCCTGAAGAAGTGCGTAAATACCGGCATTTGTATGATGCCTCACAACAGGAAAGTGAAGACTCTCAGACAGCTGCAAACCAAAATAAAACGATTGTAACTGTAATGCCACATACCCATCTGTGTCCTTTAAGGCTGCACTGTTAGCTTTAGTAAAATACTTATTTTTAATATAACATCCATATCACACGTGACTTTGCTCTACAGCGCCACCCCAGGCCTGGTGTCAAAGTCTGCAGTGGCCTCTTAGGAAATCAGTATGTACAGTAAACTGTGATTCATCCAATGGACGCGTTGCATGTACGCAAGGGGGCTCCCAGCTCCTTTGATGCAATGCATTATGGGAAAACAGGCCATGTGACCGATATAATGGAGCCAGTGGCTCCGCGCTGACTGTTACCGATGCAGTCCAGGATCCAGCCGACGGTGCCGTCGCCGCCGCATGCCAGCACTCGGAAATCAGGGACATCGTGGAAGAAGCTGAGCCTGCGGGCGAGACGTGCATTAGCCGTCAGCGGCTCGGCGAACAGAGCTCCCTGTCCTTTCAAACGCATGTGACTGGGCGTCTCCGTCGTCACACTCTGCCATGGTTAGACCCTTTCAAAGTGTCACCTTCAAAGGGCCTTTAATCTCGGAAGGACAAAGGTGGTAAAAAAAAGGGGGGGGGTGTGTCGCAGACTCTTTCATCTCGTCAAGCTGCCCCACATCAGAACATTTGACTGTCCCAAGGGGGTGCCGAAGCAACAAAACACTGCCCTCTGCTGGCAGCAAGATGTAACCGTCTCAGTCAAGTCAGGCACAGGAAAGGGCAAATATAGACTGTAATATTACAAGTTACAGACTTATCAAGAAGATTAACGTAACATGGGAATGAGATCTAAATCCTTAGACAGTAATTACAGCACTGGGAGAGGCCCCTTTAAATGTGTAAGGCAAATCCTGGCATTTCCCCCATCATGCCACAAATCAGCTTGAAGTGGCTGCTGTCTTCCAGCCGAAGCTTTCAGATATTAAAGGACACATTTTTCCATTGGATCTGTTAAACCCAGGGCCTCATTTTAGGGTTTACTTAGGCAGCAAATGTACTGTCTTCTACTCATTTAAAATACACAGAGTGTTTTATACTGAAACACAAGTTTGCACGTACAATAAAAGAGAAGCAAAGGGAAATCAAAAATTAATAACAAGTATGATTCCCCCTGAAAATGTGTCACAGGCACCTAGGAAGTGCATGAGGAATCAGCAGCCTGGGCATTTAATCTAGGAGGAGTAACAGGCCTGCAGCGGCCTGGGCATTTAATCTAGGAGGAGTAACAGGCCTGCAGCGGTCTGGGCATTTAATCTAGGAGGAGTAACGGGCCCTTTTTATTCTGGTACATTTTTATCACTTTCATCTACGCTTTGAACAGGCTGTCATCGTAACTGCACCTCCCTTGCCTCCAGCCAATCGATTTCCATGAGGTGAGGCTTCTCAGAGTCAAACCAGAAGCAGGTGAGACAATGGACTTCCCCACACGCAGAAATATCCCCACGACTGATGCCAGTGATTGTGAGAGCCATGTCTGATTGGCCCTAGCAGTTAAAGACGGCAGGAGCGAAGGTGGAGCTGAAATGCAGGAAGTTACAGGGGCAGGCAGTGTGTCGGCGGCTGTGGGACCGTAAGCTTGCCCGATGAATACAGAGCCTTACATAAGTACTCAGCTCCTCTTAAAATGATCAGATTTGTCTGAATCACACGGGATAGATAGTCAGATAGACAGATATTCTTCCTCTCAGTCAACAAGTGACATCCACCCAACCTGAAGGACGTATAGGAGGCCCGTATAGGAGGCCTGTATAGGAGGCCCGTATAGGAGGCCTGTATAGGAGTCCCATATAGGTCGACTAGGTGTCAGCAGTTTCAATGGTGTAAAAAGCGGAGTTTTCCTGGCACTGTCGGTGGTAGGTGGGACTGAGACCTATAAACACACTGAGGGTGGAATCACAGGCTGTGACATGACTGGCTTAATCAGCTCCTATTGGTTGCTTTGTGAATTAAGACAAAGACGGTCTGTTCCCATTATCAGTACAGACTCACCCCATCATTGGCCCTCCGCGGTCCAGACTGTACACCTGCCGTGGGTTCAAGAGGTACTGGAATTTCCGCAACACCCTGTGAACGTGTCCAAGTGTGCACACACACACGGGCACACAGACACACACACACGGGCGCACAGACACACACACACGGGCGCACAGACACACACACAGATCAAGAGGGTCACTGCATGAACACAAATGCAGAAAACCAAATATAAATGCACTGACATCAAAGGAATGTTTCAGGCCCTCGCTGCTTAACTAAGACAACATGATGACTCACGTAAAAGCTCACTGTGCCATTGTCAATTGTCAATGCACTAGACGCGTTAAATTCGGCGCTCTGCTTGTGTACGTCATTTTCAATAACATTCAATGAACTACTAAGTGGGTACAATGTAATACAAATGCTAATATGCCCACAGTCCATTAAAAGACTGCTTACTTTCTTATCTTATGCATAATCTAATTACACTTGCAATGGCTCAAGGATGGATGGATGGATGGATGGATGGATGGATGGATGGAACTCAACAAATCACGACAACTTTTCACTGTCATATTAAGCTCTTTTGCAGTGTTTGAACTGAATCATTCATGCTGCCCTAGTTACAGAAGGCAGCATATTTGAAAACACACACACACACACATCTATATACACATGCACACACATTTATATACACACACACACGCACACACAGGTTTATATCTTTGTGGGGATTCTCCATTCATTTCTATGGGCAAAACCCTAACCCCAACATAACAACCTTAACCCCTACCCAGCCCTAACCTTAACCGTAAGTAACCAAACAAAATACAAGACTTTTGGCATTTTAACTTTTTTGATGGCATTCACAGATCTTTGCGGGGACCTGAAATAACCCACAACGTCAAAATAACAGGTTTTTATTACATCGTGTGGGACATTTGGTCCCCATAATGTAATATAAATGTAATCCACACACACAGACACACACACACACACAGCAAGTGGAATGATGACGGGAGACAAACAACAACTGGAAGCCAACAGCCTGAAACACATCATGTGGAAACTGCTCTATCTGGGGAAAAAGCCATTACGCAGGAAGGAGGGGCGGGGGGGGGGGGGGGGAGGGGGGGGGGAGGGGGGGGGGTTACCCCTGA
>JAOYFF010000001.1:41908644-41926328 GCA_025773925.1 Cryptomyrus ogoouensis | reverse complement strand
GCACTCCTCTGGGGAACACGCATGCTCCTATCGGGTACACCCAAGCTTCTCTGGGGAACACGCGCACTCCTCTGGGGGACACGCGCACTCCTCTGGGGAACACGCATGCTCCTATCGGGTACACCCAAGCTTCTCTGGGGAACACGCGCACTCCTCTGGGGAACACGCGCACTCCTCTGGGGGACACATTCCTCACCGGCTGCAGCTCCGTGGAGTCCCACTCCAGGTATTCCGCCACATGGACCATCTGATTGATGATGCGGTCCAGCTCCTAGGCAGACAGGTAAGCAGATAAGACCAAAGATTGACTTTTGCAGACAAACCAGGAGGCCTAACCCTAACCCAGACTGACAGGGGCCTCGGGAGACTGCGATCAGGTTCTGTCACGTATAGGACTGGTTCCAGGGCAATTATTGTCCTCATTGACTTGGACATTTAATTTGGACATTTAATTTTCGTAGATTTAATAATTCGGCATGAACGTCAGACATCCACTCTACACAGGCCTCACCGCACCGTTACAGAAGGTTCCAAACCAGCTGCACTGGTTTCAGTCAGTCAGGTTGGCTTATAGCAGCTGAATGTTAATTGTACATCAAGGATGAAGGTATGGTTTGGGGTGGGACTTACCGAGCTGTCCAATAGGCCGTTACCATCTGTGTCATAAAGCCGGAACATGACTGGAGGGAAATGGGAGAGGCCATCAGTCAGAGCCTGCTAGTGCATTTTGACGCATCAGTGTCACCTGGGTCTGAGTAGTGTAATCAGCTGACGCCATATGCAAAGGCTGGGGAATTAGGAAAGAGCTTATCGCTGTCGGAAGGCAGACAGGACCCTGGTGCGGGTCAGGAGCGGCCGGCCACACACTGGAAAGGCCGTTAATGTGGCCCAGGTGGTGGATTAAGTGGCTCCCAGTGATCACAGCACGCTTGGGCCAGCTCCAGCTGGGGAGCACTAGGGCGCCATCTCAAGGTCCAAGAGGCACTGACACACATTGCAAGGCACTTTACGGTCATTCTTATAACATCATACAGATACCATTAAAATGGTTTTATTATTTTTAGATTGTCAACTTCAAATGTATTGTTTTTACTTCCAGTTTATTTGAAAGGAGAGGATATGACTGTGTTTCCCACAGAAAGTTGTTTGGTTAGTTGAGAATAGCCATTGCAAATTAATCCAGAATAATCATTCATACTAGAATCACACAGGATCTGTATTGGTCGGTGGTGCCAAACCCCCTTGGTGTCCGCCTGCTGTGTCACTCACACTCCAGTTTGTCCTCTGCAGTTCCCCGCTCCAGCAGGGACAGGTAGCACACTATGTCCTTCAGAAAGACCACCTGGCTGGGTGACGGTGAGGGGGCTCCCTTCTGTGGCGTTTCCACGTTATTCTGCTCTATAGATGGAGAACGTACTGTACTGAGGGAGGGGGGCAGCACATAACACAGCTGAGGGGGGCATAATGATTAAATCACACAAACAGTGTTGGTTTGCGTAACTCCTATAGCTACATCTACCTGAATGTCAATTACTAATCTGTGCAAATGAATGATGTTAATACTGCCAATTGACTTCAATATTAGTTTTTTTTAGCAACTGGTACCTATAAGGGTCAGCAGTGTCCTGGTGTTAATAGAATTTGTGCATGGAAAAGCTTAATTAATCTGATGAGTCACAAATGCCTTCTAGAGCTGAGCACATTTGACTCGTGTTTCAAAGCTGCCCAGTCAGTCAGCAGCTTCTTTCGATAACAAGGCGAGGTGAAAACTAAATGTCTGTCAGTAGGCTTCATGCTGGGTGTGATTATAACACCATATTGGTTAGTCACTGGCTTCACTCACTTCCCATTGGCTGCTTTTGTGTTTACATTTCAGTTCAACCAATCAGTGACTTTTTGCTCCATATAAAGGCATTAATCTGCAACTGAATGTTCAGCTCACAGAGGGCATACCTGGCGACTGGGCTGTGGGCAGGGCATTACAGCCACCCTTGAGGTCTTTTCCCTGGGCACCGGGTGACTGGTGTGCCCCCCCCGGGGTGTGTTCCCCTGTCCCGGAGCGCTGGGAGGACGAGCGTGACGAGCAGGGGGAGGCAGAGACGCAAGAAGCAGTCGGCATGGCCGCCCCCTGATCAAGGCCGTGGCGGCACATTGCCATCCGGATGCTTTTCCCATTCATCCCTGGGGGGTTCGGAAGGTTGGGATCAGGGATGGGATGAATGGGGTGGGGGAGGAGGTGTAGAGGGAGGGAGAGAGAAACACCAAACGCAGAGGAAAACTTTTAGATAAAGAAAAGAATGAACAGGATAAAGGAAAGGAACAGGTAAGAAAACGCAAATATCCTAACAACAGGAAAAAAGCCAAATGGAACAGAAAGAGGGTTAGGGTGAAGGGTAAGGATAAGGATAAGGATAAGGGAGGGTTAGGGTTAGGGTTAGGGTTAAGGATAGGGATAAGGGAGGCCTACTCCAGTTTGGGTTAGGGTTAGGGTGAAGGGTAAGGATAAGGATAAGGGAGGCCTACTCCAGCTTGGGTTACGCATGCAAAGCCTTAGCACCATGATGCAGCCAAGCGGCTGCGTCAAACCGCGTGAAGCCCAGGCGAGTCGCACGCGCGATGGTGAGCTTCACCACAATGGTGATTCTGTGTAGCATCATGGCCACAGCTCCGTGCAGGACGGAGTAACGAAGGCGATCTGCTACCCGCTCACTTTAGCGATGCGGCTTTCAGAAAGCAGTAGCTTTAGGGCATGATAAGGGATTAGAAAAACGTGAATAGATATTAAGTCCATCTCACGTGGAACACTATTAATGCACACATACAGAGGCAGGAGCACGTCAGCACATGCACGTCTGCATCTTGGGTCAGTAATAACACAGCCACCCACAAGGACAGACGAAAGGCGAAGTCACACAGCAGCACAGCAGTACCTGTTATAGGAGCACAGGCTACCTTGGTCTGCACAGAGATGCCAGCATCGACCGTCTTGGGCTCTGGAGTCAGTGCGGTGGGGATGGAGAGAAAGACAGAGGGAGGTAGATAACGAGGGCTGAAGGACAGGAAGGTGAGAGCTGTCTGACACTCCCAAACGGGGAGATGTATTTGGCTGCAGGGGCATAAAGACCAATAAGGTTCCTGAAACCAAAAAGAGTGGCATCGGCTACCTGGGAGCAGCACGGAACAAATAGTTAAAAATTCTGATTGCATGTTTAGATCAACGTTTCAACATTTTACAGAGTAGCATCGGACATAAATAGCAGCATCATACTCACTGATTACCATCCTATGTGAAGGTTCTAATCAGACGGTGTGTTAAAAAATAGGGTGGAAATGTTTAACAAAAGGAGATTGCCTGAACAACCCTAACCCTAACCCTAACCCTACTAAGACAAACACAGAGAAACCTGCTTCACTGAAGCAAACAGGTATAATACATACTGAATTTTATTTTTAATATTTATTTGGACTGTAGTTATTATAATATGGACAGTCTGTCAGGCTATAGTGGGGAAAGAGAATGAAGCACGCTGAAGATTTCTGATATGTAAAACCCAAAAGAGATCACACAGTCTGCAGCACATGACACCTCCAATGCCAATGGTGGACACTAGGTGGGACCATGAACCACATTATGGTGCAGTTTCTATAGCGCAGGTATCTGCTGTGGACGATCCGGCTGCCGAATGGCCCTAACGGCCATCTCAGCTCATTACTACTCCATCTGACAGCTGCTGGCACGGAAACTGCCCAACTTCTCATGTCCTGGGGCAGAATCTCGCCATCTGTCTCCTCTAATGCCTTCAAGGTGAAGGATGCCCAGCCCAGGACCCAGACAGGGCTACTGACAAACGCAGATGGCTCTGATGGAGGTCCAGAGGCTGTGTTTGGAAAGGGGAACTGCGGGGATAGACTAAGCCTCTGTGTCGTCTCCAGAGGACATCGTTCAGATTTCACTATGGCCATAATAGAGACTATCTGAAGATCAAGGGTTTAAAGAGGAACTACAGCTGGTCACATAAAAGCTGCTTCACTGTATTGCAGGATGACTAATCTGTGTTTGCAGACCGGCTACACATTCGAGGCACACACATGGCACACTCTGGGCACACTTGAGGCTCACTCAGGGCACTTACAGGGCACACTCAGGGAACACACATGGAACACTCAGGGAACACACATGAAACACATGGGGCACACACATGGAACACACATGGCACACTCGGGGCACACACATGGCACAGTCAGAGCACACACATGGAACACACATGGCACACTCGGGGCACACACATGGCACACTCGGGGCAAAGGTTTTATATATAGGACTCGGAAAGGCCATGGGACACTTACCCCTCAGCCCCAGGCTGGCATGAGGGCCCGCGGGGGAGCCCTGGCCAGTCTTGCTCTTGAAGGAGGTGAAGAGGTGTTGGCATAGCTCCTGGGGAATGTCGTTCTCCAGGTAGGTCTTCATAAAGAGCTGGAAGCCCTCATAGTCGATGGGCTGTGGGCAAGAATCCGGCAGGCAAGACTGATGAGAGATGGTGGACCTTAATAAGACCAGGCGGCTCGTATGGCCACTAGCCGAGGGTCTGTGCAGGACACGCCAAAGTAAATAACTGGGCAGACGGCGAGTTATCCATGGCCGGGACCCGGCTCCCGGCTTGCAGGCGTATTCCAGCTCAGCCTCTCCAGCGAAAATATAACCATGAACCGGCTCTGAGATTAACAGCCACTAACTAAACAAAGAAAAAATGCTTCAGTTTTTCACATAGCTGAATCTGAACATCAGATGTGTGAATAGCCACAATCTGTACGTTTATGTTACATCCGAAGAGTGCCTTAGTTCCAGTTTTACAAGATGAAAGAAACGTTAATTTCATAAATATGATTATATAAATAATGCAAAAATATCACAGCGTTGTGTGCAGTTAGTATCAAAGGGAAGTGTGTCCACTTTGATCATCATAGGATTTGAATACCAAATAATGTCTGATATAATTTTTCAGGATTATTTTTTTATTATGTTAAAAACATACATTATGTGCCAGTTAAGTGGGCAGCGTTAAAAAATTCCTTACAGGAAAAACCTGCGTTGCTCTTCAAGGCTTTTCAAACCTGCTGCTTTCAGAAACATGGCCCAGATTCACATGCAAGAAACGTCTACAATAAGAGTTCAGGAATAATCCAAGCATCACTTTCCTCGTCTGTGTTACCTGAAGTATGGAGACATGCTGCTTCGGCTACGTAGACAAAAGCTTATGTCGAATTCAAGAGGTTATCATGATGAAATACACATTTACAGCAAAACAGCAACATCGTCATCCAATCCTGCTCCAGACATCCTACACATCAGCAATCACTGGACAATCACTCAGACGACATGAACCCACACAATACCGGTGTTGCAAGAATTTTTCCACAAAAACAATGCTGCTGGCTGAACGCCCACTTTCAAGAGGCGAGAGCAAGAAAGTCAAGCAGACACAATCATGGACGAGAAATTTCTGGAACAATTCTTTGATTTGCTTGATATCTGGAAGGACAACATGCCGTCTGGGAGGGGGGGTAGGAGGAGGGGGGCACAGAGGGCCACGGATGGAGGGGTCTGCACTCAAAAAATAAAATTCTAATCAAACAAGGATGAAAGCCATTGACCAAAGACCAACGTGCACAGGACAAAGACCAACATGTACAGGACAAAGACCAACATGTACAGGACAAAGACCAACATGTACAGGACAAAGACCAACATGCACAGGACAAAGACCAACATGCACAGGACAAAGACCAACATGCACAGGACAAAGACCAACATGCACAGCACGAGACAAAAATCTGAGCTGCTTACTTGGCTGAGAACATCTTGCTTCTGTTTGCCAGTGAGAGGTGGAGAGGAAGAAAACACATTAACTAGCAGCCTTTTGAGGCTGCAGCCCTGTTCTGCTTCATCAGATCTTATTTAGAAAAAGGGTAAATATTCTGCTGTTAATGACAGTGACCCCAAACTCAACGAAACTCACTGAAAAGCATTAAAAAGCATTTCTGAAGGGTTTACATTAATCAAGTGACCTCCTATCGCTCATTTCAGGGTGAAGAGCTATTCTGAAAATTTCTCTTCAACACGCAGGACCGTAACGATCCCTCTGCAACTCGTCAGCAAGCTCAATGCTACCACTTTCGCTTCCGGGCCATCAGAGCTGCTCTTGTGTTTTGGAGAGCTGTGATTCTGAATGGCATGTTGTATTCAGCTCTGTATTCTTATTTGCTCTGTTGTCCCTGGCTTAGAAAAAAGACACTGAGGATTTTCGCATTACTTAGTCTATTTGGCAGCTCGCATTTATTTTATTTAACAACAGCAACAAGCTCTAACATCATTCCCTTTGGGGTATCTTGCAGTCCCTTCATGTTTTTCTAAAGTATCACAGAATCACTCGTACACAAACAGGGTGTTTTTTTTGCCTTAGCCAGAAATGTGACATGTGACCGTTAAGTGTCTCATTTGCGAGAGCCGATACGTGTGGGGTGCACGGGGAGAGGGTTGAGAATCGAGAAAGACAGGTCTTTTACTGAGAGAAAAACGTGGGAGTTCAGAGAGGTTGTCCACCGAAGGGACTTCCTGTCTGAGCACCTACACAGAAAGCAGGATGTAGTGCCCACGCACAGGCAAAGAACAACACTCTCAATGTGCACTCATGAGAAGCTCACCCTCAGCTCACCCTCAGCTCACCCTCAGAAGCACCAGCTATCTCCTTTTAGGTCTTGTCTGACCGTATTAGCAAAGCTCCTCAGCCTCTCGGAACATCATGTCCTTGGCAAAAAAGTCACGACACCCAAAGGACCAAAAAAGCAGCATAGCAGTTGGATGTGACATGGACCCTCCAGAAGAATAGCCTTTCATGTTGGATGTCATTTTATGATTTGTAAAACACTGACACGGGCTCCCTGGTCCAAATATAGTCTGACACCCTCATCTTTCACAAAGACATACAGCTTTCTGCCGTCAATGGCTGAAATCAGTCTTTAACATTCTGCTGACACTGTTGGTGTCATGTTCGATCCACTGTCAGCGGCGGACAGGAATACCACATATATTAGAGTTCTGGGTCAAGTCCTACAGCACCACAATCTGCTGAGAAAAATACACCCGACCTGATGTACCATGACATCAGCTTCTCTCAGCTTAGGGTTCGGCTGGTTTGGGGTTTTGGGTGGCGACAGTGACAGACCAACACCTCCGCGAGTTACTGCTGCCCCACCTGCTCTGGGTTGTACTTGGAGAGGATCCCATCCCCATGAAACTCTTCCAGAACATCCTTCAACTTCTTTGTGGAATCTGGGCATGAGAAAAAAAGAGATAAAATGAACAAGGTGTCATGCAGATGGCAGGGACACAAGCCCCTGATATGGAGGCCGCTGCACTGTCCCAGGAGCATCAGGAACGACTGACATGGGGGGGGGGGTTTACTAGGAGAAGGTCTAGGGAGTGGCACCATGAGACCAGAGCCGGGCCACCCTGTGAAATGGGCCCAGACTGAATGAAGAAGTGGATCAGCGTAAAGATCTCCATGTTTGTGGAAATTACCACAGAAGCAAGCATGGTCTAATGAATCTCTTAACAAATGTTTCACTTAAAACTGCTTCCCTTTAATCTCCCACATGGAAGAAACCATTTGGAGGTGAGGAACTACATTGTTCACTGAGAAACCGCAGTTCATAACATGCCCCAGAGTACATAATGTAAAAGTATTTTTATGTTTAGAGTGAAACTGCATCAGCTGAATGATTGCTGCTTAAGTTAATAAGTGTCAGAGTTAATTAAGAGGTCAGCAGATATACTGCAGATATACTATATATAGTATAGTGCATCAGAATCTTGGAAATCCCAGTGCGGGGATGATTTCAGGGGCATCACGCCACGCAGTGCAAACTTTCAAGGCACAGTCAAGTGAGGAAAAAAGAGCAAAACCATCACACTGCAGGTGAAGCCACAAGAAGAATGTTTTTGTTAAAAAAAACAAAACAAAGCAGAGATATATTTAGCAGTGGCATTCAATAAATCACACAGGAAATATGCAACTAAATGTTCCACTGAGCAAAGCAATGCACTGTGCCTTGTGAAAAATTCAATAAAATCCCACAAAAACAGAAGATAATGTGTTATTATAGTATTTGTCTTTGTACATAGTAATGCAAAGGCTCGCTGAAAAATCCCACCAAAACGCCCTGAATCTACCTCAAAATCACATTGTTTGACTGCAATACACAAATATCTCTCATTTATAATGGTCCAATTTATTTACACGAAGACACTACTCATGTCTTAATGCACCCATGCATCAAAGTACTGCTTGTCATCTTTAGCAGTCCAACATCATGCACTCACTTCACGACACTCACGTCTTTCTGCCGTAATTCCCGCGACACCGTGACAGCACATGCTGCCGTGTGTAAGACTTCAGTGAACGGGCCGGCAGACACAGCAAATGATGTCATGCACAGGGTGGGTAAGCTACTGATATATGAGTCATATCTGTTAGATTAAGAGGGGAAAAAATCAATATCTTGCAAAATGGTATCCGGACAAAAACAGCATTTTCTCAATGACTCTTAGCAAAAGGAACATACCTAACACTAACGTGCTGGCCCTAAATTGTTCTGTTTTGACCATAAAAAATAAACATTTGGCAAACAGCAGATAGCCAGTACCCAGCATCCTGGTATAAAGGCCTTTAACTAAAAATAATGCCAAGTGCAAGTCACAGGACAACAACAACATGAACGGTTTTGTAAATATTAATGATTTCTAGAGAATAGCCTCAGAAATACTGCAGAAACGATTAATGCTATCAGAAGTGGGAAGATTAAAAAAATCAGATCTGTTAAGGAATGAATTAGCTGAGAGAGACGGCTCCGGAGAGCCGCACTCGCGCAGACAGGGCCCTATTTACGGGTGGTGACACTCACACTCGCTGTACTGCTGCAGCTGAGTAAACTCAGCGGGGCTGAGACACACCCAGCTGCCGTCGCCCATTTCTCCGGCTGGGGCGTGTGGCCAGGCCTGCGCTGGAGCTCCTGATTATGCCTGGAAGTGGTGTGACCTGAAGCCGAGGGGCGTTCGTGTCATCCCAGCTCGACGATGGAAAGGTCACTGGGGGCGGCCGGCTGGCTGTGGCTTCGCCGGTCGGGAGTGGGATCCCACCAGCGGATCTTCGTCCAAAATGCGTCTGCGCCGGCGGACATGCAGCCGCGCCCTCCGCTAAAGGAAGCGACGAGACGGGGGAAGGCAGAGGAGAGCAGGGTTACGGCACATGCTGCTGGCTATATGGTGTATATACAATCACATTCACTTCATTCGGATATCAGGTTATAACATCAAAGGTATTGCTTTCTGTAGAGGCTCTAACGCAGAAAAAAGTAAGCAGCTCCATTCTCACGTCTCTCATCGCGAAAGGGTGGGGGCACATCAGCGCCAGCCCCATGGAAAATGTAATGCCGCTACAAGTCGCCGTCAGAAAGTTGAAATTTATAGTTGCAAAATTAACAATGTTAAAATGGATGCATAATGCGGCATTTCTTGCCAGCAACGCCCTGCGAGAAAAGTGCCCGCTAATGCAGCAACAAAGCCATGCTTTTTACCTAAGCTGCCAAATACAGCACACTAATTTAGTGATTAGTTGTCATTGTTGACACACCACAGCACACAGCGCACAACAACGAAATGTGTCCTCTGCATTTACCCCATATGTGACATAGCAGGGGGCAGCTAATTCATGTAATGTAACAGGTATGCATTTCTTGGAAACCCATTTTAAAATCAGGTGTCACACTGGGTTACATTATCACGCCTCCTGCCCTTTGTTTATACGTCCCCCTACCTTCTGTGGTTTTCCTCTTTGTGTCTTTAAATTGACCAAAGTGTCTATCTGTGTTATGCACTGTGGTACACTGGTGTCCTACCCTGGTTTTCGCTGCTCTGAAGGCTGAGCTACCTGATACAGGACAAGTGGCTGGAAGATGGGTAAATATTATTTTAAATCACTATCTTTGGTATCTTTTAAAAGCGTATCGCGTTCCCACGTCACATCATTGTGCTGCAAACTACTACAAACCAAAGTCATGCACGGCTAGAGGAACGAAAAGCACATGTCGGGCAGCCCCCCCCCCCCCATCTGTTATTGTGTCCGAGTGCTGACAGGGAGTCTGGCCGGGCAGGTCAGGCTGGAGATGAGTCAGCAGAGGTGTGCATCCTTCTCTGGGGGAGACGTGTGCTTTACGCACACAGAATTACCACTGCCATCGGGTCCTCTCAAAGACTCAGGCAGCTGGCCGACGCACCAGGGTCACAAACTGAGGACACGCGTAAGGGCAGAAACGACCTGAGGACACGCGTAAGGGCAGAAACGACCTGAGGACACGCGTAAGGGCTGAAACAAAGAGTATGCTTCCCCTTCTGTGGGCAGAGCTCTGCGTTCAGGGGAAACATGACCTCTTCCTGTTCCGTGTGATCGGTATCGAGCAGACAGAGACCTACGAAACTGTAGCCTGACCTGACTGGACCCACAGAGATCAGAGTAAAAGACATGTTAATAATGAAAGGCATGTATATTTATTTATTTACACACACACACACACACACACAAACAGCTACTGGCTGGTCATTACGGTGTAGGCAGACATCTATCAATCTCATAGCCAATTATCCTGGTCAGAATTGTGGGGGGAGGGGGGGCTGGAGCTGGTTACAAGCAGGGAAGTGCCTAAGGCCGGCGTACACCCTGGATGGGACGCCGGTCCGCCGCAGGTCATTAGGCCGGCGTACACCCTGGACGGGACGCCGGTCCGCCGCAGGTCATTAGGCCGGCGTACACCCTGGACGGGATGCCAGTTCATCGCAGGGCATAAGTAATGGCCTTTTTAAATTGACAATGTCTGGGTTTTGGCCAGATCTTTTGCATCAGTTTGGCCAGGATAACAGATTTCGCTTGGAAGAATACCCAGGGGGCAGCCCTCTCCTGTTCATCTCTTCTGCTGCCTAATCCAGTTAGCCAAGATTTTACCAAGATATTTTTAAAAATGTCTGACACCCATTTCTTCTACTGCCCTTTAAAAATCTCAGATCAGCCGTTTGTTTTCAGACGTGGGTTGGAGCTGTGAATGTCTGTTTGGTAAAAACAAGGAACCACATCAGTAAAACGGCACCAACCCGCAGTGTTTAGGCTTTTTCTGTATAGTGAGTTTTCAAATTACTACTAAACCGATGTGAGAGTAAGAGGATGATGAAAAGGCCACATTGTGCAAGTTCCCCACACCGGCGGCAATCAGCAGGAATTACTCAAGCTCTCTAATCTTATGAAGACACAATGCTGGAGGTAAACCTGAAGATCAAAGTACTGAAGTGGTGGCATCAGGGCTAAAACAGAAGATAAAGAATGTTCTGGAAATAGTGGGGGCTGAACTACATACAGAGAGAATCCAGGATCCCTTTCAAGCTTTGAGAAAATCTTCAGTGAAAGGAAGGAACCACTGGGTCAATGTGCCTCAGTTCATGAAAACACAAACCATTAAGCAAAAAATGCCTGGTTTTGTGTCAATACGCAATATGGCCTCTGTGTGGGAAGCAGAATCTTACTACAAGATTGTAGAAGATAGAGAAGGCATTACAGCACCCCTCAATAGAGGCTTACACAACCTTTCACATCTTTCATGCAAGCTGCCTACTCCACCTCTGCACCCCTGCCCCCCCAGGACTACCTTTCACCCCCCCCATACCTAAATGGGGGTCTAACCTTGTGCCACAACAGACAGATGCCATCACTGTAGTGGACTCCTAGTCAAAGACAAATGTGTCCTAGACACTCACAAACTACTGCAGGCAAAGATTTAAGGCAATGGAAGTAAGGATCAGGGCAAGATTTAGTTGGGGTGGGGACCCCTGGACTAAAGTCATTGTTGGGGCCCCTGGACTAAGGTCATTGTTAGGGCCCCTGGACTAAAATCATTGTTGGGGCCCCTGGGCTAAAGTCATTGTTAGGGACTGTACCTACAGCATAAAATACTGCTGTAACAACCAGAAAAAATGAGGGGGCCCAGGTTATAGCCTAGGTTAGCTCGTGCTTAAGTCTGGACTTGGTAAGAATGACATCACATACAAACACGACAGAAAGTCATGTTCTACAATTATCTAGTTTAGTGTGTAAAAAGTCCAGCAGACAGAAAGGAAGTCAGCTCTCTGAAGCTGGGTACAGGAGAGACCCCACTAGGATTTCAAAATGGGTTCACAGGTAAATGCCCCCCCCAGGGATCCAGTGGATTTAGGGAATCCAGCAGCCTTTATTAAAGCCGGGTCAGCTGTCTGTGTTGGCCAGTTGCCCGCCTTGCTGTGTGTGTTAGTGGGGTTGTTATCTAGCTGCCTGTCTGGAGCAGGCTGATGTGCAGTGGAAGCACATATGCCTCATTCGGGGTGGGGAGGGGGGGTCCCTCCTGTGCAAAGAGGCATTCTGTTTCCCTCCGCCGGTTGCCAGGCAACCTGACGTCATGCGCTCCTGCGGGGAGACGCGGGGGTGGGGAGCAGAGAGGCGTTCTGTGGGCTGTGCACACACGCATGCATGGATGTGCCTTTAGATGACAAAGGAACGGCGGCTGTCAGCCCGCTTACTCTGGCAGGGCGGGGTCAAAGCGTCCCCTCAGTCTCCACCATGCTGCACGTCACATGTTGCCCCAGAGGTCGAACTTTCCTGGCCACTCAGAGGCGAGCACTGTCCAGGCACCAGCATCCAAGCATGCGCTCATGCTCACGCAGCCCACAGAAAAGCTGCTAGTCACCAGGTAGCTGTGTTTCTGCTCTGCTCTTGGTGATTGCTCTCAGAGATAACATCAGGGTAACATTCTCCTTATCACGGTATTGTTCATGTGCGTTCCGTCCACATCACAGCATCCTGATACAAAGGACCACATTCTGTAGCAGAGGCATCACCAGCTTTGGTCCTAGGTGTGGCCCCATAAAAGTGAGGTGTTTTAGCTATGAACAGTGGTGATTATACCTCTCTATTCAAGAATTACGTAATGAAACGGACGGCACCATCATACTACATATAATACATGTATATTAATTCTGTGAACATTGTCTGGTATCATTTCGGCTGAATATTCAGTGCTAACATAACAAACTCTCTCTGCTTTATTATAATAACGGAATAGGGGCGACGCCCTCGGTATCCGGCACAACGCGCCAGTCCTCTGCTTCAGTACCACCAGCCACTCTCTGCCCTTCTTCCACTGCCGTCTAGCGTGTCCATTTCCGCTAAACGTGTCCTTGGAGGTAACCATCAGCTGGACAGTTAGCTGACTAGTTTAATCCGGTTGCCTGGAGGTGGATCTGAACAAGTAAATGGTACATACACGTTACACTATACACTATGTGTGGTATATAAAGCCCTATGTCCAGCCCCCCTGTTTTGCACAGTCCAGTGTTTTTCACTTTAAATACTGTCCCCCCCCCCCCCCCCATCACTGTGTATTTTACCACGGTCCCTTCATTTCATGCAGCTGTATGCCTGTATAGGGACGATGTAGAGTAATGGCATGCCTCTGATCACACTGTCGGTAAACATTATGATGCTGGACAAAACTCAAGAAATGTAATGTGATTTGTGTGAGCAGAAAAAATGTTAAATATCAGTTGTGCTCATAAGAATGTTTTGGTGAGTAGCACTGTGACCTCACACCTCCTGGCTGGTGGCAGTTTCACACTATTCTCCTTATGTCTGTGTAGTTTTACACTGGGTGCTCTGATTAACATGAGGTGCCACCACATGGCTGTTGTGTGTGTGTGTGTGTCTATGTATGTGTGTGTATGTGTGTGTCTGTGTATGTGTGTCTGTAATGGGCTGGTTCTGGGAAAATGTCACAATGTAAACTGTACTTAG
Source organism: Cryptomyrus ogoouensis (assembly GCA_025773925.1). NCBI lineage: Eukaryota > Metazoa > Chordata > Actinopteri > Osteoglossiformes > Mormyridae > Cryptomyrus > Cryptomyrus ogoouensis. The sequence goes on along the minus strand of JAOYFF010000001.1, from coordinate 41,912,406 downwards.
GAAGCCTGAGGAAAATTTCTATGGCTGAGAACTGGCCGCTGCCCTTTCTGTGCTCCCTAAGGAGACCAGCTCCTTCTAGGGCGGCACACTCAGACTCCTCAGGACAGACATTCCTCTGCATGTGCCAGTCTTGAGGATTGTTATTGTGTGCCGATGAAACTAATTGTAATTAAGCCCCCCCCCCCCCACTTTGTAATTACGGCAACATATAACATATTCCACTGGCAGAGAGGACCTGGAAGTCTAGGGCCCATGGAACATGCGTAGGAAGACCTGTGTACACCTTGACATTATTAGGATTAATTCGTTTTCTGCTTGCAGCAGAATTGCGGGGTAAATGTGCCATCTAATGAGTTGCTCAATCCAGGCCCAAATTTTGCCCGATACAGTGCATGGCTGGAATGTCTTTTTCCCTCTTTGCTCCGTGACCCAAACTGTAGTAGGGTTCACAGGCGTCTGTGAAAACCCTCATCAGCCCTGGGGGTGGCCTGGATGTCAGCCACCACGGTCAGTATCATCTCTAGGCCTGCTGGGGGGGGGGTGTGGGGTGGCTAAGAAGGCAGGTGTGAATGACACCACAAAAGCCGTCACACCTTCAGAAATAGCCCAGTGCATGTGTGTGTCACTCTTCTCTCTCACTGGCAGCCAGTCCCAGTGGGCCGGGGGGTAGGGGGGGGGATGGTAGAAATGTCCTACAGGCAGTCTGAGTAAGCAAGACAAAAAAAACGCCAGTCATAGTAAGTTAATCACTCCTAACATGGATTGTTTTCTGTGGGGCAAGATGCCATTACTTCATGTTCCCAGTACTCTTCATGTTCTCAGTACTCTTCATGTTCTCGGTACTCTTCATGTACCCGGTACTCTTCATGTTCTCAGTACTCTTCATGTACCCGGTACTCTTCATGTTCTCGGTACTCTTCATGTACCCGGTACTCTTCATGGTCCCGGTACTCTTCATGTTCCCGGCACTCTTCATCTACCCGCTACTCTTCATGCTCCCGCTACTCTTCATGTACCCGGTACTCTTCATGTTCCCGGTACTCTTCATGGTCCCGGTACTCTTCATGTACCCGGTACTCTTCATGTTCCCGGTACTCTTCATGTACCCGGTACTCTTCATGGTCCCGGTACTCTTCATGTTCTCGGTACTCTTCATGTACCCGGTACTCTTCATGGTCCCGGTACTCTTCATGTTCCCGGTACTCTTCATGGTCCCGCTACTCTTCATGTACCCGGTACTCTTCATGTACCGTGCTTGTCCTATCCTTGCCATGCCAACGTCGCTTTTTCGCATATCTATACTTTTATGAATCTGCAGCTAGGTTTTTATCTGGAGAACAGTACGTTCAGACACTGCTACCTCACCATTCCACACTACAGGTCACAGGAGGGTAGCTAGAAATTCTGTGCCCCTGACAAAATGACACCAGCCCAATTTTGCAGATAATTTTACATATTCAAGGGTCCCTGTAAGGTCCTCCCCCCCTGAATCTGGCAGGGTGTCCTTGCCCCTCCTGCAACCCTACCCCAGGATTCACACATCTGCACATTCAAAGAGAAACGCCCAGCACAGCAGAGAATAACCTCTCCAGCGGCTGGTTATCAGCTCATTTGGCCGCCCTCCGTCAGTCGCATGATGGGTCCTTGGATCATTGGCAGAAAATGCTGCCTGAGGTTGCATACTACTCTGCCATAATTAGCACAGTCCCTGGAGGGCTGTGACACAGACGAAGACCCTGGTCAGAGCCAGGGAGAGGAACACGACAGAAGACACCCATTACCAGGCGGTTGTCGGGAAGTTAGCAGAGTCTTGCTCGTCTACCTAAATGGTGACAGACCTGGAATAAGGTCACATGACAGTCGGGGAGTGGTCGCAGTTAGCAGAGTCTTGCTCATCTACCTAAATGGTGACAGACCTGGAATAAGGTCACATGACAGTCGGGGAGTGGTCGCAGTTATCAGAGTCTCATTCCTCTACCTAAATGGTAAAGTGGCTCCCATTTTACAAAGATTCTAAGAGATTCTTTGGGTGAATGGCCTGAAGTTTTCTCATAATTCCAATATAGGTGCAGGACATTGCGCTGTCTGAATATTTCTAAAAGCCCTAGCCATTCATAAACATACCAGAGGTTACAGTAAATATCACAGGAATATCCACTCGAGTATTTCCCACAAGTCAACACTAGATGCAAGGCTGTCGATTGAGCTTTGGTGAGTAATGGTGTGGCTTTCAGTGGACAGACAATACGCATCTCCAAAAGCAGTATTTTTGCCTCAGTTCTTTCCCTCTGCCTTTTTTTTTGCTGTGACCCTGAAGGTGACATGCTCATCTTTCCACTGTTCTACGGGAACTTAGCTGAAGGAAATCCGTGTTTTCATGTTTCAGTGTCGCTGGTCCCTCCCTAAGCTTCTCCTTCTATGTCGAACTCAGTGAGAAGCCGCATCTACGTAAAACTCTGTTCCAAAAGAACTCCTGCCTTGCTCTTGTTGATGGAAAAACCACATTGACGGGATCACCAGTGACGCAGGAATTCCTTTCTTTAACTTTTTATACATAGACCAAAGACACTGTTTAAACTGTCACACGGTACTCACATCATCTGAAGCGGTTCAGCTGAAGTGTGAGCCAGTGAACTGGAGCAATAGGTGCCAGGCTGAGCAAGCTGGACTTTTGACAAGAATCCTTTGGTTGTCCTTAGTAGGTGAACCATGATTTTAAACATCGCCCAGTCCCAGAATTCCACACAGCAGCTCACAGCTTTCAGGACTCATGTTTACTCGTGGTGGTGTGAGGACATGGAAGGCACCTGTAAACATACTGTCAGGGGTCAGCGTCAGCGATGGCTTCTGCTGGGGACTCCCCTTTCTGCGTGGCTGACAGGAGGCTGGACTGGATTAACAGTAGGGCTGCACGATTTGGGGAAAATAACGAATCGCGATTTTTCTGACAGAAATTGCAATTACGATTTGATTTGCGATTTAATTTGTTTATGTCAAGCTTCAGTTCAATATTCAGTGTGTAGTCATTTTAAAACGTATGACGCAGCATGAGATACCATCAGTATTGACTGGTCTATATTCTAATGCAAGGATGAGAATTTAAAGATGTGATGTGTCAAGTTAAAGTAATAATGAAAACAACTGCAGCAAAAAGAAAAATAGCGATCTTGCAGGTAACGCTGATTACCCTCCTAATAACACGAATCGCCTTTTCCCACGCCAATGAACAAGCAAGAACTACTTCGGTGCATGCAGCCCTTTTGTTTGCGCTATTGTGTTGTTAGCTGCTGTTATTAACAGTAATAACACTCAAAAAAACGTAATAACAGAGTGGCTGTTCTGTCCTGAAACCATAAAGCTGGAAATTTTTTAACGTAGTATGCATTTTATAAAATTTTTAATAAATAGAAGTCGTTTATTGGTGATTTCATGTTGGTCGAAGTTTCCGCTTTTTAACAAATGTACACGGTTATTTTCTATACAAATCAATTCAGGTGAAACAAAAAATGTACGTGTCCATGGTTGCAAACTCTTTCAGACTCTCATGCAAGAAATCTTACGGCAAATCTATATTCCATTCTGAACTTAAAATTAGCTGCATCAAAAACATTACGGTAGTTTGCAAACCCTACAGACTATTTACAAGTATAATAAAACTTACATACATGTAAATGTGTGTGCAGAACAGAACAGAAAATCTCACTCCATGCAGCTGACCAAAGTTGCCAACCCTGCATTTTATTTTAAATGAGAAGTAAAATG
>JAOYFF010000001.1:41876802-41901471 GCA_025773925.1 Cryptomyrus ogoouensis | reverse complement strand
CAGACCCCAGGGGGTTAATTAAGGAAACAAGAAAAGAAATAGGCCGCAAACTATTACATACATATGACACTCTCTCTCTCTCTCTCTCTCTCTCTCTCAGACTTGCACTGGCTACATCCTGTACGTTCAGAGTTTCACATCCGAAGCCTAACAGCAGTATGGATGGTATTCCAATGCCTTGCTTTGTACTGATTAAAAAATAAATAGATGCATAAATAAAAATAAAAAAATAAATAAATCCTTTTTCTTTGCTTTTCTGAAAACCAAGATATTTTGGAAAAAAAAGAAGCATAACAAACTAACCCACTTAATGCTGCAGTATAGCATTAATATAAAAAATTACATACATGTTGAGTTTTCAATGACCCCTTTAATCTCTACCCTTCTCTTTTGTTTACTGGAAGCTTTCGTTTTCTCCAGTTTTGCCATAATAAATACAGCGATCTTTCTGGCTGTATCTCTCCCTGACTCTAAATGAATATGATGTCGTTATTTTCCAGAAACCGTGCATAATTCTCTTATTTCATTGGATATCAAATAAGCCATCCATGATTCACCCTCAACTTGACAACGCCCGTCCAGGACCCAACGCCCGTCCAGGACCCAACGCCCGTCCATGATCCATCATCTTCTTAGCGCATTTTAAACTGCCACCACAGCTAATACTTTACATCAAATTACAGATTAGAGTGAAACAGCACAGCACGACTTGGGTTTTTGAGGGAACCTACCAGAACCAACCAGAAAGGTCTGTCCAAAGTACCCTTCACTAGGATTTCGGTGAAATGGAGCCATTTGCTCTGTTTAGCTCCTGCAGAAAATACGAGTTTGTACAAACTCAAACTCTTCACAGCTACATATTTAAAATGTTTCATATTTCATATTTAAGTAATCAGTCAATAAAAACATGCATGCGTTTAACAATTCAGTGTAATGACATGTGTGTTATTTATACCCTTTTGGTTTTCTGTGGACTGGTTTGTCTTAAAAGGTGCGGAGGACAGATAGGCTACAGTCTGACCCTCTTACAGATATCACATATCACAAAAGGGAAAGTCCTCAGTCTGAAAGATTTGTCTTTAGGAGCCTCACATAGACAAGAAGAACAAAACCTATATGTGCAGCGCCGATGCGGCTGCACGACTGCAGCGAGGGAAGCCGCTGGCAACCAGTCTGCTCAGGCAGCACAGCACTCGCTTATGTTTCCAAAATGAAAGTTAGGGGCTGGATGTGTGACACGCTTTCTCATCTTGGCTGAAACAGTCTTTCTTAGATTAAACTGCTGCAGAAAAAGGTGACGGCCGCACCTCAAGGGTCGTGTCGCCACGGCGGCGGCCCCCGGCCCAGCTGCATCTCACCGCAGCGCTGCTGACCACGTGCAGATTGTTTACAGCAGATGACTATCTCTTCTCCAGCTCTAAAATAAGTCTTTCTTTCTCCATTACTTCTCTTGCTGTCTCTGTCTGCCTCACCACCCTATCAGTCTGTAACTTCCTTGTGGTCCCAGACTGGGGTGCACAGAGCGAGCAGGAAATGACACGACAGTTTCTAACCCACCCGATCAGCAGCAAGACTGAGATCTCAGAGGAAGTAGAGTGGAAAATTCAGCGTGCTGGTCAGTATGGGGGAGCATGGCACCAGAATGAGGGAATGCAGGGACCCACACATTGCCCCCTAGAGACAGCACAGGGGAACAACTGACTTTTATCAGGAAGCACAACTGTCCGGAAGCTTCACCATCCAGCTGGAAGCCGTTTGACAATGGCAGGCCTTTGGGATCCCAAGCTCAGCAGGCTGATCTAGCCTGTGGTGACATTGTGTTTACTGTGCCAGGGACTGTGCTGATGATGCCGCATTACTGCTGAGATCCCTCAAAATGTCTCTACTTCTCAGTAACATGCATCTGAGACTTTTATCCAAAGGGACTTACAGAAGAGGGAAGAGCTACAATTCTTTTTTTTTTCTTTTGAGTGTCCCATGGGATTTGAACCCACAACCTTGGCGTCATTAGCAGAACACTCAACATTCATTTGGTGAGTTACAGGTGCTGTATTTGTAATTCCATAACAACCTAAAATTTTCCAGAGAGCAGCTTGAGGATCTCATGTTATGTGCTGGGACGCGAGGTTCCAGCACTTTCCGGGATGGGAGGAGTGATAGGCGGCACCTACACCCAAAGGTCTTAATCTGCACGACACATGGCGGCTCCGTGGGGTTCCCTGACAGCTCGATCTCGCCCTTGACTGGCCGCGCAGAGGGAGCAGCCCAGGAGAGAATATCTCAATGACGCGCTGAAGGGCACGGCGGCAGCGCCAGGGATGGCTGGCCGGGCTGGGCAGTGCCCTGGAGATGGAATGCCATGTGCTGAGCGGGGAGAGCCGGCCCGCCTGCGTACTGCTAGCTAACGCCCCCCTCAGGGCTACGCTAACCTTTCCCTGGGGTCCCACTGCCTATAGGTGCGCTTTTTCAGTTAAAGGAACTCATTGTCATTGATGGACTCAAGAAACCGTTTTTAATACTATTTCAAGGGTGCTGGTTCTACAGTTATAACTGTGGCCTTAAACTTACATGGTCATGGACCTGATCCATCCATCCATCCATCATCTAACTGCCCACCCTGGTCAGGGTCCCGGGTGGGCGTAGGGTTTAGGCCTGTTAATTTCAATTAGCAAATTTATTTCCACAGTTTACGTTCCTAAACTGAATTAAGCCTGTGAGGGTGAAAGAGTTTTTCTTCATTTTCATCCATGACCTTTAACTTTAACTGTCCCTGACCCTCAAATCATATCCAAAATCCAAACTGTGTACTGCAGCGTCTGTATTATTTGGCAGATAAATAACTGCGGCCATTTTGACCCAGCAGAGCAGAACTTAATATAAATGACAGTAGACTTTGTTTGACGCTGTTTAGTCGGAACGAGGGAATGATTACCAGCCCGCCTTCAGAAACACCCTGTGAAAAGAACACAAAGGGAGAAGGTTGACCTCTCTGTGTCTGCTAGAGGTTCCCCCCCCAGCACACACCTAGGCGTTAGCCAGAATGACACTCTCACCATCACTTGCACCATGACCCCCTCCTCGCCCCCGCATCAAAAAAAAAAAAAAAAGCTATGCAATCGCACAAAGCAATTCTGAATGGATATGATGAATTACACGAATGATAAGACCGATTCTGTTATAATTACAACAACTGACAATTTTGGTTTTTGACCGTTGCACATGAAAGCTGTGGAATTTTGGACTGAGTCACTTTGGCTCTGGGGGAAGCCCGGTGAATAATTTGTAGCCATGAAGAAATGATTGTCACGCATTTCTTACCAATAATGTTTTCCTCACTGTATTTATTTCGCAGGGTCTGATCGGGGAGAGATTTATGAGGCTCTGTATTATTAATTGAGCTCCATGCTCAGGGATAATTAAAAGATCACTCAACAGGAGTGCCGAGCGGCCTGAACACTGGGCTTCAGTGGGGGACTCCCTGCAGGTGTAGCTCCCCGTACAAGGACACGTCTGTAGGAAGGAAGGAGAATCTCCTGATGATTAACATTTTGCCATAAAATATTGGGGGGGGGCTTCTCTTTCCACACACAGTCTCCTGTCATATTTTAAATAATGCAGGACTGGATTTTAATAATTCAGTTTTTAATCTGAATTCAAAATTTGGTTTAAAAAATTTAAAGAGACTGAGGGCAGTCACGAGCTGCAGCCTCTGTGCGGCGGGGCAGTGGCTCCTCCACCAGCCCCACCTGCTCCATGCCTCTGTGCAGCGTGGCTCTCTATCGCCGCCCTTGAGGTGTTAATGCTGGAGATTTACCAGCAATAAATATGGAAAATGTCAAAACTCTCAATTTGAAAACTTTCTAAAACTTTCAGCTTGTCAAAATGAAGAAATGCAGAAATTAACCAAAGTCAATAAAATATAATGATAATTTTACTCAAAAAACAGCAGATGCTCTTCAGAGACCCAGTTAAACGATTAATCTCAATGTCCACCTTCCAGTTCCAGTGGGCACCGGCCAGTCTCTCCCTACTAAACCTGGCAAGTCTTACCAGCCTGGTCAACCAGACGTGTGACACAGTTACAGAGCAGCTATGGAGTGGAGTTTCACTGAAAGTTTCACTAATATTATCTGGAGTGGAGTTTCACTGAAGTCAATGAAGACATTTACACATTTGTTTCATTGGCAAAAATTAACCGATAATTTAAGCACACCGACAGGTGCACTTCAGCCGGGGCTGACGAGTGCTCCTGTCACTCCAAAAACACAGGCTTTTCAAAGCCCCATACACTGAACAGGGCAGTTCTGTCATCTATAAAACCGGCCGTAGGATGGGAACACTCATTGTTTCAAGGGCGAGGGTACAACTTTAGGAGCATCATCACATGGCGATAAATTCTGAGGGGGGGCCTCATTGACCAAAGGTGCCGGTTTCACACGCTTCTACCGTAAACAAAGGGGACTTTTTTCACTGGCTTTCGTTTGCCGGTGGGGCAGGTGACCTCTGTCACACAGTCACCCCACACACACACACACACACACACACCGAATATCGATACGGCTGAATCAGGAGGCAATGGCGAGGCGGGGGTATGAAGTGCAGCCCCCAGGGGATTTATGGGTGTGTGTAGCGTTTAAACGCTCCCTGGCTTGTCCTGAGGGGCCAATGAGGGGCCACACAATGAGGGGCCACACAATGAGGGGCCAATGAGGGGCCACACAATGAGGGGCCACACAATGAGGGGCCAATGAGGGGCCACACAATGAGGGGCCGTCTAAGACACGTCTCCAATTTATTTGTTGTCTTCAAAAATTCCAGGATGAATCCACTGTTTAATGACGCATTTCAGCTGTCCCTAATAAAAATATAGGCCATAAAAATCATTTAAATATGTAGCTAATGTGAGGACTGGGCGATGGCATATTCCTGATGTTTATGACTTGCACCTCCAGGGACAATTTGCCCTATTGTATTGCTATATACGAGTGCAATCCTTCATTTTTACTGCAGTTGCTAATCCAAAGGCAAAGGCAACACATTACAGTGTTTTACAAATAATCCAATTTCACCCTTGTCTAAAGAGACAAAATGGTATTGATCCGCTCATTTGTTATTTTTTTTCCTTCTCGGTTGTGACTAGCAGAAACTGAACTCCTTTCTGTCCTTTTGGTTTGGGCAAATGTCGTCACTGGCTTGTGGTAACCATGGCAACACCTCAGAAAAAAACCCAGAGAGCTAGAGAGTGAGCCACCCAGGCCGGCAGTGCTTTGACAGACAGCTGCACACTGACGCGGGCACATCACAGGAGCTCCGCCCACTTTTCCACCTCCCGCATGTTAATAGGTGGGGCTATTTATAGACATAATATCAGAAGGAAGCTACATGGCTCAGGTAGAGGGCTGTAAGTAGCTCTAGGGCTCCTCCACAGGGAAGGCTGGTGGGAAACAAGTCAGCAAACGCGGATCAGCAAACGCGGATCAGCAAACGCCGATCAGCAAACGCGGATCAGCAAACGCCGATCAGCAAACGCGGATCAGCCTGGTGTCGGGTGCCGAGCTTCTGTGCAGAATAACGCTGTTATTAACAGGCAATTTCTAATTTCCAAAATGAACATGAACATTAACTGTCAAAGACCATTATTTTTTCAGTATAAATGAGAATTGGTATAGAGAGATGACAGCGTTTTCTTCACGGCAGATTGACTCTGGACCCCTCAGTGACGCAGAATAAAGAAAAAGCTGAACGTTTAATTTCCGCCACTGAACTCCCGTCACATACCAGAGGGACATTCTGGGTGAGATCAGACCAAGACGCTAACCAGCAGCTAAAATCAGCGGTTAAGAAAACAGAATAGTGCATACGGTGAGCTGAGCAGGACCCTTAGATGTTCCTCCCAGGCTGGATTCTGCGTTTAAAGACTATATGAGACACAGCAATGTCCAGCATTGTCAAGGTGAGCAGATAGCTGCCCTTGGCCCAGTCAGCAGGCCAGGAGCGGGAAAAACACAGTCAGCTGGGCCTCCCAGGCACCCAGCTCCCTCACAAAGCCCATCTGTGATGCGTGGCCCCCATCCAGTGTGAATCCGGGGCTGGATCTGTGATGCGTGGCCCCCATCCAGTGTGAATCTGGGGCTGGACAGCCCGACACCGGCCAAGAGGACCTTTATGAAACCAGCCAACAACTCTGCAAGGCAGTAAGGAGCCAAACTAGACTGAACACATACAATCAAATCACTGTTACGGCAAGAAACAAACCATCACAGAGGCTAGGAAGCATTTCCCAGTCTGTCTTCACCTCCTAAAATAGAAAGTGTCATATCAAGCTTAACCATGTGGTTTCAGGTCTAGAACAATAAACCATAAATTTACATTTTGTTTATTTAGCAGCTGCTTTTACCCAAAGCAACATACACAGTATTTCTGAGGAAGCGGCATCAGACAGTCGCTGGAGCAGTGAGGGCTTAAGGTCCTCGCTCAGGGACCCAAAGGAAATACCACTTAGCAAACCTTGGGAGGTGAACCAATGACCTTCCACTCACAACCACAGTGTCCTAACAAGTGAGGCCGCACGCCACCAGCCCTGGTGGGGGCAGTCGGGGGAAAGGTAGGCTGTGGAGTTTGCAAACTGAGCACATTATACGTAAAATAATTGCTGAGTACCCTGTGAATACCCACTGGTGAGTTCCATATTTGGGTTGGCCCCTCCCCTCTCACTGTAGGCAAGCATTCCCTGCCCCCAAGCATCACTCTGGCTCAGCGGTTTCTAATTAAAACTTGATTTTACCACTTATCCTGGCAGCAGAATATTGGAAAATACATTTCTACACACGTATCTGAGCAGTTGGCCACCTTGGGTCACAGCATGTACCCGAGTCCTCCAGCAGGGTACTAGAAGGTCCATTGGATCTGAAGTGTGGGAAGCAGGACAGTGAGAAGGGAGGAAGCTACTCGAGGATGGAACTGGCTTGTCCACTTTGTCCACTAGCTGTACAGAGCTGGTCATTCCTCCTGCTAATTACAGTGTAAAGTGTGCTGGCAAGGTTGCCAGCTCAAGCCCGGTCCTCAGCACAACAGCCACAGGTCCATGGGCCCCTGAGCAATGTCCCTACCCCCCCATCTTCAGGTTCACCACACATTGGCTGACCCTGTACTGTGACCCACCTCCCCCCCCCCCAAAGCAATGGAGGGCAAGATGTGATAGGGAAGGAGAAGGATTCCAATGTACCTGTACTCATACTTGTGCAGATGACAAATAAAGGATTTATCAAGTAGAAATCATAGACTACTGAAGGGAATGAGGCATAGATATGGACCAATGAAGGAGTGGGATCGTGGGATCTGCCCAATGGGAGTTTGAAAGCTTCAGCTTTCCAATTTCAACGGAAAAAACAGACACAGCAAGACTAAGGCCGCCCCCTATAGCCCACACCACTAATAGCACTTGGGTTAATTTCACTTGGATTGCAAAGCTGAAAGCCTTCCTGTAAAGTTTGCATATTATCAAGTGTAATGCTGTGTATGAGTTTTGATGCATCTTAGCCCAGTCAACTGGCCCTGAAGCGGCATTTGTTTAATTAACTTGGAATAGCGCGCAAAACATTGCCGTGCTGTTATGTGAATGTCAGGCCCTTGTGTAGGCATCGAGAGCCCGCCTGACGCATCCCGCCGCCATCGCGGTACGACCACTCGCGTAGGCTTCGAGAGTCCACCTGACGCAACCCGCCGCCATCGCGGTACGACCGCTCACGTAGGTATCGAGAGCCCGCCTGACGCATCCCGCCACCATCGCGGTACGACCGCTCGCGTAGGTATCGAGAGCCCGCCTGACGCATCCCGCCGCCATCGCGGTACGACCGCTCGCGTAGGTATGGAGAGCCCGCCTGACGCATCCCGCCGCCATCGCGGTACGACCGCTCATGTAGGTATCGAGAGCCCACCTGACGCAACCCGCCGCCATCGCGGTATGACCGCTCGCGTAGGTATCGAGAGCCCGCCTGACGCATCCCATCGCCATCGCGGTACGACTGCTCGCGTAGGCATCCTGGAGCTTCGAGGGCATTTTGGCACAGACATGTGGTCCTGGCTGCATACCTGTCCATTTGGAAAAATATAAAACATTTGAGCAGTTCTGGTTGGTGATGTTTAAGAGTAAATCAGTGCAGATTTCTGTACCTTCAACAAAAATACCTAATGAAGCAATTTGCCAAGCCTGAAAACAAACCTGAATAAAGACACACAGATTCACTGTCTGGAGTTTGAGATGTAAACTCAATATGTTGTGGAGGCTGTCCAGACCTCCTTCTCAAACATGATCTTCTGCTCCTCTCCCTTTCCGGTACTAATTAGACAATCTCATCACACACAAAGCTTTGCTCTGGGTAAAACACAAAGGTATGGCTTTGGCTTTCAGGAATCGTATAGAGCAATATTTTTTTTTTGCTTTTGTGGCAGAAACAACTATATGTCTTCGATGTGGCCTGACACCAAAAGCCACAGATATGTTGCTGAGTTACCTGTGTGCCGTGCAAAGTGAATTCTCTGGACGCCACATCCTTCACTGTGGATAATGGAGTCTTCCAGGTCCGTGGATACCGAGCTCATATCCTCAGCAGGGGAAGCCAGGGGAAGCCTGATTTTCATTAGCATAATCTGCCTGTGCTTGACTGCAGCCGCATAAAGCACTTGTTTACGTGTCAGTAAGATTCCCAAGATGCTCTGTGGGGAGACTAAGGTCCAAGCAGTCAGTCTCCGTGGGAAGGCCGTGACGTGCTTTCGACAGGTGGAAAACCTTCACCGAACTTTTAAAGTGCTACACCACTGTTTAGCCTCCGGTGGGCCAGCGTCCATCATGGGGGTAGGGGTCAGATTAAGGGTATGTCTGATGTAATCACCAGAGCTCCAGACACTTCAGGATACCCCAAACTCAATTCTGTTTCCAGGAAAAGTCTTACAGCGTTGCTCTATGAAAGGCTCATTAAAATCACAAAACAAACATCTTCCGTTACAAAACAGGAGGGGAAGCGACCTGCAGGGTTGGTCTCCAAACAGCCTGAGCGTCTTTTCTGTCTATTAACTTGTTTAGCATTGCTTCAATGCAACAGGGCAGAGGTACGGGATGCATGCGGACGTCTCCAGGATTTCACTCCATAACGGGGATCAGGAAGCGGCTACGCCGTTGACAACAGACACTGTGCCGATCGCTGTTAGCAGCTGTGTCTTCCAATGCTAGGAGTGATTGACTGCAGAAGAAACCAACCCAAGCGCTGGGATCTTTTTCCTTAAGCAGAATTTGATGTTTGTGCTGGGGGGGGTACCTTGCTTACCTTGTGTGTTAACACATGCATCTGATACACACACAACCGATTATTTTCTCTACCTGTAGCCGGGTTCCCGAGTTCCGCTCCTGGAGGCCCAGTCTGTGACGCAGTTTGCAGATTTACCTGCTCTTCCCTCCAGGACCGGAATTGGGGAGCCTTGACCTGCAGAACATGTGCAGTGCTGGTCCTGCCAATTAAGGTGACCAGCGGGGGCCCCCGTCCCCCCAAACTCTGTCCATTTCTATTTCTGCTTTTTTTATATTGCTTTAACAAATACTGCATATCCATATATATGCAGGCATTACAGAAATTCAGCCAGCACATCAACAGTAACTAAAAGTCACGCAACAGAGAGGAGCTCCACTGGCACAGGGCAGAACCCAGCCCTGGTCAGCAGTGAAGGTAAGGCACAGGAAGCCGACTCTGAACATCAGTCTTCATGCACGTTGGCGGGAGATTTTTTTTCCCATATTGCTGAACTGAAGTTTCCTGACATTTTTGCACTAAACCAATTAACAAGCGTTAATCAACATGAAAAGTGTCACAGACTGATGTAACATTAACCAGTGTTGCATAGCATTACAACAGTAAGCCTCTTGATTTCAGCCATCCATAGCAAATGTACCAGCTTAAAAGCGAACCTTAAACTGCACACAATAAGAGCAGCCCCACCGGCATGTCGCCCCCTTAGTGCCTTCATTCACCTTTCTGCAGTTCTCAGGGGACGCTTATCGAGAACAGCAGACAATTAACCCAGCCCAAAATGACAAGCTAGATACGGAAATGTCACACGTCCAGAGCTCGTAAGCGACTTGTAGCACCCCTGAGAAAATGAGATGCTGGTGTAATTGGTGTCACTTGTCATGAATCCTCTAGGGCAGTGACATCTACCTAATAAATCTGTTCTTGAGTATGATTGGATGATTCATCTCGCCTGGTAAATGGTGATGCTTGTGGAGATGCAGATTCAGGCCTCACACAGGACTTCGGCTGATACCTCATCCCCCCTGTTAGCAAGACACGGCAAGAGTCCCCCCCCCCCAGCAGATAGAAGGGAGGTATTTCAAAAACAGAGTCAATAAAAAATGAAGATACGAAACAGGCAGATCAGTGAAAGACACCATTTTTAACTATGAGTATCATGAGTTCATAATTTACTGTATATTACACCTCATTCATAGGGCTTTTCCAGCCCTATATAAAAAATCAGAAATTTCAGTTAAATTATGAATTGAAAACAATTATTCCACCAAAACTTATCTGGGGGGGGGGTCGTCAGGTGGACTGAAATTATAAATCTAATATTATCATTAATACTTCTCACTATAGGCATAAACCCCCCAATAATCAAAACCGGCTAATACACCCCCCCGCCCTGCCAATAATCACGTCTCCCCCAATATGGGTGGAGACCTCAACAACCCCAATGTTCAAACCAAAGTTACGCCCTTGCTTTTCACATGAAGCGTATAAATATTTTGTGTATGCACGCACCCAGACACACGTATGCACATATCGACACACACAAAGATATGTACAGATATTTAATTACCCCGGTTTCTAGCTGCACACGTAAGTTACCCTGTAACTAAGCATTTCAGAGGCATGATGTACAGACTTACATGTGCCGAAAAAGCTGTGGGAAAACAGATCACTCCCCTTCTTGAAAATGAAGGCACATACTGACTTGGGCTGGCGTGAGCTCACAGGTCACATGGAGGATGTCGGAGACCTGCGGAGAAGGGTTTCCATGGCGATACGTATGTTCATGCTTACGCCACGCTAGCCGCTGCTTAGTCAGGTACGCTGGACGGCGCGCGTGTGAAACGGAGAGACGAACCAGCCTGGGAGCACGAGTCAGCTGGCAGGATTGAATGGATTTATATATTCTTGCTGACAACATTGAGTAATGGGTATTTTCGATTGTAATATGCACATGCATTAGTTATGGAACTGGTATTTTTGTCAGCGCTATTAATAACTTGAAAGAGAGAATGCGCGAGTGAGAGAGGGAAGTAGATGATGAATGGAAGGACGGCCAGATCAATCAGCACCGTACCGTGAGACCCGGGCCTCCGACATGCCGATAGTCAAGCGTCACGTAAAGAGGGGGGAGAAAGTGCGATATATAACGCCAGCAACATTTTTCGGCTCAGACCGAACGATTTCTCTTTCGTATGGCAACTGTGTCAACAGCTGTGCTGGTTAATGAAGCCCTGCTCGCCGCGGCTAGATAAATAACACTGCTGTAGATAAACAGAACAAGCGGGGTGCATTTTGGAGGGGAGACACGGGAAAACTGTCTAGTTATTTATAGCAGTGACCGCAGATTAAATTTAGTTTGAACATTTAGCTTTTTGCATGTTTTGTTTGTCTTTTACCCATTAAACCATCGTCCACTTCAAGACATTCCTCATCAGCTATCAGTCAAGGCTGCAGATATATAAATAGAGACAACAGGGTACAAACTGCGCATGGAGGTCAGCGAGGGGTTGGTCTGGACCACTGCATCTCATGATACATGCATCACACTGTGAAACCTCTGTGCCATACAGTACAGTGCAAAAGCCTCAGGCAGTCAAAGAAAATGTTTAAAGTCTATTTCCCTGGGTAGTAAGTCTATATTTGATTTAAAAAAAAAAACCTGCACACAATTTAACATTAATTAAATAAAAATAAACTGGAGTTTTTTCCTGTAAGAACAGCGCTTCAGATCCCAAACCTCTCCTCAGGACCACCTCAGCCAATGTGTGTATTTGTTAAATTTCACCTGCCACTCAAATAAATTAATGAACTTAGTTAAATAACTCTGTTAGGTATTAATTAGCCATACAAGGTGTGCTAGTGGTCAAGCCAAAAAATGCATGGTATGGGAAATGCTGGGGTAACTTTAGGGGAGCTTCTGGAATGGCTAAGCTGACACACCTTGACAGACATAACATCATGGTTCTCCATCAACATGAAGATCTACCAACCTCTATGTTCTGCACCGGAGATCCCCAAGTGACATATGACACCATCCCAGGCAGGACAGGGCACAGGGCTGGGGTACACCCTGGATGGGATGCCAGTCCACCACACCACATATTCTCGCCATGGGTGAGATTTCAATTCAATTTGTATAGCACATTTTTACAACATTGCATTGTTTCAAAGCAGTGCAACTGCATGTCTTTGGACTGTGGGAGGAAAATCGTGCAACATGTGGAAAATATGCAAACTCCACACACACTGTGTGGAGGTGGGCTGACAGCCCCCACCCCTGGAGGTGTGAGGCAACTGCACCTTTCACTGAGCCACCGTGCGGACGGCCCCTAACCCTGGGCGTGACTCCATAAAGAATGAACTACCTGAATCATTTTTCCAGGAAGAAAATGCTTCTATGAAAATAACCAGCCTAAAAAAAAAATTAAAAATTAGATACCTGTGAGTCACAAGGTAAAGAAATTTATAAGGAGACATAGAATCAATGGAAGTCAGAACAAACAAGTGAAATCTTGAAAAGGAAAACTTTAAGTGGGAATGAAATTAAACTTATCTAAATTCCTTTTCAGTTTAAGTCAGACTCATCAGACAGTTTCTCATGAGGAAAAGCTGAGAAATAAAATTGCATTGCATTGCAAATGCAGTTCATCTTGTCTTGTGATGTCATTTCTATAAAGCTAGAATAAGACGACACCATTTCCCTTACTGTGGATATATTTTAAAGTGTATTTTGAATGTTCCATCATAACTACTGTATCTGAAGCAATATCAGAAAGCAATTCAATGCAGCACAATAGTGTCAGAAGATCATTTTCAGCTGTACTGCGCTGAAACTAAAGCGCACTGCGTGAGCAATACTGACCTCTGTTGGTCAGAAGAAAACTTTACACCGGCGATTCTCAACGTGTGACTCAAATTTGGCAGAGTTCGGTATGTAGGCATTTTAAAACCAGCAAGCTCCTATGCTGATCTACGATCAGATTTCTGAGCCCCAATCCTAGAATTAACCTGTATAAATGGGTCTTGCGTCTGCAACTGCTTAGCGCAAAATTAGTGACTACAACCAATCCAAGAAGCCAAACCACAGATGCTTAATTTAATTTCACTGGCACATCCAGTCAGATTGGTGCGATAGGCATTGATTGGCATAAATCACAGAGTGCCCTGCATGCTCGATCATAGCGTTAATTTAAACCTATACCTGGTATAGGGTTGTGACTGAGCTGGCATGGGAATTCCCATTGGGTCATGGGGCAAAAAGGTTGAGAACAATTAAGTAATGGTTTCCTTATGAAAAAACTAAGCTAGCAGCATCTTTGTAATTAAAACAGAGATTCATTGCAACCAGAAGCTCCTGTTAACACTGTAGTCTTTCACGATGCACTCCCACTGCCTTCTGCCAGATAACGGAGTTCGTGACCAGGTTGTGGCAGAAAACTAGCATGTGCTGCTTCACGCCCGGACGGGGGCCTAATTAAGGGCCCAGCGTGCGGCCCAGGGCCAGGTGCACTGCGCGGCCGTCGGGGCAGATACGCATCCCCCCCTCTGGCACAAGAGAGTGACGGAGCAAGGTCTCGGAGGACGGGCGGACACCTAGCACGGAGCAATAAGGAGTCCTGGCAGGACCCCCGCAGCATGTCGAGGTGGACGGTCTGCACCACTGGTGGCGAGGTGGCGGGGGGGCAGGGTGTGGTCTCCTTGTTGATCTGTGAAAGTTGATCAAAGAAGCCTGATCACTTGTCATCTTTCACCATGGACCGCGGAACTGGACGGCCGGCCAAGCACGTGTCACTTTGGGAGTATTATAAGAATATTAAGAATTAAGAATCAATTGTGAACAAATTACGTACAAATAATTTAAAGCAACCCAGTAAAACTTTATTAGTAAAAATAGTTAATTATATCTGTTTTCTTAATAAACATAAATGTGAATTTTAAGCGAGGCAAATCTCTTAGTAAAGAAGTGTCTTGTAGTTCTACAGCAGTAATATACATCCCCCCCCACCGACTTGTCATTTTTCTGAGAAAATACAAAACTCACACTGTGATTGGCACTGCGTTTTAGAGTAGGACAGTGATACTAATCTCTGTGGGGGAATTCTCTCCTCACCTACCCCATCCTGCTCTCCATGAGCGGGGGCTCGACTTGGAGTGTCCCTGGAGCTGGGTGTGAAAGGTGTGTGAGTGAATGGTGTGTGTGAATGGTGTCTGAGTGAATGGTGTGTCAGTGTGCCCTGTGATGGGTTGGCACCCCATCCTGGGTTGTTCCCTGTCTTGCGTGTGTCAGTGTGCCCTGTGATGGGTTGACACCCCTGCCTTGTACCCATAACCTCTGGAATGTGCTCTGAACCCCCCTGCATAGGACAAGCAATTACAGAAAACAGGTGGATGATTGTTATTAAATATTTACCGAACAAATAGTCAGAGTACCTTTGTAATATTTTACTTTAACTATCTTAGAATGACAACACAGATGGACTCTGTTCAGTCGCATGTAAGTTTACTTAATTACTTGTGGTGAAGATGGTGGTGGAGCACTGAGCTCATCCAGGTATGTTCCAAGTTCAGGGTTAGTGTCCAAGGCCAGGTGAAGGAAACTGAATGATTATTGTCTGTGTTTGGGGTGATACCCCCCCCCCCTGCTTGTTTGAGGTGAAGTGACTGAGCCCCCTTAAGGATAAAAGCCCCGTCTGCCCCAGCGGAGTGGGGGACTGTGTTCTGTGCACTGACTGCCTTACATGGCCACCCTTTGCCTCTGCGAGTTTATTCTTTGCATTCCTGCCCTGGGATTTTATACTAATTCCTGTCAGCTGTGCAGCCGTGTCGCTGACCTCCATGAGTAAAAATAGCCCCTGGCGAGATGGGGAGTGTCAGTTGATTTAATTAGCGGGTGAAATGCCTCTTATCCCAGGACGTCAGTGCAGTCAGGCACCAAAAGCAGAGATGGCGTAAGTGTGTCCTGTCTGACTCACTCTCCGTTATCCCTTTCTGTGAAGTGTTGGGCTAAGCAGTAGCATCTCTAAAGGCAGGATCGAGCCTCCCACCCTCTATGTTGATTCTGGGTTCTAAGCCCATCTGGCCTGTTTGTGGGGGCTCCACACGCCCAGCCACACTTCTGTTTTCGGGCCCCTCCATTTACCGCACCTAATAGCTCAGGCGCCAAGAGTGCGCATCCACGCCAGCGTTTATTAGATCTGCCCCGAGAGGGTAGCCTTCCTGACATTCACACCTTTTCTCAGTCAGGCCCTCAGAACCTCATTTCCTGCACCATGGAGGGAGGTAGTATGTGTTACTCCCTCCACTGTGACAATAATTATTTGCAAATATAACCGGTCAGGAAACTCTCATTTTCCGGTGGTGGGGCACCAGACAAATGGCCATCACACTATTAACATCGGGGCTAAACAAACGTCTGCAGGTAACGTGACACCTGACGTTTGAGGACTGATTGCTGATTCCACTGCAGATACTAGGCTTGGACTCATACTGCAGGGCTCACAAAATCACTAGCCTATCATCCCAGGACAATCAAGTTTTCCCATAGGGCTACCAAAATGTAATAACATCCTGCCTGACAAGCTATCAGAAATTATCCCCTAAGTAAAATAAAATTCCCTCCTTCGTTCGACCTTGCTGCTGTTTTGACTTGCTATTTGGAGGAAAAACGAACGAGAGGGTTCATCCGCTAGGAGGTGTACGCTTAAAGCCTGATTTACAGGAGGGTTGCAATTTATTGCACAATTACTAAATGTCGCCATCTTCGTGCATTGTCATCATGCTCTGTGTGTGTGTGTGTGCGCATGCATGTGTGTGTGACTGTGTGTGTGTGTGTGCATGCATGTGTGCATGTGTGTGTGACTGTGTCTGTGTGTGTGTGTGTGTGTGTGTGTGAGCATGTGCATGCATGTGTACATGTGTGTGTGACTGTGTGTGTGTGTGTGTGTGTGTGCATGTGTGTGTGACTGTGTCTGTGTGTGTGCATGTGGTTTCTGGGATAGACTCCAGGCTCTCTGTGACTCCTCCTAATCGATGGGCAGATGGATAGGTGGGTGGAAAGCTTCTGGTTTGTGTATTTGGTTTAAAAGCTAATATACACTTACAATTTTTAAGTCCTTTGAGAGTATAGTAAGCACAGGTTCCAAGTCTACAACAAGATTCCCCAGTCGCGGTCGTGTGGGGCTAGTTTGCATATTTCCCTGCTCAGACACACCTACTATGCTCTTGGTATTAGCCAAGTTAGTTGTGTTTCAGCAACAAAATCTGCAAACTGTATTGGATTCTTTCCCAGCAGGACAAGAACCGGGGAACCCTGGTCTACAGTATGGTCTCAGTCTTATTATTCCCCACAAATCCTTATGCCACCCTGACCCCTGCTGCCACATCAGCGGAACCCTTTTGGGTGCCCGGCTGGCTAGGCTCATCCTGGCTTAGGTTCCCATTGTTTTGAGGTTTTAGTCGCACCCTGTCTACCTCTGCCAACCCCCCGACTCGGGTCCATAGCTGCCGGCCATTTTGCCCACCACATTCCTGCCCACTGACCAACATTCAGTATAGCCTTGTCACGCCAGGCACTCAGAGCTGTAAAACCCTGCTTTCACATCGCTTTTTCTGTATATCTAAAATGTATGATTTTTTGTGAGGGTGCACTACAGCCACTGTTGGCAACAGCAAACACACTCAATAACCATTAGCAGTAGCTAACGATATTGGCACAGAGATCCCCATCTTGCCATGAAGACAAATATGTTATGTTGCATAAAGTAATCCCCAAAAACTGACTTTTCAAAGATCTGCTTCTACTTGGCTAGCTGCCGATACAGACTTATAATATGCCTTCCAAAGCTGATTTGTATAGACACATCTCTGTTGGCCCAAGCACAGATAAGCTACTGCCCAAGCCAGCCAGTAGGGTGCAACGCTGAGTAACTCCATTGCCAAAGGATTCTCTCACTCCCCTGGGTTTCAAAGCTGGAAGAACATTAAAGAAAGCCAGCCATAAAACAACAACTGTGCAGGAATGCAAAAAAATTAATCAGCATTTTAAAAATTTAATTTAATCATATAACAAATAAAGGATAAAATGTAGTGGCTTATGAATAATTTAAACTCACCAAGCTTTCTAGGTAATATATCATTTGAAAATGTTGTAATAAAAAATGTTTACTTTTGTTTTCATATTTTAGACACTGCAGACTAAAAATCAGTGTGACATTGTGCTGATATTTACATTCCATGAGCACAGACAGTCATGGGCTGGTCATGGAGGATCCAGGCCCCGTCCAGAACCTTATAGGAGTGGACCTCGCACTGGCTCCAGAATCTGGCCCACGAAGTTGGGACGTTCAAAGATGCGGATCCGGGGCGTGCCGGAACTCTGGAATGCAGGGCAGGGGTGACAGTGTCAGGACTCAGGAGCCACCTTTATACTGGCCCTCATGAGTCCAATGGTTTCCCAGAACCACTTAAACCCCCCCCCCCAGTCCAAAAAGAGCATGGTATCACTTAAGATGGTGTATTTTCCAGTAGGTTTCGGATTCAGATTCCACCTGAATTACAATCATCTCTAAATTCAGTGTTTCAGGAATTAAATAACATTATAATTCAATTCAATGTACTTTTTAGCGCCTTTCACAATAGAGACACCCCAAAGCACTTGACAAGATTGTGTGTGGCAATGCATTATTGCATTATTACTGCATTTATACAGAACAGTGCATGAAACAGGGAAAAGTGGAAGACAGCGGAGGAGAGGAACCAAAAAAACCCCTGGGGGCCCAAGGTCAGCTAGCTGTCCAACCCCCCGGGCATGCTAACATTATAGGAAATAGTTTATAAATTGTTTGGAAAATGCATTCTGTTCTAGATAAGAGTAACTGGGACATAAAACACAATAAATAAGTAGAAATACCACGATAAATAGGATTTCTGTGCGTTGCGTCACGGGCGGACAAACTGTTCCATAACAGAGGGCAGTAATGCGCAGTACAGTGCGGCTTCCGTGTGCTCAGATAATGCGAGCAATGCAAGGGCAGCCGGCCGTCATACAGGCACGTTACTGCTCCTGTTCCAAGCTTTAAATGTTAATCTGTAAACATGCTGGCGATAATTTTCTTTCTAAAGTTCTGCTTACTGTGGTCTGTCTTACCTCAGAATGTTCAGATTACCTGTGGCCAGCACATTTAATTTTATGTCAGTTTAATCAAGTTGATTGGGGTCTCCTGAGCTCAGACGTCTGAGCATCCAGCTGAGATACAGGGAAACTGAGCCCACGTGGACCTGGGGGGCATCCTGGCAGGGCGGATCCACTGGCTCTAGTAGCCTATGTCCCAATCCAAATAAAGTACTGAACCACAGATCTCCCCAAACAAAGGGCAGTTAAAACGTTAATGAGTCCCAAACTTCAGTGGTGACGACACACACAAAGATGACAGGGTGTCAGTTACATAAAACTTCCTTTATCACACCACTGAAATAGCCATAGAATGAGAAATTATTTTGTATTGTCTTGCTCTTCTACGGTGATTTTATACAGAGGGTGAAGGTGTTCAAGGTTAGGAAACTCAAGCCTCTGGAAAGATAACTGGATTTATGACATCTTTTCAAAATAAATATTTTTATTAAAAAAAAAAAAAAAAAGAAAGAAAAGAGACACGTCTGTTGATTTTTGAGCCCAATGTTAAAAACACCATTTGCACTACATTGGGAATTGTTAAGAATTACACTTTTCTGTTTAAATTGCATTTTAATATATTACTTCAGTGTTCATTGTATTCATATAAAACTGTCTGAATGATGCAAAAGATGGTAATCAATTAAATAAAATGTTTCTAGGACTGCTTTAAAACTGGGTCAAAAAACGGTAGACTTATAAATCAATTGCCAAAGCGCCCTCTTGTGGCAATTTGACATATTTGCTGTCAGGCCCAAAAGGCATTGCACTGAAATTGTGATTACAATAACAGTACCAACGTGCACCACAATAATTAATAACAGTATTATAGGAACATCAAGAGAATGATGTATAAACTAATAACGATGTATCTCAGTCATCAATAATCCACAAAAGTTGCAGGGTTTGACACCGTGACATCGCACCAGTGACATCGTGTGGCAGAGCTTTTATCTGAAGGGCTTGGATGTGGACCTTGTGATGAGTGTTTACCACATGACATCCCGCACATGTTCTGCTGTGTTCCAAGTGTTTACCACCTGACGTTCCGCACGTGTTCTGCTGCTTCTGAGTGTTTACCACCTGACGACCCGCACATGTTCTGCTGTGTTCCGAATGTTTACCACCTGACATCCCGCACATGTTCTGCTGTGTTCCGAGTGTTTAGCACCTGACATTCCGCACGTGTTCTGCTGCATTCTGAGTGTTTACCACCCTGCAGACTGGACAGACTCCTGGCCACACAGCACTGACTGAATGGGCATTTGGTTTATGCTCACTGACAATGACAAATAGCAACCTTTCACCATGTAGTTCTTTTATTTCATTCAGGAATCCTGATTGGCTGTGTTGTGACTGTATTCACGATCAGCCAATTCAAAGCCCATGCAAACAAACCACTTTGCATTTACTTACCAGACAGTATTATCCAAAGCAGCGCATATGTTTGAGAGAGCAGCGTCAGATGACCCCTGGAGCCCATTAGTGAAATCACTATGCCAACCCCAGAACCTTCCAATCACGAGGCAGCATGATGGTGCATTGGTCAGCACTGTCGCCTCACACCTCTGGGCCACGTGCCCATCCAGGGTTGTTCCCTGCCTCGCACCCATAGCCTCTGGCATGGGCTCTGGATCCCCTGTGACCCTGAATAGGACAAGCGGTTACAGAAGAGGGATGGACCTTCCAATCACAGGCACAGCGTCTGAAGCCGCCGAGTCACACAGCACCACGTGTATTGTGATGCAGCATATTCTCTCTGAGTGTCTGTGAGTTCACCTTCTCTCTGAGTGTCTGTGAGTTCACCTTAAAGAACTGCCAGTGCTGATTCAGTGGCTTCCAATTCAGAGATCCAGTGACACGTTTCCCACCCAGTTTGAAAGTGTTACCCTGTCCATCTGCAGGCAGGTAAGGAGCCATTTACCACAATGAATTTAGAGGTTCTCTCTCTATCAAGCCAGACGTAAAAGAGCAGTGGGTTTGTTTGTAACATTGCCCATTACTATGGGAAGGGTAAAGCTCAGACCCAAGTCCCTTTCAATATGATTGCAATACTTAATATTGCTCACTGTACTTCTGAGCAAATATTGTGGATGGTATTACAGTAGTAATTAGTATTAGTATTAATCAGAGTAATGTTAAATAACTGGTGTCAGTTAGCTGATTTCTCAGCTACAGTATATTATGCATTCTTTGTGATATAATGCACTAAATACAAAGGTTACAGACTATTAAATTAAGCTAACTTTACAGGTAAAATAACCATTTTCAAAGTAAAAAACATTCATTGGTATTGTGATTTTTCAAACAGCTCACAGACACGTTATCTGCTTTGGAATTAAGGAATTACAAAGAAGACCATGGTTTCAAGACAATCAGGATATTGGTTAAAAATCTAAACAAAAACAGAAACAAAAGTATGGAAAACCAACAGACGTTTTAGAACATCCAAGGCAGTCAAAGGAGTTTCTCGCCAACTTATTAGATGCAAGTCATTTTACAGTTCATGAGGTTGAACTGACTGCCTAGTTCTGGATGCATTTTATAACAGTTCACTAAGGAAACAAACATGGTATTTCACAAAATGTGACTGAAATGAGAAGAGTCTTTCTTCTCAATAAATATATTATATATCATATCAATAAATTAAACTTCCATTCAGGTTTTCATGAGTACCAGAGTTATTTCAGTACCATAAATGATTCAATGATTGTGTTTGATAGAGGCAGTGTGTTTGATGTGTGTTAGATGCAATCACAGGTGGAAATAGTGTGAATGGCTATGACTGATCTGCCCACAAACAAACATGGTACTCCCACAATATTCTTTGGGACTGGTGATGGTCAAAATGACTCTCCATGAACCATTTGCTGTATTTTTTGACCCCACTAGATGGTGCTCTTGGTTTACTTTGGTGCATGCTTCATGCCCTTTTTAGAGCACAAAGCGGAGAGCAGAGATCTAGTGAGGTCAAAAAATACAGCAAATGGTTCATGGAGAGTCATTTTGACCATCACCAGCAGGGACATGCCCCTACCGTCGACACCCAAATCTATGCCCTAGAACGTGAGGGATACCAGCAAAAACTGAACCTATGCCTATAGAGATGAGTCCATAACATAGTGATTAAATTGAAAATGACAATGAATGAGATGGAGCAGGATGGTGCTGTGGTGCTGTCCATCATCGTATATGAAAGCAATTGAGTTTTATAATTCATTCAATATAAAGTGCAACATGCATGTGTGAACATCATGACACAACACCCTAAATCTGCTGCCACCATTAGAACCTATTTGAAACTCTCCAGAGATCTGCGGTTGTGCTGTTCTGCACTGGGGGCCGTCAGAACCATGAAGACTCCTGCAGCTTCTATCATTGACTGGTGAAAAACATGACAAAATAAAAGTACAAATATTTTTAAGAAGTGATTTCCCCTGAGAGACCGGTGTGTTTTTTCCATGACTCTGAAAGAGTGGTCAAACATAAATTCTTAGCTGAATACATTTTGAGTGATAATGTAAACATTACATTACCCTAATGAGACTTGCATGGTCTTTGTCTGTTTTTCACATTGATTTGTTAATCAAGCTGTCTATTCAGTCTATGGGCATGTTGAGAAATTTCTACTCCTCCCTTATGAATAATACAGTAGGGACATCCGTTTACGGCACACAAACCAGCACAATGCCAAATAAAAGCTTGGCATAGCCGTATGCTGCTAGGTCAGGACTTCTCACAATGAGAGCCATAAAGCCTGGTTGGGGTGGGAGGAGTATAAAAGTACCAGGAGGTGTGGGCAGCGGCAGAGCGACTCGCCGGGGATCCACCGATCACCATGGGCAGGGCAAGTACCGATTAACTTGGTGCCTCTCACAGCGTGTGACAGCGTATGACTATGTTCAAACGCGCAATATTAATTTAAATTGTGTTAAATGCTTTTTGTTGGAAAGCGAATACTGATTTCCTTAGTTCCCATTACACCATACGACTGTGATTTACATGTATAAAATACATTTCAGCTGCGTTAAAGTGAATGTTTATTAATTATCCATTTCTCACTGGGGCTTTTGCCTCTTGCACATGTGCAACTATAAAAACTACACACTGTAATAGTTGTCACTGCTGTTAATATCTTCTCCTATAATCAGCGAATATTTGCAGTGATTTGCAGTTTTACTTGTGCTTGCAAACAAGTGCACATCATACCCATTAAGACAACTAATTTGCTTGTGTATAGCTGAATGATTCATGATTTATTTTCAGATCATCTTCTACGAGGACAAGAACTTCCAGGGTCGCTCTTATGAGTGCAACAGCGACTGCGTGGACCTCACCTCCCACCTGAGCCGCTGCTACTCCTGCAGGGTGGACAGTGGCTACTTCATGGTCTATGAACGGTCCAACTACGTGGGGAACCAGTACTTCCTGAGGAGGGGCGAGTACCCGGACTGTACCCGTGGGATGGGATTCAGCGACTTCATCCGGTCATGCCGTTTGATTCCTCTGGTATGTTCCTCTGCATGCGCTCTTATGATTCTGAAATCATAGATCACTTTGTTTAGCTGGACTCCCCGTCATCATTAATGTGTTAAATCTACTCCACAAAAAGCACAGAGGACCCTTCAGAATGAGGATCTATGAGTCTGAGAGTTTCGGAGGCCAGATGGTGGAGCTAGCGGATGACTGTGACTCCATCACAGAGCGACACCGCATGTCAGACTGCCAGTCCTGCCATGTGATGGACGGGCACTGGCTGCTGTACGAGCAGCCTCATTACAGGGGAAGGATGATGTACCTGAGACCTGGGGAGTACCAGACCTTCACTGACATGGGCCTGGGCTCCGTCAAGTTCACGTCCATCAGGCGCATTACAGACACCTGCTAAAATGTCAGCTGTCAATGTGTCAGAAAATGAGCTTCTCCCAAGATGTCAAAAGCCTGCAAACATGAGATGAAATAAAGACGTATTTAGCCGCTTTGACATGTCTGTGTTTGCTGTTACTCATTAACAAAATATAACTGGAAACAGGAAAAATTAACAAGGTCAAAAATCAGCATCACTCCTCCCGGACATATGTTCACATTCCCCAAGACAATGAGTAAAGTCACTACCACGTACCAACATGCTTACAGGAACTTCACCTGTCTCTCTCAGTCAGTACTGAGACGGGCAAGATATTGATCGGTTTACCTACTCAATGCTGAAAGTAATACTAAGAAAAAGCTAATTCTGATCTGTTACTGGGCAAAATGTCAGATTTTGCTAATGAACCTGTATTTCCAGAATGGACTTTAATTGAAGCATAAATATCACATCTCAATTTATTCACACACACACACATGTATGTATTTGCCTTAAGGCAGTTCACAAGAATGTGTGGTGACCCATTACTATCGATCCATTATGACAGGACTGAGAAAGGTTATAGATCATTCTGTCATGACAACTGGTCAGAGTTAGAAACAGAGTTGGTCAGAGAGAAAACAGGACCATATTAATTAAATCCTGAGCACATTCTCGGGTCAAAGGACACAGCCCAAACTGTGTTAATAAAGTCCTGAGGACGGTCTCAGGCCAAAGGACACAGCCCCAACTGTGTTAATAAAGTCCTGAGGACGGTCTCAGGCCAAAGGACACAGCCCAAACTCTGTTAATAAAGTCCTGAGCACGGTCTCAGGCCAAAGGACACCAGGTTAGGCATTCGAGAAACGCAATCAGCAAGATGCAAAGCAAATCCAGAAACCGGACCATAAGTCAGAACCAGAACAAATCAAGCAAACTGATCTCATGTTTATTCGTCATTAATGGCTCGTAATGCACATTATCTCAAGTAGTTACTATATTTGTCCATGATTTGTTCTTGAGTAGTAAATGATTTATTGCTGAGTTATTAAGGAACCGTATCGTAAAGTGATATCCATATTTTTTATAATTAGGGTACATTTTCAATAGAATAAAATGAGTAGAATTTCAGTATTATTAAATTATTCACTAATGTAAAAACCTAATGTTAACTAAGGTGCTGTTTCAGGGTGATGTGCTCTTTGTATTGTCTACACCAGGGGTATTCAACTAAAATTTAAAGAGGTCCAGTTAGAGAAAAATTCTTGAAGTGAAGGTCCGGAAGATCATAATGTCTAACTATTTAATAGTGTGATATATATTTAAGTAGCCTATTAGTTGCATCAACATTG
>JAOYFF010000001.1:41823401-41854371 GCA_025773925.1 Cryptomyrus ogoouensis | reverse complement strand
GTGTGTGGGATGTGCGTGGGTGGGGAGGGGTGTCGTGGTGGGGCGGGGGAGGTGGGTGGGGGGGGGGGGGGGGGGAGGGGGCATGTTAAACATACCCACCCAGCAGGGGGGGTCGACACAAGCAGCCATTACACCCGATTCCCATCCGCACTAAGGTGCCCTAAACAAATGTGGCACAGTGTCTCCCCTCCATAGATACGCTGAGGGAACCTCACGAAACCTCTAGATAATCACGCCCCCTGCTGGTGGCTGTGCAGCCTTTGTTACTCCTCAGCCTTGTGCAGCTTGCTGTTGGAATGAAAGGCCGGTCACTCTCTCCATACGGTGAAGGGAGAGGGACCGGCTGGGCGGCATGTCGAACTTTTACAGCATATTGATACATTTTCAAACCAGATACAGGACAAGAAAATATCACTTATGTAGACATATTTTTTGTACATTAATTCAGGAGGAGCGAAAATTCTCAGAGATAATATTCTTTCTTGGCTGTAAACAAAGCGAGGGCTTCGGTTGTGAGGTTGCACGGAATCCCAGAATTCACAGCTAAGATCAAACCGCTCATTTAGTGTCTCACGGGAAATTTATCGGGGGGGGGGGGGGCAAAGGAAGCATTTCATTTGGTGCGTTTTGTTTAAAACATGGTCAAATGGCACGCATATTAAAAATGTTGTGATTTTCAATATTCATTTTTATTTCACTTTAGACTAATGCCTTAAAACGAGGATCTTTCCAGTTAATAAGCGCACATTCAACGGTCAGTGGTCAGGCGTCTGTTTAGATCCATTTCCCAGAAAGGTTATAGAAACATTCACCTTCATCTGCAGCGAGCAGGAGGCCCTGTGCTGGCATCTCACCCCGCTTCTGCATTTCTCACCTAACATGCCCTGCTTATCTGTGTTTTTGTCACGATTTTATCTTCTCTTATGCTCCTTTTTATATTTTTGATTTATTTATTTCCTTTTGGTGACCCTGTACAGCACTTCGGCCAATAAATGTTGTTTTAAAATGTGCTTTATAAATAAATTTGACTTTGACAGCTGAACATTTATCCACCTCACAGACACACAAGTACGACTGAAATCACCAGAATCCAGATGACCTCCCGTGAGATCCATAGGGATGTCCCCCCACGGTGTTATACTGTAGTATTATTACAGTACTTTACTATACTGGACAGCAACCATCTCAGGGTCTCATACTCACTGTCATCATTCCATACAGTGCACTTTAACCTTATATCTTATTACGGCATATCACACATCTGAAAATCTGTTTCAAATCCATATTATATTCAAAGTTCTATTTTAATATTTTGTTTATTTCTCCTTTCTATTTCATATCCTTTGTAACAGTTGCAGTCAAAAGAGTGGTTCAGGATACATTTCACTGAATGTTGTACCTGTATATGCATGTGACAATTAAAGAATCTTGAATCTCGACATGCCCCCCCGCACCCCCGGCAGCACCTGTGGCACCCGGACCTGCCCCATCACGCAGAGTCAGCTGCCAGGCAGGCTCCACAGACACCACCACTGCAGATAAGTCGCAGGCCCACGGATGCCCGCCTTCCCACTATCGGCCCATGTAAAGCACCCTCAGAGCCAGTGTTCTGCACAAAGCACCGATTCTTTCTCCGGGGGGGGCATCTGGGCCCAGAGCACCAGCCTACAGACAGATGTGTGGAAATAAAAAATGCGGCTGCTTCCTTAACGCTGACGGCTTCACTAAGAGAACCGCACTCATCACTCGGGCAGCAAAGATCTCGCCAAGCTCGCGCCCGAGGCCACCTTGGCACAGACAGCGCACCTCTGCTCATCTGCGTCACTCCACCCAGAAAAATAAAGCGTGTCAGCAAGGCAGACCCGAAGCAGAATCACCATCCTGTACGGTCACGCCTGGCAGCCATACGGACAGAGTCATTAAACTAAGGCGTGTTCAGGACGACACAGGCACATGAATGAATGAAGACAGATGTGCCATCATCTCCAAACCATAGAAGTCGTCGGGAGGGGGGGGGTAGGAACTCACGATAGAAAAAGGGTACAAACTCCACAGTGAGCTGGGCAGCTTTGTACTTCTGGCGGCTGGTCTCTGCGGGGCTCAGCTGCTCCCTACCGACAAACACAGCAGACCGTCGGCGTCATTCCTGCACTTGGGCGACACGTACCGGGCAGGGGGACGGTGCTGGGCCTACCCGCAGATCCGGTGCCGCCAGTTGCGGTAGGGGTCGTACAGGCTCTCGCAGAAGGCCAGGGCGTGCCGCACAAACTCCTCGGCCGGTGTCTGATCAGCCAGCTCCTTCTCTTTCGTCTTCGTCTTCAGCTGTGGGGTGGCAGATAGGGACAGGTGACCCACAGAACACCGAGCAGATCACGAACCTCCAAACCTTCATAAGATCTTCTTTCTCTCTTATAAAGGTGACCCACAAGGTTTGTTTTGTCCTGGGCTTCCAAGATGCCTTCATAAGGTTGGAAAAATGCACACACACACACACACACACTCTCACCTGCTGTATGTACAGTGTCGTTATGGTGATGACGTGGTTAATATACGAGCAAGTGCCAATCTCCTCCACATTGGAAAGGTTCCTGTCAAGACATCACGCCTGCAGGTTATCCTGGGGCCCCCACGCAGAGGAAGACAGAGTGGGTGGGGGCACGGTGATGCACACCTGCACACCACGATGAGGAACTTGACGAGCAGCAGAGACAGGTCCTGCTGCTCGGGCTCCAGCCCCACGGACACCTTTTGGACGCACTGCAGGAGCTGGTGCCGGAGAACCTGCAGAATGTTGTCTGGCAGCAGCGACATCACCGGGGGAATCTCCTCCAGCCTGCAGTGGACAGCCGTTTATGGGGGAGGGGGGCATCATGGAGATTAGAAGGTCATCATGTGTTTTTATCTTCACGCGAGGGCCTGACAGACCCGAAGCAGCCGGTCAGATGTGCAGTTATGATGTAGGAGAACTAATGGAACAGTCCAGCTAATGGGATTCCGTTTCCACTTGGTGCCCCCCTCAAACCCCACCCACAGCTCATGTTGAGTGTTGCCTAACCCGAAGCGACTGGACATTCCACTGGTCATGTGACTGCAGCCAGGCCCTGGGGACATGGCCTCACAAAGGCTGACACACTTACAGCAGCCGCATAGGATGGGACAGGCAGAGCCCCCGGCCCGGTGGCCACAGGGCAGGAGGGGCAGATCGCGGCCACAGGAGCATTATAACAGCTTTTGCATACATGATGGAGCTGCTCCATAAGCCCCGCCCACAAATCACTGTGGCGCCATGGAGAGCCAGACGGGTATGGATGGCATCGCCTCACCTCGAGGGTGGCTTCTCGAAATCCACGTCCAGGCATTTTTCATAGGAGCTGATGAAGATTTCCAGCCACAGCTTTAAGAGGTCCGGGTCTTTCTGCAGATGGAGAAACGGAGGACTTAACCGAGAAGCTGACCAGGCAGACGAAACGAGCAGGAGGAACGGAGGACTTAACCGAGAAGCTGACCAGGCAGACGAAACGAGCAGGAGGAACGGAGGACTTAACCGAGAAGCTGACCAGGCAGACGAAACGAGCAGGATTCATCACCACTATTCACAATGGCAGACAGGAAGTGGACATAACCATGGAAGAGTGTAGGAGTGACATGGTGGCTCGGTGGTTAGGGACAGACTTACCACCACCATCCCTCCTGTGTGACCCTGACAAGGAAATGTGGTTAGGAGATGGGCAGACAGACAGATGGATGGATGGAATGGTGGATGGATGGATGGGGTCAAGTCCAAAACAAAACAAAGATGTGTTTGATATTGACAGAAAATGAGGAAGCAAAAGGACACGACCTGACCCAACCGGTGGGGCAGGAATGGCAGAGAGCCGGTTGCCTCCAGTGAAACTGGACTCCTCTCAACTGGCTTTGCCACATTCCCAGCACTGGAGCACAATCGTACGCCTCCGTCTCACAGGCATTCCCGGCATTCCGGGAACGTGACCCATTGCCAGCATCCGAGCACTGCGACGGCTCAGAGAGTGCACGGCCGAGCAGGACTACGGCAGAATGACAGTGCTGACAAATTATTGCACGTATTGAAGGTCATAAATAAAGCAGGAAGACGAGGAACCATAGAAAAGTAACAGCCACAGAAAGGCAAGCAACAGGAAGTGGGAGGAATGTGGAGCGATGGACAGGATGTTCTCTTTTGGCCCTTAACAGACAGAACCACCAGCAGCATCCCTGAAGCAAGTCATCCAGCCTGAAAAAAGGTAGCTGGCTATGCACACTAATCTTTGGGGGGGGGTCGTGTGGAATCAACGGGAGGCCTGAATCCCAGCATGCACTCTAACAGACAAGCAGAGACTAATGTCTGAGTCAAAGTCCTCTGCAAAGGGAAGCTTTATCTCCTGCATTCCTGGTGACGACAATGGGAGGGGGCACGTGACAGTGTGCGTGTGTGTGTGTGTGTGTGTGTGTGTGTGTGTGTGTCATGGCATGAAATGACCTTTTCAATGCGTTAGCCTGCATCTGACAAAACACTCATTCAGTGACAGGCTGGTTACTGGGGAAACAGCTTCTGCTACTGAAGCGATGTTTGTTTTGGATTGAGCTGACCCAACACGAGGTAACAGGCCGACACCGAACCAAGACGCAACTGGCAAGAGGTGAAGTTAAAGCACTCCCTGCCAAAGACTTCAGCCTGAAAGTCGACAACTGCTCAGAACATCTTCACGCCAATTTAAATGTCACAATTCCCAATGTGAAGGCAGCAAACACATGTCCTGTATTACTTACTGACTTCAGAAGATCAGGGTCTAGGTTCATCTTAAAGGTGGCTGAAGCACATCATCAGACAGCAGACTAGTGAGGGTCTACCCTGCTGCACCCGGACAGTGTAAAACGAGAACATAATGACCGGCATGTGATCCTTTTGTCAAGCCTGCTCTTCCTACAGTCAGCAGTCCCGGTCACATGACATTTTAACATAGCCTCTTGGCCTGAATCACGTGATCTGGGCCTCCCTGTGAGAGCTCCAGGACCTCGCTGACCCCAGGTCTCCTACCAAGATTTCATCTCCGGTGGCAGCAGGACGTGAGAGTCCCTCTCCCCCTCTTAAGCATCACTATGTCTGACACATACAGTAGGTCCCCAAGCACCTGGCTACAGCTCTGGGATGGTCTGCTTAAAGTAGGACGCTTCTACTCAAAGCTGTAACTATAAACAGCCACCAGCAGCTGGGCAACTTGGCTTTTGCGGTTCCCAGACCTGTCATTACGGGGAACGCGGGATCTGGCTCCTTCTGTCGCGAGGCTAGCAGCTGTGTCAGTGTTCTCGCCCAGGGGCCAGCGTTGAGCCAGACGGCTGAGCATTCAGGAAGGCTGGTCCACTCTGCGTGCAGCAGGCCCATGAGGGTTATAATGAGCCAAGCGGTAGGTGCATGGCCACACAGCACAGCCAAGAAACTCCGAAAAGTATCACGGAAAACAGCTCCAAGGAAGCCTGATGCGCACCAGCATATGCATTTCTGGGTAGCTGAGCCAACACTGCGCGGGGGATTCACTCCACGATATATATACTCTACGTTTACAGAGCACACAGGCTTCACCCTGCTTTAGGCAAGGTCCAGAAAATAAGAGGAAGGACAAGACACAACCTGCATCTGGATCCTAGACGGATATGTTTGGATCCTACGCAGGAGCGAGGCATCACACATGAGGTCAGAGCAGTGGGAGGGGCTGGGGCCCTCAGTCCTACAAAAATGGTTAGCTGTGACGGGGGATGGGGAGGAAGGCAGAGCCTGACAAGTGCCTGATGTCACCATGCTGCCGGTATTTATAGCGCAGAGGAGGGCAGCTCCAGCAGGGGGAGACGCCTGTGGCGGATCTGCCATGCAGTTTGGCCATTTTGGCAAAGCTGACAGGGGGTGTGGGGTGGACATCTCAAAATGTCACTGAGGCCGACTGAAGAGGTCAGAGTCCACCACTTCAGACAGCCAGCGAAAACAGAGAGACCTTCTTGCTATTTTATTGCAAAGCGATCTCTTCCATATGCCCCCCCCACACAAAAAGTCTGGCCCCCGCAGAAGCAGATTAAACTGTAACTAAGAAACAGGGATAATCTGCTTGGATAAATATGTGAAACTACTGCAGTTTCTTTGCTCCCAGTGCTTCCCATCTCCCTCCACTGCTCACCAAAGTCCAGATAATCCTTCAGACTCATTCCTCCGGCTTCCTTTTCGAGACAGTTCCCTACAAAGAAGATCGAAAGCCGTATCACGCTCCCCACTGGCACACGATTAAGACACTCCTTGGCAGAAAGTTTTTCTGTATTAGGCTCGGTCTAGTTTGTGGAATTTGATAATGAACGCACGTCACACTAACAAACAATAGCGAGAGCTTAAACACACACAGTGCCTCCGGATCAGCAGCATGACAAACCTCCAGCCACGGACAGAGCAGACTGACACTTGTGCTAGAACAGGCTGTAAGAACGAACCCTTGACCTCAAGCCTCTGCTAGCCCTCTCTTACAGGACAGCACAGCTTACTGACTTAAAAGAGAAGCTTTGACAGGAATCTGGAGTCAACTCGGGTAAATGGGGGCCTATGATTCTGAGCTGAGAGAAGCAGGCGCCAGCAGCTGCTCCCCGAGGTTAATAATTACAGCAGCACTGACAGAAGGGGGACCTGGAATGGGGAGCAGGCCGGCCTCCCACGACCCACCGCCCCGCTGCCACACATAGTCCCGCTGCCGGCATGGCAACCGGCCTGGGGCCGCAGGGAGGGGTGAGCCTGGGCGAATCCAGGCACGGGGCAGCTGGAAGCAGCACGTCGAGAGCAGGACAGTGCTTGGCAGCTGAGAGGACCGGAGCAGCCGCTCAAAGGACTCCTTGTGCAAGACGGGAGGGGCCGGGCCCAGGAAGGGCAAAGCCTGGCAAAAAAATGCCTTCAGTGATTCCTAGGAGCATTTTAGTGGCTTGCAGGGTAAACATGGAGAGGAGGGTGGAAAGAGAACCGGCAGAAAAGACACCAAGCCCAGGAAGATCAATTATTTATTATGACAAATTTACCCTAAACCAATAATAAAATGCAGATAAATCACCCTTGAATGATACCATCGTTATTCATCCCTGATGATCTGATATTCCCTTTGCAGATACATTGCCTGCATCACCCTAATGGCACAGCGCCCTGATAAGAATGACAGTCAAATTCCAAACCCAACAGCGAAAGTGCCCGACCGGGTCTGGAAGTTGTGGTGGCCACAACTGATCCCGGCATCGCGTGGACGTAACGCCCTAAAGCTTCTCAAAGAGGGATGCAAGACAGTGATTGGTGAAACTCCCCAGGACGGACAAAAGCCACCCTGTGGGTTTAGCCAGGAAAAATGTGGGAAGAGCCTTGACAGGAGAGTCATCTCGAAGCCCACTGAAGACCTGACAACTCGATTTCTGGGAGACTGATGACTTCAACAGGGCAAATAAGCAGTTCAGCAAAGTACTCCTCAGACACCAAGGCAAAAGCCAAACATGGACGCCTTGTGGGACTTCGGGGGAACTTCCCCAGCAGCAAATCCTGGGTCAAAAAGCTTAAGCTGATATTTTCCACAAGTTCCAAAATATAGCAAAGTACATTTTACTCAAAGAGCCCAAGCTCAGGCAATGCAACCCTCTGCGCTTCAGAGCTGTCTAGCAATACACAAACACAAGCAGTATGTCAAAACGTTCAGTTAAACTCAAGGGATGAACCGAGCGGGGACTGTGTGCATGCTGGAAGCTTCAGATTGCTGGACAGGCTACGTCGCTCACATAAGATCACAGGCCCCACTCTGCAAGGCACCACATGGGTCCCAGTCAGGCATAAAGATACCAGAAAGTGTAGAAACTTATAACCACTGTGCCAAAAATCGCTACATTGTTCTCCCCACAATAATATAGCTTCATATATAAAACTGCACAACTGATACAGTAGTAAGCATTATTTAACAATGATATACAATAACAGAACACAATAGATAGACTCAGATTTAAAAATGAAAAAGGAAATGAAACGTTTTACCACAGAAAAACGGTTTAGCAGCGCACAATGAAGCGCAACATTTTACTGAATGTGTGCGTGCGCGCGCATTACAGACTAAGCAGATTCCTCGGGTTGCAGAAAGTTGGCAAACCTTGCAGTAGCCCACAGCCGGAATAATTACCTCTGCCCGAGGCACTACATCCCAGTTTGTTAGGCAGTGGGAAGGAGAGACTGCCCTCCCTCTAAATGCTGAAGCACTTCAAAGAAATCCATTACTGTGTAAATTTATTGCTTAAAATCATTTTATCCAACGACCTTTGGAAACGTGATAGAGCGTAGTGTGAAGAAACGGTGGAGACGATAACAACTACAAAACATAACTCCTAGTGTAGCGTTTTTAAAAACAAAACAAAGTATTTTTATGCCCTTCTGAAATCATGCTCATTGCCCTAAGCCGAAGCCAAGGACGCTCCGTTCGGTTCGAAACCAAGGCGGACGCTTCAAATCACCGCCACCCTCGGGTCCACAACCCCAGCTCCGTCCTGTAAATACCGCCAGGTCCTGGTACGCGTATCACACATACATACGTCCCGTTGTTTTTAGTGGTTTCTAATCCCAATGACCCAAACACTGATACTGTCAATAAAAATAGAGCGGATATTGTGATTTTAATCCTTCCCAAAGCAGTGCAATAAACTCAGATCGACGTCGGAAAGGGCCGGCGAGTGATCTACCTTGCTGCAGTAGAGCATCCACACCTCGTACAGTCTCTCGTTGGAGGCCATCCCGGCCCGATCGTCAGCGCCGGCCGCTTCGGGAAGCTGCAGCAGAGACGCCTCTGTCTCGGCGGTCCCTCCTCATGGCCCGCAGGTCGGCCACCGACTAGAAGACGTGGTGGGCCGCTTTTAAAATGGATTTTTGTTTTGACTTAAGAAAAACAAAAGCTGTTATTCCTTTTTGGTGAGGGGAGCCAGTCCTGTGTTGAACGGCGTTAAGTTCTCCGCCGTGAATTATTTATCCCCGGGTGACAGGCCGGCAGGCCGACTTGTGTTATGCCGGCTGCCCCGCACTCAGCTCGGCTTCGGTTTCAGCGCATCACTCCGTCACGCCGCTCCTCCGCGTCCTGCGGCCGCTCCAGCTGAAGCGACACTCCGTCTCTTTAACGGCTGCAAAGTGAAAAGAAAAGGGAGGAAAACACACACACACACACACACAACTGTCAACGGTGAAACTGAGACGGAGAACAGCTGGGCAGAGGGCTCTGTGAAAGTGACGATTTGTTAGTCAAATTCCCAGGGAGACTGTAACCCGATCGCAAGCCCCAGGAACACTTGACAGGGCATCAACTACAGTTAATTATCAAGCAAAATCCAGCAGATGTTATGGCGCGGCTTAAAAAGGCCAGATTTCCACCCCGTGCGTGGGAGATTTATTAGGTTCGCCGGCGTTGATTTAACAGCCTCGGGGAAGGTAGCGCAGGCAAGTCCTTGGGGCGCAGGGTAACCGGACGGACACCGCGGGGCGACTACGCTGAACGAAACCGGGCAGCCTGAGACCCATTAGTACAGTTATTTGTAATTGGATCCCATGACTGACATTGCATGACAGCCCACAATACGCAGTCCAAGTAAAAACATACCTACAGATCGCTCGCCTAATAAACGTATATATTTTAATCGGTTTATAATTCGCCACCGACCGGACCTGATGTTCACGGTATTTACAAAGGCAGAGCCAAACCGTCCTAATGGGAACCATACACCGACAGGCCGGCGTATAAGCTGGCTCTGCTGCTCTTATGATGGCTAGCCACTGGCCAGGTAGTTAGTGGAAGTCACGGGCTGCTAAACCACCCCAGATTGGTGCTGGTTAAGTAGCCACCTACCTGTGTCGACAAGTCGGCAGCGTTTCACCAGAAAGATCAGCGGGAGGCGAGGCAGAAAACTTCAACCAGACGTAATGGCCAGTTCGTCTCCGTCCTTGCAAGGGGGGAAATCTCGTCGCGTCGCCGCACTTCCCTCACGGAAACAAACATTCACAAGTCGCCCTGACAGAAAGCGAGGACGTCGGAGAGGCCAGGGTGATGTCGCGTCAGTCACAGCCCTCCGAAAGACAGCGGCCACAGCTGACGGCTTGTTGACTAATCGGCGCGTCTGCTTTACGACAGTCTCCCCCTCCTTTACGGCGACGATGTGGAGCTCGGCGGTCAGCGGGTCGTTAAGGGTGGGTCACTGTTGCTAGGGCGCCGAACTTCGGTTCGGTAAGGGCTGGACATCGATTAAAATGAGGTCCATATCTGTCCGAGGTCCAAAACACGGCGTAATCAGTAGCCCGAGACGCGCCTAGCTTCTCCGATTCGCGTATTTAAGTATGTCACTTACTTGCTTTACGCAAATTATACAGTGGGCTATAATAAAACGTGACTTGCTGAGTTAAAACGACTGAATAACTAGAATATGGAAATGAAAAGTCATTACATTACTTGTGAAACTATTCGAAGTACAGATAACTCTGCAAGATTTGAAAAACTGTTTGGCAATTTTGTGCGAAATAGCATATACTTTGTTCTGCTGAATGTTCCCGTGTCGTTAATATCCTCAAGATATTGTGTAAACACTAAAGAATTAATGTACTGAAAATTGTGCCAATGGGGGGGGGAAATTACGTTTAGGGGAGACCTGGACAGTGTTAGTTTTGTCTTACCTGCAGGACAGTATATTGGGAGAGGGCGCCATCTGCTGTCGATATAGTGCTATTACTGAACATCACGTGTAAAATTTCCAGGGCAGTAACTCGCACTGCGTTGAGTTAGCTACACGTCTACGTCTCCGCCATATTGTTAGTAAAATATTACTTATTTTCATTAGGATCAAGTCATACTAGCAATCCTAGATGTTTCTGAACAGGCTGTATTCACTGATGAGACTTGTAAGCACTAATGTAAGTCGCCCTGGCTTAGGGCGTCTACCAAATGCAGTAAATGTAAATCAACAGCATGAAAAACGTAACATTAGCAAAGTCCTGATTTGAAACTGATTTTTCAATGATTTTGTTTTAAATGATGCCGAAAGAAAACAACAATAATATGTAATAATTAAATATAGCAGGTGGCTATGAAATGGTTGAAGGAGAATCTATCAGAAACTACATATATGGTTATTTATTAGAAAAATATTAGAATACATGAAGGGGCAAGCAGTTAAAGATGTTATTTTCATTAAGGCACTTAAGCTGGACTAAGTAAACACCCGGGTGTTATTTATGCTTTTAAGCATAGCTACATTTTGACTGATAATTATTTTGTAAAACATTTATATCCATTATATCCATTTATATATCTATTTATATCCATCCGTCCATCCACCCATCCATCCATCCATTTACCCCACTTGTTTTTCTACCACTTATTTTCTTAGTGTCACAGGAAACCACTTCCAGAAAATCCTAAAAATGATTTCTTTCAGAATGTTATCATTTTATTTACACTTATTAATTGTATCACCGAATATTTTTAAGCATGATACCCAGTGCCGTGATTTATCTTTGCTGTCAGTAAAGGTCACATTGAGAAACCTGTTTGGCTGGATTTGTTTGTTTAAAGGACAGACTGTAGGTTCCTGATACAGGCCCTGACCTTCGTCTGAGACTCGCTGTCATGGACTGATTCAAAGGAGTGGCAGGCTGATGTAGGCTATTAAAATGCACACTTTTCAAAGTGTGATCAAAGTTCAGTAGATTGTTCTGCAGAGGTGATAATTAGGGTTAGACGTGCTTTTGGAAATTGAGCGGACATGAATGCATGGAGCAGTTTGGAGTACAGCCCATGTAATGTAAACATCACGCTCCTGCATGGGGACTCATGTGACAGAAACTGAATACATACAGAGACAGATGGGCTGAGGAGGATCGCTTACTGGTCGCCTAAGCGTTGGTATGGGTGGCTTCAGCGTCTCAGTAGTAGTCACCAGGGAATTTCATACGCTACAGTGTCTAGAGTTTGCAGAGTATGGTCTGATGAACAACAAATATTCAGTCAAAGGCATTTCTGTGGACAAAAAAACTCATTGTTAATGAGAGTGATTAGAGGACAATGAAGCTAACCGGAAGGGCACAGGTACAAAAATAACAGCTCAGTAGAACACAGCTTGTGTGGCCCTGAAGCAGTTCTGGAGGTAAATGTGAGCCTAGCAGGCTGTACGGAGCAGGTACACTTATGGCTGGGAGAACCCACACTGCAGGGCTGCTTGCTGCACTACAGCACACAACCATTAGTTACTTCTAGAAATGGCACAGGGGTCAATGTGAATTTTCTCTGTGGTCCTGGACCAGTCCAAACCTGACTCAACAGGACAGAGCAGTAAAGTCCTTTGAGTTTGGAGGCACATTCTACTCTTTGGGATGCTGTTATATTAGAAGTCCATTTAGCCCTCATCTCTACGTTGTTATCATCTATGACAATGGCGCTGTTTGTGAAATGTGTAGCGTTGATAGGTAAATACTGGCTTCTGTGTATAAGGGCCATAAGACTTACGAAGACACTCTCCTGGGACAGACGGTGAATGTGGAACCGTGGTTTGAGCCGCACAGGGTAGGGCCACAGCCTAGTCGCATGACAGCCATCGACAGAAAGCAGCTGCACAGGACACTTGCTGAAGATTCCTCAGGGAGTGTCGTCAGTAAGGCGAAAACTAGGATGACCACTGCTTCCACTGTCCACTTGTTTTGTCTCCAAAAAGCCATCCTTGTCCCCTGTATCTCTTCTTTGCACATCACCATGGAATTCCTCAGGCCCACTACCTTGGCCATAAAGGTTTTCAGTATTACTATGAATTTAATCCTGCAGTACTTTTCTGGGTTATATGGTAACGTTACTTTTCTGAATTTGTCCGTTTCTCAGAATGACCACAAACCTCCTCCAACTCCCACAAACACAAACCTCACATCTATGTATTTTTGCACATCCTCTGATAATGTGCATTTGCTCTTTCCTCCACTTAGTTCTCTCTTTCAAATCTCATCAGCAAAATAGGTCACTAAGGTTATTATTATTATGGAGAACAGCCAAGTGCAACACTGGACAGTATAGAGAGGAAGACATGGATTCAAAGACAAACAGGGATGGGTTGGGGGTCCGGCTCAGTGACAGAATGATAACTGGACATGGCCAGCAGCTATGGGCAGGGGGACACCTGGCAGGGTTCCTCATCATGCTTATATTTTATTATACAAAAAGGATTCACACACATATAAACAGATTAAGAATACAGTTTGAAAAACACACACAAGGTATTTTACAGTCAAAATGTGCTATACAGGTTTCCCTTCACAATATATAAAATGCAAGGGCAAAACAGCATCTCAGTCAACAGTACAAAGGTAGCTGTACAATACAAACATGTGAACAATGCACAGGAATGGTGGCATCGCCGTGCAGGACAGTCACAATGCGCCACTTTGCTCTTGATGTTTTGATGTCATGAACAGGGAAAAAGAGTGACTGGAACCGCATCAATGGGGAAAATAAAATACTTCTATGAACAAAAATGTTAAAGGAAAAGGCAGCTGGAGTAATGTATAATTTTAAGATTATTAAGTTGACTTGGTAGGATGACAATATAAAAATAATCTGTAAAATATAGATGGGTAAATGACAGATGGATAGGCATGAGACAGACTTTTGGTATATCATTTAAACATGTATAGCAATCATACATCTGATGTTGACCGTGCTCTGGCGGAGAATTTCTGCTGGCGGGACGTCACCCTACAAGATGCCGTCATGAGGGAATGTGGGCTTCTTCTGTCCCAAGGTACAGCAACACTGATCAAGAATCAAGAACACTGAAATATTCCTCGTATGGAGGTATGACATGCAATGTATGTTCCCCACAATACTGTTGATTCAGAACCAAAGCAGGGAAAAAAAAAAAAAAAAAAAATATATATATATATATACATACATACACACACACACATACACACACACATACACATTGTCAAATCACATTAACGATTCATGTATGTGCAGTTAAATAACTGAGTGGAATTGCAAAAGAACGCTGATGAATATTGCAGTCACTAGTCACTCCAACTAACTAACCCTAAGGAAGAGGAAGGACACACACAACAACAGTATATTTAATGCAGGTAGTACCACCCTCATTAACACGGGACGGCATGTGCTCAAAATGCGTCCCCGAAATGTGTCTAGTCTTTTAAATACACTGGGGAAAAAAATCACCATATTCTTAAATTTCATTTTCACAGATGGGGCAGGATGCGGGCTCTGCTGGGAACAAACCGGGTGTTTGGAGAAATTCACCATCTGTGCCCTGGTAGAGACGCACGCATAAACATGGACGAATAAACAAAGCAAAACACAGCAAATATCCAGCAAGAGATGGGGCAGAGGGAAGCCAGGCCTAAGCCCAGGCCAGACCGCCTGTGCTGTCACTGCAGACAAGGCCAGCCGCACTGCATTCACATTCACCTGTAGGTTGGGGCTGATCCTTTCAGCCGAGGCTGCAGGAAACAGACTATTCACAGCTCTTCAGTGACACAGTTTCTGCCTCACTGGACCAGGTCTTACAAAAAACAAATATAATAAATATCTCACCCGGGCAATGGAAAATGCAGTATATTGGTTTTCTGGAAGCAGTGTTGGTCATGAAGGGAGTGGTGGGGGGGTTGAAGGGGACTAAGAGAATTCCCAAGCCCCGTCCTGAGAGTCCACCTGGGGGGCGAGGCCGTGGCAGGGCGGGAAAAGAGGATGTGACGTGGGTGTGTCTGGGGGGCTGCAGAAGGGTATGGCCGGGTACATGAGGCTGAGGAAGGAGTCCCGGGTGTGTCGCCTCACCTGAAAGACACGGAGGGGGCAGCAGACAGGCGCATTGTCACAAGTCAGCCTGCAGGGGGCAGCAAAGCAGCTGCTAAGTCACAGAAGAGGAGACCCACCTGTCTGAAGAAAGTGTGCGTCGACAATGCGGAGGCAGATGGTCTGTGTGACAGAGAGATACGGCATCAGACCCCCCCCCCAGCCATGAGAAAAGCCCAAGAGCGAGTGGCATGCAGCCACAAAGGACAGCCAGCTCACCGGCGCTCCGGCTGCTGCTGCAGGCACAGCTGTACCACGTTGTGGAAGGTGGCCGAGTGGTTCTTCAGCGTTGGGCTCTGCGGCCGGTCCGGCACCACGGCGCGGGTCAGGCTGCCTGTGGCCACACTCTCTCCGATGCCAGAGTCCACGCCTGAGCGGGACACCTTGAGGCCGCCCATCTCTCCCAGGGGGAAGGGGGCCACGTCCAACAGGCAGCAATGCGTACCACGCAACTTCTGAAGCAGCATCTGGGTGAGGAGGGGGCACAAGCCTCATTTAAACGGGGAGGGGGGGTTTAAAGGGGAATTGCACTGACTGAGACAGGGCCGTTACAGAGCAGATTAGTGACAAACCGAGCCGGAGATGGACACAAACAGCCCGTCTGGACAAGGGCAGAGATGCGAGTTCAGGCACTGAGGTGCGGCTTAGTACCAGAGTGGGGTGCATGTCCTGGAAGGGCACCCGCCCGCTGACCAGCTCACAGGCCACGATTCCCAGGCTGTAGATGTCTGACTTTACCCCGTATCCATGGAGATCCTGGGGGGAGTGAGGGAGGATGATGACGGCAGCATGCTTACCACACAGGCATAAACATAAAGACAGACAAACAGACACAGACACAGAAAGACCCACCGACACACACACACACACACACACAGACATACACACCTGTCGAAGGAGCTCTGGGCTAAGCCAGGGCAGCAGGGCAGGGCTGTGTTGCGGCATGTCATACACAGCCTGCAGCCGCCGGCCGTCCCGCACCAGGCTGTACGC
The DNA here is from genome assembly GCA_025773925.1 of Cryptomyrus ogoouensis. Taxonomy (NCBI): domain Eukaryota; kingdom Metazoa; phylum Chordata; class Actinopteri; order Osteoglossiformes; family Mormyridae; genus Cryptomyrus; species Cryptomyrus ogoouensis. The sequence goes on along the minus strand of JAOYFF010000001.1, from coordinate 41,838,493 downwards.
GCTGTGCAGTCCCGACAGGTAGACACGGCCCTCAGTGGACAGCAGGATGTGGCTGGCCTTCACACCTCTGCCGGGAGACAGGGAGATCTCCCTCAGTCGCCACACCCGTGCGGGAGATCTCCCTCGGTCGCCACATCCGGGTGGGAGATCTCCCTCGGTCGCCACACCCGGGTGGGAGATCTCCCTTGGTCGCCACACCCGGGTGGGAGATCTCCCTCGGTCGCCACACCCGGGTGGTCCTTGTTTTTGCTCCCTCCCAGTTCCCTGCCAGATTGTCTGGGGGTCTCCACGGACCAGTTTGAAAAACACCGTTTTAAGGTACAGCAGCTGAACTCCACCTATATGTCTTATGTTCACTTTCTGGATCTTTCCATCCAAACAAGAACTGCACTCTCCTCTCACCTGTGCACGTATCCCATCTCATGTAGGTACTCCAGGCCCTTGAGGACGCCGTGCAGAAGGTATGCGATGAGGGACTCGCTCATGCCATCCGGGAAATACGTCCTGAGCAGGGCATCTGCCGAGCCTGGGCGAGCCAGCCAGAAGAGACGTCAAGCTGTGGGCGGCTTCTCCACCGGCCCCTTGGGATGCACCCGAGGAAGTGTCAGGTGGCTCACCATAACTAACCAGGGGCGTGAGGACCCACAGCTGGCAGCAGAAGCCGAATACCAGGCGTGACGTCAGGAGGTTGGGGTGACGGAACAGCCGACACAGTAGTACCTCGTTCTAGGGGGACGCAAGAGCAGGCGAGCACCAGTGTAACACCAAAAAGTGTCCCCATGGAAAGGAACTTGAACTGAAAGCAGATATGTTTACTGAAGAATAGTGCCACTAGTCAGCAGCCAATACTCTAATTTATTTGATATACATGCAAGGATGACAAGGTTCTAAGCCTGCTGATCAGAGAAACATGGAGAGATATTTCCACCCCCCAGTGGGAGTCAGCTCACCAGCAGCTGTAGCAGCTCATCCTCGGTACAGCGATCCAGGTTGGTGCGCTTCACGGCCACCAGCCGGCCAGACGGCGTGTGTCGAGCCATACACACCTGACTCAGGTTGTTGAAGCCCCAGCCTGTTTTCACAAAACACAGGGGGTTGGGGGGGGTACAGCTGAGATTCAGCAGATCCCGCATGGAGGCTCAGCACAAACCCAGACATGAGAGACCACCCCGTGGGGGAGGGATCAGGGGTGTGACAGTTCGTTACCCCTTTTCAAGGTTAACAAGGGAGCAGAGGGGGTCAACTGACACAAACAGGAAAATGCCCAAACCGAGCTGGCAAAGGAGAAAAATGCCTCACCCAAATTATGTACATTTTCAGCATTTATCCAGGTATACATATATAGAATATTAGATACAATTTGCATAATCACCTGTATTTTTTAATTGCTATATTCAGATGCATTTACTAGACATTTCTTTCCTAAGAATTCTGTCTGGCATCATCATAGTGACTCTCCACTGCTCATTAATCATTGGCTAAGTTAGTGACAAGATGACTGAGAATAAGTCGTGCTATGCTGTTGGGTCTATGACTAAGCTCTGTCACGGGACTGCAGCAAATGTACAGCCTCAACACGTACTAAACACACCTAATGCTATGATGAGTGTGTGCCAAGCAACATGCAATACCACGTCCTCCCATCAATTCTTTGTTAGAGGAATAACATGATTTTGGCAAGACACTGAGAGGTTAAAGGTGAGGTACATCAATAAGAGCATGATTGTAGATCTCCAGCACAATACTTGGGAATCCTGCAAGGACTTTAGAGGAACTGAAGTACACCTCTTAGTTACACGCCTGCCTGCTCCACCCTCCTTTCTGCTCTGCAGGTCCACTGAAACCAGCATGGAAAGGCTCGGAGCCCATTGGCTGAGCAGCGTCACCGTGGAAAGGCTCGGAGCCCATTGGCTGAGCAGCTTGACTGTGGAAAGGCTCGGAGCCCATTGGCTGAGCAGCGTCACCGTGGAAAGGCTTGGAGCTGATTGGCTGAGCAGCGTGACATCTCTGCTGGCAACCACTAACTGAGAGGCAGCTGACATATGAAGCCACGTGCTGCAAGTCAGCAAGCAGATGCCATCCCTCAATCTCCCCAATCCCTTTAGCAGAACAAAGCCAAGTCATTTCATCGATATGGCCTCCTGGCCACCACTGGTCAATGAAAGTCACACAGTGTGCATCTAGGGGGAGGGCACCATATCCGAAAGATTGCGACTGCTGCAGAAACAAAAGCGGAGGCTTGTGACAAACTCACCCAGCTCTGACAGAAGCTGGTAATGGGAAGCATCAGCGGAGAGCGAGGCCAGGTCATCACTGTCGGCTGCCCCACTCAGAGCACACGTTGACCCGTCTCTGCTCTGTACAGCATCAACAAACAAGTGCCAAGTTGAGACCAGTTCCCCCTCATGCTTGTGCAGGGGACATGGGACCCAGGGAGCCTCTGCATCTTTCAGAGGGGGGGCCCTGTCCCGGGTCACTGGGCAGTGCATTGTGGAACTGCGCTGTTAGCACTGCGCTGTTAACTGAGCTGTTAGCGCTGTTAGAATGCTGCAGGAATAGAGCACCTCCAAATGCAGGAAGGTGTTTCAGTTAGAGCTGATGCCCAGTAAAGATAGGAGTCATAGGAGATGAAAAACAGCTGAGAAAAGTGCCCAGCAATGCTAAAGGACAGCACTATCAGTATTGCACATGACTACAGAAGAAAGGCACAAACTGATGCAGGGGAAATGTCATACAAACCAAGTGCTGTTGGCTGACATCCTCATAGTGGTCCTCAATGCTGAAAGAGTGGACCTGGGTGTTGGATATGCAGGAGCAGTCCTGGGGGAAAGGCGGGGAGGGTATTTAGTGAACAGCCCAAAGGAGCAGAGCTAGGAAGAAGCGGTGTTCAAGAAAAGTGGAGAGTGCTGTGAAATGCTGGTGCTGCCCAAAGCATAGAGAGGGGAGTAGATGGCGGACTTTTGTGAACTACTGCCCCATCTGAAGGGCGGACTCCAGAAAAATTACGACATTTGTTAATAGAATATGCACCGGGCACTGTCTGAAACACTCGGTTTACCACAGAGATAAACATACATTTTATTCCATATATGTCTGTCGGCAAGACGACGTTCAAAAATCATATACTTGATACCGTTATTCAATGAGAACAAAAAGGGGGAAACAATTCATACATTATTTAATAGCGCATCACGTCAGAAATAAATCTCACCAAAAAAGACATGGAATCGGCAGGTCCGTATCGCTCTCCGCGAGGGCATTTATCCTTCAGCTCGCCGCTCTGCAAAACGAAGGCAGGAACAACACATATGAAGAAAACAGCGGCAAATCGTGTCTCGCTAATTCACGCATCATGTATCTTATACTTTATTCGTTTGTGACAACGACTAGATTTTCACTCTTACCTGCTCGCATTCAAAACGGTTAGGGATTTCCCAGCACGGTCTCAGCCTTCAGATTTCGGCAAACGGTGCGCTCTCTATTCCCTTTCAAGCAACGGGAAATATTTTTTAAATGAATCTGAGTGCGTCGTATAGTGTCTCAGATAAAAGATCCAAATAATTTAACAGGGTCATTTACTCGGATGTCGCCTTTGCCTTTTATCAAAGCATTCGATGAGAAAATGAAAAAATGCTATAAATCAATTCAAGATCCCCATTCCTTTCAAGCCAGATGTGTGAAATTCACTTCTCTTACAATGGTGTTTTTGTTGAAATCAGTAGTGCAGTCTTTTCATGGCTAATAATTAAACAGTGCATATTTCTTGCCAGAGTGCTGCATTACGCAGTTCCGCGTTAAGTTCTTCCCTGAGAATGAAGCCCCCTCTCCGTCTGGCGGTGAATGGAGGGACCGAGGCGTCCCATGCTGTCGCTGCTAAACGGCGCCAGTGTCACGATTAACAGTGATGGTGTCGCTGTTGCCCATTCAACACTGAGCGCAAAGCACCCAAAGGGACGTGTGTGCGCGGGTCTGTGTATTACAGCTCTTTGTCGGGCTAACCAGCATGCCTATATCTGTCTTATGTGTACGTTTTAAAGAGCGTAATTCAGGTAAAAAGTAAAAGAGGACTCCATAAAATGTGCTCCGGAGACTGGGAGAAAATGACCCAGGTAAGAAGAGCCGTTTTAAAGCCAAAGCACATAAAAGGATAACAAAGACGCGAAAATGAGCATTGCCACAGTCAAAACATTTTATCCATTACTAATATTCCTCACTGATATTAATTTAATACTGATCATTATATCCCTTTCAAGTTTTCTATAGACTGATTGAACTTTTTGCCGTACTGAACATATCAGGTTAGTCGTTTACAAATAGTTGCGAAAAACCCCGAAAATGTCAAGAAAACAGTGCTGAACTTCAATTTAAGTGTACTTACGAACATACCATTGTTTGACTTCGCGATTATTATATCTAATTTACAGCATGAATTTCCACCTTGACAGGCAAAATTGCACAGAATGAAGTCGACTTTCACTAACGCGCAAACCGTAAAATAAATCGCATACACTGTATCTCAGAGTTAAAAGTTGTAGAAATGCCAGCACTCTGCAGTGTCCGCTGTTCCCGACCGATTTGACAATGACGAACAATATAAATGGACGCGGCGGATCGAAAACAAAGTCGCACAATGATGACGACAATGACGCCTTCATTTTGTCCCCATCTAACGGTGCCTCCTTATTCCAGTGGCCACTTTTTATGCAAGGAACGTAATACCGTGAACACATATGACAGTGTTTATCGAGTCATTCACAAACTCAGTTTAATAAGTTGCAACTTGAAGCTGCCCTGCTTTACGTCCAAGCGATTCCAAATGGAGTCCGCCGATGATGACGAGATGAGGCCCTAATCTTCCCAAAGTGTGCCCTAAACTTCCCTCCCTGAAATCCGAGCTGTCTTTTGTCTCTGACTCCGAAGAGAGAGAATCACGTGTACTTTTGGGTCTGGACCGAATATAAAATTGTTTCTGAGAGGTACGTGCTCGATTACCGTCTGCGCGGCTGCATTTGCCGAAGTAACGGCTATGGAAACCCCAGAAATAAAGCGAAAGGCACGGCACTGAAACGCCGCAAGCGGGCTGTCCGTTAATCTAACTGTCATTGTCATTTGGATGATACATGTTCGGAAGAAGGCGATCAGATCTGAATCTATTTTTATCCTTTTTTTATCATTATGGTATTTCACTCATCCTTAATATGTCCATGCTTTCGTGTCGATGCGAGGGTGATAATGCATTACCATGAAAATCTTAACCGCTACGCATCTATAGCCGGATTTTCCCCTGTTTTAACATATGAAGTTGTTAATACATGAACCACACGCATGGATCCGCATTAAACCTGTGATATTTTAGACTTATAAATTATGTAAACATGTATTTGCAAGTCTAAGTAGAAACTTTTTTCCTTCCCGCAATGCAGTAAAAGAAACTTAAGGAAATAGTTTTTCTTTTATTTAACTGTATGTTTTCTTTGTAGCAGTTCTCTGTTGTCAAGAAATTGAAATTAAAAGTTTGTCCCCTTGTTTAAATAACATTTGAAATCAGTAGTCAATGGAGGTAGATTTAAAATGGCTTTAAACTGTACTGGCGTATATTACTTAGGGCGGATCTAGTGGTACAGTAAAAGTAATATTTGTAATTCAGATGCGTCGCTTTACTAGTGGGTAATGCAACTTTTTAACTGTTCAAAATCCTAGTTGAAAACCTTTTTATGTTTCTCGTGGAAATTACACTGGGTTAGATTTTGTGGACCAAACCAGATGTCTGTTTTGGGCCAAGTTTGTTTGCATTATTTAAGAAAATATACAAATAGGTTCTTCAATACTGAAAAAATGTGTGGCACTATGAGAATGTGAATTATCGGTCAATCAAGAAAAGTTGGAGTCATTTATTAATGTTGCGTTGACCATAGTCTAAAATTCAGTAATATAAACAATTTAATTTGAAGACCATTCATTTTACCTTAGACTGCAGACATTTTTTGCAAACTTATACAAGTTCTCAGTGATGAGGGGCATCATCATGAAACACCTGCAGAGAGGGTATTGTTGGAATTCCTGAAGCTCAGATTGATGCTGCTGTGGTGTAATAGAGGCAAGTTCCCCTAAGTATCGGATAGGATGTGCATTCGGCAAGCCCCCCTTCCTCAACGGGGACCATCCGTGCCGTGTGAGGACATCTCGGCATACAGCCCAGAGGGTTTAGAATCTGCTTCTTCAGGGGCAACATAAATAGCACCCCCAAACCCACAAGTGACATTCTTCTCAACGTGGCTTAACAGTTGCGGGAAAAAACTTCCTGAAGACTAAGGGGAACAATTAATTAGTCTGAGACTTTGGCAGCTGAGAAGCATATCTTTGGATCAGTGTTTCTCAACCCGGTCCTCAGGGACCCCCAGTCAGTCCACAGTTTCGCTCCATCCCAGCTCCCGGTAGTAGCATAAACGTGGACTGTCTGGGGTCCCTGAGGATCAGGCTGAGGAAGTCTGCTTTAGATTACAGCTGACTGATTCCCTCATGCTGTGGGATTCAGTGATTCCTACTGGGGATTGGATGGCTCCGTATGTTTTGGGTTATTAATTATTATTTATTTATTGCTTTCAGAAGATGCACTCACATTCCAAGGTCAGTTTTTGAGTCACTCCATTAGCAAAGGGAAGGATTTATTAAATGGTTAGAGCCATTTAATTTCATCGTAAGGTCATGGTCAGGATAAATGGTGCCTTAGCCTTGTCCCTTGAACTAGAACCTCAAGGATAATTTACTGCTGATTCGATCCGTAGATCTATAATTCGTTTTCTGATTGGATCGTCCACTAAGTGGTATATTGGTTCTCTGCTGGACAAGCTTGGTGTGCTGATGTATTAAGGATTCTGTTTTAATCTTCAAGATTAAATAATACTTTCACATACCTTGGAGATATTTGGAAGACTGTTTTTTTACTCTAGGCCTTTTAGATACATGGTATTTATTTATAATGGGATACAAAGTAAACAAACGTAATTTAGATAGGGCTTTTTGTTACATATCTGAAGCACAGGTATATAACCATTTAAAGCATGTTAATGCTGATAATCGTGTACGTTTCTCCTCTCTGCATGGCAGCGTGAGAGTGATGGTGTTTTTCCTACTGTGTTTGCCAGTGACTCTGCTGTGACTCTGCTCTGCCGCTGTCTGGTTCATTCCTACCACCTGACTCACGGGGCTGGCACTGTGTTGTTCAGTTTACCCCCTCCCCCCCCCTCACACACAAGCACTTTTAAGCAGAAAGACACCAGGGCATGCTTTAGACCTCTAATCTGAATGAGAAGGCATGTCTCATGCATGCTTCCGAATTTCAGGTTCTACACCAGGAGTAGGGCTGGACGATTTATCGATTTCAATTCGAAATCGCGATTTGAAGCAACGCTATTAGCAAGTCGCAAAGGCTGCGATTTAGGATATATATTATACAGCACGTCGGACCCAGGGTTTAAAACTGCTGTGAGAATAGTTTTACAAATTCGTGCCATGTTCCCTGTGTGACAGTCATTCTCACCAATCACAAGCGCCATGCTTCTCGCGTGCCAGTCATGCTCACCAATCAGAAGTGGCCCAAGAAGGCGTATAGGCCCACAAACAACAAACGCGTGAAACCCAAGGAAATGTAACATTCGCGGTGCGGAAAAATACTGATTCCGCTGCTGAGCTATAAGTGAATTGCCTTCCTATTTCATAGTCCGAGATTTTTTCAGAAAGGTCCTATCATCAATAGAGCCGGCGAGCTCCTTTTAAGCACCAGCTGCGATATACTTCAGCGTATCATACCTTTTTTTTTTGTTAATTAGGATACCGCTAACCCATCAAAACAAAAATGAGACAGTCAGTAATTCTCACAGAAGCGGAGTCGGTGACCCCCAAAGAAGCCGTAAAACCCATAATACAGTCGTGTTTATGTCATATGTTTTTGTGCTTATTAATTTAAGTGTTTCCAAAGATTAATCTTAATCCCACAACAGTAATAAAATAAAAGTCTTGCTTTAACATAAATACTAAAAGAATAGATCGCTGTAATCGCTATTACAGTTGGGCAAGCGGTCATATTTAGAAAAGATGAAAAAAGAGACGCATATAATGTTTATTCATTCGTTTTGTATTTGTCCGAGTAACAAAGCAAAGGAATGATAAGCCGCTTCAGTCGAAAACTGCATTTTACTTCTCATTTCAAATAAAATGCAGGGTTGGCAACTTTTCTTCAGCTGCATGGAGTGAGATATTATGTTCTCTGTTCTGTTACATGTATGTAAGTTTTATTACCTTGTAAATAGTCTGTAGGGTTTGCAAACTGCCGTAACGTTTTTGATGCAGCTACTTTTAAGTTCAGAATGGAATATAGATTTGCCGTAAGATTTCTTGCGTGAGAGTCTGAGTTTGCAACCCTGAACACGTACATTTTTTTTGTTTTACCTGAATTGATTTGTATAGAAAATAACCGTATACAGTTGTTAAAAAGTGGAAACTTCGACCAACATGAAATCACCAATAAACGACTTCTATTTATTCAACATTTTACGGTTTCAGGACAGAACAGCCACTCTGTTATGAACATTACGGCTTTTTGAGTGTTGTTAGCTGCTGTTATTAACACTAACACCACATTAGTGCAAACACTGAAGTAGTTCTTGCTTGTTCATTTGCGTGGGAAAAGGCAGTTCTAGTGTTATTAGGACTGCATTTATATAGCGCTTTTCTACTCCTACGAGTACTCAAAGCACATTACAATTTATGCCTCATATTCACCCATCCATACACCAGTGGCAAAGGCTGCCATGCAATGCGCCAACCAGCACACCGGGAGCAATTTGGGGTTCAGTGTCTTGCTCAATGAGACTTTGATGGTGTCAGGAGAAACTAGGGCTTGAACCTGCAACCTTCCAGTTGCCAAACAATAGTACTACCTCCAGTGCCACCATCTTCCCCAACATGCAGCGTAACCTGAAAGATCGCTATTTTTCTTTTTGCTGCAATTGTTTTCATTATTACTTTATTTAACTTGACATACCACATCTTTAAATTCTCATCCTTGCATTAGAATATAGACCAGTTATTATTCTGATGGTATCTCATGCTGCGTCATATGTTTTAAAATTACTACACACTGAATAAACTGAAGCTTGACATAAAAAAAATTAAATCGCAAATCAAATCGTAATTGCAATGTCTGTCAGAAAAATTGCGATTAGATATTTTCCCCAAATCATGCAGCCCTAGTTCATACTGTTTGTTCTACACTGTGTCTATCTGTCTATCTTTTTTGTAAAATTCAATAAAAAATGTTTGATTAAAAAAAATAAAAAATCTAAATCGTCCACCTGTCAGCTCGACCCTCTACCCACTACTCTAGTTAAAACCTGTCTTCCCTCCCTGGCCCCCCTCATTACCACCATTATCCACTCTTCCCTTAACACTGGAATTGTCCCTCCATCACTCAAAACTTTTTAAAAAACCAGGTGCAGATCCCTATAACTTTGATAACCTTCATCCTATATCAAACCTCCCTTTTATTAAAAAAATTCTTGAGAAAGTTGTCACCTCCCAGCTTCACATACACCTCAGTAACCATAACCTCTATGAACAATTCCAGTGTGGTTTTCGCCCCCTCCATAGTACAGAAACAGCATTCCTAAAAATCACCAATGACCTCGTGATGGCAGCTGATTCTGGCCTTCTCATCATCCTCATCCTTCTGGATCTGAGTGCAGCCTGTGACACTGTTTCTCACAATATTCATTTGAATAGATTATCATCCATTGGCATCAGTCATATCTCTCTGGCCGCACTCAGTTTATCCAACTCAAATCTCATTCCTCAAGGTCATTTCCTGTTTCAGTCGGTGTTCCCCAAGGTTCAATATTGGGGTCCCTTTTATTCATTATTTACGTTACCTCTCGGCCACATATTTAGGGAATTTAATATCAATTTTCACTGTTACGCTGATGACACCCAACTCTATCTCCTCCAAACCTAGCTGCTCCTTTCCACCCTCTTCCCTCTCAGACCGTCTAATGGAGAATAAATCATGGTTCTCCTCCAACTTTCTCAAACTCAATAGAAATAAAACTGAAGTTCTACTCGTTGGTACAACTTCACTCCACAGTTTCTCCATCAACATTGATAATTCCACTATCCACCCCTCCACCCAGGTTAAGAGTCTGCGTGTCATCCTTGATAGTAATCTTTCATTTCAGTCACACATTAATCATATCATCCGGTCCGCATATTTCCATCTGCACAACATAAACTGACTCCGTCCCTTCCTCACTCCCCATGCTGCTGCCATCCTTGTCCATAGCCTCGTCACTTCTAGGATTGATTATTGTAACTCTCTTCTTTTGGTCTCTCCAACAAGTCCCTCCATAAACTCCAACTCCTTCAGAACGCTGCCCCTCGAGTCGTAACTCACACCTACTCCAGGGAACATATCACCCCAGTACTTCAACAGCTTCACTGGTTGCCCATAGAAACTAGAATAGCATTCAAAATTCTGCTTCTCACTTTCAAATCCATTTAAAATCTCGCCCCTCCCTATCCATGTGGCCTGCTTCACATCACCACTCCCTCCCACTCTCTCAGATCTTCATCTGCCACCCATCTTATTGTTCCCTCTGTCCGGCTCATCACCATGGGAAACAGAGCTTTCAGTCGCTCACTTCCGCCCGTTATCAAAAACATTTACTCTTTTCTATCCATCCATCCATTTTCCAACCTGCTTATCCTACTGGGTTGCGCGGGGTCCGGAGCCTATCCCAGAAGCAATGGGCATGAGGCAGGGAACAACCCTGGATGGGGGGCCAGCCCATTGCAAGGTACACTCACACATGCACAATTTAGTAATTCCAATTAGCCTCAGCATGTTTTTGGACTGTGGGGGGAAACCGGAGTACCCGGAGGAAACCCCACAACGACATGGGGTGAACATGCAAACTCCACACACATGTAACCCAGGCGGAGACTCAAACCCAGGTCCCAGAGGTGTGAGGCAACACTGCTAACCACTGCACCACCATGTCGCCCCTCTTTCCCATTATGTAAGTAAAAACTCAAAACCCATCTGTTTAAATTGGCTTACTCGCTTTAACCCAATTATTGTCTAATTATGTACATCACTTTTTTATTGATTTATTTTTTTATTGTTTGTCTTTTATGTGCTACATAAGGTGACTTTGGGTTTTAGAAAGGCACCCACAAATAAAATGTATTATTATTATTATTATTATTATTATTAATAATAATAATTATTATTATTATTATATTATTGTCCTCGTGGCCAGATGCTGGAGGCTACTGCAGAACTGCAGGGTCTACAGAAGTGCCATTTTGTGAATTCTGACCACAGACTTGTTGTTGCTACTCTGAAAATTCAGAGGCTACCACCTACTAGGAGAATGAGGCTAGACTTGGTCAGACTCCAAGATCAAGCTGTTTCTGATGAGTTTACACACAGTTTGTGTGAGGAACTTGCAGACTTGGGTGCAAGCGCTGACTCTAATGTGATGTGGGAGACCATCCGTGATAAGACCCTGAAGGTTTCTGAGGGTTATGTTGGTGTTGTAAGCATTCCCAGAAGGAGGTGTTTCATCTCACAGGGCACCCTGGATATTATCGAGAGGAGTCACAGTGCTTGGTAGCAACTCCAGTCTGTACCAGGAACTGAGGAGGATGGCTGTGAGGGCTCGAAGGAGAGATAAGGAGGCATTTGTTAAATGAACCTGTGAGCAGGTGACACACAATCTGTGGCCTAGTGGCACACGTCCTGCTTACAGAGGAATTGAAGCATTAAGAACATCTGAATATGTTCCTCGGAGACTTGCAGTCAAGGCGGGTGATGGAACAGTCCTTACAGATGACACTGCAGTACTTTGAACAGTTGTTTAAAGCTGACCCCCCAACTAGGACATTGGACAACTCTGCATCCACAGTTCTCGAGGCTGATCCTGTAGTTCCTATCTGGAAAGGGAAGGGTGATCGCCTGGATTGTGGCAACTACAGTGGGATAACACTGCTCTCAGTGCCAGATAAGGTCCTTGCTAGGGTCATCCTTAACAGGATCCGTGATCACTTGCTCGCCTGTCAGCAACCGGAGCAGTTTGGTTTTACCCTATTGACCGCCTCCTGGCGCTGAGGGTTCTCATCAAGCACAAGCACAAATATTGGTAGAGGTTCTTTGCATCCTTTGTCAATTTTTGTAAAGCATCTGACTTGGTGAGACTTCACAGGATCTCCCTGAAGTTGCTGGACATCATAGCCGGCCTGTACACTGGTACTGCGAGTGCTGTGCAGAGTGGAGGGAGAACTTCCACATTCTTCCCAGTTGATCCTGGGATTCAACACGAGTGTGTTCTTGCTCCTACTCTGTTCAATGCTTGTATGGATTGGGTGTTGGGCAGGGTTGTAGGGTCCAGCTGTTGTGAGGTATCCGTTGGTGAAGAAAGATTTACTGATCTTGACTTCGCCAACGATGCTGTGATCTTCCTGGAGTCCTGATCGGGGTTCTCGAGAGACCGAGTGAAGAGTCTGAGTGTCTGGGATTGCAAATGTCCTGGATAAAGACCAAGATCCAGACCTTTAATGACTTCTTAGGCACAGCCCTCAGTAGTGTGTCTGTCTGCGGGAAGAATGTCAACCTCGTTGAGAGATTTTCTTACCTTGGCAGCGACATTCATGTCTCTGGTGACTCTTCCTGTGAAGTCAGCAGATGGATTGGAAGGGCATAAGGGGTCATGAGGTCACTGGAAAGGGGTGTGTGCCGCTCCCAATATCTTTGCAAGAGGATGAAGGTCCAAGTCTTTAGACCCCTGGTGCTCCCTGTCTTGCTGTACGGCAAGCTCACTGGACACTATCCAGTGAGCTGAGACAAAGAATCCTTGGGTACCACTGGTTTGACTTTGTGTCGTACGAGTGGTTGCTAGAGGAGTCCCGAATGAGGCACATTACCTGAATTGTGAGGGAGTGTCAGTTACGGCACTACGGCCATGTGGCATGTTTCCCTGAGGGCAATCTAGCTTCTAGGAGCCTCACTGCTGAGGACCCGACCAGCTGGAACAGGCCGAGGGGATGCTCACATAACACCTGGCTGCGGCACATGGATGGTCATTTCTGGAGTGTGGGACTGGACCGTGTCTGCCTGGGGGGTCGCCAGCCAGAACTCCAAGGAGTTTCACCGTGTGGTGGGTGCGGCAACACACTGCATCAGTGCATGCTCCCCAACCAGACCTGATCTGACAAGTTTTGTTTGATAAATCCAGGATTTTGTGTGAAAAGTTGTGTGCAGACATTTTGGCCATATATTTGTGCATACACAACTTTGACAAATGAAACCCCAGGACTCTGCTGAGTACCACTGGAACTTTGACTGGAACTGTGTTTTATGGACAGATGAAATGTAAATTCAGCTTTCTGGGAACAAACATCTCAAGGTAGGTATGGTGTAAAAAGAAGGATGGCAATATTGAAAAGAACCTGTTTCGCACTATTAAGTATGGTGGAAGTTCTGTAATGTTGTGGGGCTGTTTTTCCTCCAAAGGCCCTGGGAACCTTGCTGGGGTACATGACATCATGGACTCCATGAACTACTAGGAAATTTTGAAATCTAAATCTGGCTGACTCTGCCAAGAAACTAAAACTGGGTCATTGCTGGATCTTCCAGCAGGATAATGATACAAAACATATGCCCAAATCAAAATGAAAATTGTTAAATTAACTCAATATTCAGCCATTGCCATCTCAGTCCACTAACCTAAACCTCATTTAAAACCTATAGGGTGAGCTGAAGAGGAGAGGACCTAGACCTGTGCATGATCTGGAGAGATTCAGTGATTAGGAATGGTCTTCGATTCCCTGCCCTGTATTCTCCAACCTTATAAGATGATGCAGGAGAAAACAGTGTTGCTTAATTGTTGAAAAGAGATTGCACAAAGTATTAGATGGAGGGGTGCCCATAATCATGGAATATGTGGTTAAAAATATTTTTTTCTTATTCTTTCTCAGAATAAATTATGGTTGGATTATTCTTATTTTTTCAGAGTATGATAAAGCTGATTCATTAAAAGATTAATTTCTTATAACCATTTTTATCCATCTTTACTAGGGTTGCTAATAATTGCAGAGGGGGCTGTGCATTTAAAGTAAATAACTTTAACCCGTAAGCCTTACACATATAGCCCTTTCACACCAAGCCGTCACCGGAGCCAGTTCAGGTGCAAATGCTCAGCCAGAGCTGGGCTGGAGCTCACCTTGGCCCATCAAAAATCATCTCACATTCACACTGCACTTGGTGCCAAAAGGGTAAAACGATGATGTCAGTGTGTGCGTGTTGCTGTGGGACAGGTACCGTTTCAGAAGTAAAGACAAAATTGGAGGACCATGCCAGATAAGATCAAAGCAAGACTTTTTTGAATTTACCAAAATGCTTACATTATTTTTTAGCTTTATATGTTATTGTTCCTGGGTTTAACCTGACACAGTTCATTCAAAATTTCTCAGTGTCCTGCATTCACCTTTAAAAGCGATACGTGCTGCAATCAATTGTTGCAACAGCGGAAATTCATACTTTCGTATTTTATGTGCATTTGCACTACTTTTACAAGAAATTATCATGCATTTTAAGAGGGCTGCAACAACTAATCGATTTAATCGATTAAAATCGATTATTAAAATAGTTGCCAACTAATTTAATAATCGAGTAGTTGAGTCTACGTTATTATACACATAAGTACAGTGGCTACCTCCTAATTTGGGAGCGGTAAGCTAACCAAAGCCTCGGTGGCAGTAAAGTACCATTAAGCTGGATGCCGACCGCCATAAAAGGAAAAGGTGACGAGAACCAATGACGTGCCTTGAGTAGCTAACGTGATGAATTCTGGGAGAATTGGGAAAAAAAAAAAAAAAAACGTTTAAAAAATGGCGGAGGCGGACACAGCAGAGTCTTGTTTTAATTCAGTCAGAATTTGACGATAATTAACTGAAATTAGGTCAGAGAGACACTGATGTATTATGTGACGTTGTGGAGTTTTTGGAATATTTTATGCAATTATTCAGATTACTTAACGCAA
>JAOYFF010000001.1:41811575-41822524 GCA_025773925.1 Cryptomyrus ogoouensis | reverse complement strand
CCGGACGACCTCCCCGCAAACCCCGGAGTGGGCAAAGGGGGGGGGGCGGGGGGGGGGGGGGGGGTCCGGGGGGGCGGGTGTGGGAAGGGGGGGGGGAGGGGGGGGGGGGGTGTTCTCTCCTTTCGAGGGGAGCACCCCCCCCACCCCCCGTGAAAGGGGGCCACAGCAGCTGGGTGGGGGTGACAGGTGTCAAGCGGTAAAGGTTCCCATGGCAACCATTAGGCTCCTCCTCTATCTTCTTCCATGCTTCCTGTTCCTTCCTGGTATCTTCCAGCACCTTGGTGTCTTCATCCCTCCTCGCTCTCCCTCTCTCTTTTTGACTGCTCCCTCCTCGCTCTCCCTCTCTCTTTTTGACCGCTCCCTCCTCGCTCTCTTTCTCCCTAGCTCTCCTTGCCCTGGAACCTTCCCTGACTCCTTCCAGGTCTCAGAGCCTGTCTCACGGTAACCGCGTCTCCGCTCTCGACTTTATTCTCTATGACTTGTTCCTTGTATCTTGCATGTTCCAAAAGTCCAGTCCTGGAACCCCCCCCCCCCACAGGTCCCAGTGTGATAGATTGGTCATGCAGTGAGAACCCCCACCCCAGACCAAGTACTGGAAACTCGTGTGTGTTTGTGTGCAGTTGGGGGGGGGGGGCGCTTCTGGAGCTTGAAGCTTGAAGTAGAGAGACTGGGGATCTGTCACCTTGTTTCTGCAGTTCCGTAGTTTTGCCTGTATGGGTCTCTTCTGTCTGTGTGTTGGTGTGTAGCCAATCGCCTCTTGGATTCCCAGGCTGCTGTGTGTATGTGTCTGACCACCTTCTCTCCCCCAACAGTCCTCACCGCCGACGGGGTGGACCAGATGGCCAGAAGCCACAATGACGTAGCCATGGTGACACACCTGCTGGCTGAGGTAGACTGTCTGGGATTTTTCTCTCCTGTTTTCTCTCCTGTAACCAGGCAGCACTTCGCCATGTGCTTCTCTCTACTTCCAGAGGGACCGCGACCTGGAGCTGGCCGCACGGATTGGCCAGTCCCTCCTGCAGAGGAACCACCTGCTTCAGGAGAGGAACGAGGCCATGGACGAGCAGCTGGCCAAGACATCGGACCAGGTAAGCAGGGGCTGGCCCCCCCACCTACGCCATCACCCCGAGCTGCATGTACCTCTCTCTCCCTCCCTTTTCTCTCTCTCCTTTCCCCTCCTCTCTCTCCCTCCCTTTTCTCTCTCTCCTTTCCCCTCTAATGTATTTTTGCGTTTCTCCTTTCCCCTCTGGTCTCTCACTGCCTTTTTTCTCTCTCCTTTACCCTCCTCTTTCTCCCTCCTTTTTCTCTCTCTCTCTCCTTTCCCCCTCTTTTTCTCTCCTCTTCTTCCTTCCCTCCCCCTTTTTTGGCAGGTGCGGCAGCTGCAGCACGAGCTGGTGAAGAAGGACAAACTCCTGCGCATGGTGGCCAGCGCCTCGGAAGAGAGTGAGGCTGACCCCCGCCACTCACCCCCACCTTCGTACCATCGTCCTTTGACCGCCAGTCTCACCGCCAACCAGCTGGAGGTGCTGCAGAGCAAGCTGCAGGAGCTGGAGGAGGAGAACGTGGCACTGCGGACTAAGGTGGGTCACCTTGCGGCAGCCATGCCGGGCCCCAGGTTCCACTCCACAAGAACATGCTGATGTGGCCATATGTGTGACTACAGGCACGCCGTCTGAAGACAGAGACCCTCACATACGAAGAGAAGGAGCAGGAACTGGTGCGGGACTGCGTGCAGGAGCTCCGTGAGTCTGCCCGCTCAGCCCTGGCCTGGGGTAGGGCTGTGATAGAACCTGGGTCTGGTAGAACCTGGAAGAACCTAGAACCTAGCAGGTGTGGGGGGGTGGATATTGGGTTAGAGGTGAGCTGCTTTTGGAAAAGTGCTAAATCCCTGACTCCGGCTTCTGTTCCAGGTGACTGCAACAGCCAGATGGTGGCACTGACGGACGAGCTGTTCCAGAGGAACGAGGAGCTCCTGCGTCACCAGGAGGAGATCGCCCAGCTTCTGTCTCAGATCGTGGAACTGCAGCACCGAGTGAAGGAGGTGAGGAATGGGGGCGCAATGAGCAAGGCAGGGAGGGGCAGGTCTCGCCCCCTATGACCTGCCTCTCAATCCATCTGCCTGTATCTGCGCAGCTGGCCCTGGAAAAGGAGGAGCTGAGGGTCCACTTACAGGCTTCCAAGGATGCCCAGAGACAGCTCACTGCAGAGGTGAGTTAGGGGGGCTCCAACACTGCCTACATGTGACAGTGTCTATGAGTGAAGCCCATTGGATAAAGCTTGTCAGCTGACCACCGACGTAGTCTCGTACTCTGTGTGGTGCCGGGAGTTAACGGGCTTCTTCCCGTCTCCCGTAGCTCAATGAGCTGCAGGAGCAGAACAGCGAGTGTACTGCCATGCTGCAGGAGTCGCAGGAGGAAATCAAGGAGCTGCGCGGCCGGAGCCTGCCGTCTGCAGCCCTGCATACACACCTGCCCTACGGGCTTCTCCCCCAGGTGCGTCACCTGCTGCTGCCATTTTGCTGAATGTAGCATTTTAGGGTTTATGGCCATACCTGCTATACAGCAGACAATGTGAGGATATCACTGCCATGTACTTCCCTCTCCTGACAGCTAGGGGGCAAGAGACCCAATACTGACAGCTGTTACAACAATGACTGTGAGTGCTGATGTCCCAGTGTCTGACACATGCGTGTGTGTGTATGTTAGGACTCTCTGGCAGCAGAAATTGAAGGCTCCATGCTGAAGGATCGGAGTGAAGAGGATGGCGCTTTCCAGGAGCAGAGGTTAATCTCCGTGACAGCCGCAGTCAGCAGGACACACTGTGTGCAGGTTTTTGGGTCATTTTACATTAATCGTGTAAGAAAGCTAGGGTACCTGCAAACACCAGGGCCCACCAGGCTACTGCAGACAGGAAAGGTTCCAGAGAATTCCCTGGCGCCTCCCTGACAGAAAGTTCTGCGGTGCCCAGGGCCTCCCAGAGACGTGTGTTCCAGGCGGTGCGCTCCATGAACAAGTCCGTTCACCAGGCCGCCATCCCGGGTTCATCCCGCGGCGGCGTGGTGATGACGGCACAGCCCTTCCTATCCACACAGGTAGATGGCGCCGACGAGTCTGGCCACAGCGCCAGGTGAGGCCCACGACCGGCTTCCGCATTCTCGGTGACTGTATGCTGCTCTAAAAACGCAATGCTAACGACTCTGTGCTGCCGTGTGGCAGGAAGCAGGTCCAGCTGGGGCAGCCGGACTCCCCGGGAGGAGGGGACCTCCGTGCTGCTTTGCGCCGCCTCTCGCTGCGGAGGCAGAACCACGCCTGTGAGCTGCGCTTCTTCCAGGCCCAGCGGGAGGGGAGGCTGCGGGAGCAGCTGGGGAAGGAGGCAGAGGTGGGCGACTGCATTTCCCCAGGTGGCAGCTCCGTCTCCTTCAGCTTCTCTGACCTGTCTGCCAGCGGCTACAAGACCTTCCTCCCTGAAAAGCTGCAGATCGTTAAGCCGATGGAGGGTATGGCCTAACACTCTGCTCGCATCCCTAGTTAGCCAGTTAGCTTAGCCTAGCCGCTTAGCTTAGCTTACCCAGTTAGCTTAGCCTAGCCGCTTAGCTTAGCTAACCCGCTTAGCTTAGCATAACACAGCCATTTAGCTTAGCTGCTTAGCTTAGCCCCTTTTTATACTCAATTCATTACACTGGATTTTCATGAAACATGTCAAATGTTGCCATGACCTCTGACCTCGTCTTCCCACCACCAGGCTCGCTGACTCTGCACCACTGGCAGCAGTTGGCCCAGCCGCACCTGGCCAGCATCCTGGACCCGCCCCCTGGCGTGGTCACCAAGGGCTTCCGACCCCTACCGCAGGACACCGTGTACCGCCTCACAGACCCGGAGGAGGACGAGGAGGAGGAGCGGCTTGCAGACGGAGCCCCGGGGACACTGCAGCAGGCAGGTGTGGGGAGCAAGTGGGAGGACGAGGACAATGAAGAGGAAGAGGTGGGCATTGTGTTTATGGTGCCATGCACATCCACCCCCGAAGAAAAGATGGAGAGCAGGACCGGCAGGAGATTAAATCCCCCACTCCCATCCCCTCCTGCCTCTGTGGCCCAATCCGCCCACCAGCAGGGGGCTCAGCTTTCCAGTTCATATTCTGTCGTGTCAGGTGAGCCTCCAGCAAGCACTGCTTTGTACCGGAACAGGTGTGTTGAGGTATGTTTAGCGGCACCGCTGTGCAGCAGTGCTCTGTCTGCATCTGCAGATCGAAACCCCGGGAAGTGCCTGAGCTCCACTTTCTCCACCTACACCTTCACCACCTGCAGAATTCTGCACCCCAGTGATGTCACCCAGGTCACACCCAGGTCAGTTTAAGGTTGAACTTCATCACCAATTCATTGTTCAAGTGACTTAGTCATAATTCACTTAAATCTGAGGGTAGCTTGCATGTATTTCCATTATCCCAATAAGGTCTTTATTCCCTCATTTTGTCCAGCTCTCTCTGCCGCCCCCTGGTGGCAGTGACCAGCAACATACCCAGCTCTTTGCGCATGGGCCCCAGCACTCCTGTAACTCCCTGTCGGCTCAGCCTAGAGGAATCGCTGCCCCCGATGGCACCATGTGGGCTGGCCAGGATCCTACTGGAGAAGGGTATCTCCGCTCAGTGCCGGCCAGCTACTGTCACACCTCCCTGTTTGCTGCAGCATGCCGACCCCCCCTCGCTGGGCCCCTTTGAGTCGGCTGCCTCCTCCGACAGCTTCCTGGCCTCCCGGCCCGCTGAGCTCTTCCTCCAGGATGTGTACGGGCTGAGGTTGGGTCGAACGCAGGCCGATCCGCCCCCCCTGGGATTAGCTGAGCGACTCCAGCAGCTCGGATTCACTAAGAAGCTGCAGGCTGGGTCGCCGAGGGCCCCGGAGTCTGCCCTGTCCTGCGTGGCGGCCGGCTGCAGCCTCCTGGAGAGGCTCCGTCGGAACCAGAGCCTTCCCACGGTCGTCGGGGGCTGGAGCCTGCCCCTGAGCAGCCCTTTGCACCAGATCACACCCCCACAGCACATGAGCCTTGCCCCCACAGAACCAAACACTGTCCTTACCTCTCTGTCCCACAAACAGTCCACACACGGCCAGCATCAGGCTTGACATTGGAGAGGGTCCATCTACTGAGAGATAATCATCCTCAGCTCCACCTCTGTAAACTAGCACACGTTCAAAATGTCATGCCATAGAGGAGGGAGCCAGTGTGAGGTTGTCAATCTCAGGGTTTCACACCTATGAAGGGCCACTGACTTCCTCCCCTGAAAGGTGCTGATCCTGAATTATCCCAGTGAAATAAATGGCAACTGTGTAATAATAATGCCGGTATTAAGCAAAAAGGTAATAATGCGAATATTCATAATAACTATAATAAAACCCAAAACAGACTGATTCAGGTATTAAAAGGAGCAGCATCCTTTACTGTTACTTGAGTTGTAGCTGTAATATTGTATTTTTCTGCAGTTCTTGTTGTGTTTTTCAGGGTCCCTGTACCTGTTTTGTAAGGTCAGACGTCTGTGCGCAGCTCCGGTCCGTGCGCAGCCCCGGTCCGCGCGCAGCCCCGGTCCGCGCGCAGCCCCGGTCTGCGGGCCCTGAGCATGGAGAAGCAGGGCAGATACATACGTGTTGAGGGCTAGAGGAATGTGGACAGACGTTTTTGGGATGTTTAGTGGAAAACGAGACTGCGAGCAGAGAGGGGGGGGGGCTCATGTGCTCCGCAGCCGTGGCTCATGCCAATGCACATCGGTACTTTTCCATGGAAGGAGACCAGCACACGGCGGCCAGTCGGCGATCCACAGAGCGGTAGCTCGCGAGTCTCATTTTCACCCATTAATGGTTACTGGTTTCTCTCTCAATGGTTTTTGTGACTGATTGCACTGGTTAGCACTGGCGCCGTGCTTATGCCCACCAGAATGCATCAGTCGGCCAGCTTGTGGTTCACGTGCTAAATGTCCTGCATGGAGGAGCCAGTCCTGCTGAGTGCTGTTCCTCCTGATCTCCTGCACTAATTACTAACATTATTTTCATTGAGTATTTATTGTCTAAAAATGAATTACACTAGTTTTAAATGCAGTTTTAAGATGTTAAATGTTCTGATTTATTTAATGCATGTTTGTATTACATTAATGTGGACACTGTTTGGTCCCCCCCCTCGGCCCAGACACGTCCCCCGTAAAGCACTACAGTGAGACGGACACCCACTGCTAGTGTGCTTGATGTTCCTTTCAGAAATGGAATGTAAATTTTTCAAGGGGAATCTGTATGCGTTGTGCACTGTGATATTTAGGGCTAAGCTTCTTTTTTGCCTGATACATATTTATGCACCTGAGGGATCTCATTTTATACTTGTAAATTTGTGAAAACCGGAATGGTGACCTTTTTTCTTATGAAGTACCAGCATGGATTGTGTGTATATGATTAGCAGGGGGTAGCGGGGGCTTTCAAAGGGATTCTGTCTTGGGTGGGACCAAGAGGAAAATGAAGTATGATAAAGAAGCATAATTTGTGAATTTCTTACCAATGCTCACAACAGTGTGATGAAACTAAAGCAGTCTGTACCAGTGACAGATTCCTAACCCGCTTATGGAGGGGTGCTCAAGATTTACGGTTGCCTGCACTACAAGGGAATGCAAGTCTTTTTTAATAAAGCAAAGAAAAACATGTTTTTGTCATTTTAATGTGCTTCCCCTGCCCCAGAAAACCTGACATAGGCATATGGTTACCAGAAATTAGTATGTCCCCAAGCAGGAAGCTCCCCCTCCCATGATAGCAGGAATGGAACCTTCCTGCTATTCAGATGGAGCAGATCTTCACACTGTCCACTGTGGAGCTGAACTGCCCCAGGGCAAAGTCCAGGCCGATGCCCACACCGCTGCCCACTCCAAACGCAGGGTACAGGGGCTCCACGAAGTTGGCGTGAAACACGTGCAGGAGCTGCATGTTGTCGGCGACGCTGTAGAAGGCCAGCTTGCCCTTGTTCTGGTCCAGGTAGATGCCCACACGTGGCGAGTAGCTCACCATGATGTCCTGCTTCTCGTTGTTGTGCATGGCCGAGCAGCAGGTGTCCGACAGCTCCAAGCTCCAGGAGACGGCGTTGTATCCCAGTCCCGCCCGGGCGTCTGTCCCCTTTCTGGCTAGTGCCGCATAGGCCACACCCAGCGAGGAACCCCTCCCCCTCCACTCTACCTCCCAGTAGCAGCGGTTGGCAGTCAACGCATCTCTGCACATCACTTGCATCCAGCTGTCAAAGCGCTGCCGCAGGTCGGGGTAGGGCTGCGTGGGAGGCTGCAGGGTGGCCTTGGTGTTGCCCTCTGACAGACGCAGCCGGCGGTGGGCGGTGTTACAGTCGAAGACCAGTTTACAAGCATCTTGCGGAGCAGGAGAGAGGAGACGAGGGTTATGACAAAGGTCCCGTTCCCGGCCAGACATTTAAAGGCTTCGATCCCAGCGCCGACTCACATTGCAAAAACTCAGGCCTGGTCCTGGGTTCTGGACACTGCAGACTTTGCACAGAGATTTCTCTCACTGGTATTCGAGGAGGGACAAAGGTCAAAGGTCAGGTTCAGCTGTATCAAAATCCAGGGTACTGCGGGGAGAAGACTTACAGACTGGGAGGACATGGTCCCCTGGACCGTCAGAGGTCAGACTGTCCAGAAAGAGACTCGGATTGACTGCAGTCAAGAAGAGAAAACGTTTTCTGGTTAATCTAACATAGTGTGGAAAGTGTGGAATATTCTTTGTTTACAGGTTTGCAGTATTAATAGATAAATGGACAGATAAACCACTTACCAATACAATGCTTTGCCCAGACTGTTACATAGCAATTAAATTTTACTACTTTAAGATTAAGAGTTTAATCGAATCCTGAGAAAGGAGATGCTTAGCTTTTCCCTGTTAGCAGAATAGAAGGGTAACCTTGGTTGGCGATGACCGTCACATCGGGCTGGGTGCCAGCTGATCCCCCTAGAGAAAGCGAAAGAGTTCGTTATGTCACCAAAAACCTGCACACCGGAGCAGTCTCACTTCAGCCAACACAGCATAAGCAGCGATTACCGAGTCTTTTATGGGATGTGTGCAGAGCAACCGGTCTTACGCACACGCACTCACACCAGCCGTGCCCACAGCCTCTGCCAGTGGAGGACGTGCAGTCCCACCTGCACCCGCCGTCACTGGGGGGAAGGTGACAACAAGGGGGTCACTAATCAGCAGATGCAAAGCCTAGGGTGACCATATTTTAGCTCTGAAAAGGAGGACACAGGGCAGGATGGAAAGAGAGGTGTCAAAGCAACGGAAATATGTACGTAGAATGTACTCTGGCTGTAGATGGCAAATATCAATATGAAACAGAGCAAAGAGGACATATGGTCACCCTAACCCAATCAGTAAAGATACAAGGTCAAATTTTTTAGATTTGAAAAATCACTTAAGTACTTTAACTGTTCACACAATTCACAATGTTCACAAAAAGTGCTGCTGGAGTTTAAGTGTTTCCCTCGCACTCACCTTTCTGCTGAACTGCAGCTCTTCCTGATCCAGGCTCCGCTGCAGCGTGGGAACAAGGACCTTCATCTCTGCTAGAGGCCTCTGGCTCCTTCTGCTGGCTGGCTGCTGCAGTGAGAAAAAGAGCCCGTCGATCGTTCAGCACGGGTGAGTGTAGCTGTGTATATCTGTGCATATAAGACACACGGGTAGTTTTTTTCTCACCAGGTTCTGTGTTCCTGGTGTCTCTGTTAACTGAAGGATACACACATGAGTACACACGTGTCCATATGTAAGACAAGCATATGCATCTGAGTGAACTAGGCCTCACCGACTGGCTCGTCTCTGCTCCTCACGTCCAGAGTGCCCAGATCAGCCGCTGAATAATGAACGATAACGTGTTAGAATTCGCCCATACCCCGTCACTCTGACTTTAAGGTGTTACACGCAGGGTGTGTGAAGGGAGTGTAAAGGGAGTGTAAAGAAAGCAAACAAACAAAGACAGTCAGTAAGGCTGAGGGCCACAGCAGCGCTGGAGTTGGGGGTGAACTCTGCCTACACTGATATTCCCACAAAGACTGTGAGGTACCAGGTGCCCAAAGTACCAGGAGGCGCAGATGCCTGCCAGCAGGGGACAAACAGATGGACGTTTAGGATTGTTATGGTCTATCGGACTGAGTCGCAGAGATCCTCCCAGCATCAGAGTGTGATAAACCGTTTGGGTCGTTTGTGTCGTTCTTGTTGCCCTGTAATCCATGCTGGACACAAGCTTCCCCTGCTGCTTTCTTTTCGTTCCACCTCACAGTTCAGAGTAATACCTTCACTCTTTCACATCTTCATCCCCTCTTGAAAGACCCTCACTATGTCAGTCGTACATTTATGTTGACATCCCTTTGCATGGAACCACGCAGACACAGGAAAGGTATTTGTACAGCAGTTATACCAGAGTTTCAGTAAATATTAATCTATGTCTGTGTGTCATTCCCTGACAAACAGTGCAGAAATCATTGGTATTCTTGTAAAAAGAATTCATCCAATCAACTTCCACCTAGGAGGCCCCGGTGAAGACCCAGGACATGCTGGAGAGACTATGTCTCCTGGCTGGCCTGGGAACGCCTCGGGATTCCCCCAGAGGAGCTGGATGAAGTAGCCAGGGAGAGGGAAGTCTGGGTTTCCCTGCTTAGACTGCTGCCCCTGTGACCCGACCCGGAAAAGTGGTAGATAATGGATGGATGGAACTTCCACCTACTTATCCTGGTCATTATGAAGGTCATCAGGGGGGCCTGGAGTCTATTGCAGGCAATACTGGGCACAGGGCAGGGGTACACCCTGGACAGGATGCCAGTCCATCACAGGGCACATACACACTCATACAATCATAAACTATAGGCAATTTAGAGACAGTCCATCTGCATAACTGCAAGAGGAAACCCACATGACATAGAGAGAACATGCAAACTCCACACACAGAGCAGAGGTGACATTTGAACCCTGAACCCTAAAGGTGAGACAACAGAGCTACCCACTGTTCTTTTTTTCTAAGACATATTTATTGAGCAGTTCACATGTTGTATGCCAATGGAATTTACAGAATCACATATTTGCTCTGTTTTTTTGTACATCAATATCACATAGCATAAAAAAATATAACAAAACACAACATAATATGATACGATACCCTCCCACACACAAACAACCCCAGACCCAGTCCCATCTGTCTAGCTCATAATGAGAAGCCAAAAAACTATAACTGCTGGTTATAGCTGCAGAAAGAGAGAGAGAGAGAGAGGTGCCCAAAATTTTACTGAAGGAGGAGAGTCTGTCACAAAGAATATATCATATTTGTTCCAGATGTGATGTGTTTGCAAGGTCATTAAGCCAGAGCTTTAAGGGAGGTGTATATCTCTTCTTCCAATGTTACCCACTATTCTGAAAGAGAATTCAGTCCAATTAAAAAATTCATTATATGATGTGAAAAATATCGAGCTTGTCTGAAAAGAGGAATCCTGAATGTCAGACTCACCTGGACTGTGTGTTTCGCTGTGTGAGGATCCGGGGGAAACCCCTGGCCCTGTGTAACCAACAGAACGATTAAAAGGATGTGGTGTGAGGTTAATTTAGCTTCAAAGTCCAAGTCCTCACAGCCGATGTACCTTGGCCTTGTTTTTCCGTAGCTTTGGAGCCCAGTCCACCAAACACTGCAGGACAAATAGAGAATCAGCTGGGAGACCCCCACACAGGGCGGGCACACATACAGCCACTATCAGCTGGGAGACCCCCACACAGGGCGGGCACACGTACAGCCACCATCAGCTGGGAGACCCCCACACAGGGCGGGCACACGTACAGCCACCATCAGCTGGGAGACCCCCACACAGGGCGGGCACACGTACAGCCACCATCAGCTGGGAGACCCCCACACAGGGCGGGCACACGTACAGCCACCATCAGCTGGGAGACCCCC
>JAOYFF010000001.1:41757553-41802361 GCA_025773925.1 Cryptomyrus ogoouensis | reverse complement strand
TGTGTGTGTGTGTGTGTGTGTGTATATATATATATATATATATATATATATATTTTTTTTTTTTAAGGAGCATGTTTCCCGTTTCAGATTGTACCATCTGTCCTAGAGTCACCTTCCTCTAGTAAGTTTATCTGAGTCATATAACAAAAATCATGAGAAGATGCAACACCAATGCACCAATCTTGAGATCTTATTCTTTGGTTTGCCTTGTGTTTCTCTTGCCTGTGCCTGAAACATAAGATCTTTTTACCATGTCTTCAGTTATTATAAAGCTATTTGTGGTACATTAAATCTTTCCTGTTTCTGCCAGCTATGAGTCCAGTCAGTAGTGAGGGAGGAATGAGTCTTTTCACAGATACGGGACCTAGCAGAACAGACCTAGAGAAGGTAAATTTGCCTCAGTATGATGACAACCACAAGTTATTTGCAAACTTGTTGTTGTTGCATGTTTTTTACCATGTAAAATCTGTACTACTGTGCTCTACATTCATCCTCTGATGTTACAGGACTGTTATAACATGACTCATCATCCACGTGGATACTGTCTCATCATCAACAACTATAAATTTGCGAAGGCCAGTCAGCTGGGAAACCGTAATGGTACAGATAAGGATGCTGGTGAGGGCTACACACATTGTAAGGAGGGTCTCCTCCAGGTTGTGTGCACACCTGCTCTTAAGTGAAGGGAATATTCAGATGAAGACAGGCGTGTAATGCTATTACGTTTCCAAAATGCAGATTGGTTCATACTCAACTGATAAATTTCTATTGGCTTGTACACAGTTTTATGCCTGAAATGTGTACATTTTGCCTCCTGGAGAAATGCATGAACATGTCATTCCTGAATGAGGAGTACACTAGATATTCAGTTAGCTAAATAGGTGAATGTCAATGAAAAGCTTGAATACTCAAACAAAAGCCTGATCTTATATGTATTTTATGAGTGTAATAATGAACATCAGTGTTTCCCCTAGGTTTACAGTTTTTTTTGGGGGGGGGGGCAGACGAACACAGACAGGATTAATGGTGTCCATGTGTTTCTTTTAATGAGAGCAGTCAGTATAACAACTGAACTAAACATCAGAACATTTCTTTTTATGACAATTATCCACAAAGTGTGCAGCTTTTGTTACTGTGGTATATTTTTGTCTGCTTTTCGGGTGGTTGGCGTGACATATTTTCCGAGGCATGCGCTCTGTCCGCTGGTAGGTGAGCACGTGTCTGTGCGCGCATCGGGGCGGAGCTCCGCCATGCGCGATACAGAGATCAGAAGAGAATTGTAAACGCGCGACCGTGTAGAGACAAGAATGACAAGCTGTTGTGTAAATAAGCATAATAGCATAAGGCTATTTAGTTTGTTTAATAAAAGGACAATGTATAGACCTGTTCTATAGGAAAGGTAACCTTAAATGACTTCTGTTGTGATCTGGCACTATATAGAAAGTAAAATTAACTCGACCTTCAAGGGGGGGTGGGAGGTGCCGTTGGACCCCCTAATATAATGGTTGGGGAAACACTGAACATACAAGCATTTTAGTTGTTTGCCCCAACCGTATTTTTTTCCACAAAATATGCCCTGATAGGTATAATGTTTTGAAATTGCTGACAGAAAATCTCCAGAGCAAAATAGGTATCTGAATTCACTAACTTCCCACTCTGTCCCTTTGACTTTAGACAACCTATCATCAGTCTTCAGCTGGCTGCATTTTGAGGTGCAGGAATACCAGGATTTGACTGCGACAGAAATGCTGAATACTGTGAATCGATTTGGAAAGTCGGACCACAGCTCCAAGGACGCCTTTGTCTGCTGTATCCTCTCGCACGGCGAGAAAGGCTCCGTCTTTGGCACGGATGGCAAGCCGATCCTCATCCAGAAAATCACCCAGCCGTTCAAAGGCAGCAACTGCCCCTCCTTAGTAGGCAAGCCCAAAATGTTCTTCATCCAGGCCTGTCAGGGCAACAGCAAGCAGATGGGCACGTATATCCAGGCTGATGGTGATGGGGGCGACGACAGAATCTGCAGCAAGGACACCCTGCAAATCCCGGATGACTCAGACTTCCTCCTGGGCATGGCTACTGTGGCGGATTACCAGTCATTCCGCCATGTCCGCTATGGCTCCGTCTATATACAGGAGCTGTGTAAGCAGCTGAAGGAAGGCTGCAAAAGGTGTGTGGGCTGGGATGCAGGAAACGTGGGGGGAGGGACGGCCACCTTGTTTTTATTACATGTCTGCATTTTCTTTGTTGGTAGGAACAAAACCATCCTGGAAATATTGACCATAGTGAATCGGGAGGTAGGCCTCAGAAGCTATCAGCACTTCAAGCAGATGCCTGAGCCCAGGTACACACTGACCAAGGCTCTGGTTCTGCCTGTGGACTGAGGGTGGACCCTGCTGGATCTCATCACCTTTCATCAGAGCCCCAGAGCCACTTTCTAATGCACTTTCTGATGCTGAAGGAACAAATTGAGGATTTTATATGTCTGCTAATTTCCTGGACTTTTAGTTCAAAAAAAGACAAACTCCCTTTGTCTGATATGTTGTTTTTCTGCTATAGTTGAAGCAAAGAATCTTAAGTAGAAATATTTTAATAAAATTTTATTTTCTAAAAATAAAGTCAGACACAATAACATTCTGTGCGTTGCTGTATTCTTGAGATACGCTGATTTAATGTCGGACTCTTCACTTGAGCAGCGAAGGGGCTGGTGCCTTTGGTACAGGGAAGACAACCTTCTTACGTAGTGAAAATGCAGGCTGGGGTATCTGCCTTTTGGTGCCTGTCTGATCGGACATTTTGCTGACGTCGTTGTTGACCTCTGTCAGGATGGAGAGCAGGTCTGCCCCTCTGGCCAAAAAAAAAAAAAAAGGATCAGCTCACTGCTGCCTTTTGCATTCCAGATTATCAGATGCTGTATTTTCAAATATACTACAAAAGCAAAGCTGTTGAACTACAAAACAATAGTTTATATGATATTTTCCTGTGGATGTATATTTAGATTAAAGATAGAAAACAGCGCTTAACCGAAATTGACATATATACATATGATGGTAGCTCTTCTAGAATCTTCAGTTCCGCCAGACCAAAGGAACCACACGTTTATTTTATGCCTTAGCTATTTTCTCTTTACAAAATCAATAAGGTGTGTTACACAGTTCTGGAGAATGAGAAAAGTAGGAGTCCCAGCACACTAAAACGGTGAACCACTTTTCAGCATTTCTCAAGTTCATGCATATAAACGCGCATTCACTGTCATTTTTGTGGCCAACTCTTGCAACATGGAAATGGAAATTCTGATTCAGGAAAATCAGAAATATATTCTGCAAGGGTGCTGGGGCACTGACCTGGGTACCAGCTGCAGCAGATTTCGGCAAAGAGACTGGATATACCAGGTTCCCTGTTTCCCGTCTCTGTAAGAAAGGGAGTAGGGCACGGTGGACATGCCTAACAGGATGTCTGCCGCATCATGGAGGGAGTCCTTGGGCACTCTGGCGTCACTGTCAACGTCTCCGTCGGCCTGGACAGATGCACATGTCTGCCTCGGCTTATCTTGACATGCCTGCACAAAGAATAACTTGGGCTTGTCCCTTAGCGTAGGGCACCGGCTGCCTGAGAAAAGCTCTGTCAGATCCTTGAGCGGTACCACTTTGCCGTCCACCCCGTAGACGGCCCCCAGCTGGCCGTGGCTTAGCACGCAGCACACCAGGACATCCATGAGGGTGTGGTCTTTGTCGCTCAGCCTCTGCAGCAGGGACAGGATCTTTTCGTGGCTGCAGTCATGCTCAACCGATGTTTCAAATCCAAGCCAACGAAACACATCCTCCAGGTTCTCTGGAAAGCAGGTAGATGTTTGTCTTATATGCTTGTCATTTTTAATCATTTACATTTTGTCCTTCAAATCCAATTTGGAATCAGCACTTACTCGCATCTTTGCGTGTTCCTTCCCTAATGTTTAGCTTTGGTTGCGAGTTTGAGAAGTCGTAGTTGTTTATGATTAAACAGAATCCCCTTTTCTCTCCCTTCATCTTGTATACACCCAAGGCCTTTAGAGAAACAGTTGAAAGTGTACAACACAATACAGTGTAAAGCATTAAAACTTACTGGTCACATATTCTTATACCACATGACTTTGAGCCACTTCAATCATAAGAATATAAAATTCTGTACCAGAGGAACAGGGAGCAATACCTGGTCATCCAAGGGTGTGTCTGGGGCTTCTGGCTTATGGTCTACTGGAGGACAGCAAAGTTTATTTTCTCAGGTATAGCAGAATGAAGAAGCAGCAGAGTGACACGAGGGTGCCACTGCAGGAGGACAGGAGATCAGGTGGCATGTCGAGTCGATGGCAGGCAGAGCTCACCTGTAGAGTCAGATGCCTCCGTGCTAAGCGGGTTTGTACTGCTTAGTGTTTCCATAGGTCCACCATCTAAGAGCAGGACAAAGTCAAATCCCTTACATTCACTCATCCTCAGAAACATTCCCGCTGAGGGCTGGAGGGCACAAGGCGTTATGAATGTAAGGAGCCTGCGCCCTACATTACATTCAAGAAGCGGCGTATCTGAATATGTTACATGTTCTATAGACGTGGTTCCAGCGTCTGGGGATAAAACCTTCGGACATGTTAACATGCTGTGAGGCCGTGGGTCAAACCGTAAAACCGATGACCTTCTGATCTCCGGCACAGAGGGTTAAGACTGATTTAAGCTTCTGCATCATGCCTGCGCAGTAGCCAGTGCAAGTGGCCCATACCACTGCAAGCTTTTAATGGTGCACTGGTGTTTCTGCATCGCTCTGCAATTACACTGTCTAACCCTACTCGGCTAAGTGCAGTGGCTTTAAGTTTTGCTAAAACATTTTTACTCTAACAGGAAACAAAACTTACCAAGCTTTGTGATTTTAATTCTAGCATACTTTTAAGAGTTTGCTGCTGCTTTTGCATGAGCTCTGCATACGTCCCCATCCTTGCCGTTTAAATCGCTCATTTTTGGTTTATAAATATCGTAATATTTACCACGAAAAAAAAAAAAAATCACACTGCGATATGTGAAATTTTCTAATATCGTGCAGCCTTAGCATTTTCTTATTGTATTTTTAACAGCATGAATGGCTGCAGCCGTTGCAAAAACAGCTGGCCGGCAACAAGCTAAACAACAAGGTAAAAATACCCTCAGCTGGAAACAAGCAACAAGAAGGTTTTGTACAGGAGGAAGTGTGATGCTACCAAGCAGACCAATCACAGCTGCTGCAGTCTGTGTCGCCACGATTTGCAGTTACATTTCAGGGGAGGCGCCTGTCAGGCTGTGGCGTAGGGTACGCGGCTGAGACGTAGGGTACGCGGCTGTGCCATACTTATGGCATCGGTTCGATGCAGACGTATAAATCAGCCTTTAGCCTGCTGAGCTGCACGCCGCCCTCAAATCATGCAAACTTACACACACGCAACCAGCACATGAATGACAAGTAAGTGAATGTAGTTAAGGTCACATGATTTTGCTCCACCTTTAAAAATCAGGACTCACCATTGGAGTTACTTTGGCGGTTGCAACAGCTGGATGCCTGCAAGACAGAACAATCATCTATGACTGAAGGAGACAAGCTGACTCTTTCTGGCTTTTTAAGGCACCCCTAAAAGGTGTGTGTGTGTGTGAGTGTGTGTGAGAGAGAGAAAGAGAGACAGACACTTTCACCAGCCTTTATTAAGCCAGTCGACAACAGAAAGAAACCCTACTGCAAATTCAATCCGCAAGATGGGTCATTATTACAAGACTAGACAAAAGAAAATAAGCAAACAAGTAACCAAAAAAACAACAGCAGCAAAATACTGCCAAACATCCCTGGTTACCTTAGAAACGGAAGACCACGCCCTTAAAATTGATCGATAAAAAGGCGTCGTTGCAGAAAAGTCCATCACTCCCAGAGTAAGCAAAAACAGATGCTTGTCGTACCCCATGTCCTCCACTCGCCTCAGGAGAGCACACGCAGTGTCCGTCCACATCAAGTCTTCCTCGAATACAAAACGCTGTACGGCCTGCAAACGGAAGGCCGTAATCCTGTTGCGCAAGTCTATAAGACCTTGCCCACCTTCTTGCATCGGCAAATATAAAACAGAAGCTCTAGTCCAATGCTCCCCAGTCCAAAAAAAGTCCACCAATTTCCGTTGCAACACTTCCACCAGAGTTGGTGGCGGTTCCAGTACCATAAATACATGCCACAGCATAGAAGCAATCAGGTTATTGGCAACCAGGAGCCTCCTCCTATAGGACAGCTGGGGCTGAACCCAAGTCCATTTAGACAACCTATCGCATACTCTCCCATGCCCTCCCAATTCCTGTCCTGGAATTCTGCAGTACCCAGACAAACACCCAGGCACTTCATTCCAGCTCTGCCCCACTGTAGACCTTCAGGCAAACCTGGCGGGCCGCCATCATAAGAAACCCCTCCGATTTGGCCCAATTCACCTTCGCAGAAGAAGCCTGCTCATAAACAGCCAGGTTCTTGCTCAGCCCCCATACGTCATCCTCCCCCCTAATGAGAATCGCGACATCATCAGCATAAGCTGAAAGTGCTAGAGTCCGCGATCCCAACACTGACAAACCCTGTAACTCACCCCTCAGCCGACAGAGCAAGGGCTCTATAGCCAGGCTATATAACTGTCCTGAAATAGGACAGCCTTGTCTAATCCCCCTGCACACCGGCACCGGAACACTAAGCCCACCACCAACCTTCAAGTCTCAAATCACCCTTCTTCGGGAGAAAGGACATGACCGCCCTAGTGCAGCTCACAGGCAACACCCCAGAACAAAAAGAAAACTTAAAAACATCCAACAAGTCCCGTCCCAACAAGCCCCAAAATTGCTTATAAAATTCAGCAGGTAATCCATCAATCCCAGGGGCATGACCCGCAGACAGCTGCATGACAGCCACGGTCAGCTCTTGAAGGCTAATGTCCACGTCCAAAAGCCCCACTTGAGCTGCGTCCAGCTTAGACAGCGCACGGTATGTCACACTCACTTGCGCCGTATAGCATGGCATAAAAGTCCACTGCATGTTTCCTCATCCCCGCAGGATCTGTCGTGACCTTCCCTCCCGCATCTCAGAGGTGTAGCATCTGCCCATGTCTTCCGTTCCAGATTGAAAAAGAAAGAGGTTGGAGAGTCCATGTCCTTCATAGAGGCATAACAGGCCCTTATCAGAGCCCCCTTTGCTCGCTCCTGGAGAAAGGATCCCAACTCCTTCCTTCCATTTCCCAGAGCACAAAATGATGATCAGAAAGACCACAGGGTGAAATAAACACTCGACACCCTATTGCCAAAAGGTTTCTTGATGTACAGCCAGTCCACACTCACTCTCTCATCATTGACTTTAACCCATGTGTACTGCCTCAACTTTCCCTCCATACATCAAGTAAGTCATGTTGCAGAAGCAATTTTGAGAGCTTGCCCGCAGACAGTGGGTGCGGCTCTTCACCATTTCTATCCAGTACAAAATTAACAGTACAGTTCCAGTCTCCCCCCACCACAAGAACTGAATCACTACTACACCATCTCATTTCATACGCCAACTTCTGAAACAATCGCACACGTCCAGGACCGTGGGTATGGGTACAGACATTAACAAAACAAAGAAAACAAATGAGCAGAAAGGAACAGATGAGAGGGGAAAAAAAAAAGAGTCAGCAACACTCATTCCAACCCCAAACGTAAAGCCTTTTCGTATCCTGGGAAGAATCTTCTTAAGTCGAAACCTCTTTTTCTGACTCAACTCATCATACGTTGCAGTTTTCACCATTCTCACTATCGTAGCCTCAAGTTTACCCATATCCGGAAAAAGTCCAGACACGTCAGAGGGCTTACCGTAAGTGTCATCTAAGAAATCATTAACCTCCTGGAGAGAATGCACGCTCGCATCGTCCCTACCCTGAGACGCAAAATCCGAAATGTCCGAAAAAGCATCATCGTCCACATCCTCTGCAGCATCCCCAGATCCACCTTCAATAGCAGAAACATCAGTCATCTCACCCTGAACCTCATTTCTACCAACACTGTCACCAGCTCCACCGCCCTTCAGCACACACTCACGAGCCCCCTGAACTTCCCCAACAAACACCTCACTCCTCACACTATCCTGCACACTCTCACTAATTTGTGCAGCCTCCACAGACTTATCACTCTGACCATCCCCAATCCCCTCCTGTGCACAACCAGCCTCAACCTGTAGCTCCCCCAGACCGGGCTCAGGTGTGTCAACTGCAGGAGGCACAGGTACAGCGCTAGGCCCTGGTCTCTCACCACCCCTGACCCTGTGCGGGCAGGCGAGTCTAATGCCCGATATCCCCACATTCAGAACACTTCATACTCCCCATATTCGCATAAAGCATATAAGCCCTCCCCTCAACCATTACCCGAAAAGAAACATCCAAGCTGGGCTCAGTTAAAAACATAAGCACCTGTCTCTTAAAAGACACTACTAGGGTGACCAGATAATCCATGTCAGGGAGAACACTTTGACCTACTTCGGGTTTTACACACCACTGTAAAACTGAAATGTTCCTGTCTTTGCCTGTACAGTTCAGTTCATCTTGTGTTTGACTGGTTTGTTTCCTTGACTGAAAGACTCATCCAGCTGTTTCACATTAACATCAGTGACACATGCATGATTATAGGAGACTGACCAATCAGCACACAGCAAGAACTCAGTGCTCAAGTGAAATCCGGGTCCTTTTAATTGAAATGGTAATTTACAATTCCTGTCCTAGCTCACAATGTCCTCCCTGATGTGGATTATCTGGTCACCCTAGACACTTCATGCCTTAGAGCAGGGTTCTTACAGTTTAAGGAGACAGACTTCATAGCGCCTGCGAACTTTCCAAAACGGGAAAGTTCACGCTCGATATCTGCGTTCGGAATAAACGGCGGAACATTCGATATCGTAACTCTAGTCGCCGGTGCAACCAGCGAAGAAACCAGGAGAAGTCGGCCACTTACCCTGATTCCCTGCTCGATCAGGCGCTGAACAAAAGTTTCCTCAGTAACAAAAATAACCACTGCCTTGTTCATACGCGAAGCAGAAAAAACATGCTCATAACCAATCAATTCACCAACCCCTTCCAACATGTCCTCCACAACTATCCCGGGAACAGGCACGCACCTGACCCCGTGACGGAGTGAGAGAGATGGCGAACCTGCGGCGGGGGTGGAGGGCATCCCAGCACCCGACCTCAAAAAACCGTCAAAAACAAGCGACACTGACACAAACCAAACACAATTATTTCAAAGCCGGTAAGAAAAGAAAAAAAACACAAGCCGTATGTCACAAGCGCAAGAAGAAAATCCCCAAACAGATGCCCTCTCATCCCACACGCGCCCTCAATCACACTCCCAGAATGCACCAGAGAGAGAGAGAGAGAGAGAGAGAGAGAGAGAGAGAGAGGCGGTAGGGGAAGCTCCAGGTACCTGAGATAAGTTGAAGGATAACGATCTGAATTCAGTCTCCACTGGGCCACATATGAGCTCCTGCATGACTGCTGAACACAGCAAGGTTATTCTTTGCTGACAAGTAACATTCTGAAGTTTAACTTACACTTGAGATGTCTGAAGCTGACTCGCACTTGCTTTGCTAATAAGGAAGAATCAGGCAAATTAAACATACCTGAATTATGGCTGATGTGAGAGACAAGAGGACTCTGAAGAGGAAAAAAATACATGGTTGTATGTGACCATGAAAGTAAAATGGCAACAAAAACAGGTGAAGTATTCATAAAAAAAACTGAGCTATAGAGAGGGATGTGCATTCATATAAACAACCTGTTCAGTAGGCAAACTCTGCTCAGGCGTAGACAGCTTCACACTCTCTGTCCTGCTCTCGCCAGTCTCCTGAGAATGGGTACCTGCAAGACATGGATGTGTCACAGACAAGGACACACACGTGTGGCAGCCCCGTGGCCAGGAATACATGTCATGACCTTCAGGTAGGTGGTCAAACCGTGATTTTAATACCTGCCTGACCTTTGGTAAGTGCTTAGGCAAATTATATAGATAAGGACCCCTGCAAACAATCAATTAAAAAACATGCACACCACAGCTTCTGAAAAAGGGCTATTTTAGCATGGAATCATTACATTTAATTAGCTGGTTAGATTTATTTTAATGATGCTTAATATTAACTCCTTATGACATTGTTGGCTTCTTCAAAATCGGCCTCCACTGTACACCTCAGCATGAGTCACAATTTGCGAGAGATTCTACAATGCCCCTCTACAACTTACCCTGAGTCTTCATATAATGGCTTATTTTGCTTTTCAGTTTGGGATTAACCTTCCCGACAACTTTCTCCAGTGTCTCCAAGTTGCTTTGGCTAAGCTCGTCTGCCTTCTCCATCTCCAGCAATAGTTTAAACATCGTCTGTAACAATAAAGGGCTCGATATTTCATGCAGTGTTTTCGCCCTCCTAACAAACACACGCTGCGCCGTTTTGGCAGACGGGGCAGTCTGGTTTGACCATTATTCACTTACAGTGGTTTCATCCAGTATACTCCGAGGAAGGTTTTTTTGCAGCAGGAACTTGATTCTCTTAAGGTCCTCCTGTATGATTTCTTCTGACAGTTCAAACAGCATCTTTCTGAAATGTGTCGAACATTATGTTATATGTTTAATTAATAAATAACGAGGCTAGACTCGCTCCGTTGCTTATGTTTGAAGATGATGTTCGTTGGCTGACTGTGCTAGTTTACGTCTATCTGGATGATTTAAGGTCATGTCCACCAAGGGCAGTGCGAGAAATCCATCTTGGTCGGCTCCTTCGTTTCTGGTCTCTTTTTTGTATGGGGTTGTGACATGAAGTGATGTACGCTGGCTGCGTCGACAGCGATTGAGTTGCTAATGTTTTAATACCGCTGCCGCATTCTCCGTATTCTACCCACTGCTCCACGTCGTGCTTCGCTCTGCCACTCATCACTTTACTACCCCATGTTGAATGTTGCATCGTATGTTGTTAGACATCTTGTAGTAGTTAGTATTTCGTAATTAGACTGCACGACACTGGAAAATATCAATCTCTGCAAGAAGTATTGCAGTATTTGTAAAGAAAAAAATAGTTCGAAATAAATTAATTTCCCACAAACACGTCTATTCACGAGTGATTTAAACAGCAAAGATGAAAATGATGAGGAATGGTGTGAAGACATGCAGGCAGAGCTCATACAAAAGCATAGCGGCGGTAAACTTCAACCTAGTTGTTAAACATATACTAGATAATCCAGAAAATGGCGGTCATAAAAATTGCACAGCTTGCTAAATTATGTTTCCTATAACAATATAAATGTTCTATCTAAACGCAAACCCCGCGCTCTCGGCGAATTTTATAATCAAGATTTATAAATATTGTTAATGTATTGAAAAATAACATTGCTTATGAAAGTATATATGCAAGTTAGAATTTCAAGTTAGTCTCCTTGTACTTCATACACATGGTTGATGCTTTCTTATAAACTTAAACTACAATTAAATTTTGAAGACGCTCTAGACACAATGGTGCTCGCAATATGTTCTTTCTTGCCTATGAAAATATACAGTTCTTCCGGCCATTCGTTCTTAAAAAACAGATATTACTTTAATATTAACTACCGTATATAAACACGCGTACATAATCCCGCAACAAAAGGTGATCGTACTGCCCCCCGTACGCGTCGCGTTAACTCTTCGCGTAGGCGCACCTACGACGCGTTGAATGAACGCAGAAAACGCGTGGCAGTCGTGATGCGTACACGTATGCGTTCTGAGCGTCAAATATAAATCGGCCCTAAGAAAACAAACCAGTACCTGTAGGAGGTTACATTACTGGAGGCAGGAGGCAGTCGATGTTCACGGATTAATTTGTTATGTCCGCAAATGGTAAGCAGCTCTGTCAAAAGAGAAGGATCCTCTGGGGACAGGAGGTCTTCCTTCTGCAGCATGGAGAAGAGCTCGTTGGCCGCGGTAACTTCGCGCAGGTCCCTGGGGAGCAGGTCACTGCACAGGAATTTTAGGGCCTCCACGTCCTTCGTGCCAAGAGCCTGCTCCACCCCGAGCAGAACAAACTGAAACTCCATCACCTGTCCGTGTAAACATACAGAGAACACGACAACGGTGAGATTAGAAAAGAAAATCAAGAAAATATAACGGGATACAAAGTACGCCCTTCCCCTGTCTTAGATACATAAAAAGGATATAAAGTGGAATGAAATCGGTTTCATTTACGGAAGTAATTAAAGCAACCAGGAAAACTAAAGCCGTGACGACACACGGGTTGCCTTTCACTTTCGAATTATAAATCGATTAATGAATACGCTTTACCTGTTTTGACATTTTAAAGTTGATTGAAATTCGCCTTGGAATAAATTCGATTCACAAATACCGTCAAGTCCATCAGTTTTAATTTCGCATCGCGATGCTGAAATGACCGTTCGACCGTAAGTCTCGTTAGACCCACTGTTGTTGTTTTTTCT
This sequence comes from Cryptomyrus ogoouensis, assembly GCA_025773925.1. Classification (NCBI taxonomy): domain Eukaryota; kingdom Metazoa; phylum Chordata; class Actinopteri; order Osteoglossiformes; family Mormyridae; genus Cryptomyrus; species Cryptomyrus ogoouensis. The sequence continues at coordinate 41,789,883 of JAOYFF010000001.1, read as the reverse complement.
CTTTAAATCTAATTTTATCCGAAAATACTACTACAGGACAACTTGGCTTCTTCGGCAGGAGTGGAAAACGTATTTCACACGGGAAGATTTCTTTACTGAATGAGAAATTTTATCGACAACGACTATTACAGAAGTTATTAATTTTAATATCAACAGCCTGAGAATACCCTACAATTATATAATATACTTTAAAACCATTTAAAAACTTTCAAACCATAAAAAATGTAGGCCTATTAGGCCTAAGTATCCACTCAGTGAAATCTTTCAAAAAGTAAAGCGAAAACGATTCATTGGAAGTTCCAAACTTAAAGAAACATAAAGTAGGCTATTTAAGCCATGCAGTTCCAATAAACCCCAAAAGTGACAACTGGACTGACCATAACTAAAAAACGAAAAAAAAAGAAAAACATCGCTACCACCACCACTACTACTACTAGGCTACTACTAATAAAAATAATAATAACAACAACAATAATAATAATAACAACAGCAATATAGTAGTGTATATCATAACTACATCAACGCCCAATAAAATCCCTTTGTAAATAATTTTCCCTCGAGATAAACAAAAATGTTCACCTTTTTGCGCAGAATGTATTCGGAAGCTTGGACGACTTCAGGAACTTAAGGAGTAGTAATGAACACCGAAACAGTATCCTATATATTCGGAAGCTTTGACGACTTCGGGAACTTAAGGAGTAGTAATTAATGAACACCGAGACAGTATCCTATATATAGCCCATGTGCTTCCGGCGAACTATTTACCTGCGGGCTTTTTTGTTTCTTTGTTTTGAAGGAAGAAAACAAAAGATGGAATCGGGGCTAAGTCCTTTTATTTGTAAATAATAAAAATATTACTTTATATGGTTACTTAATTCGAATTAACCTACATTTCACAATAAACTTTTCACATTGATATATATTCGGTTTTCCGAAGTGTATTTGGTGAGAGTCGGTGAACGTGAAAACTGATTGATATTCAGGACATTCTAAAACGCTTAATGTGAAAAAGCTTAATGTGGTTTAATGTACTAAAATAGCGACCATTAATGGAGGGGAAAATGCTTAATGTAAGTTAAAGTCCATATTCCTAGTATTTCTGTTTTGACTTTTTGTCAGGTGAAAGTATTTATGGACAGATATGTGTCAGGAATTTGGTGACTATTGGTGGCTATTTTGATAAATTAAGTCGCGTTAAGCCTTTTCCTTATAATGGGCGCCAATGGAGGGGAAAACAACGTAAGTTAAAGTCCATATTCCTTTCGGTTTTGATTTTTTTTTGTCAGGTGAAAGTCTTTATGGCCAGATATTGGTCGCTATTTTGATACATTAAATCACATGAAGCTTTTTCACATTAAGCGTTTTACAATATCCCGAATATGACCCCCGGACGCGTCATCCGAATGTCTATACGTCACGACTAAACAAGCTGATACAGGAACTACATGTTACAGGTAATCTCGAGCCTCACAGGGATAGGCAGTGACTCATAAAGCAGAATGACGTGGGCAGGGACCGAATGAGAGCACGCAACGAAAAATCTACGGTGAAGATCGCTGAAGCGGCGCATATGGCAAGCCGTTTTAACGTTTAAGTCACACTCCTAACCGTAATTACATTTTAGATATTCACAATAGCTTTTCTAATAGTCAAAATTGTATTCTTACTAGTCAAAAAGAGCATTTCAGATATCCACAATGGCATTCTTCCTATCCACAATTGTCATTTCAGATATCTAGATGTCATTCTTCCTAGGAGAAATTACGTCACTTTTGCCATTCATGTCTATTGGGCTTTTAATTTCAGATATCCACAATTATATTTAAGATATCCAGAATGTTCATTCTGGATATCTGCAATTGAATTCTTACTTGGAAAAACTCACATTTCAGATATCTACAATCCAATTGTTACTAGTCACAATTTTAATATTGAATATTTGAAATTGCATTATGGATTTCAAAAATGGTGGTATCCTTGTGTGTGTGTGCATATGTGTGTGTTTGTGTCTCCGTGTGTGTGGGAGAGTGTGTCTGTGTGTGTGTGTGATTGATTCATTGGTACCTATTCTCTACATTTTAGAATAATTATAAGGACATCATAGCTTTAAAATAACATATATGGAATTATGCACTGACCAAAAAAGTGTTTAACAGAAAAATGGGGGGGGGGGGGGAGGGGGCGGGGAGACTCAGAAGGTTGCCAGGACAAATCCCTGGGTCAGTACAGTAATCCCATTACTGGCTCCCAGTTGCTCCAGTGACTGGCTGACCCTACTGTCTCCTCTACTCCAGTTTCATCAGGTGACGACCTGGGATGCTTTTCCAGCTGTCCTGAAGGAACTCCCACATACTTTTTCTTCATTCCTTGTCAAATTCCTCCTAAACCATTTCTCTTGTGTTTAGTTCAGGTAGCGAGGTCATGTGATGTCACACTCTACGACTTTGTAGTTGGCTTGGCGTGTCCACACTTTTGACTGACACTGTGTGTCTGTATATAATTTGTGTGTGTTATATATATTATATACAGTGCCCTCCACTATTATTGGCTCCCCTTGTAAAAATTAGTAAGAATATTTGATAAAAAGATCTGTTTGCTGAAGTACCTTCATCTTGCAGTGAAAAAATTAGGAAAAATCTGACTTTTAATCGAAACAAGTTTATTCAACGAAAAACATATCCCTCATCAAGAAATAAATATTCTAAACAAAAACACATGTATCACAATTGTTTGCAGCCTTGGGAATTAATGTGAAAATGTAACTGAAGCATTTACCAGGTGAAATCAATGACTTCCTGATTAACTGGGATACAAATGTGAGGAGACAGAACCAAATTCCCTTAGCTAACCTTCAAAATGGCAAAGAAACAGAACACTCGAACCAAATGAGGGCAAGGTGTGTTGTCCTTTGTAACTCAGGGAATGGTTATAAAAAATAGTTACTTGCCTGAAAATGCCTATTTCTACAATTAGGGCAATAATAAAAATGCGGTCATCAACTGTGATAAACTTGCCTGGAAGAGGACCCAAGTTTATTTTACCGCCACGTTCAGTGAGAAGGATGGTCAGAAAAACAAATATCTTCAAGGATCACTGTTGGGGAATTGCAAGAAAAAGTAAAATCCTGGGGTCATCAAGTCTCCAGAACTACCATCAGACGGCATCTCCATGTCAACAGATTGTCTAGAAGGTATGCCAGAAAAGAGCCTTTTCTGTCAGTTATACAAAACGTGGAGTTTGTTAAACGTTACTACAATCTTTGACTGGAACTGTGTTCTACGGTCTGATGAAACAAAAATTGAACTTTTTGGCAATAAACACTCAAAGTGGGTTTGGTGTAAAAAGGACGGCTATAATGAAAACCGTCACACCCACACAGGGGGATGCGGCAGCTGCGGATGATCTCCCCTGATTGGCTCCGCTTAAGCAGATGGTACTCGGCAAACAATGCAAAGTATTGTTGCCATGTTAAGGAGCATTACCAAGCATTCTTCTGTCTTTTGTCTCCCCCACCTGCCCTCTCCTGCCTTCCCAATCTGCCTGCTCTGCCCCGTGATCCCGGTCTGCCTCACCTGACATCCCCGCCTGACCCATCTCCGTCGATCCTACTTCCCTGTCATCTTCATATCCCAAGCTGACCTGAAGGACTGACTTCCCTGGCTCTCGACCTCCTGCGAATGTCCTGACCACGATTTTGGATCACTGTCTGCACCCGGCTTATTAATACTGTAAAACTCCTGGTCTCCTGCAACACGGGGTCTGCCTCTAGTTTACCTTATATTCATTACAAGAACCTTGTCCCAACTGTTAAATATGGTGGAGGATCTGTGATGTTGTGGGGCTGCTTTTCCTCCAAAGGCCCTGGAAACATTGTTAGGGGACATGGCATCATGGATTCCATGAAATATTGGAAGATTTTAAATGAGAACCTGGCTGCCTCTGCCAGGAATCTAATACAGGTCATCACTGGATCTTCCAGGAGGACAGTGATCCGAAACAAATCCACCCTGCAATGGCTACCTGACCACAGAACCAAGCTTCTGCCATGGCCATCCCAGTCCTCTGACCTGAACGCCACTGAGAACTTGTGGGCTGAGCCGAAGAGGAGAGGACCTAGGACCATGGATGATCTGGAGATATTCAAAGTGTTAAATGCAAAATGCAGGGGTACCACCAATTGTGGCATATGTGTTTTTGTTTATTTATTTCTTTATGAGGGATATGTGTTTTTTTTTATTTTTTTATTTTTTATAAACGTGCTTTGACTAAAAGTCAGGTTTTTCTCTTACAGAGCAAGATGAATGATTTTTTTTTTTTTTTCTTCAAACCCTTCTTACAAATTTTTAAGGGGTGCCAATAATAGTGGAAGGCATTGTGTGTGTGTGTGTGTGTGTGTGTGTGTGTGTGTGTGTGTGTGTGTGCACAGAAATGGACAAGGCAGCCAAAGGAAATTATGTTGTGTGAACAACCATGATTTTTTTTTTTTAAGTTCATCAAAGTGTATTAGCTTTAAAAAAAGAAGTGTGGTCACCCCAGTATTAACCCTAACCACCCATGACCACTGATACACCATGTTTGGCTAATCAATACCTCATAAAATTAACTAATTAAATTCATGACATGAGCTGCTGGTGGAATTTCACGAGCAGTTGGAATGACTGAGCTGGCCCTAAGGGGCAGCAGTAGCTAATGTAACATGTCGTAGGCACCAGAAGAGCTAAACCCCAAACCAGTATATACCGCTCAGTCTATGTTCCTTTCACTGGCAGTTTTACTGAATTATTTATCTCAGAAAGTGGTAAAATAAACCAACACACCTGCCTCTATAAAGGAAACCTACCAATGTAATGAGCTCATATCAGTGTTATGCAGTAGTTTTGATTTTTTTTTATGTAATTTTTTTTTTTTTTGTAATTTTTATTTGTATATTATTTTTAATTTTCATTTGAAATCTAATTTAGTTTTCAGTGTGATTTCATTAGTGTTCATTTTATTTTAATGTTTCTATTTGGTTTTCATAGGTTTTAGTTTCAGGTGCAGCTTGGTGCCACAGTGATAGGCACAGCTGCCTCACACATCTGGGAGCCGAGTTCCACGCGTGACGTTTGTGTGTTCTCCCCACGTCATCAGCTGCCTCACACATCTGGGAGCCGAGTTCCACGCGTGACGTTTATGTGTTCTCCCCACGTCATCGTGGAGGTTCCTTTGGGGTTTCATCCCCCAGTTCAAAAACATGGTAAGGTCAACTGGCATTTTCAAATTGCCCATAGGTATGCATGTGTGTGCATGGTGTGTGAGTGTGCCCTGCGCTGGGTTGGCGCCCCCTCCTGGGTTGTTCCCTGCTGTGCACCTGTAGTTTCTGGGAAAGGCTCGGGACCCCCCACAACCCTGAATAGGACAAACGGTTTCAGAAAATGGATGGATGGATAGTGACCTTGGTTCCTATTATGCTAGGCCAACTTTGAGCATACATTGAATCACTAGCTCCAGGTGTGGAGGAGTTTCTCTGCCAACTGTTTGAATACAAAAACCTGCTATGTGGGGGTGTGCATGACAGCCTTTATTGACTCCCAGGTGGGGGGGTGCCCATGTATCTACTGCTTTACTTCTTTGGCTTTTTTTGGAGGGGATATATCCTGGGATTCCAGTGACAAAGTATAATCCCAAGAAACTGTCCTTGGGTTCGACATGACATAGGGATTTGACCCGATCTGGGGTATATTCTTCAACCCCCTCCCACATACTAGATTTCTGACCTCAGTTCCTGAATGTGATTGTAGGCAATATATGATCATTTATCCAAACTCACAATAACCTTTTTTTTTGTTTTTCATAAACACAGCCCAAGGCACCCATTATATAACATGCTAAAATTTTTAAAAAGCATTTAATATCAGTGTCAAATGATATGTTAAAATTTAGTGAGTTTTGGCTACTCTATGCACAGTCTTTTCTATAGTTCTATGTTGTCGACATGGTTCCTGTGTCCCAGCCAGGCAAACAGACACTTCCCCGTAAAGGTGACAACTTCAGCTTCCTGCTGCCCACTTGGTGGCTTGGTTTTTTAAATGTGGAATTTCCTTCTTTTCTGACATAAGTTTGCTTTTGTTTGCATTCAAAGCTCTCGCAGCCATGCGGGATCCTTCAGCGAGGGCTCGTCATGCCAGGAGGAGGGCGGGGCTGTTCTGCACAGGAAGGGACATTGGCTGTGGATCGCCTGGATGCTAATGCCATGCTCCTCCCTGCCCCATCCATGTGTCTGCACTGGTGTTTCCAAAAGAAGAAATCTTTCACACTGATAACTGGGTTCAGTAAAAAATGTGCAGGGCCGGGGGGGCATGGGGTGGGGGGCGCTTAAAGCCTGCATTTCTATTCAGCTGAAAGGGTGCTGCTGTATTTGCCCCCTGTGTGTATTTTTCTTCAAGTAAAACTAATGCCAAAATAGAGCTGCAATAGGTCCTTCTGTAGGTGAAAAACGAAACCAGGGAAACGGCTTCCGGGCGACGGCTGTCCCCCGTCTGCCCTTAGATGGCACTGGCATTGGGGTCGTATCTTCTCTTCTTGACATTTCTTGCCGTTGCAGAAGAGAACAGGGGAAGACAGAGGAGAGGAATCAGGGCCAATCCAAGCACTCGACCTCAAGCAGCATGTCACAGATTGGAGCCTTCGCCCCCTCCCAGCACCACCCAGGCACATGGAGCCTGCCGCCCTGCTCCAGCTGGCTTGCCACTCAAATTTGCATGGGCTGCCCTTTTTCTTGGTCTCCTTTTGCCATTTCTTGCACTCCACAATAATCTGTAGGAATATACGGACATGCTGCAGCCCATCCACGAATGACTGTCTCAAAGGTCTATGCTAAAGGCTAATCTGCTAGCTGCCGCTACTCCGTGAAAGCGTCACTTGGTTCCATTTTGTTTCGGTAGTGCTGGCGAGCAGGTGAGGTACTAATCTGTGGAGCTGCTTCTCTTTTGACATCAGATACAAACAGCATTTCTGTACGTGGATGCAACTCTATACAGAAAACACACTGGATCAAACAAATATTACCAATAAAGAAAAATAAAACGACACAAAACAGGAAACAGAGTATAGAAAGGAAGGGCAAGTGGACGTTACGGTACAATAGGCACAACGACACCAAGGGGTTTGGCGCAACCTCCCCGTACTGTGGCTTCCTGTGGGGCATCCAGCAGTCTGTCATGCATCTGATCCAATAGCAGGCAAGCATCTGCCATCGCTATCGCAGTTCTGGTCCAATAGCAGGCGAGCACAGGACACCGCTATCGCTGTGGACGGGGGCATGCAGTGCAGCACACCGTGTCTGTACCAGGTCTGTGAGGCAGGCAGCAATGGCAGCTGGTGGGCCAATCCGGGGGGTCCAGCTCTGCATAAGGGGCGGAGCCTGGTCGTTCATGGAGGTGTGGTCAGCCATGGCATAAAGGCTGCAGCCAGCCAAGTGTGGGTATGGCTTCTCTCGCCACTCCGCATGAACCCTCACCCTCTGGCGATATCGGATTGAAAAAGAAATCAGCGGCGATTGGATGGCGGCAGTGCATGTCAGCCGGGATGGGGGGGGGGTTTCCTAGGGGCAAGCCCAGCCTTTCTGCAATGCACTGACCCGCCTCGTTCTGTCCCAACTCGGTCCAGTCAGCATGCAAATGCACCCCCCCCACCAAGATGCCATTTCGACCCGCATGCTTTAGGTGGGCGCTGAAATCCCTCAGAGCTACCAGTCTGAAGCTCTCCATCCTGGCAAATCCTTCTACGCTACAAGCCGTGGTTGGTGCTAACACAAAGGTGTCCAGGCCATGTGTGCGAGAGTGCGTGCTCTAAGACGGATGGGGACAGACGATGTGCACGTATCTCCCTCACACAGATGGGCGAGGACGCTGAGGGTGGAATGACTGCTTCTCTCTGAGCACACAAAGCGACAGAGAGTAGACAGGAGCTGCCGCTTCTCAGACCATCCATATGATTGACGTCACCCTGCCTCTTACCCGACCGCAATTCTTCCAGTTTCTCCAGTGTCTCCTGCACTTTACTCACATTTAATGCTCTTTCTTTTCTCTGGACGAGTCTCTTCAAAACCTCCTTTAGAATCAAGGCAGGTGTGCCTAAGATATTTTATTAAAAGACTTGTCCCATTTCCACTTCCTGTACCACACCTACTCTTGGCTAATGCATCTTCCACTGAGCCCCGCCAAGCCATCCTTCCCCTAACATCCAGCAGATCACCCTAACAGTAGGCCCTGGGCACTGATGCGTGTGCCGTATCAGGGCTATAGGTGCCCACGTGAGCTCAGTGGGCGAGGGTCCCAAAACTGACAAAAGAACCAGTGACCCCAGCCCATACAAGCATCACGATGGTGGCTAAGCATGACAACCTGCATGTCGTTTGACGGGAAACAGTGTGTAACATGTGAGTTCAGAGTAACTCCATTCTTCTTGCAGGTGTTCATGTCTCCCATCCAGATGGGTCAAGTGTTTTTCAGGCACATGCGCGTCAAGCTTTGAGCTGGGCTGGGCCCGTTGGTTTGGGGTTCTGCTACAGATTTATAGGCTTTACTCTTTTCAAGCTGAAGCTCCTTCTGCATGTCTCCTTTATTTCCACGGTCTACGCAGCTCATGGTACCTGTGCTGTTGACTTGGTGTGTAAGTCGGGTTGTGTTTCAGAAACAATATTAATTTTTGCCTAGAATGCCCACATGTAAAAACAGGCCTTCCCTCATCTGTCCTGTGAGGTAACAAGTCTCTGATCTCATCAGCTTATTGCTCGAACCTTGGATTTCTGTAGCAGAAGCTCAGACCCTGGTGTCTGTAAGCAGAAGAGATGCCAGACTCATGGAAGAGAAGACATGCATCGTGTTGCTTACTTAAAGCCCCATCCTGTCCCCCCCAGCACAATGGCCGCCACGAGGATGGCCCCCGCAATGGAGCCTATAATAAGATTGGTGGCGCTAGGACCTGTGAAGGGTTGTGGGGAGAAACACATGAGACCCTGATGTTCATAGGAGACATGGACATTCTTGTCAAATGAAAGATGGTACACAAATACTCAGTGTGGAAAACAAGTGATGGATACATGAAATAATAATGAAGAGACTGAATTCAGAGACTGGTTTATTGCTCCTAGTCTAAAGCCTTTGTGATGTAAATTATAACTGTGGCCCTATTGCAGTTGCATTTTATGATAAATATTAATGTCCTACACAATGAACTGGTCCTGCAGTAAGGTCAAAGGTGTCGATTTAGCGTGGATGGGGGGATTATGGCATGTCCCTGACAAATTACATGCATATGAGGGGGTGCACCCAAAGATATTTCTCCCCCCCCCCCATGTCCACATGGAACCTACATGGCTGACTCGTGTCTTACAAAGAAGGGGCAGTCAGTTCAAGGCAATGATTTACTACACAGTCAACGTCGATCTGTCCAGAGTACTGGTGCCCAACTCAATGAAGGGAGGTAGTACCAGTCAACCGCTGATGTTCTACATGGTGAGGCTCAACTAGTTCAATACTGATGCCCTATACAAGGGACAACCAGTCCAAGGTCTTCACGCTCAACCAAGAAAAAGTCAGCCAGTCCAGTGCTGATGTTTTACATGTTCTACGGTGTTTGGGCAAACGACCCAGGGCGGTAACACCCAACCAGTGAGAGGCAACCAGTTCAAGGCCACGATGCCCAGCGCAGCGAAGGGTCACCTCAGGTTAACCTGCTTTCCCTGCATTTTGTGTACATGCCCCACATGGCCCAGAAAGGAGAGGGTTAAACACTGCATGGCATGGTGCTAATAATAACAACAACAATAGTCATAACAACAGATAGAAGTCGTAGTAAGAACAACAATGGGGAAGGTAGATCAATCCATCAATCCATCACACAGCACTGACACGTTCAATCACATGACGTCGGCACAATCACCCCACGAGACAAAGTCACCGGGACACACACACCGGGCTCAAGCTGAGTGATGTCACCCCCCAGCCCGCCCCGCCCCCACCCAACCCCAACCCCACATGGAGGCAACCACTATGGAAGGGAGAACTGTGAAAGGGAGAAAGATGCTTACTCTATTCCCCACCCTGTGCCTCCAAAAATCACCCCCAGGGCCAGAATGGTCCCTGCTACTGCCCCTATCAGCCTGTTAGTGGCCATGCTCACTGCACAGAGGGAAAAGGGGTCATTCAAAACAGAGCATCATCACCAGCTGACTGGAGGCAAACTGCGCATGGAGTCGGACTTTCTCTTCCTTTAGTGACTATCAATGACATGTTCTACCCTCCCACCCAGCAAAGCCTTTCTCAGGAGTATACATTCCCAGGTGACGGACCCCCACTCAAAAGAATCCTACAAGCATGTGGAGTAAAAACCAGTCATAAGTATGGGTGACACTGTGGAATAAAACGTCAACTTAGGATACCACATACTGTTATACTGGGTTTGCAAAGTGTGAGTGTCTCTCCTTACATGGCATTCATGCTGCATGAGCTCATGGAGGCTCCCGGGTGACCATTGACTTTGGTCAGTGTTAGCTAATCCCTGGACCTGGGAACAAATTCTGAGTGGCTTTTCTTGACACCAGTGGTGGGCACAGCTAGCCGAAAAGTTAGCTTCAAGAACCGCTAATCCGTTAACGTCAAAGTTTTGATAATGCTAAACCGATGAACCACTAAAAACATCAGCAGAAGCTAATGATAACTGCTAGCTTGTAATGTATGAATTCGGTTTTGGTTTGGTTTTTGGCTCTGAAACCCTTAAAAACATACCTAGAGAGCTCAAATTTTAAACGGTTTAACACTAAAATCCCAGCTGTCAGGGTAGAGAGATTACCAGGGGATATTTAGGACTTACCAAATTGCGTAGCATTGGATTCTGTAGTCTCTGGAATACATCTGCATTTTCATTCTATGATATTCCATTTGCATGATATAAGCGTTTTTGTCGGAGCCCTATTTTGTAGCTGCCTCATGCTGACATTCTGACCTCAGTGAAGCCACTTGGGGACTACAAACATGGCGCCGTTTACTCGGAACTAGGAATGAGGCTCTCAACTCTTTATTGGTCTATAGCACTGTTAATCAGAGCCCAGAAAACTGAGGGCCTGTGTCATGAAGCAGTATTTCTTCTCATTATTTAATGATGAATGCATTATGAAGGCGCACTTAATGTAAAGCGTTACCCTTAATTCTGACATATTACCCAGCTAAGCAAGAAATCCAGCTTCGTGATACAGGCCCCTGTTCTCCACTTAGTTCAGGGTACCTCAGTTTAAATGGACTTTATCTTCATTGACTTACATTTAGCCCAAACTACCTTAAATACAACAAGATATCGACCAATCACGTCTTGTGTTACGTGTGTACCAGACAGACTGTTGCAGACACGCTCACAACAGACAAGAACAAATATGCATGATTTTAGAATTTACAAATGTTTTTGACCATTAAAATGTATTCACTTTACCTGTGAAAAAATGTTAGCGGATTTGCAGTTAGCAGAACTAAATTTAGTGGAAACTAACCGGTCTGCTAACTTTTTTGAAAGTTAGCAGAAACGCTAATCCACTAATGAAAAAGTTAGCTTCGCTAAGTAGCGGTTAACGGATTAGTGGAACCCTGTCCACCACTGGTTACCCTCTACTTCATTGGAAAAGTCACAACATTACATTGAATTTTTGTTTTTCCTTTTGTTTTAATTTTTAATAAAGGAATATCTGTAATGGTGAAGATATGACCTTTTATTCTTTTTATAATGATGGACATGTTCATTATTTCAGTTATGTACTACGTGAACTGTACCAGATGTTTTCTTCTTATGAAGCTCAAAAGCCAATTTCCAAGACTCAGTCCACAGTTCGAGATATGTTTTCGAGAACATTTCTGTGAAAAAGAGCTTTGTTCTTTGTTGGATTACATGAGGACTGAGTAAGGTTTGGTTTCCAACACTGTAACATACAATGAGGAAGCCTGACTTTGGGTCAGCAGTGGTCTCATCTCAAGAACAACAATAAATGGACTGAATGAGTTATGGAAATTTACTTTTCAGTTCTCATTTCCCTTAAATTTGTTATATCATAAAAAATTAGGTGTTAAGCATCGAAATGGTAAATAACTAAACACTGTAATCTGATTTTTGATTCATTATTGTTATGAATTTCTCTCTGTATTGTTTTATTAAATGCGTTCTGAAGAGCCCAATCATGTTCACCTATCAATGCAGGTTAAATATACATGACCTGGCTTTGAGGGAGAGTCGGGGAGCCCTGCAGAGCTCCAGGACCAGGGAGTAGCAAACCTCAGCATACAGAAAGGAAGGCAGGTCAGGCAGGAGACACTCTGTGTCCAAAATCTGTTCCCCGCCTTTAAGTCACTTAACCAAATGGACTAATGACAGTGTCTCAGTGGCTCCATATGAAGTCAGGGCACTCTGGTCCAGGTGTTAACAAAGGTGACAAACCCTTGGGTCCTTCGTCCTCCTTAGGTGGGGGCTCCTTCGGGGGATCTGACATGCTGCAGTCCGTCCCGGCCCAGGTGACATCACAGGAGCATGTCGCCTCATTACTGCACACCTGGTTGTGCAGAGGGTGGAGGGTTAAAAGGGAGGAGTCAGGTGCAGATATGCATCAAGGTAACTGATTGTTGCATAAAATGCACTGGGACCATCCTGGTTGTTGGATGTTGATACTCACCCTGTGGGTGGGGAAGAATTCAGGCAACCTGATTGGTGGAGCAGTCATACTTACCCCATGGGCGGAGCACACCTGACCGTTGGAGCCACTGGGGCAGGCAGTCATGTTGAGGGACTGGATGGGCAGACACTTGCGGTCAAGGCACATCATAGAGGGCCCACACGGTGTGCCGTCCTCTACATATCCCAGGTCTGTCTCGTCATCCAGAAGGACGTGACCACCACTGCCAGGGGAGAGGGACATGAAGCCCAGGCCCAGGGCCCGTTCCACGGTGGACTGCAGCTGCGAGTGCTCGCCCCTCCTGACCTGCAGTCAACCAGCCTGGCCTGGTGGTTGAAGGAGGTGGGTGTGATGTCACCCTTCATCTGGCCAATGCGAGGGCTCCGGCCAATGTTGGTGCAGAGGAGGTATCCACAAAACACATCGCTGCATGGGAGGAAAATGAGAGAGACAACCAACTCAGCCTCTCTCCTTGAGTAGACTAGAGCTGGACCGGGCTGCCATGTCTGGAGTGCACTACCATACCTCTTGCACACTCGAATGACCTAGAGCTGGAGCTAACTGCTAGATAATAAGGATAATAAGGAAGCCGATGTGTGCTATACTGTGCTGTGCTGTGCTGAAGCTGTCCTGCATCTACACTGTGCCATAAGAACATGCTGTGTCCTATGGAAGCCTGTGCTGCTGGAACCTGATGGCTGTTCACTAGCATCAGACTCACTGTTTGCTGCACGGGATCCACTTCTCTCCATCCTTCCCACAGTTGCCCTTCTCGGTACCCTCAGTGTTGAGCTTCTCGTAGCAGAACTTCTCCGATGCCCCAGCATCTGGCCCGGGGATGTGATGCAGTGGTTAAATGATTTAGACATAGAATCACCAAGACAGGAAGCAACTGGAGGACATTCTAAAGACCCTGATCCAAAGACTTTGGCCTCTAGACCCTGGTCCAGCCGGCTCCTCCATCCTTTAGGCCAGTGTTACCCAATCCGGTCCTGGGAGACCTGCATGCAGTCCATGATTGTGCTCCCTCCCAGCCCCCTGTATGTGGACATACATATAGCAGAGAGCTGGAAGGAAGCAAAAACATGGACTGTCTGTGGGTCCCTGAGGACCAGGTTGGAAAACACTGGGCTAGGCAGGGCTGCTTTCTCTACTCACTTGGGCCCCATACGTATCTGCACTGGCTCTCTCGGTTCTTGCATTCACCACCGTAGCAACGTCCCTGAAACAGCCACAGGCTCATGTTCTATTATCCCTTGTACAACATCACCCCACTCCCCCCACTCTTGTCCTCCATCTCACCTGGTTGAGGTGGCAGGCATAGCCATCCTGCTTGTGAAGGTTGGGGGGGCACTGAGGTGAAGAGGACGATGAGAAACTGCCATCAGCTGTCGTGTCACTCCTATGGTGGCACTATTTCATCTGACAGTATGACATGGGCCGAAGGCACCCCATCTGGATCAACCCACCTGGCCAGAGTCCCCAGTACATGTTTCGGAGATGTCACAGTCATTAACCTCGTAGCGGCAAGTGTTTCCTCGTGGGAAGAACTGCGTGGGGTGGGTCAGGGGCAAGAAAAAGTGGTTATTACATGAGTCTTCTTCAGAATTTACATGGGCATGTCTCTGCCCCCCCACACTTACATGGAGAGCGTATGCTTACCAGGCAGGTATTGTTGCAGCATCGCCCGTCGCTGCAGTGGGCGCCGTTGGCGAGGGAGCACTTCTTACAGCACTGCCTGTAGCAGTCCTGCGACACGCATGCACATGGCACAGGAGACATATGTGAAGATGCATCGTCATCAAGTGAGGCAGGCGCCCGCAGAATCAGATCACCACACATGCAGGAACTCACCGCCCGCAGGCCACAGTCGCATTCCTCCCCCACCTCCACGTAGCCATTGCCGCACTCCGTAGCCTCAAAAAGCTGAAGGGGAAAGCGCAGCATTAGCGAGACATGGCGCTGGCATAGAGCAAAGGGTGTCAGACACCGACAGGATTCATGGTGCCCATGTGTTTCTTTTAATGACAGCAGTGGCGATTCAACCCACAATGCACTGCGGTTATAGCGAGTGTGACGTCAGCTGACAAAGTCCGATTGCGGATGTTTGTCTTGACCTGCAAATACATTAACTGTTAGGCTTTAAAGGTGATAGCTGATAGCTTAAAATAGTGATAGTTTTAAAGCAGAAAATCCTGTTGTGAAACGTATTTATCACCCTGCTATTCAGGTGGTTGACGCTCGTGCTCTGTCCGCTGGTGGGAGTGTGCTCACCTGTGTGTGCGTGTGTACGTGTCTGTGCGCGCATCGGGGCAGAACTCCGCCATGCGTGATACAGAGAGCAGAGGAGAATTGTAAATGCGTGACCATGTAGAGACAAGAATGACAAGCTGTTGTGTAAATAAGCATAATAGCATAAGGCTATTTAGTTTGTTTAATAAAAGGACAATGTATAGACCTGTTCTATAGGAAAGGTAACCTTAAATGACTTCTGTTGTGATCTGGCACTATATAGAAAACTAAATTAAATAAAATTAACTTGACCTTCAAGGGGGGGCGGGAGGTGCCGTTGGGGGGGAGGAGCGCCCCCCTAATATAATGGTAGGGGAAACACTGGGTGTGGTGGCTGGATAGTGGTATGGAGTACAGGGCATGACCGCTGGGCAGCAGTACGGAGTGAGGGATGTGGTGGCTGGGCAGCGGTACGGAGTGAGGGATGTGGCGGCTGGGCAGCGGTACGGAGTGAGGGATGTGGCGGCTGGGCAGCGGTACGGAGTGAGGGATGTGGCGGCTGGGCAGCGGTACGGAGTGAGTGATGTGGCGGCTGGGCAGCGGTATGGAGTGAGGGATGTGGTGGCTGGGCAGCGGTACGGAGTGAGGGATGTGGCGGCTGGGCAGCGGTATGGAGTGAGGGATGTGGTGGCTGGGAAGCAGTACGGTGTGAGGGATGTGGTGGCTGGGCAGCGGTATGGAGTGAGGGATGTGGTGGCTGGGCAGCGGTATGGAGTGAGGGATGTGGTGGCTGGGCGGCGGCACGGAGTGAGGGATGTGGTGGCTAGGCAGCAGTATGGAATGAGGGATGTGGTGGCTGGGCAGCGGTATGGAGTGAGGGATGTGGTGGCTGGGCAGCAGTACGGAGTGAGGGATGTGGTGGCTGGGCAGCAGTACGGAGTGAGGGATGTGGCGGCTGGGCAGCAGTACGGAGTGAAGGATGTGGTGGCCAGGCTCACCTTGTTGGGTCGGTTGAAAAGGCAAGAGCCGCGCCCCTTCAGCAGGAACTCCTTGTAATCGGAGATGCTGCACTTGGAGAACCTACGCGGGTGCTGGATGCTTAGTGAGGAAAGAGGAGAAAAGGCATCAGAGCAGCAGGACAAGGTGCTACACAGAATGGGGTCAGCCTGCTTACGGGGCACAAGGCAATTATGGGCTCACCAGGACAAGACACTGTGGGGACCTCCACTGGACAAACGGCTTGTTTTTAATAACGGTTGCCATCTGGTTCTGAATTTTGAGAGGTTTGGGTTGTGTTTCCTTAACTATGTAAAAAAGTCTGGTCAATTACAGCAAAACAAAATATATGCATGTAAATGACCAAGTGCCCGATTTTGAATGGAAGCATCAAGTGCCTTTGGAAAAATGGCATATGTGGAAAGGAGCATGTGACCACAAAGGCTCGCCGCTTCTGTACAACAGGTTCATTGGCCCAGGGACGTGTGCAGAAGCTGAGCATTACCCTGTGTCCTCCATGATGCAGCCCACCCAGGAGTCCACACAGCCACAATCCTCTGCCGGGGAGAGAGGAAGACAGACTGAGAAGCATACTCCCAGGCATGCCAATGGACCACTCAGTTTAGTATGTGACCAACACTTTTAGCTAGCAGGTCCATTGAGGGACGTGCAAGTCATTAAAGGAAAGTCTGCAGCAGCTGAAAAGGTCCATTTTTATTCCAAATGAACCATAAACAAACAAACAATACTGTATATAACTGGACTCCGGAAATGATGAATGAGTCTGTGTGTATTTCAAAACCAGAATCCAGAATACTTTTACCATCATGGAGAAAATTTCTTATAATTACAGACTGCACAGTGCACAAACGCACTAAAAGACAAAGATAAACAATACACAGCACCACATTCAACAATCTCTATGCAAAAATAAATACACATACCATATAGAGATGGAAATAAATGAGTGAATATGAAAATAACTACAGTACTGTGGTTGAAGATGATAAAATAAAATACATAAATAAATACAAGTCAGTCCTGCTACCACACAATGCAAATTTGGTCTGATGTGAATGAATGGAATCGCATTTGTATTTGCGCCATTTTTAGTTGGAGGGAAAAGCAATATGCGAAGTACGACGCAGTATGGTCTTAGTGAGACACACTACTTACACACAAAAAATAGCAACATTTTTTAATGCACTTACTTTTGCTTTCCGTAGACTGTCTGTAGCCATGTTGCCTTCAGTGCCCCTCTGCACACTGTAATCTGGTTGTGTTTGTGCTGTGTGTACGCCCTGGCGCACTACTACCGACTGATAATGGGCAAAAGGATGCTTCGTGAACCATTTGCTGTATTTTCTGACCCCACTAGATGTGGCTCTCTGTCCAAAAAAGTGCCCCCCCCCAAAGTAAGCGAAGAGCACCATCTAGTGGGGTCAGAAAATACAGCAAATGGTTCATGGAGTCATTTCGGCCATCACTACTCCCAGTTCATCGGCATGTTCGGTTGATGCAGTTAATAGGCAGTTAATAGACTCATAAGACCCATCGGAGATGTTCATGATATATTTTATCAATGTATTATTATTATTATGTCTTAATTAAAATTAATATAATTATCGGCCACTGGTATTAGTTTTTATCACTTATTTCATTTTGTTTGGCATTTTGGCTACGTTTTGAAGTAGCATTCCCCAGCCCTAATTTTCCTACTGGATATGAGTATTTTAGTATGTGATTTTAATGAACTCGAGGTTTTGCAGAAATGGATTAGTCACGGTGTAACAGGACTGACTGTAGACAGATATTGTTAAAATTGGGTAGTATTGCACAAGTGCCCTTAGTGACTCGGGAGCTCTACAGTTTGTGTGTTTGTGCAAAGTGCATGTGCAGCTGTGCGGGATGGACATGTGCGGCTGTGTGGGACGGATGAGGCAGGCACATACTTCTCTTGATGGCTGGGTCCCACTGGATGCCCAGGTTCTGGGCCAGGCTTTGCAAAAGCGAGGCAGCCATTGTCCATGTATTGCCGTACTGCGGAGGGAGAGCACCAGATGTTGTACGCTTCTGTCGACTCAGATGGGTACAATGGCCTGTGGAGATGGGGAGACTGACCTCGTTGACACCGACTCCCCGGCTCGATGAACATACACCTGCAAAGTAGGCGGCGCTGCTTCTGCGGTAGTGAAATGTCACATTGCTGTTGGCAACAGAGACAAATATCAGCCATCTTAGCAATTAGAACCAATCAGTATTATTTATTTAGTTTTTCTGAAGCCTTCTATGTAGAACAATGCATGTCATACAAATCAGACTTGAACCCAGAACTCTGACCCAAAATCTTCATAATGAATCTTTGAAATGTTCAATGACATGATGAAAAAGCGAATCAAATTGGTGGTAGGAGGGAGGCAGGGACCTACGAGAAGAGCTGCACCACATCTGCATGCTGCTTGATGCTCTGCTGCCGGTACTTGGCAAAGTCCCGCAGCATCTCTAAGGGCCGCACGCTTATGGGAATCTGGTCCCGTTCAGTCCAGATCTCCATGCCGACCAGAACCACTCGTGTCTGCAGCTGATCCTTGAAAATCTGAGATTGGAAGTAGAGGGACAGGGCCATTGGCAGGCAGAGCAAAGAGGTGGAAAAGGGCGCTAGGGTTAGGTCAATGCATACAGAAGCACACAGCACAGGGGACAGAGGGGCAGGGGAAGACAAGGAGCCATGGTTAGACATACACCATGACTGCACAGAACAGGAAGCACGTGGCAGCAGGAAACATCAGAGGATGCCTAAGGGCAGGTTGGGGGCCTCACCCAGATGTGGAAAACATGTAGGGGTCACCACTTCCTGATTGAGGTAGAGGCAGAAATGTTCTCTCTCACTGGCATTCTCTTTACAGAGAGGGATCCTAACCCCAACCCCTAACCCTAACCATAGCCCCTAACCCTAACCCTCTCTTTACAGAAAGGGATCCTAACCCTAACCATAATCCTCTCTTTACAGAGAGGGATCCTAACCCTAACCACTTCCTTGTGGAGGTACAGACAGGATGGGATCCTAACCCTAAGTGGAGGTCCAACCATAACCATAGGCTAACCCTAACCCTAAGTGAAGGTCCAACCCTAACCCTTGGCTAACCCTAACCCCTAACCCTAACCACCTCCTTGTGGAGAGGCAGACAGGACGGGATCCTAACCCTAACCATCTCCTTTTGGAGGTGCAGACAGGACGGGATCCTAACCCTAACCATCTCCTTTTGGAGGTGCAGACAGGATGAGATCCTAACCCTAACCATCTCTTTTTGGAGGTGCAGACAGGACGGGATCCTAACCCTAACCATCTCCTTTTGGAGGTGCAGACAGGATGGGATCCTAACCCTAACCCTAGCACACGTTTTTGCAGGCACTGACATCTTTCCCCATGCAGTCCGCCATTTTCCCCAGGCTACTTACACCATCCACCAGATTGACCACGGATTTGGCAAAGTTCTTGGTGTGTTGCTTAGTCTTGTGTCTCTTATACTATAGGACAGGGGGAGAGAAGACATGAGAGTGAAAGTGGCAGCTCACAATTTTGCATCATTTTCCTTAAAGACCTCAGAAACATGCCAGATATTTCCAGGGTCTATGTCCCTTCCTCTTGTATTTCAATGATACTGCAAAACTCACAAAATAAAGATAACGTCTGCACTGTGGCTACAGCTGTGAGTACAGAATTATGCTGGTGCCATGACTGCCTTCATTTGACAGGATGGGAGTGGGACATGGGCGACAGGAAAGACAAGTTCCAAACTGTTGGGTGACAGAAACTGAAGATGGCTGTGTTTGCAATTATTACTGTAAATTATCAAGTGATAACAAGATCATCCACCTCACTCTCTCGAGATAATAAAGCTTGTTTTCTTGAAATAACGTGATAACAGATCTCATTTTCTTGAAATATCAATTTTCTCTAAACAATTACAAGGACAAACATACTGTGGTGTCATGGGGCCGTCACACCAAGCGTGCTTCTACTTTTACATGTACTGTAACCAGAGGTGGAGAGCTCAAGTCCAGAGAGTACAAATCCAGACCAGGATTTTGTTTCAACCAACCAGCTGAGTACTCTGTGACTTAATGTGTGCATCGATGTACTAAAAGCTGAAATGAAGTGTGGTGTTTGACCGTGATGTGCAGGTCATGGGAAATGCTGTCATTTCACTGCACACGACACCTATAATAAAATCAGCGAAAAACCTTCAAAGCCACATTTAAATCTACACACACTGTCTGAATCCTTGGAGGTTATTCCACTGATCCAAAGGCTCTGTGCTGCACACTGATCCATCTACACTGTGGCAGGCACACAGACCAACCCATAGATTTCAATGTAAACTGTATATAACCTGCAAGTCCATTTAAAAAGCGTAGCTCACGCTGCCGCACTGCCAAATTATGTCGTTATTTTGAGAAAACAGACTTTATTTTAGGCTGGGTATTGGCACAGAGGCCCCAATTCGATTAGATTCTGATTCACAAGCTAATGATTCAATTCGATTCGATTCAATATTGATTCAATAGGAATGAGATATGAAATACTACACAGTGACTTTCCATATTTGTAAAGATGTTTACAAATCTCTAAATGGATCACAAATTTACGAATGCAGAGTCACTGGAAACAACTTCTGAAAACCACTAAAGAAATGGCCAAAGGCTTGTATATCAAATTGCTTTATTTGAGCAACAAAGGGGTATGGTTCCCTAAAAAAACAAAAGCAACCGGTCTCTTTCAAAGCACAAAAAAGACTAAAAAGAAAAGCTGAAAATAAAAATGCACAAGTCTAAAACTCACACACAATGTTTCAGAAAGGCTTTAACTTAAAGATGGGTCAAAACATAAATTAGTTTGTGATTTTTTGCATGAAGAGAAGGTCCACATGCATGCTCAGGCAGAAAAGCATAACACCTGCACTAGTTAGGGTGTTAAATGGTTATGTAGGTTTGTCGTGTTAAGTAAAATTCAAGCCACAAATAGCTGAAACTGGGCAAAGTCTTACTGAATAAATCTTCCCTGAACACTAACAACATTTTCTAATCAAATGTAACATTTTCTATCCATTTAAAATCATTTTCTGCTCGAAAAAACATATGAATATTGTATATTGTTTCATAAAGGTTGCCAGGGGAAATGTGCCTTCCTGTTTATTTGCACCCACCTCTCAAAATATGCTGACATCAGTCAGGGTCCTTTGTCCCTAAACTTCCATGTGTAAATGGGGCAATGTTTGCCTAATTTAGCTTGTTTTGTGGATTAAGAACGATAATAGATTTTGATCAAAGTGGCAGTGGAGGCAATAAGGGTGAAAAAAGAGATCAAGTGAGCAAACTTCTAATGTTTTTACTTAATTTTGGTAATATTCTGCAAAACTGACTTAGGGAGATGACATAATGAGAGAAACTGGGATGTTTACAAGCGCAGCACTTTATGTAAAAATACAGACACTTCACCAAAATGCATCTTAATTTCTTATATAGCTTTTAATCTGCTGCATAAGGCAGACCACTAAAAGAAGTCTTATGGCAGGGGTCCCCAGTTCCAGTCCTGCAGGGCCAGAATCCAGCACAGTTTGCACATTTCTCCTCAAACACATCTAGTAAACTTGGTAATCAGCTGATTAGGATGCATTTGAGCAGGCTGTAAACTGCATTGGGGAACTCTGTCTTAGGGAGTCTGCATGATCTGAAAGATGATGAAAGTGCAGGCTTGTAGAATCACCACTAGGGGGCACCCACCATGTTGTGATCGGCGACTATCATGAGCTCCAGAAACTTCATCTCCTCAAAGACGCTGCGGGGCATCTGTGAGGAGACAGGCAGGTTCAGGCTGCCTATATAGCGATGGGGCCAACAGTTTTGAGCAAGAGAGAGAGAGAGTGACAGACAGCGTGACCCTGCAGGGGCTGTGTGTTTGTTAAAGACTAATTGAGCTTTTGTGAATTAAACAAATACGGGGGCTGAAATGTGTTTGCATGCATGGAAATAGAATGATTTTATTTTAGGAAGTGTAACCGAGGACACTATCTGTAGGAAACAATTCAGAAAAACATACAAACATCACCAATCTGGGGCAAAGGGCACAGAGAGGAAACCAGCCAAGCATACAAAACTGTGGTAGAAGGACACGGTTAACAGCAGTGCTGTTACTGCTGATTCAGGAAAATAAGAGCATGAATGTAAATGGGATGGGGGCGGCTTACAGCAGCACAAAGCGCACAGTGGGCCTGGAAAGAGAGTCCGGGTATGGTAGTTATGGGCCAGTCCTTGGATGAATGCAGGTCAGTACTGGATCATATTTTAAGATGATGTTGGTAGTATATATGTCCAAAATGTGTGGTGATATTTATGTTCCTAAGATGAGGGTAAGTTTCAGGGCACAGTAATACAGGTCATACGGGTTTGGTGGAGCATGTGAACCAGCATGGTAGATGGGAGGGAAAGACTGGGTAGATACCCACAGCACGTTTCTTCCTGTGTCTCAGCCAGGACATCTCTGTGAGCGAGGAGAGGAGTGGAGAGAGAGTGGCTGCCGTTAACGGAGAGGAACGTCTTTAAGCGCATGGAGAGTGCATTACCAGCATAAGGGCATGACGGGTCACATTGGAGTGGACCCAGCACTTACTGAGGCTGTCTGGGTCGTGGGCCCACTGCAGCGTGTGCGTGCGGTAGAGGTTGTGGGGCCGGGCAGCCATATCCTGAGGGTGAAAGGTCAGTGGTCAATTCAGGTAGAAAAAGGCAAAGATTTGCACAGCTAACTAGCAGAGTCATAAGTCAGCCATCTGCCCTGTATATGTTAGCTTCCTAAATCAATAAAAAGCAAAGAGTCTTAAAGCATTTCTTCTAAACAATGATGCTTAAGGCATGACCTATTTACATTTCTTGTAATTTAGTAATAGAAACAACATGGAATCCAGAATATGGTTCATATAGTTTAATTTAAATAATGCTGCTGTTAAATAATCCAGAATTTCCATTCCTTTATATATTTGTATGTGTGTTCTTTATGCCACAGAGATTTTCCAAGACACATAAATCTATGATTAAATGGCACTTACTATGAGATGGGTCTGTTGTAAGGGTTCTATACTGTAGACATAGTTTCCATCATCAAACATTCCACTGTCAAGCAATGTAGGGGATGTCATGAAAGATAAGAGAAAAGAAGAGTAAAAGAGATATAAAAAT
This sequence comes from Cryptomyrus ogoouensis, assembly GCA_025773925.1. Lineage (NCBI taxonomy): Eukaryota > Metazoa > Chordata > Actinopteri > Osteoglossiformes > Mormyridae > Cryptomyrus > Cryptomyrus ogoouensis. The sequence continues at coordinate 41,766,731 of JAOYFF010000001.1, read as the reverse complement.
CTTTAAATTGAGTGTGAATCTTTAGCGCGAATTTGATGGTATAAAGAACAGATGTGTCCCTGTTGAGCACAAAAGTGATATCGGGAGATGACATCATCATCCAGGGTGGATGTCATTGGAAGTTTCGGGCTTTGAAAATCACATAAACAAAGCTTTCCACACCACCATGACACACATCCAAAAACACAAAATTGCAAATGTGCTGGTACAGAGGGTCTGATAAAGAGTGTTTGGTACAGAGTGTCTGGTACAGAGTGTCTGGTAGGGAGTATCTGGGAGGGAGTGTCTGGTAAGGAGTGTCTGGTACGGAGTGTCTGGTAGGGAGTGTCTGGTACAGATTATCTGGTAGGGAGTGTCTGGTACAGAGTGTCTGGTAAGGAGTGTCTGGTACAGAGTGTCTGGTACAGAGTGTCTGGTAAGGAGTGTCTGGTACAGAGTGTCTGGTAAGGAGTGTCTGATGATCTCTACTGATTTCTCTATTGATTTCTGCTGATTCCTTCCACCTGCCTCTTATTCCCTGTGATTTATATAAGTACATTCAGTTTTCTTTCTTGCCAAACAGCAAACTGCTGTCAGCTGCAGTGACATGGAATCCTGTCAGCATCTTTGTGGTTTGGTTTTACTCTTTAATTTCCCCTTGAAACAGAAACAGCATTTTCTCCCTCCCCACCCCCGAGAAAATGGTGTCTTTACTTTTGTACTGTAGTAACTGTCTCATTCTGTTCCTGTTCCCTAATGTGGGTATAAATGACAACTACTAGGACACAAATCTTAAACCTCATGTTCTCGGGATATGGTTGACTGGAATTTTATCATGTCACACACAACCACTCACTTACACATACATCACAAAATCATTAATTGTGGTGAAATTACCTTCAGTTTTGAGACCTTCTCAATAGCATACACCCATAAACACACAAAGAGAGCACGGGACTCACTGCAGCCCGTTGCAGGTGGAAAGGGCAACGCGAGAGTCCTTGACCCCCCTGACATGTCCGTGGTAATAGCAGTGCTCACCGCCCTGCAGGGAGACAGTGGAATCACACATATTTCTGTACAATCAATTAGCACAGTGTTTCAGGATGTGTCCATCGATAAATGTTGTTTACAATGTCTGAAGTGTGCTCTCCTTAAAGCCTACCAACATCTCTTATCCTTCTTTGGTCACATGACACAGCCTGGCTACAATTAGGGTTGGGCCACTAATTGCATGGGACACCCAAATTGGTTGGTCACACCCCCTTCTGCTCCCCCCACCCTGCGCCACTGCTGTGGTCTGGGGCTCTTCCGTGTCACATCACCCCCTTTCCCAGAAGGCAACGGCAGGACAAACACAGTCCTGCTGAATAAGTGCCTTGGTACCCCCCCGCGCCGTCCCCACCATCGTCCCCTTTCCTGACTAAAGATCAGTGCAAGCATCATCAAAGCCCAGGGAGCACCGGCAATGTCATGGAAACGCTCCATTCTGAGACGAAACCCAATGCAGTTTCCGTAGTGTTGTAAGTGTGGCTTCATTATTATTTAACACAAATCACCATAAAGATCACAGCCGCTCTCTGCAGGCCCTTAAAGCACTCGCATTTATAATCCTGCCAGTCTCTCCCTTCAGATCGAGCGCCCAGTTTTACGCACTGGACGTAGCCACACACAGCATTTGCGTGAACTCTGTGAGAGCAGGAATGTGGGCTCTTTGTGAGTCATGCCGACATGCTGATTTTGGAACAATGATGTTTCCAGATGTTTTCCAGAGCAGCTGTATTGGATTGAGAGAGAGATGGGCAGTATGAAGACAGAGCCAGAGGTCCAGATCCGGAAGGGTGGACAGTTATGGTCACCCTGACAGTGGTATTTGCATTGCAAACCACAACTGAAACAAACAGTCATAAACTAAAATAATATGATTCTTTGTATTCAAACATATCCTGTCCAAATAACCAATTACTTACACCAGCCCTGGAGTCGGGCCCTCGTGAGATTGCAGAAATTAGGCCATTTAATTTAATTAGGCCACAAATATAATACATTCGGTTTGCACTATCCCAGAACAAAATCAGAAATGAACTGGGATCAGACACTAAACATGGCAAGGTACTGGTACTGACTGTTTTAATACTGGCTGCCAGCTACTTCGTGACATTAAGTCAATAAAAACATCTACATGTGGTCACCAGCTCAGCTCCACAACTCCATCCTGTTCAGGAATCAGAGAGAAGAAGAACAAGGCCTTTTCAGTTCCTGCCACCTTTGCTGCAAACAGTTGCAGGGCTGAAGGTCTTACCTTTGACAGCACAGGCTTGCCACCATCTTCATAGTGTATCTCCACGTAATCCGAAGCTAGCAGGTCACTGGAGGGCGCAAAAGGCAAATCAGTTCATTCTGCCATTTTGTCTTGGCCTCACCCGTAATTCTCTTCTCTGTTTTTGGGAAGGAGGGGTAAGACAGCCAAGTCACGCAGGCTAGCGTGGCAGTGGACAGGGCTATTGTCAAAACCACGGTCCAGTTCACAAGACACACGTAGTTCTGTTTTACATCCCCTGTAATTTGAGTTCAGTGAGTCAGTAAGTGGTCCGAAAGGCAAAAAATGATGGTGATATGGTGATGGTGATTGGTCATGTTTCACCAAAAAGTGATGGTCAGATCTCAGAGGATTGGTCACGTTTCACAAAAAAGTGATGGTGAGATCTCAGGGGATTGGTCACGTTTCACCAAAAAGTGATGGTCAGATCCCAACATGGAAGGGCCTGAAGGATAACTGAGTGATGCCTGTTGGTTGATTGGACTGGACCTTGCTGGCCAGACCTAATGATCACAACTAAAAAACAGAGGCTGTAGGTCAGTGTTAGGGAAATATGGACAGATAGCTGAGCATCAGTGAGAGCCGGATGGAATTCCGGGATTAATTAAAAAGATAAAGGAAAATATGACCTAACCTGTTGTCTACATCTGAATAATCTATTGTTGTGGCGCCAACATTTTAAACAACTGGGGGAAATGGCTGCTGCCCATTGTGCTCATGGCTAGTGTTGGGTTTACAGACCTCAGCCTCTGAACTCCTGACCTCCTGATATTGTAATAACATGAATGGTCAAAGTGAGGAGTCTGGGTTTCTACTAACAATTACTTACTGCACCATTCCTGTCCCTGCTAATGGTTTTGTTCTATTTTGCTTCACCCACAGCAAAGAGGATCCTGAGTTTGACAAATGTTCCCTTTTCGGTTAAACCCTCCCTTTCCTTGACCCCACAGGCTCAGGAAGAGGACACTCACGCCCATAATAAAGCATCTGTCCCAACCCAATCCCCGTGTCACATATTCATGTAAATTAAGAAGATAATTTAAGTGTGAAACTAGAATGAAAATGAGTCTAGTAATGAAGGAAATGAACTGTGGGATTGACGACCATGTGCTGTCAATCATTGACATGTTTAACAGAGTAACTAAGGGGAAATTGGTTAAACCAGCACTTTCTGAGACTCCTGAAACTTTGGGAGTTATCTTGAGGGAAACCCGACACATGACGATAACGTTCCTTTTGGCGTTTATCCTTTGTGGTTAGTACATGTCAGTCCTGACCTGACGTAGCCGATGGTGGCAGCTCCGGGCACTGAGAGCCCACTGAGCGCAGCGGGGAGAGGAACTGGGCCGAATCTTTGAAATGAGGGACTATTTTTAACCCAATGGTGTGGCAAGAAGAAACTGAGTTTGACGCTGCAGTGTGCGTGTATGTGGGGGTGTGTGTGAGAGAGAGAGAAGGAAGCAGGCAGCAGCAATGCAGAATAACGCTGCAGTGTGTTTGGGGGGGAAGGGCCGGGTGTGAGGGTGCCTGGGGTGGGGGGCAGCGAGGGAAGTGAGGAAGAGACTGCAGTAGGAAGCAGAGTGGAGACATGGTGTCTATCTGCTATAGAAAAGCAGGGCAGACTGTGGGTACACACTGAGTTTCAGGGGGAGTGATTGGGGGGGACTTTGGGGGGGGGGCTGCTGCAATGAAATCCATGTCTGCAGGGGCGTGGCGCAATGCAGAAAGCTGCACTGTGGACCCTTGAAATTAGCTTTCTGGGTCTACAGCCAGACTAAACTGGAATAAAGAGCCCCTATTAACACAGCGACCGAATTTCAGTGGCACATTCAGGTGAGGCGACTTCGAACACCATGTGGATCAACGCCACAGACAACATTCTGTTCAGTGACACAAGGCACTAACTTGCCTGGTCCCCACTGGTGTAAACCGCTTATAGACCTCCCCCCAAGCCTGCATCGGCCCAGGTCTGGTCCCCCAGTACAGCTTCTGACCATGTCCTCATCGGATCGAACCTGCCAATGACACCTTCAGTACATTGCGAACAATTCTGAACTGCATCCTTCTCAAATCATTCATGTGCTGTATCACCACTTTAAAAACAGGCATTTTCACGGGCAAAAGAGAAACATAACCTTACCTTCCTAATCTGACAAACAAATTGAAAAAGGACTAACATGAGTTGCTATACATTAATATAGAACCTTTCTAATGAAAAAATGGCGTCCACCTTCCCCAGACAACCAGAAAAAAATAAGGAAAAAAATAGGTGTGAATAGCTAGGAAACATACACCCATGTTTCATGCGCTGCTATGTGCCATTGCTACAAAAAACAAGGGGAAAAAACTTTCTCAGGAAGCCTCAGACACCCATTGTTAAAAACCAACAAGCATCTAGCACCAAAAGACCAGTTTTCCTGTAAGGAGCCATATATGCTGTATCCTCTATTGCCTGACAACCGTCCCATCAGTGCCATAGGAAGCAACGGAAGCAGACACATGACAATGAAAAGACATAGAGACAAAGTGAGCGAGAGACGGGGAGGGACGTCGCTCTGGCCGCCACCCTGCCTGCTGCCGCTTCACCTGAAGACGTTTTTCTCTTTAGCACATTGGGAGGGAATTGTTCTGCACCTGGGATAACAGTAACGTCCCGGCTACATCTGAACAAAATCAGCACGAGCGCAGAGAAACGCAGCAGTAATGCCCCCATGGGTCTGTAGGAGCTTAGCTACTCATCTGGTTGGGATAATAATCGCCCTCCTTCCCGCCATCTACGCAGACAAGGCAGTCACGATCACATCTTCTAAGTTTATATCAATGAAGACGTTATTGCTTGAGTGGCGCAGATCATTAATGTGACACTTGAATTGACAAACCAGTGAATTGCGTGAGAAAGGGTACAACGGAGTGCCTTTGCACAGATCAAGGTTGGGCTTCTAGGCTATTCTGGGGCGTGGCAGGTCCACAGACAGATGGCCTATCGACATCATAGCCAATTTCATCTTGTCTCATAGACAGTCATGATGAAAATGTTGCAAAAGGCTAAACACTGTGTTTAGGCAGTTTAGGGAAACACAGACGAACACCGAGCTGTTTGGACGTATTGGGATGGTCCACCATGATTTTGGTGAGTGTAAAGATTGGGGCAATTAACTGAACTGAAAGAAGCAGAAACATCAAAAAATTCATTGTAGATCTGATGGTCCAACAGCTGCACCAATCTGGCCCAGTGAAATCACCAGACGTTTTGTTTCTTGTGCGATGCCTCGCCAGCTTAAAGTGTGGCCTCTTGCATCGCTGCTTGTGGGACTTTGGGTCTTCATAGGATTCAGACTGGATAACTGGCTTAAAATGCTACTAAAAATGTTCTGCTTTTCCTGTCCCATGAGCTACTGTCTGATGTGTTACATGCACAGTTCATTTTGGGTCGAAGTCCTGCTTCTCACCAACCTGACGGCTGCCACATTTGCCGGCTGTCAGATACAATGTAATGTGTGACACGAGTGATAAGGTCCTTGTTTCTCAGAACTCAGTACTCAGTACTCAATACTCAGTACTCCCTCCGCCATACTGATGAATTAGTGACTTACGACTGTTGCCTTTTTCATCACTGTGATGCATGTTTGTTTTGGTCTCCTCCATTCGCATAACACTCTTATATAATTACTGCGGCTAACCCTGTAGTACTACTTTGAAAACCTCTGTTTTTTTTCTTGGAATCCGGTTTTGTATCACATATTCAGAATTATTTTGAACTTCACTAACACCAATTCTGGTTATTTTTATTCACACATAGACACATTTTTCTGTCACACACTGATATTCTTGTTTTCTCTTTTGATTACAGGTCCTTGGCCTGTCCCCAGCTGTCTACCTTTTCTGCTAGACTGTTAGGGTTTCATGTTTGACTCAAGTCAAAGATTTCAAACGCGGTTTCAAAACAAGGCACAGGTCTGTAATGTGTGCCAAACCGATTGTGAAAAATAAAATGCTTGGACAATCAGGAACACCCATGAAGTCATTTGTCCTGATATTTATGCTCTTTTTAAATGTGTGCTTGGACACAAATTGTGCTACTGTTGTATAATGATAAATAGGTATTTGTAGAATTACCCATAATTAAAAGGGATATTCTTTACATTTGTCTGCCATTTATATTTTGGTTATAAACCCAGATTTCTTGAGCATGACTCATTTATCTTAATCTCCCAGTACTTTTGGAGGGTGTCATACGTTAAACAGTACTTACTTGTTCAATGTGAGATCCAGTATGAATCTGGAGCCAAAGGCCTCTAACTTAAAACTGGCTTGAGCGAGGTACACCACCTGCAGATGCAATAGCGAAGTTTAGATGATGGTGCAATGCTGCACAGGACCACACAAGCAGAGCACAGAGGCCAGTCAGCATGGGTATAATGCTCACACTGATCTGCTGCATAAGCTAGATTTATGAGGCATCCTACAACCAAAATCAGATCAATAATTTCTCCAGGAAATCACCCGGGGCCCATCGGCTGGATGAACGTTACTCTAACGCAGCACTCACTGGGGTATCGAAGTGCAGGGTGCATCATATCTGAAGATATAATGACCTCTTCCCCTTTAATGAGTTTAAGTGTGGTGTATTTCAGTGCAGTCTATGAGGAACGGTGGTCCCAGGGTGTGTTTCCTGGAGTCTGACAGGAAATGAGAGAGTCTGACACTGAAGCAGGTGATTAGTACTGCCGTGAGGGCAAGGGCTTTATCTATCAACCCTCACAGCTCACCGTGGCACATTAACCAAGGCAGCTCCGGCCTTATTCCCACAAACCAAGTAAAATGGGACATGTGGGATAGGAATACATCAGGGTAAATGAATGAGGATTCCACTTCAATGAGTTGTAATACAGTCTGCAGACCTGTGTCATACAGACTGGAGACATGTGCAATACAGACTGGAATCCTGTGTCACACAGACGGGAGACCTGTGCAATACAGACTGGAGACCTGTGTCATACTGACTGGAGACCTGTGTCACACAGACTGGAGTCCTGTGCAATACAGATTGGAGACCTGTATCATACAGACTGGAGACCTGTGCAATACAGACTGGAGACCTGTGTCTCAACAACTTGAGTCCTGTGACACACAGACTGGAGACCTGTGCAATACAGACTGGAGACCTATGTCACACAGACTGGAATCCTGTGTCACACTGACTGGAGACCTGTGTCACACAGACTGGAGACCTGTGCAATACAGACTGGAGACCTGCGCAATACAGACTGGAGACCTGCGCAATACAGACTGGAGACCTATGTCACACAGACTGGAATCCTGTGTCACACAGACTGGAGACCTGTGCAATACAGACTGGAGACCTGTGTCACACAGACTGGAGACCTGCGCAATACAGACTGGAGACCTGTGTCACACTGGCTGGAGACCTGTGTCATACAGACTGGAGACCTGTGTCACAGTGACTGGAGACCTGTGTCATAATGACTGGAGTCCTGTGTCACACCGACTGGAGACCTGTGCAGTACAGACTGGAGACTTGTTCAATACAGACTGGAGACCTGTGTCACACAGACTGGAGACCAGTGCAATACGGATTGGAGACCTGTGTCACACAGATTGGAGGCCTGTGTCACACAGACTGGAGACCTGTGTCATACAGACTGGAAACCTGTGTCATACAGACAAAGTGTGGTCAACAGGTCTGGACTGGCTGTCTGGCATATCAGGTTTTTTTGTTGCCTGACAAAATTTATCAAGAGGCACACCTACCCAGCCCTGGGTAATTCATCATAGGGACCCCCTGCTTGGCAAAATTTATCGTAGGGGACTCCAAAGTCCAGGGCTGATTTTAATCCCAGTCCAGCCCTGGTGGTCAGCCTTTATCATCTCAGGATATATGTTGCCGGTGAAACATCACCTGATTCTCTCCATCCTGGTTCCGAGTCTTAGTATCCAGGTCATGGTAAGTGCTCTCTGAATCCTCGTTCAGGTAATAGATGAGCCTGGAAGGATAGGTGACCTCACGGTCTTCCCTGTGTCGCGTTGAGTTGTCACTGCTTACGCCAGGCGACGTTGCAGCCTTCAGAAATTCATTCTCTACTGCGCTGGTAACTGCGGGGAGAATCGCAAACAAAACAGTTGCAGAGAACCCGCACACCAGTAAGGAAAAGAAAAATAAGACTGTTAAATTATATATAGACCATGAGGAATGAAGAGGATGAGATAAGAAAGCATGAGTCTACAGGCACATCCTTCAGCAAATCGCAAATATATTGCAGTACACAGGCATTTCATGTGGACCACGTACCTAAAACATATTCATAGCATGTATGCACATAAATATGGTACCGTTAAGAAAGTCCAGTTAGGATAACGTGAAAAGATTATATTTGCAGACAATTGATATTGCCAGCAAACTCTCTTAAACTTGTCAACGAGAAACCAAGCAGAATCATGTCCAATAAAACTGATGCGTCTTACATTATGTCTCATGAGATAAATTTGCCCTAAAAACGTTATAGACGTCTGATTTAATACCCTATGATTCATGATTCTCGAACATATATTCGTTCACTGTTTAAAACCGTTTCGACGACTTACCGTTAGCTACAGTACTATCTGTCAAAACCTGTTATCTCCATCACTTGCTAATATCTGCGCTTAAGCGACTGAAATCAGGTTGATAAAAAAAAAAAAAGACAGTATATAATTGAACAGCACTACAACAAAATATGCAGAATTGGTCGTATCCAGCCATATCCCACCTGCTGTTAAATAAGCTGTGCATAATAAATAATTTAGACAAAATATCCTCTAAAAGCGCAATAATATCAAAAACAAGACCAAGACATTAAACGATGCCCCCGAAAAATTACG
>JAOYFF010000001.1:41744869-41757389 GCA_025773925.1 Cryptomyrus ogoouensis | reverse complement strand
TATGAAGACAGTATTTAGAAGATCTTTTTTCGGTTCATACGTACCAGTTGATGCTACCGCGATTAGACTCAGCCAGGACACAAGGATGCTTGCGAGAAGACTTGAAACAAATATCAGATACATGATTCATATTTGAATGTTAAAAAATAACGATATTAACGTGGCAAAGCAATGGGGAGGCTGGGGTCCATCGAGGCGGAGCGGGCGCTATTTATTACGGGGATTTCTTCATTTATCCAACGGGAAGACAAGTGGTTCCTACAACGGCGGTAGCAAGGGCTGGAAGGCGGTGGCCAGTTGCGATGCACGAAGGCAGCTCCTGTGATGCAGCGAACGCGCCAGTGCCTCTCCAAACCCCAACCCTACCCGTTTTCGCTCCCTCCCATGCGCGCTCACGGATGAAGCATACGCGCACAGGTGCGCGCCCCTATCAATACACCCGCTCTCTCCCCACCACCTCCTTTATTACCCACGAGCTTTGTGTCACAGCTTCAGGAAGATGCTTGAAAGCATTAAATTTCCGCTTTAAACTCGGAGGTGTGCACACGCAGCTATATGTAGACATATTGAGGCTAACCTGAAATAGCGCACATTTTCAGGGCTCCATCATTCCATGCTTGGGCTGTTGTGGAGTATTGTTGCAAAATCAATTTAAAACGTACTTTGTATGCTGACGAATACTCCTGGATTCCTGTGAGCTGTATTATTAGCCTGTGAGCCCGGTCAGTGTGGCATGGGGAAGCTGAACAGTATTCTGCACCCATTTACGTTTAGGTAAAAGCAGCCAGCCTGCAGGGTGAAAATTGTGCAGATTTATGTGGAAAAACCTGCTGACTGTCACTGCGGTGTTTTGCCTGACCAGGACTGTATGCAGGAGGTAGGAGTTTCAAAATCCCTTTCACAGTGACAGAAAAAAGCTTTTGTGGCGTTGGTTTGCATGGTAGATATGAGACTGACTGCTCATCACCACTGATATACAGAAAAAAATATCAGGCAGTCTCCCCTGTACATGTAGGAGTTAGACTGGAGGCCACTTGTGCATTAAACATGAAGACTATGTGTTTGTACTGTGACACAATCAATCAGCACAAGAAACAAGGATATTTTACATCGTCCCCTAAGTCAGGGGCATCAGAAGCATTTTGAATGTGGCCGTATGTGTGTTCTCATATCGATCAAGTGGAATGGTTTCTTTCACGAAGTAATAGAAACAGCGCTGGGTGAACTAATATTTTATGTGAAATATGGGGGGGGGGGTTCCAAGCTAATAATTATGAAATGTGAGGGGGACACGTCCCCCTCAGATTTAATGGCGGTGACACCCATGCCCTAAGTGATGGGACTGTGTGCCCAGATAAGCTTTCACTTCCGGGTGTGTGGGGCTGTGAGGTGAACGGGAATCATTTCTCAGCACCAGACCAGGCTGCTGCCAGGGGCGGCTGCTGCGGCTGAGCACTGGTCAGCACTGGCAAACGCTGCCAGGGGCGGCTGCTGCGGCTGAGCACTGGTCAGCACTGGCAAACGCTGACAGCGGGATGAAGCTTTGGCAGGAAAAACAGGCTTTAGCAGCATCAACTCCATCAGCAGCGTCTTAGCTGAGCACCTCTTTAAGAAGTTTCTCAAAGCCCCTGTAGATTTATACAATACTGTTTCTAGTGCTGGTGCTTAAGACTTGACACAGCCTTTGATTACATGTGTTAATGCTGTTGCCAGGATAATGAAAAAGTTATTTTGGAAACCAGCGGCTGCAGAAAAAACACAGTATGAGCTGACAATGCGCCAAACCAAGGGTAATGTGTAAGGCTTCGGATGAAAATGTGTGTGTGTCTTAAACTTTTTCAAGAAAGGGTGAAGTCAGTGGGTGCCCCACTGGGAACATCCTATGATGTCACCCTCTCTGTTGCATGTTTGCAATTGATGCCTTCTTGTGTTTCTCAGCAAGGGAAGAAGGGGCCTGTGCTAGCCTGTAGAGACAATGCTGATCATTTAAAAATCTAGAATTAAACTAAATTTACAAAACTTTGAGGAAAAACATTCCTTGCTGACGGAAGAATAACAACTGTAATCAGGGACGTACCTTGAAATTCTGGTCTCCCTGACAAAATGTTACCCTGGGCCTCCCTGTGTCACATCCTCCTCCCCCTCCTATCTGCTCCCTTTCGTGGCCCTAACATGCCACGCCCATCATTCACCCTCCTATCTGCTCCCTGCCGTGGCCCTAACATGCCACGCCCATCATTCACCCTCCTATCTGCTCCCTGCCGTGGCCCTAACATGCCACGCCCATCATTCACCCTCCTATCTGCTCCCTGGCGTGGCCCTAACATGCCACGCCCATCATTCACCCTCCTATCTGCTCCCTGGCATGGCCTTAACATGCCACGCCCATCACTTGGTTGTCATACCTCTTGTCCCTGCCCTCGTGTTAATCACTCCAGCTGCCTCTCGTTTGCTCCATCGTCAGTCCTGTATAAAAGTGCTTCCCAGTGCTGAGTTAGCCAGTCTGGTTATTGACATTGTTCTCTAATGTTGCCTCTGCTCCTCCTCCTGTTCTGATCCCTTGCAATTGTCTTCATTTCCAGTTGTTCTTTTGAGTTTAATAAAACCCCTTTTGCTTGGCCATAATGCCTGCCTCCGTGTCCTTGATCCCCTCAGACACGACACCCTGCCCAGTTTTACATTTAATATTACATATTCATGGGCCCCAGTCGAGTGCTTGCCCCCCAGGACCTGCCAGGGTATCCATGACCTCCCAATGCCCCTCAATGTAACTGTTCTAGCTGTTTAAAGCTTTCTCTGTCAAACATCAGTGCAATCTTGAGAAAAAAAGAAAGATATTTTTTCTTCCTTCCTTTTTTATTCCCTCCTTTTTTCATGATGGCCAATCATTACATCATAACTACACTGGCCTGAAATTCCCTGTAGGGGAAGTGAAGTGAATTAGCCCCCTCTTAAACATTTTTGGGGCGCAAACCATCCATAGCACAGCCCCCCCATAAGCAACACTCTGCCATGCGTGCCCATCTCCTGCTCCATGCATGGCAACAGAGAAGCCTGAATGTCCTAATATAACCCCTTCCATAGGGCTAGAACCTGTTTGTCAGGGAAATAGTGCAGAACAACTGTCTGAGTTACAGAAGCCTGACTTCTGTTTCTGAGGAAAAATATATGTAATGTGATACGGCCTCAATACTGTTATTAAGTGGGGTCAGAAACAAAAAACTCCACCTTTATGTTCTTTTGTACAAAGTTTCAAGTTTTATTGTCACATGTGGTCCAAGGAACACAGTGAAACTCTTATGCTACTGTTGCAAAGTTGGGCATCAGGAGAATAGGACAAACAGCAGCAAATACAAGACAGGAGAGTGTAGGACAAACAGCAGTGCAGTATAAGACAAGACAGTGAAAGATAAAACAAGCAAGTAAGATGATAAAAAGTGCAATGGGACCTCTGCTATATCATGGTATGCTAAGTCAGGGTGAGAATTCAAACTGGCTGTACAAATAAAGCTTGGCTGTAATAAAAAAAACTAGATGCACAGAGTCCCCCCGTAGACTACGAAGCACTAATTAAAAAAATTACTTGAACATAACTTGCAGAGATCTGCAGGACACACACACACACACACACACACACACACAGTTTAACCACCTGTTGACATTTGAACAACAGTTGGATTTCTCAGATTTTGGTGGAAGGCTTGTACAGAAATTGAAATTAATTGTATTCATAAATTGGTAGCAGTAGGCCCTACTTCACTGCTAGTTTAACCAAATAACAGTTATACTCTAATACTATACAGCGATTAAATTCACAATACTGAGATATTCAGCTCTATTGCTTTAATACCACAGCCCACAAAATGTAAAGTTTGAAAATCCCAAATTGCAGTAACCAAGCTTTCCATTCCTTGCTCCCTTCTCCATCCATCTTCTGACCACGTACCCTGATCAGGGGGCCTGCAGCTTATCCCAGGCAGTGATCATGAGATATAATGTCCCTAAATCAACTCATTCTAAGGCCGCTTTCTTTCGACCACACCTGCCCCCCAGTTCAGCATAATGTCACTATTTTATCCCTTTTTCACAACCTAATGTTGGTGGATAGCAACGGGACATTAAAGAGAAGCTATCTCTACAAAGAGCGATATCCACGGTATCCTGTCCATCACCCAGCAGCTGGAGCCCCTCCCCTCCCCCCCGATCGGTGACGCCGGCCGGAGGGACGAGCTCACCGACCGCTGGACTAGCCATCATTACGGACTGAAAACAACTTAATACTTCAGAGGAGGGTAGCCGGCTGATCGGTGAGTATATGGAATGAACGCCTGGGCATTAGGCTTCTTATCAATCAACTGGTACATAATGTACAATACTAAACACGGACATCGCCGATCGATTTCTTTGTGCGTTTGTCACGTTACTTGGCTCTCGGGCTTGGAAAATGCAGCGAAAATGCTGTATACTTGGAAGACGGTACAGCGGTAGTTAGATGTTTTTGTGAGCTGGTTGTGCTGTAGCCTCAGCTATTTTGGAGAGTTTTTTGTCCTTTTATTCGATTAGCAGACTTTGTCTGACACTGGAGCAATTTATAAAATAACACTTTCAACTTGTCTCAGTTTGGTTGATTTCTAAACGCAATAGATTACGTTTTTAAGTGTCCGACTTAATGTGAAAGGTTTTTGTGCTTGATACTTTGGATATTTTCAGTTTTGTATTATTGAATTCATTTTATGATTTTACCTTTGGTTTGCACTTTGGGAAGAGACTAAGCGTGTAGTAATATGTTTGTACTGTATTGCAGCTTGACGGGTAATATATATGTTATTTCTTTACGCGTTAATATAGTTGGTGTATGGATTATCTAATCGGAAATGACTGTTAAATTGCATCGGTGAGACGGGTACGCTAAGTTTAATTGGAAAATCAGTATCCAGCCCTTGCACTGAGATTCTGAATTTTAAAATAGAAACGCCAATACATTGCGTAACGAAAAAGGGGGAAACAAGACGTGAGCCTGATTATACAGGCAGCCCTGTTCCACCGCCCAGCTAGTTCTTGCATGGAAAGACATGCACGCAACAAAATCGTGTGTTCTCAAAGCGGTGTCCTGGCTGTTTGGGTTTATGTTAATTACTGGCAAGAAAGGAAGCAGGCCCAAGTCAAAACATCAGGATACAACGCGGAGTAATTAAGCGGCGCATTGCCAGGGCGTATGGAAAACTTGCCGGGATCGCGGAAAAGCCGACTCACGCCTCCGAGGCGTGCAGCTGCGCGAGAGCAGTAGCCTTATTCATAGTAAGCACATAATTGTGATTAAAAATAGAATAAACTAAGAATATAAGTAAGGATAATGTGCCATGGAAGTTTTAAATATGCATATATAATCCTCATTTTCTAGGTTTTTCAGGTTCTCTGGATACGCCATAACAACAACAACAACAACAACAGTAAATACTTCTAAAAACCAGAAACAAAAGAAGTGATGGAGAACGTGACAGATTTTTTTGACAATTACAGCTACATTTACTGTGAGTTTGGTGAGTTTGAAGAGCTGTCAGATCATGACTACAGTCAAAGGGAGGTAACACACATCATCTCGGTGGTGGTCTACTGCACTGCCTTTGTGCTTGGCCTTTTTGGCAATGCAGTTGTGATCTGGGTGACGACGTGCAAAAGCAGGCCATCGGTGAACACGGTGTGGCTGCTTAACCTGGCCGTGGCAGACTTCATCTTTGTGCTCTTTCTGCCTGTCACCATCGACTATGTGCTAAGGGACTTCCATTGGGGCTTTGGTGTGACCATGTGTAAACTCAGCTCCTTTGTGTCTGTGGTGAACATGTATGCCAGTGTGCTGTTCGTCACGGTGCTCAGTCTCGACCGCTACATTTCTCTGGTGCACCACACCTGGTCTCAGAGGCACCGCACCGTGCGCAGGGCATGGATTGTCTGTGGGGGGTTGTGGTGTGTAGCCACCTGCCTCAGCATGCCTGCCCTGGTGTTCCGAGACACCATTGATTTGCACGGGAAAACTATGTGCTTCAACAACTTCCACGACCATGATCCGCACAAGGCCGCCACGAGACACATTATCATAGTTGTTGTCCGCACCACGATCGGCTTCCTGCTGCCTTTCACTGCCATCACGGTCACCGGCGTGCTTCTAGCAGTCCAGGCTCGCCGCCCGCACGCCATGCACCGGTCCAACTTCTCCCAGCTGGTGTTGGCAATCATCTTAGCTTTCTTCTTCTGCTGGGCTCCCTTCCACATCTTCTGCCTGATGGAGCTGTCAATGCACATCACCTTACACCTGAGTGAAGTTCTGAAGGTGGGTTTTCCGCTCGTCACCAGCCTGGCCTTCTTCAACAGCTGTGTCAACCCCGTGCTGTACGTGCTGCTTGGCCAGAAGGTGCGGAAACTCCTGAAGCGATCCTGCCTCCGTCTCACTAAGCACTCGCTCCAGGAGCTCAGCCACTCTGTGTCTGCTACGGAGTCCCAGTCTGTACTGGCTAGCAGTGCCAACGCAGAGCCGGTTGAGCTGACGCTAGTTCAGAGCAACTGATGTTATTTTGTTTTCCCATCATTGAGCTGCACCATGGTTTTCTGTAATGACACAAAGTAACTGACAAATGTTCCTGCTTCGCTTTGTGTGAGGTCAGCCGGGACAGACACTGCCTGCAGTTTTCTTCCTGTCTGGCTAAATGCTGTTGTATCCAGTTATATGATGATGTTTTTTTCACAGCACAGTCAACTCCAGAATTATTGGCACCTTTCATGAAAACAAGCTAAAATTAATATATAAAAAGAACCACACATGTAATGAGTGACATTTTGTGCTTTAACACAAATAGGCAGCCCTCATGCGTTTATTTCCAAACAGACTGTTGAGACAAAATTCATTTTTCCTTTAGTCACACACATTTTCATAAGAATGCAGATTCCAAAAATATTGCCCTACCCCCCCCAAATGTCTGTATTTGGTGGAGCCTCCCCTGGCAAGATTGGCAACACTCTGCCTCTTACTGTAGCATCTAACAAGGCTGCAGAACACTTGTGAAGCAATCTTGGACCACTTTTCCATGCAGAACATTTCCAACTCATTGAGGATCTTTGGTCTTCTCTTGTGAACTACCCTCTTCAACTGAGATCACAGATTTTCTGTTGGGATCAGGTCTGGAGACTGAGAGAGCCATTGCAGAACCTTGACTTTGTGTTGCTGCAACCATTTCTTTGTTGATTTTGATGTATGAAGACCCAATCACGGCCCAGTCTTCTCACAGAGGCAACCAGATTTTTTGCTAAAATGTTCTTGTATTGAATGGAATTCATTATGCAACTCATCTTAACAAGAGCCCCTGGACCACTGACAGCAGAACAGCCCTAAAGCCCCAGAGAGCCCCCGCCATGATTCACCACAGGTGTGAGCTGCTGTTCTCTGTATACAGTCCCCTTATTTTGCCAAACGTGATGATGGTGTATTCTGGTGGCATCTCACTTTTGATTTTGATATGGTGAAACTCCACGATTCAACTTTGTGGTTGTGATCTTTGGGCTCCTCTGCGGCTCCGTTAACACACTTTCCAGTATGTGCGGGGGGTGGGGGCAGTATGTGTATGCATCCCCTTCCTGGCAAATTTTCACCAGTTCCATGCTTTTCTAAGTTTACTGTAGCCCTGCTTGTGCTTACTGGCAGTGTCAACTAAAGAACACGTTTGTAGCCATTCCCCAATCTATGCAGTTCTACAGCTTTTTTTCCCCCTTCATTTGAGTTGAGTGCTCTTTGACTTTACCCATGTTGATAGATGGAAAAAGGATTTTACCCGTGTGTAACCTCATATTTATACCCCAGGGAAACAGGAAATGGTCATAGACAACAAGAGTTCCTAAACACTGAAGCACTATCAAGACACATTTTTCCCCAAATATGCACATTCCTATGGTTTGAATTGGGTGCCTGTAATTTTGCCACATGTTTTTGACAGAATAAGCTGTTCTAAAGGTAAAACAACACTTTTGCAGGAATCATTTATATTAAATTGAATAGGTAGTGCTTTCTCCAAACATTTGAGGGAAATTGGAATCATTGTATGTATGTATCTATATTAATGTCTTTGCTCACTTTTTGAGACGTGCCAATATTTCTGGAGTTGACTGTAAATGCAATTATATGGACTTTGTATTACTTCTACAAAATTAAGCACATAAACATTTATATTTAACTAATATACATGATCAATTAATGTTTCACATTTGCAGTCTATACTTTTCTATTTTAGGGCCTGAGACTGAAAACATTACTTATATAATTTATACATTAAAATGCTTCAGCTAGCTGTCGAATTTTTATTTGGTCTACTTTTAATCTGGTATCATTTATTATATTTATGCAAAAATAAAGATGTTTAATTATGCTGTTTACTGCTCTTTTATCTAATTGCATACATAAGCTACACTGTGATTGACAGTAGAGCAGCCAGTCACTCTAGTGCCTGTGAAATTGCCGTCTTGTTCACCGCATCAGAAGTGACCAGGGTTTCTTACAAACAAAAAAAAGCCAAATTAAATGCAGCCTGGCTTGTTCTTACTGGGAATGGCCAACTGGAAATAATGGAGAGCGTCCATACAGTAAATGCAAATCAAATTAAATATCGCTGCAGGGTTTAAACAGTGAGGTGTGCAGCAGTCTCAAACCTGTTTTCCTCCTGCAGAATCAGATATTCCAGCTGCACAGCAGCTCCACCCTGTATTAATCATTCGGTCCAATTGGCTTGCGCAAGTTCTACAAGTAGAAGCGCAAGTTCTACAAGTAGAAACACAAGCTACCTCACAAGGCCAATTAAGTACCATCAGGAACATTTTAAATCGGGATCAAATCTACATCTAAAATGATGAAATGAAATTGACAGTAGTCGACCCAAACACACTACAACCCCTTTTGCAGAGGTGGGCTTGCCAGGCATTTTAACATTTTACAGAATTCCCAGCACAACGGTATTTCAGCAAAACATGTCACATCAAAAGCAGATCGAACAACATTGAAACACATGGACCACACATGTAACCTTCTGCTGGCCACACCAGGGAAAATGAGACGTTGTTCTCATCCTGTTCCTTTTCACCAATTCCCTCCAGGTCCTCCGGTTCCACTTAAAAATCAACAAGTATGTAGTTAAGGGGTGTTCAAATTGTCCTAGTGCACGTAATGATCCACCCTACAGCGTGCTGCTTCCAGGCCAGGCTGCCACCTGCACTGCACCTTGTGCTTGGGCTCTAGGCTCACCGTAATAATGTACCCTGAATATGCAGCTATAGAGGAGGGACAAACAGCTGCATGAAGGCAGGGTATGGGCGCTGAAGGGGAAGTTGGCTGATGGAAGGCTGATGTTGATTAGCTGTGTAGACCCCCCCCAATATGAAGTTTGAGATGCCCGTTGTAAATCATACTAGCACCAACACCCCCACCTTCTGTCACACTCCCCAACATGCTCCATTTTGTTTGACTCCACCCACCAATTTCCCATCGATAGTAATCGCACGCCTGAAGTCCCTCCCCTACTAAAGCTTAAATTTACCCTAAAATGGGTGGTTATCTTAGGATAAACCCGATTTCCCATATCCAAATATCGGTTGATTGCGTTCAGTCCTGACCAGAGACCGAAAAGGAAAGATGCCACCGTAATATTTAGCAGAAAAGGTAGACAGAAGTGAATTTTAGATACAAAAACCACCAGCATGCTGAAGGGGGTGTCTGCAATCTAAGTGCCTTTATTAATATGCCCAGTACATTTTCAGATCTTGTTGAAGGCAGCCACATCCATGGACTGTACATAATCCTCAAAGGCTGTGATCTCCTCCTCCAGTTGGTCTACACCAACCTTGTCATCCTCCACCACACACTGGATCTGCAGCTTCTTGATGCCGTAGCCCACAGGCACCAGTTTGGCTAAAGGCAGAAGGTCAGTGGTTATTCCCCATCTCACAATTCCAGTCCATCTCCATTTCTCCGTCAGTTTCAGGACTTTGGGCCAGAACATGTTTACAGACTGAAACCCTCTTAGGGGACTGAAATTCACATTCCATCCAGGGCGGGCCTGGACTACTCAAAAGGTGGGAAGATGCCAGTCAGGGTGTGATGGGCTGGCTAGGAAACAAGCCAATAAAAGCCCCCCCCCCACTCCCCTAGCCGTTCCCCCTACGTATTATTGTGCCCTGTGATTCTGTGACTGACACGACCCCCAGCAGACCCCCCCCACATCCACACAGATGACTTACAGCTGCCCCACAGCAGCCCGTCCATCTGGATGCTGCGGACACATTCCTCCAGCTTTGTCATGTCTGTCTCATCGTCCCATGGCTTCACGTCTAACAAAATGGATGACTTTGCTATCAGCGCTGGCTCTGTGGGTTCGGGAAGGAAAGAGTGCTTGAGAATTTTTGAATGGAGAAGCAGAAACACAGGTGTATAGAGGTAGCCCAGCTCAGTGACCACATACTGACGAGTGGTTATCGGTCACATCCTACAAAGTCTTCCTTACTTTTAGCCTTCTTTGCGTTATAGGCTGCAAGTCTCTCTTCTTTCAGCCTCTTGGCTTCATCGCTTTCCTGCAAGACGACCATGTTAGTCTCGCTGCACATATAAATGACACGAGGGCTGCTTCGACACGGAAAACTGTCATCACCTCATCATCATCAGAACCAAACAGGTCAATGTCATCATCGTCGTCCTTGGAATCTGCACTGGTGGTGTCCTCGACCCCAGCAGGACCGTACTGGCCGAGGGCCTTCTTCACCCCTGGAAGGCTGTGCAGATAAAGAGACCCTCAATTTCCACACTTCAAAAAGGTCATTTATGCAAGCTACTGCGGACAGTCAAGGATTACAAGTTGTGCATCATACTTCAGAAGAAAGATGATGAGGTAGATCATCATTCATCCTGGAAAACCATTTCTACTGCACGGCAAACATGAGCATTCTCCAGGCAAATACCTTAATTTCTCTGACTGATAGGACTTGATATGGTTGTACCAGCGGAGTGCATGGCATAAATCTGCAGGGGGAGCAGCAGAGAGGGCCTCGAATACCACAACGTCAGCCTGAGAGGGAACAAACCTGCAAAAGTAAAACAAAGATTTAAAAAGATGTACTTTCACTTAAATAGGATGAATATTGCTCTACTTGTACACCTCTGGGGTCTTATTAACTTAAGCTCTGTTCTTGAGCTTTCAATAACTCTAATGCGTTTAATAATTAATTAGAATCATAAAGTGTGAATGTAACATTTCAAAAGTTGTCCCAGTTTCCCCCAATATTCCACCTCATAGCTTGTGATTTTTCGGTCGCGCATGCGCTCAAAATCAACAGCAAGTAAGCAGACAACGGCAAGTTACAGGCCTTCATCCAAATTTCTTAATTTAAGTAAACATTTAAATGTGCAGATGCAACTACGAGTTCTACAAAACTTTATTAGTTTCATTTAGTCTTCAGAATACAAAAATCAAAAATAGATCTTGTCGAACGTAGCACAACATGAATAGGTTTGCTCATTTACTGCAGGTAGCCGTGGGCTAACATGTTAGCGTCTGACAAATAAAACTGCGGATTAACACGCTGACTACAATAAACGATACGACCAATTTACATTTGCAAATACTCACCCATCGATGTAGCTTTTATCTGCTAAAAAGTCATTCAAGACTTTAAGACCAGCGGGAGTTTTAAGATCGCCAAAGCCCATTGTGAAAGATGTGCAGAGACCTCGTGTGAACAGGCTGAGGAAAAGAGCGAAGAGTCGCGCGGTCCGCAGATTTGTAATGGCAGCGGACTCCTCCTCCTTTCGGGGCAATACGAGCCACTCTTTCTTTTTCTACGTATGATGAACGCAAGAGGTGGTGGAGTTAATTTAAATGGTGAGAGTGCTAACTAGGAATTCCAGCTTCTCTGTTATATGGAGAGGATCTGCACAAAGGCAGTATTTTTTTAATCATAGATCATCCCTAGAAAATTAAAGTTTCACGACATCATACTTGCACAGTAACTGCGTCGAATGTGACGTCGGGATCGGTAAGCTATAGTAAGAACTATCTATTATGGGGGTAATTGTAGACTTTTATGGAATGTTTAACTCACCAGCACTACATTACACTTACTTATCCTGGGATCTATTAGGGGCGACTGCTTCGTCAGCCACTCGGACGTTTTCGGCTTTAAGACGGAAATGTACGAAGCAGCCTAATGCATTGATGTTGACCACTTAACAATATCGCGATGTGTTGGCGGCAATGCAGCTGAGTAAATCTGATATTATTTATGTTATTGGTAAGCCTTTGAATTTGCAACTTGTTTGACCTACAGTGACGGCGCTAATGTACTGTTGAAGGTGTACGCATAGACTTACTCTGCAAATTGCAGGGCTCTCAAGTTTTGAAGACAGGCAAGAGTGACAGTCCACAGGATGCCTTTTCATTTGGTTGTTGTGTTGCATTTTACCCAGATACAATAGTACTATTTTCTGATTGGCTAT
>JAOYFF010000001.1:41689437-41724451 GCA_025773925.1 Cryptomyrus ogoouensis | reverse complement strand
GGGGCGGGAGGTGCCGTTGGGGGGGAGGAGCGCCCCCCTAATATAATGGTAGGGGAAACACTGAGACAGTATTTGTATTTGCTCGGAAAAAACACAGTTTAGCAACAGAACATTTGCACATTAATAGTAACACACAAATCCTAACAATAATTTCTTCCATTCTCCAAAAATTTACTGACATCTTGCTGGACGGCTAGAAGATAGATTGGAGGGCCGTGACTTTAGGGGAGGTTTTGAAATGCGAACACTTTGCCAGACACATCATCATAGTTTTACTCCAACATGAAGATCATTTAATCACCATCGTCTCTGACTGCCTTAGACTTTTGCACAGTACTGCAGAAGGTCCATTTATTTGGTGTGGAGACCATGAACGTATTCAAGCTCATCTCAGAGGATGGGTTCAGGCCCTGCGTGTCTGCAGAGCCCCTGGAGAAGCAGATGAGCATCACGGAGACCTGACCGGGAGGGTGCATCTCGGGTGGAAAGGGTGCTCACCTTTAGATATGATCCATAGTACTTGGTTACAAAAGGACTGTCACATTGGCTCAGCACCGTGATCTCCTGCTGAATATCTTCCATTTCATCCTCTGCCTCCTCAAGGTCGATGATTTTAATAGCCACAACTTTCTGAGTTCGATTGTCGATGCCTTTGAAGACTTCCCCAAATGAGCCCTTTCCAATCTTCTCCAGTTTAGTAAACAGCTGTTCAGGATCCGCTTTTAGGTTCTGTGGGAACAGGATGGATTGGGGGGGGGGGGGGGGGGGGGGGGGGGGGGGGGGCGGGTGCGGGGCCGGAGAGAAGGGTCACGACTACCAAGAGTGCAGAAAAGTACTACTTTCTAATGAGACAAATGTATTCTACAAAGCAAAAAACTGAATTATTACCGTGGTCATGTGGCAGGTAAAATTTAGCAGTACACAGTGCCTTTAATGCTGGGTCTCTGAGAGCAAAGCATTGTGGGAATGTTGCCTGAGGTTGTGAGCTCATGGCAATGGAGCATAAACTAGTGCAGGTTCGCCTAAAATGTGCTCCCCTTTAACCAGGGGTGTAAATTTTGGCGACAATAACTGATGTCTTTGTTGAATATCACCTATTATGACAACCAAAACTAATAACCGGGTAAGATCTGAGTTCCGCAAATCTGTAGTGAAACAGAAATCAATGACAATATTTCTTAAGGTCCCGTGAATGTGTATAGCAACCACACTATATAAGCCAGGCAGCGAGATATCAGAGAAACAGCACCAGCTGAAGCGAGGCTCCAGGAGGGGAATGAGCTGCTGACATCCCTCATGCCCCAGTATGGAAAAAGCCTGATCATTTAACGCAATCATCTCCATTATTTCAGTAGTTACGTCTTTAGCCCTGCTGCTACTAACTCTGAATATTGACTGTTTAACTCTAAATATCAGTTTGTTAAAAATAAAATATTTTTAACATCAGCAGATATTGATACTGAAACTGATGTATCATGTTCACTGTTCGAGAGTAAAATATAAAAAAGTCCCTGAAGCCCTTACACTAACTATTACACTATTACACTAACAATTACACTATTACACTAACTATTACACTAACTTTTACACTAACTATTACAGACCTCTACTGTCCAGCCAACTAAGATCTGGATTAGCATAACAAAATCCAAAATTGCACATTAACTTTAATACATAAAGGCATTAGCAAATAATGCTCATATAAAGCATATACATTACCTTTTCCTACAACATCTATGTTAATAGATTCTCAAAAGACATGAATTAAATACTCCCAGCTCAAGAGTTTACCTAAAGACCTTGCAAAGGCAAGCACTGCACAGCCCTGCAAGGCTTGGGGGAGCAGTATTGTCAATTTCATGCTACATAACTAATTAATTAAAAGTTCCCTAAAATTAGCACACGCCTACGAGTTCAAGCCTGATTATCTGCATAAGGGGAGCACCTAAGATTCTCAGCACAGTGCAAGGAACACTGCAGAAAACTCAACTAACCTGACTGCTGCAATAAGTAAAGAATTAACAGGAAACCATGTTATGAGTTTTAATCTGGGCCGAGTTAGGACATTGTGTGCAGCCTTATTTTTAACATTTCTAGTTTATAAACTAACAGTTGCTTGCGGAGAGCCTGACGTCCAAAAACCACAGGAATCTATGGCCTTACAGTTTCCCCACTGCCAGGACCTTGAGGGCCACAATCTAAAAGCACAATGCAGAGGGAGGCAGACACGGCCTAGCCTCGGCAGGGAGTCTGTCCTTCACAGGGTGCCACTGTGCCCCAGTTACCACAGAAACTATCCACGACCCCCTGCAGGAGACAAGCAGCACAGCGGAATCAAAGTTGACACACAACCCCCCAGTCACACATAAATGCGAAGTCTTGGTGATATATTTAGCCAGACACATTCCAGCCAGACTGGAATAAACAAGCAGACTCATAAATAGCTCAGTATGGAAACACACATGTACCACTTCTCCCACAGCTGAAATATGCATTTAAGAGCATTAATGCCACACAAACATCCTGCTAATTTTCTCACGCTACACAAGTAAAATATGAATGAAGTTTAAACCTTCAGTTTAATCTCCAATTAAGAATCTGACACATACAAGCCTGCACACCGGTATGTGAAGAGTAGGAGGGGTTTGCCAGGTTAGATCTCAGGCTCCTTCTTGAGGTTCCTAGAGCCAGAATGCTGCTCAAAGGCTTCTACGCAAAGTGAAGCAGATTAAGGGGGTGTGAGGGGTCACTATGGCCTGGAAGGTCCACAGCAGAGATGGAAGAGAAGCCAGCACCTTGGGAAAGCCATGTTCTCTCACACGCCCGCACCATCGAGTACGGCTATTCCAGCACCACAAAAGTCCTGCACACTCTCTCATGTATGGGGCACTGTGGACAGTAGGGGGAGGCTGTCAATAAACAAAGGGGGGGGGGGGTTGATTTCCTTTCCCAAACAAGAGAACATGCACACTGCAAGCAAGCAGAGCTGGACCGGGTGACAAGACTACGCCAGCAACAGAACTGCAATACCGCCCACATGTGCTCATTCCGAGGATAAAGTTCACTGTTAAAATTTGACCATTTTACCCACGGCAAATCAAATACTCAAACAACGAGAATTAACTGAGGTTAAAAAATAACAACAAAAAAAGAGGCTGATTGTGAGAAAAGCAGCTTAATGACAGACTGGTCTGTTGAAGAATAACTGAATCCTCCAAATCAAACTCAGCGTTTCACTTCTTTAACAAGAATAACATTGGCGAGGGACAATATCTCACTTCAGGGAAACACCAGCCCTCTACCTGTCCAAGTGACCCTTTATCAGAATACAAAAAAAAAAAAACCACAAAAAAAACCTTCATAACCTTGTAAAGCATTTCAAACCATCAGTGTCCACCACAAGCCACCTCAGTCTTCTTCCAAGTCGTCTCATAAAGGATCATTCACAAAAGATGTGGAACAGATAGCAGCACCATTTTCTGGCCTTTTAAAAACAGTTCTAACTTTATTTTAAAAAATATATCTCTTTAGCATCATCTTAGCAGGCAACATTAAATAAAAAGCTAACTAAAAGCTAACGCCGATGTACTCATATGGGTTTTGTATGTCAGTAGGTACTGCAGTGGGAACTGGACCAACGTGCTTCAGGTTAAGCTCAAAGTCAAGTACTTACTCATACAAATGTTGTTAGCTGATCCTGAGAGTTGAACTGGAAACCTTAAATGGGCATGTTGAACCATCCTGCTGTTGCAGCCCATAATACTTTCATTTGTAAGCACATACATTGCACCAAAAGACCACACTTCAAATATGAGAACATAAATACAGAAAGATTTTTTTAGTAAAATCTGGAAGTCGAAGTCTAGAATGCCATAACACAGATTCCAGAAAATAAAATCAACATTTTCTCCAAACATGCACATAAACAGTTCTAGTGTTCCAATTATGTAGAACCACGTTGTGTTTTACAAGGAAAACCATGTGCAGTCCTTTAGATATCCCCGAGAATATTATTCCCATATTTAGCACATTTCACTCTGAATAAGAACACCAATTCATCAAACACACATCACTGACTAAGCATGCATCAAGTAAGTATGTTGTTCTAGTTGCACTTTATGTCACAAGCATTAACTACACTGCCAACGACAGCTCAGAGCATGCTGGGATATGCACTGCAGCGTTGGTTCCCTTCAGAGAAAACAGGCCAGCTGCTGGCTCCTATGCGAGTGACAAAAGCATTAAATAACCAGCCAGCTATGATAACCCTAATAGACACCTTATTTCCAAATTACATTCATTAGCAGGAAAACTGTTTGACAACTTCCTTTTGGTAAGTAAACCTTCCTGACCCCACACTTATCTAGCGGACCCTTGGAGACAAGTCCTTTGTTAAGAAGCCAAAATAAAACATACCTAGCAATGGCGCTAAAACCAAAAATGCAGTCAGACATATCTGAGGAGTGACAGGGGAAAGGTTACAGTACTGTACCTGTATTCCTAGATAAGATAGATTTACAGCACATGCAACAGAACATTCAACAAGGCCCTAATGATTATAAAGCCCTGTGAGGCCTATGCTGTAAGACGTGAGTCAAGTAAAACCCTTTAAGATATCAGAATCAAATCCTGGTGTGCTTGGTGTGCGAGACACGCTGAGGCATCCCCAGACGACATCTCCGAGAAAGAAAGCTCATCAGCGCCAGTTAGCGGCAGAAACAGGGGCACCGCTACAAATTGGGGGGGCCAAAGATTTTCATAGGGCGCCACAAAAACAAAATTATAATCATTATTAAGCTCAGTTTGTTCAGTTAACTGTTCAACAGTTAACCAAATAAAATCTGTACACCCAAATCCATGCCTGGCTACCTCCTGGGGGCGCTCTTGGGCACAGACTCCCACAGCAAAAGGAGGGCTCATCTGCAGAGGGCAGTCCCTGGCCGACCATCCCACACTGACCCATGTGTAGTTGTAACTGGAAGAGCTTTGTTTTCCAGCCCATTTTGTCCTCCTCTTACTGTTAATAGTGAACTATGTAGGCCATCTCATTCTGCTGCCTAACCTGACCATGCTGCCCATCTGACATGTCCTGGCATCAAGACAGCAGGAGAAACAAACAAACATATTAGCGAGATGTCAGCAGGAAGGTTCAGGAGCCGGACAAAGGGTTCCCAGTGAAACAGCCAAAGCACCCAGCATTTACCTGTACAGTGGTAAGCTGCATCAGATACAAACACACCAATGATTAAGCCAGAAGTGTGTTACTTCCATGACTGCAAGAAAAACCATAACGCGAGATTCTGCTTGTATCACAGTCCATATAATGCACATACATGGCTGCCTAAATGATCTCACAAAGACGTGGGACAATTCAAATTATTAAATTATGTTCATGTAAAATATGTCCACCGCCAGAGAGTCAGTGGCGTGGGAACGGGGACACGGCCGGGTGGGTCTGAGTGAACGGGACTGCTCCCTTTCTCGGAAGCCCGGCGCGCAGCCTAACACTTCCCGGGACAAGACTACCGGCCTAAATGCACGTACTCAAAAGCACTGTTCGGATTGCAGCTAACAGTTAGTTGGTTAACTAATCCTCCATCACCTAAGTATACTGTTTGCGAGCATGTAACAAAGGTGCAGGAGCTCAGACATGATAGTTAACAAGCCCTTTTAAACACGGAGAAACTGCTGAATCGCGCGTGTGATGCTGCAGCGCATGTGGCCGCGGACCGGCGGGCTCGCTACGGTCACCGCACGCCGCCAACCCGCCATCCCACCGGCAACTGGCGCCCGACCCCCGCCGAACAGGCCGGAGGCAGGAGATGGCGCTATAAGGCTATAATAAAGTCCCATGAGGGCTAGGGGAGCGGAGCAGAGGGACAAGGCGCCTTACCTGCATCCCCGGGAGGCCGCCCTGCACCGGGGAGAGAGCCATGGCCACCTGAGCAAAGACCAAAAATAAAAAGAAAAGCAAAAATCGCCCACAAACCACGGACCCCCCCCCCGGGTCCCGTGGCGTTCGCTTGGATGTCCAGTCCTGTTACTCCGTCAAAGCAAAAAGAAAAAAAGCGGCTCTATTATAAATGATTTCGATCCGACAGAGAGAGAGAGAGAGAGAGAGAGAGAGAGAGAGAGAGAGAGAGAGAGAGAGAGAGATGCAGCCGGTCGGAACAGCGCGTCCCGAGCGTCTCCCTCTGGATTCGGACTAAGGCACAGATGCGCTGCGGTGCGAGACAGCGCGGGAATAAAGTGCAAAACGACAGGAGGGCAAAGAAAGAAAGAGGGGAAACAAGGGAAATTAACAGCGGGGAGTAGCCGCCTGTCGGCTAGGCGGGGCTGAATATGCCGGAGTTGTGAAGTTTCGCAGCATTTTGTTCCAGTTCTTCTCCCCTCTTGATGAACTGAGACGGGCTCTTCGCTCTGCTCCAGGACAGCCGCTCAGCGCCGACGCTCGGCCGTGAAACGCAGCCGCAGACCGGTGCGCATCTGCTCCGCGCTGCCCGCAAGCCCGGACCGCCCGGCAGCAGGCGGCTTGCGGCACGGAGGAGGTCCTGTCCTCTTCTTACTGTTTTTTGTGAGCTATAATGTGGCGCCGTCCTCCTCACTTCGCTGCCGTGCCCTCCGCCATCTTGTCAGGGCTGTCACTCCGACATCGGGGCGGATCCGAGTCCAATAACGCCGAGGAAACTGCAGGGGGCACAGAACCCACAGGGGCCCCCGTTTAAGGCCCGAGTGGCGCACATGGGGCCACAGAGTACATGGATTAACCTTTAGCTCAGGGGTCACCAACATGTTGCCTGCGGGCACCAGGAAGCCCCCAAGGACCACACAGTCGCCCACAGACCAGTTCTAAAAATAGCGCAACTCACCAGTGAGCAGCGTCTAAAATTAAATTTTTATCTTGTTGCTATTCTTCTTTAATCACATTTGCATTTATATAGATTTGAAAATGATATCTTTTTTTAAAAAGAATTTAAAACATGTTTATTATACATGAAGTTTAGATAAGTTCAGGAGGGCGTTTCAAACTGGTAGCCATGAAGAAGCTTTCAGTTTCAAAAAGGTTGGTGACCCCTGCTTTAACTAGTATGAGGTCACTAGAAAAATGTTTTAATGATACTAACCTTAAATGGTGAGATTTTCTAAGTAGAGAGATCAAAAAGCGTTAGGAGAGATTCTGATGATGAACAGTATTGCCTGCTTAATGTGAACTGGATCCCCTCCCCGGAAAATCTGATATTGTATCTATATTAAAACAGTCAACGTATTGTACAGGCTAGAAATTACATTTCTATTATTTATTAAAGAGCACATCCTTTGTGCTTACAACTAACTGTTGTAAAATATTATTCTTCAAAAGACACATTTCATACATTTTTTTAGTTGAAGCAACTCTTCAGGCTTTCAACCTTGAACAGTGAAGCTCTCTGGAGGTGAACTAGCAGAAATATAGTTGGTTTAGCTGGCAGTAGCCAAATCTCATAAGAGGCGAGCAGCTCCTTTCTGTGGCCACCAGACCAAATGCCTAAGCGGGACCTTTCAAAAGAACCACGGTCAATAAGTAAATAATGCAGTACTTCACCGAGATGGGCACTAGTGCAGTACTTCACTGAGATGGGCATTGGTGCAGTACTTCACTGAGATGGGCATTAGTGCGTGCATCACTGAGATGGGCATTAGTGTGGTGCATCACTGAGATGGGCATTGGTACGGCGCATCACTGAGATGGGCATTGGTACGGTGCTTCACTGAGATGGGCATTGGTGCGGTGCATCACTGAGATGGGCATTGGTACGGTGCTTCACTGAGATGGGCATTGCAGGATGGTGAAAGGAACTGTATGAGAAAAGAGCTAAATAAATATAGACATTTTAAACTCTCCATTTCACTAACTGCTTGTCCTTTACAGGTTTGCAATGAGGCTGGAACTTATTTCAGGAAGCACAGAATATTATAAATATAATTTTAATAATTTGTTTAGTGATGTATTCCAGTTATACAAAATGTACTACTTAGCTTCTAAATATTTTGTGCACAGTCAGATGCTTACTTCAACCATGGAATCACCTTGGAAACATACTGTATACCCAGTGCAGGCCCAATATCTTATATACTTGGACACATCTTGGCATGTACCAAAGAAAACAGAGTGGGGGGGGATTTTAGCAACAACACCTGTTCTTTATTCAGATGGCCAGTGCTGACCCAGAGTCTTGTATAGTTGGACACATCTTGGCTTATACCAAAGAAAACAGAGATGGGGGTGGTTATTACAGCAACACCTGTTCTTTATTCAGAGTTCTGTTTTATCTTTCAACAAGCTACACAACATTATGTATTCATTGTATTTACGCGTACCCATGTCATGATTTTTAATGTGAATTGTAAATGTACGTTGTTTCCCTGTGAGAAAAATGTCTTTTTTTGTTATACTGTGGGTTGGAGTAATTTCCAATCATATTAAAGCCAGACAGCATTATACATAAGTAACTATTTATACTAGCTCTAATTAACAGACTGGATTAGTGAAAGTTATTTAGCATGGCTTAACAGGACAAGACCTCTTCTTAAGGGAATTTGGGCTGCGCACAGGGTTACTTTCTGGCTAATAAAAATATTAGAATATTAATCAAATTTGTAAATACAAACCATATAAATGTTCTTCGCACAATTTCTCTCTGCCGTCACTATAATAGGAACATAGCTTTACTGTTGCTACATGGTGCAAGTTTCTATTGTAAAAAAAATACAATGTTTTTAACCAATAAAGGTGAAATAGGAGATTAAGAATCTTAGCCACAGCACTGGAAGACTGGTGTAAAAAGTTTCATGCAGTGAAATTAAATTCCTGCTCCTGTCTGCTTTCTCCTTAAACTGGAACAACTGGTTCTTAAGTCCTGTATTTTAATACATGTGAACCCCCCCAGGAAATACCATTAACTCTTGTATGACATCTTAACTCGTTTACTTTAAGGTGAGCTTAACACAATGAATCTTCTACCTCAGTTGTTCAAAGTAGACTTCCTGGGCGGAGCTGCACATACTCAAGCCAACATGGAGAACACAGAGATGAGTTCGGGTAAGAAGCAAATTGTGGTTTGCCGATTATACTTTGGTTTTCTTCTCATCATTGTTCAGCTCAATGGACTCCATGTTCCACCCATCCTTTTCTTTATTCTTGTCTTTATCGTCATCCTCTCCTGAGAGAAACTTGGCCTCTATCTCCACAGGGTCCACGTAGATGTAGAAGTAGCCCATGATGGCAAAAATGACGCAGACCAGCATCAGAAGGCAGGCAAACAGCACATATTCGGCCCACTGTTGGATCACACACAGAGGAAGTGATTATTGCAAGTCTGTTGTAATCGCTTATCTTTCCCCAAACAGGAAACTATACAACTATACATTGCTTATATCACAGTTAATAGGGAATACTGGGTTTACTGGGTGTTGGCCAGTAGGGAATACCATAGTGCCATACACGGAATGCCATGAAACAGGGATCCGGGTTACTGCTTGGTGAGAGGGCAGATGAAACAATTGGCCGTGGTGACACCCACCTGTTCAGAAACGGCACCTGCCTCTGCCACAATCAGCACGATGATGTTACCCACGGCCACGGTGAACAGCCAACCTGCCTGCAGGACTGATTTCATGTTGCTAGGAGCCTGGAAGAAGAGTCAATCGCACCTAAGGAGGCTTCGATATGCTGTTAGAGTTTGCGTTTTGTGAATGTTTGGGTTTTGTAGGCACCTCTACACACACGCTGTTCTGCTTGAGTGAAGGAATCCAAGACGCAGCCCATCGCGTGTCCTCGGGAAGGACGGGGGACTGCAAGTGAAACTAATAAGACTGTACCTGCGAGTAGGAGAACTCCAGACCCGTGACAGAAAAGACCACCTCCCCTGTGGTCAAGATGAAGTACTGGGGGATCAGCCAGGCCATGTGGACACTGTTGGGCTCGATGTCCTCTACAGGAACAATGGTCTCCTGGCACTGTTGGGCAGGCGTGAACCACAGGGTGAGCGGTACATATTGTGGGCCGGCTGCATGCCCGGACTGAGAAGGTACAGAAACGCCAACTCACATTGCTCGACTTGCTGGATATAAGGTAGGTATAAGAGCTTCCAAAACCAAAATCCTTGGAATAAGTGCAATTCAGTCTCTCAGAGGTGATGGTGAATGTCGATCTGTGAATAAGAACATCTGCGTGTAACTCAGGACCTATACCAGGAAAAACTAAAGAGGACACCATACAAAGCCAAAATAAAAATTCTGGAATGTTCTCATAAGATGACATAAATCTGATAAAGAGCTACTTCCCCATTAGTCTCATTCCTAAATTCACAGCAGCACTTACCTTCCTTGTGATACTATCGTGGAGTTCGACACGCCAGCAGGTCCAATATCTTGGAGGAAGTCTCCCTTGGACACAGTGACTTTAGTAGCCAAGCCATTGACAAACCTGTGCAGGAAAAGAGCGAAACATGACAGGTGACCTAATAATGCACACAGTTTGACCAGATATGATGATGGCAGATATGATGATATCCCTGAACACAATGCAGCTTCTGGCTCTTAATGAAGACGCAGGAGAGCAACACACCTGATCTCATTTTTTCCTTGATCTGGTTTGCTGGTTAAATCATCGATCTGGAGCATAGAGAGATATTTAGTTACATTCGAATGTTCTGATTCTGTGAATTGAGGAGAAACTTCACTGCATCCCATGCGACTGTAATTTTGATGAGTCCACACTAATTGCACATCTTTAATGACTAAAGATAGGACTTTAAAAATTCACTTTTTAGCATATTTGCTGGAAGCTTACGTGATTATCTTTGTGTGTGAAGCACTGAAGCTTGTTATCCATTTGTTCTACCTGACATGCTGGCAAAGGCCTATAAAATCATTGCTTTTCTTTTGCTCTTAAAATAAGGTATTTAAATTAAAAAAAGAAATGGCTTACCATATACGATTTTTGGAAATTTGGTGTTATCAAAAATGTCTGCCGTTGTCCTTTTTGTAAAGGGAAAGTTTGAGGGTTGTCCGTGTTCAAAGCTACCGAAATACTGTCTGTATTGTACGTCAGGTAGTCGGCTGTGGCCTAAAAATAAACAGCTTACTCTCAGTTCAGTTTAACGTCAAAGTAGCATTATTACTACAAAACTGCCCCCTAGTAGTCAGTTTTGGAAGCACATTCCCATTTAAAAATAAAAAACCTCACAATGCTAAGGCACTTTCATACTGCATCTAAATTGCTTATGTGGTGAAAAACCACAATTTTGCCTTGCTGCACGGCTAACCATTAGCTGTAACCAGTACTTCCCAGTTGTAAACATACCTTAAATGGTTCTGTCTGGAATGCCTCCACATCATTGACTTTGACAGACACCGGTGTGTCCCTCAGGTTGAGGAACTTCACCTGGCCCTCTGAGGATGACGGGAATGTGGGCATGGTTTTCTGAAGGAGGACAAGGCCGCAGTGTGTCAGTGCACACCTGCTCTGATTTACGGTGAACGAGATCAAGTCGGCGTGGATTCAAGGGGTCACTTTGAAATGGAGTTTCACGTCACGTACGAGCCCGCATGGAGATATGACAGCAAGTGTGAAACCTGCAGGCCAGAAAATCGCTGGTCCAAGAAACATCTAGAAGGGCAGAAGCAGGCTGCGGTTGGAAGGGCTAACTTACGTCAATCTGAATCTGGAGCAGAGCAGCGGCAATGAAGGCCAACGCTGCCAGGAACATGCCGACTGTCATCCTCCTCAGCGGCCTGTAGGGGGCAGCAGAGTGTCAGCTGTATTTGGGCACCAATTTACTGGCTCGAGTCTTCAAACCGAATGGAACTGCTCCTGAATGCAGTGTGTGCCCAGTCTCTAAAAAATTCGGTACTCTGGGCTTCTTTTCCTTCCTTTCTACATTTTTCAGGAGCCTTCTGCCTGGACAGCACTTACGTGAAGTTCAGGTGGCACTTTTTAATAATGGGATACACCACATTATCCATAACTGGCACCATCACCAGAATCAGGATTGGGTTCACAGTCTGGGGGAAAAAAAACATTAACATGTAACAAAGTATTAATGCGCCCATATGCCCTTTAATCGTTAAATCTTCTCTTAGAACCTGAACCACAGATGCAGTGAGACCCTGTGGCTTACCTGCATTTGATCTGGCTGGATGGTGATCGCCCCCTGGTGATAAGGAAGAGAAGTGTAAGGTACTTTGTAAAAACATGCAAGTCGTAAAAATGACAGTGTGTGTGTGTAGAGGAGAAACTCACAAAGTTTCCGTCCATAGTGGTGGCCTGGAGGGTCCATCGCGAGCCCTGCAGGGGAATAGGTGGCTGCTTAATACACTTTTCATGGTTTTCATCATAGACATTGAATCTCCTGAAGAGATAAGCGCCTGCCGGTGATCACTAGCACTGCCCATCCTGAGATGACAGTGATGTCAAATCGCCAATTAGCGGTCTTCTCATTACCTGCTGGTCAAACAGCGCCCAGAACATTGGCAGGGGGATATACAGGAACAGCACTTTCACCACCATCTTGACTTGAGCGATGAGAAGTTTCTAGAAGGATGCAGGTACAGTGAGTGAGACGCCTTACAACACTCACATTCACACTAAACGTAAGCGGTCACTATAGGGACATACATCATATTTTTCAGAGGCCCAGTCCATCCAGTGCTCCCGCTTGGGGAACTCACTACTCCGGTGCTTGAAGCGGTTCTTCAGTGCAAACTAAAGAAAAAGAAAAAAAAAAAAAAAAAGTACATTTTGACATGTTGGTATTATTTTCAGCCACAAGCTAATATCAGTCAGGGTAGGAGTGCAGGAGCAAATTACAGCTCAGCATGGATATGCAGGACGGAAGTATAATCAAAAGAAAAGGGGGCCAAGAGACAAACTAAGTGGAATGAGGTTTAAGTGTGAAGTTCCCAGTCAAAAGAGACTTACTCCAATGCATTTACAGACTTGCAGTATGATGTTCCCTTGCGGGGCAGGTTTGTCGTACATTCCACTCCCAGCGATAAACACAACTGCAGGGGAACAAGGCACAATGTCTCATGATTGTCAGCGTAAAGCCAGGGAGAGGCAGGGCATGCAGTCGGGCTGGAGGACTCACTGAGAGCAACCAGCATGAGGGCGGCCGGCACTCCGAACGCCAGAGGGTAACACTGCTGGTGGGAGGATCCGCACTCCGTGGCTGGGAACAAGGAGAAGGATGGGATGTTTATTCTATGTACTGTTAATAAACCCATCTTCTCTGTACTTGACAGCATTCACCCAAAGGAGAACAACTGAACAGATATGCCAACAGGAACCTAAGGAGATCTCAGCCACACCTCGGAGGGTGGGAGTGATGATGGTGGACAGAAGGCTGCCAGCGTTGATAGACAGGTAGAAGATGGAGAAGAAAGTGCTCCTCTGCTTCTCCTTCAAAAACAAAATAAGAAAATGTCTTGCTTTGTTCATGGTCAATCACAATGTTGACTTCAAAATGGTGTTAAAATCGGTGTGAGGTGCTGACCTGATGGTCCTGAAACTGGTCTCCCCCAAAAGCAGCAACACAGGGCTTGATGCCACCCGTTCCCAAAGCGATGAGGGAAAGGCCCAGCATGGAGAGGATGCTGAGGAAAGACACCGGCTGCACCATTAGCCAAAGACACCTTTTGCTGGGGTAACCTGTGCATCTCCCAGAATGAGTAAATTCCCCTTGGGACTAAACACCTTGAAATATTATAGCCTACATAAAATGACAGCAAACGCAGAGGTGTTCTCAGAATAAAGACCAGGTTCAACAACTGAGGATGAACACAGGTTTTCACTTTCATTTTGAACTTTCCATATAAACTTCGAAAGCTCATATTAGTGGGTAAATGAGGGACTTATTTATGGGACTCACACGTGGACTGTGATGTCGTTTGGAGTTCCATCGCTGTTTGTGCCCGTGATGTCACTAATCGTACTGACTGCCATGATGAGCTGCCCGATGGTGTAGACGATGGACAGGTAGATGATGGTCCTGTGTGAGAATGAGAAGGGGTTCACCAAGTGGGGTGAGGGACAGGTGTTGCCATGTTTAACTGAGCGATGCCACTGTCAGGCACTCACTTGAACTTTCCGAGCCATGAGTCGGCGACTATGGCCCCAAGGATTGGCGTCAGGTAGCACAGGGCCACGAAGGTGTGGTAGATGGAGGTAGCCAAGTCATCATCCCACTTCAGGAAGTACCTGAAGTAGAGGACCAGCACGGCTGGAAGGTAGTGGGAAAGAGCAGGGCTCAGCTACCCAACACAGTTACAGGCAGTAAAAGAGACTCAGCTATGTCATGGATGGATGTGTCGCGCTTCGGCCGGGTCGTGGATGTGCACGCGCGGGTGCCGCGCTTCGGCCGGGTCGTAGATGTGCACGCGCGGGTGCCGCGCTTCGGCCGGGTCGTAGATGTGCATGCACGGGTGCCGCGCTTCTCACCTTTCATGCCATAGTAGGAGAAACGCTCGCAGAACTCATTGATGACAATGAAGAAAATGCTGAGGGGATAGCCACAGACCTCCACCTGGGCCGGGCGAGGGGTACAATTATGAGAGGCCAGGGGAAGCCACAGCCACATACCATACATCACTGAGACACTACAGCTTCAAGTACATTTAAAGTTATGGGCAGTTTTCCATTAGAACAATATTCCACACAATGCAGGGGTTTGGAAAAGGGATAAACAGTAGCTGTAAAATGTAACATTATTACACTCATATTAAAATATATGCAACGTTATGATGGCTAATGAATACACAGAGTGACATATGACCATAAAGACAGTGGGCCCTTTGCATCTCATTAAGCATCATGGTGACCATGAGTAGCACCTACATATCAACTAAATCTTAGTCATTTTCCATTCCAAATCGACATTTTTTATTTTTAAAACTAAATCTAACTCTGAGCCATAAAGGTGTGTCCTTTTACCTTATACTTGGCCCTCTTCTCGTTGTTTTCCTTCTCTGTGGAGAGTTACACCAAAGTCCATTATAGGCAGGATTTAAAAACTCGGAGAGGCACAGAAATCGTGCCAGGACAGAGCAAAACAGCAACCCGACAATCTGGCTGCTAAACAATCCATCAGCATATAAATCCACGTCCCCCAAACGCCATCTAACGGGTTTCAATTCAGGAAACATTTGCTTTGTAAATATCAACAACTTAAATAATGCTGATAACGGTGCATCTTACGCTTAGAAAACAATGCAATTAAAATTACGGATTTTAACCGAAGTAACAGTGAACGACTTGGGCGGCTCTAGAGCTGGCAGCGCACTCACCCGGCATGATGGCAGCGTGCTGCGATTCCTTATCAAGCCCGGTGCCTCAAGCGTCCTCCGTGGAAGATATCCTAACCTGGGGAGGGGCGGTCCGAGTCTGCTTTTGTAAAGCGCTCCCGATCACACCCCCACCGGCCTTTGCCCTCGAGCTCCGGGTTTATGTACTAATCGGTAGTCGCTGTGCTGGGCGGACCCGGCGGCCGGGGTCCCGGGGTTGGGCAGCGGGACTGCCGCGCCGCTCAGATCGGTACAGCCCCAAACGAGCAGCTTAATCGTCTTTTTTTATTGTTGTCGTCCATCGTGTTTACAACTGAGGCCCAGCAGGTTTCATTCAACGACTTTTTGGAACCCTGCTTTCAAATGTGAGGAGGACACTGACCAGAATCCATTGCTCTTCAGTGAGCGCTGTTTTGCCAGGGTTTAATTGTACCATATAATTTGCGCTGCTCATGTCAGATCCCGGGAAGGGAATCGGTTTCACCTTATTCATCACGATTTCCCAATAAATAGCATTTGTAAACGTTCAGTTGTACGTAATAGTGCTGGGTACACCGCACACATAAATGGAAAATCATATAACATATGTTATAATAATAATAATAATAATAATGAGAATCGATCATATCAAACAGGTAAATCATATCATAGATTAACCTTGTCATGATCATAAGATTGTTGAACCCAGGACCACGTGATGGTTGGGCCAATGTCCGCAAATTCATCATAATAATATTCCACGTTTCACCATGTGAAACATATCGCCGGGTAAGTCACACTGCTGGCAATCGGTAAATCTTACAACCCGCAACCCTGACTAGATCACATTTTATGTATGTTCGCCACTATACATGTGAAATGCAAATTCATTTTGCCGCATAAGTAATTGCATTAGAAAAATGTAATCTCAAATTAGAAATAGGCCTATGTACTGTAACTTGGGATAAAACAAGTGAATTGAAAAATGGAAGCAATAAAAAAAAAAACAAACGTAATAATAATAAATGGTTTATATCACTGAAAAAAAGCAAAAAAAAAAAGAATAAAAAAACACTTATGAACATTATAAACAACGTACAGTTACATAGAAAAGCAGCGGAGATATAAAGTTAAATGTTTTTTACACGTGACACTCTTGATATGAATATATAATACATACAGGTCCATAAATGGTCTTAATGAGCCGCCCGCGCTGATTTGAGATCAGACCGGAGCTACACAAATGCCAATTAATCAGTCGTATCATGTTCCCACGCCTGTTGCGGTATCAGATAAAGGTTTGGCAATGACGGCTCCTTACAGAGTCACGGAAATGACCTTTGACCCGTAGGGGACATTTAGGTTTAACTTCCCTTTTGTAACTGATTACAATGAAAGTCAGAGAATTATAATATAAAATGTTATTGCTGGGGCCACACAAAAGAGACTGAAGATACACAAGAAAAGGTGATACATTCTGCTGGCAGCCAGGTAGGAGATTGGCTTCCAGCAGATTTACTCAGTATTCAGGTATATTGTTTAGCCAAGTGATATTGAATTTCAACAAACTGTAACTGTAATTAACCAGCTAGGATGTGACCCAACTACCTTCTGGTCACATGTTGGTGACTATAGCTGCTGCGCTGTATTTTCAGCTTAATTTCATTGTGATTACAGTTTCCTATTTCGATGGTCATTTCTGCCAAGACATTTAGTATTTCCATGTACACTAGCAATGTGTCCACCCTGTCCATCAGCACAGAACTATGTGTACGACAAGCACAGGAAGTCGTTTCAGAGTGTAGATACCTGTCAAGCTGGGTTGTATCCAAGCAAGGTGGGCACTTATGTCAGGGCTGTGCTTAGGGTCATGGCGTTAGGCAGATAAAAACACTAAAATGGATGGCGAGGTTCAGCTCTCACTGTCATTGTTCTTAGAGTCAGGCTGAAAATCCTTCTTATCGACATGAATTTGGGCAAAGGCCGGAAAATGGGTTTACAGTTACTACTGAAACCTCTGAAAACAGAAAATTACAGTAAAAGCAATGATTAGTCAAGGTGAAATGGGAAGCGAGATGCTGCTGAGTGATGGAGAACCAATAGGCAGCTCCATGTTTACACCGTGTAAAGAAGGGGAAGCAGGAAGAGCGTTACAAGCATTGGAAGAGGAGTGTCTTCTTCAGGGACCAATCAAAAAACAGAGAACTGACACGCCCATAATTATGAACAGACGAATCAGAGAGCTTGTTACTCACCAGTGGGCTTTGCCGAGATCAGCCCAAAACACACGGCTCTCTCAGGGATGTCATTCTTTTTTAATTGGTGAAGCGAAAGCAAATATAAATACAATTTCCTTTATAAAAACTCAAATACTACATCCATTGCTTTTTTACAAAAAATAGATGCTAATATCTAAAAAGCAATGTTCTCCATAATGATGGTGATGTGAATACTATACTAAAACATGCATATTTTGGATAAACATATTTTTCTTCAAATATTATGACCAAAAAGCAAACAGTACACAACATATATTTGCAGAGAAATTAGTGAATTTTAATTAAAAGTGTGTAATTAGGGAAAATTGCCTTTCTTAAATTCTTAAATACAGCAGAACTTTGACTCTGTTAAATAAAAATAAACCCCCCCTAAAACTCCCCAGATATAAAATGACTTTTATTAACAATTAAACAACAGAATGGTTAAAGCTTTATCTGACAACCAGTCGTCCACAGTATGTTACTGGTTCCACATCCTGTTGCTTTGGCAAGCGGGACAAACCTCATTTTTACAGTGTATGAACTGAAGAAGACAAATATTGCACTGCGTTTGGATAGGAGTGTAGCCCAGCGTAACACCTTTACAACGTGTCCTCCAGCGTTCACCTTAACGAAAGACAGTCGGCACGGTGATGGGAACTGCGAGCATTTGCTTTTAGAGGGGACATTTCCCAAGGAGTACAATTTGTCTGTCTGTACAGTGACAAAAACAATCACAAATACTGCCCCTTTCACACCTCAAAAAAAAGAAAACTCTGACTTCATTAACGATACATTGGAAACGCTATATATACAAAAAGAACTGATAAAAGTTTAAAACCTGTGAATAATACAAATGCAACAAAAAAGGACATACAAACCTGGGAAAGTGAGTTACATGCATTTAGTGTTCTTGTGACTAAGAGAACGTCTCCACAGGAAACATGACGGAATGATCCTGTTTGGGTTCAGTCCAGGATGGAGGCTGAGATCACCAACACCGACTGTCTGCTCTTCAGACTTCTCCACAATTTCTCCACATTGTGTTCTTTTTGTCCACTTCTCCTCAGGGACCTCTGAAGGCATTTATCCCCAGGGAGACACACAGGAGAGAGTCAAAGCTCTGAGCTACAAGTCATCCAAGTTTGGTCAACGAACATCACCCTGGCTTTCCGACAGCCACCGACAGCCGTTTGCTGGCAAGGCGAAGCTGACCATGGGAGTGAGAAAAGTGGGGAGGAGCTGGAGGACTTGGAGAGGGTAGCAGAGAGGCTGAAGGGGGCATCCAGGGGTGTCCGCTTCTCTTTGGGAGGGTACAGAGGTTTGCTCTCCCTTGGGTCAGGACAGCAGGGCCCACGTCACACCACGGACGAGGAGCTGGGGATTCCCTGGATGGTGGTGCCACTGGGCGTGCCACTGATGGCGTTGAAGATGTGCAGGGAGTCGGGCAGGACAGTCTTCACGCTGTCCTCTACCGTGCTGATCTGAAAAACGCAGGCCGTTCAGAAAGGGGCGAGAGCTTTTAGCCTTCACACGAATCGCGTACAACTAAACTGAACAGCGACGTCAATATTACCATCCAATCTGCTCATGTCAGCATAAATGGAGGGGAGAAAACAGTTATTTTCACATTGTCAGGTATGTTTGTCAGATTAGCAATAAAAGTATTTTAAAACCCCTAAAAGTCTAGTGAATACAGTGAGATTTTACCGGCTCGTGCATGATATTGGACAGCTCTCTGGCAAGGTCACGGTAGTTGGCTTTCATCTCATCGTGGTACTCCTGCTGGTCCTCCTTGATCAGGCGCTCGTTTATGGTGAGGCCTTGGCCACAGGCGTCCACAAATTGCCTGCACAAAACCAGTAATTAGACCCAGGCAGTTAGGTGAGGCAAAAGTGGAACTTGGGGGCTCTGGCGACTTACCTAAAGACCTCTTTCAGCTGCTTGACTTTGTTGTCAGGGTACTTCTTGCTACTGATGTCATCTAAGAACGCTCTAGCATAGGCTAGCGGACCAGCATTCACCTAGGGGGTTAGGGGGGAGTAGACAGTGAGTGGACAGATATGCACACCTGCAGGGTGATGCTATCATACAGGCAAAGAACACGTCTGCACACCTGCACGCTGATGCTATCATACAGGCAAAGAACACGTCTGCACACCTGCACGCTGATGCTATCATACAGGTAAAAAGCATGTCTGCAAACCTGCATGCTGATGCTATCATACAGGTAAAAAGCATGTCTGCACACCTGCATGCTGATGCTATCATACAGGTAAAAAGCATGTCTGCACACCTGCACGCTGATGCTATCATACAGGTAAAGAACATGTCTGCACACCTGCACGCTGATGCTATCATACAGGCAAAGAACACGTCTGCACACCTGCACGCTGATGCTATCATACAGGTAAAAAGCATGTCTGCAAACCTGCATGCTGATGCTATCATACAGGTAAAAAGCATGTCTGCACACCTGCATGCTGATGCTATCATACAGGTAAAAAGCACGTCTGCACACCTGCACGCTGATGCTATCATACAGGTAAAAAGCACGTCTGCACACCTGCACGCTGATGCTGCCCTGCAGCTTGAGCTGCAGCCGGATCATGTCCACCTCACTAGCTGAGCAGAGTTGCCGGAGCTCCTCCACCTTCCTGCTCATCTCATCGATAGCCACCTCGATGGGGCTCAGGTCCGTTTGGTGCTGGTACATCACTGCGATGCGCTTCTTCACGTAGGGGAAGCAGTGAGTGGCTGGGGGGGTCAGACAGGGATGCAATGTGTTAGGGTAGCACACTCTCACTAATAATCCATCCATCCATCTTCCAATCTCTGGACAGGGTTGCTGGTGGCCTGGAGCCTCTCCTGAACAGCAAAGGGCACAGGGCAGGGATATACTCTCGACAGGACACCAGTGTGCTACAGACGCATGCTCAGATGCTACAGACACTTTAGAGATGCCAAACTACATGTCTTGTGAACACAGAAGTAAACCTGCATTATATTTCATACAAGTTAGTCCTGTAAGGTGCAAAGCTGCAATATTTTGTTCACCATCACAGTATCTATACTCCTGATGATCCTGTAACACTGACATGTGTGAAATCTTGGCAGGATTAATTCATGTCGCTGTCTAGGGGCATAAGTGCTGCCAGATCTGCTTTTGCCCAAACAAAAAGTCGTGATTCAAGCATTTTTTTCAGGGAAAAGTCCGTCTGTCCTCTGCAATCAGCTGCACTATTATCAGCTAATGAAGATAAAAGCTGTACTTTGGGATTTCTGAAATAATATAACAATAAAACTAAGGTGAGACATAAGGAAAAGAACATCTGACTACTGATTAGTCAAACCATATCATTAAGTAATTTGTATGAAGAATAAGAAGGGATGTGGTGAGTAAGTCTCACTCCTTCTCTTTCATGGGATGTGCTGTGTACTCAGGGTCCAGGGGAGGCAGTGGTGCCACCTACTGGTCAGGATGGTGCGCCGCTTGCACTGCTCCTCCACCAGGCCCTGCTTCTTGCCCGAGACAGTGAAAGGCGTCTCGAAGACAAAGCGCCGAATGTTGTGGCTCCTCTCAAAGTCTGTCAGCCTGTCAGCCAGCTCCTTCTCCTCCAGGTAGGGGGTCACGTGAGTGACCTGGATGTATGCGTACTTCGAATCCAGGTCTTTTGGGTTAATCTGTGGGAAATAATGAGCACACCCCAATCCAGCGTGTACATATACACATGTATCACTTTTCCTTAATACAACATAAACACAGGAGATCCCAGTTCAATCCATTATAATGGGGCCCTGTTAAAGGTAACAGTACTGGATCCAAAAATGATACACAGCATTAAAGTTCTTATGTTATAGCTATTCATAATGAGATTAGACCAAGACTGTCCCTGAACTGCGTTTATCTAGCAGGAAGGATATAATTTCCTGAAGACTAGGGGTGACATATGAGTACGCCCACAAAACAAGTGTACATATTAGCACCCAAGCACACGGCACATACATGCATACATTCTCATGTGCTACAACCATGCTTTCAAAAGGCCATAAGTGCAGATATACTCCTTGGTTATAAATGTGTTAGCCTACAGATAAGGTAATCTACAGGAAAAGCTTTAGCTGCAATTGGCTTTGCATAAGTGACAATCAGTGACAGACGGTGGAATCGAGGAAGTGTGAAGCAAGCGAACGTGTCTTTAAATGACAATAAAATATAAGTAATGAGTTATTTCAAGTTAGTTTCATAATTTATTCTCAAGAAAAAAGAGGTACTGCCTACTCTACCCGTATGGAGCAGCTGCTTCAGGTGAGAATGGTTAGTAGCACAGGGAAGGAACCTCTAGGCCGAGATGAAAAGCTGTTACCCTGCCGGAGTCCTGGATCATCTTGACGTTCTCTGGGCCGAATTTGTCCGAGTAGAGCTTGAGGAGTCTTTGGGAGATCTCGGAGAGAGGGGTGAGCTTGGGCTCCTTGTAGATGTACTCTTTGCCATCCTCATCCTCAAAGAAACCCTGGCAGACAGTGACCAACAGCAGCTTCCATTATGGCCTCTTCCTTAGA
This sequence comes from Cryptomyrus ogoouensis, assembly GCA_025773925.1. Taxonomy (NCBI): domain Eukaryota; kingdom Metazoa; phylum Chordata; class Actinopteri; order Osteoglossiformes; family Mormyridae; genus Cryptomyrus; species Cryptomyrus ogoouensis. The sequence goes on along the minus strand of JAOYFF010000001.1, from coordinate 41,702,330 downwards.
GGGACATTGTCACCTGAGAGTGCTTTGTAAATTGAAGTGTCAGCCTTTGCAGTAAACGTAAAGCCGAATGTCAGTGTTTGCATGATGTGAAGATACACCTAAATGTCAGCATTTGGAGGGATTTGTAAATGTAAAGGTCAACCTAAATGCCAGCATTTAGAGGGATGTGCAAATGTAAAGCCAAACCTAAATGCCAGCACTTGGCGGGATGTGTAAATTTAAAGATGAACCTAAATGCCAGCATTTGGAGTGATGTGTAAATGTTAAATTAAACCTAAATGTCAGTGTTATGTGTTTCTGCGTATCTAATCCAAAGATGATTGCTGACACATGTATGTACATAGCATCTGGGACGTACGTTAAACATGACCAGACCCACAATTTATGCCTGGATCTGTCATGGTCAAGACAGACATTGAAACGCACCCAGCAGGGTTTGGCTGAACATAGACCACACTAACAAAGCACACGCAGAACAAGACCTATTCACACATGTACACACTCCAACAAAGCACATATGGAAAACACACCCAAGTTTAGTAGTTTTACACTCTAACCACGCAACCGAAGGGTCGGAAAGTATGTATGACAATATGCACAATAAGTAAAGAAGTTATTGGCTACCTGTGATCTCAAATTATTCAAAAAAGGTAGTCTGTTTCAAAAGTTTCTGTACAGAGAGGTTATCTCTTAACACACTTCACGTCTGTAATGTTGATAAATATTTTGCCTGAGCAAGATCTTCAACCAAATGCTACATGGCACCACCAAGTCCAAATCTGGAAAGTGTCTTCGCCTCTTCATACAGAAATTGGCCACAAGGGACCGTCTCTATAATGGCAGAGACTAAGTAAAGTGGAGAGTGCAGCATGTTCCACAGACAACAAGGGTTTTGTGCTACCTCCATTTCAGGCATTTTTAAAAACAGAAAGTAAATTTCGTAACGTGGCACAGCTCCTGTTAAACAGGTGTTTTGTTCAGTGAGACAATCGGGATGATAATGGGTGTGCATCAGTGGGTACACCCGCGCCAGCAAAGCAGCAGGCTTTTCATGACTGTTTAAAAACAAGATGGCTGACAGTTGCCAGGACACACCAACAGTAGGCACGCAACACGGCTGAAATGGATGGGCTGGGTGGGGGCAATGGGAAAGGGATGCAGAACTGGCCACGGTGACGAGGACATGTCGCACACCAGTAGCTTTAATGCATCGCATTTAATGCACTGCTTGATTCTCTTGCGTTCATTTACCTCCGCGTCCCTGTCAGAGTCTGTAAACTGGTACTGCTACAGAGCCGTAAAGCCATAAGAGAGACACAAAACCACCGTTATTCCAAGCATTCCTGAGCCTTGAACATTCATACATCATTTCTTTCTGACCAAGCATCTTCACACGGAACACAAGTAGCACCATGACAACCAGAGGATCTATGGATACAAAGCTCCACATGGTGTGAGACTGCTTACTGAGCAGCACGGGCACAGGCACGGAAGGACAACAAGATGTTTAAGCCCCACAGTGAATGAGTTGCAGGCAGATGTGGGGGGGCAGAGAGGCTGGGGTTAGGTGGCATTAGTCTTTCTGTCGTTTTTAACTGCATGCACCGCTGTCGTGGAGCATCGAGCTGCCATAGTGGTGTCTATGCAACGTGAGGGCAAACTGTAAACGATAGACACGTCCGAGACAACACAACTCAGAAGCAGGGAGACACGTCACACTCACGGCTTAGAAGCGGCAAAGGAAAACTAAGGGGGTTAGGGATGAGGTGAGGGCTACTGTACAACTTACCGCTGCCTTTGAGGAAGACAAAAAGCAGAAATATTTGATTAGGACAGACATATTTGGAGCAGGCAAATGAAGTTTTTGCATTTAATGAAAAATAAGTAATAGCTGCAGAAGCATTTGTTCACTGTGTCGAAGTTCAGCAAAAGATGCAAGCAGTGAAGTTAAGGTGTTAAGGGTTCTAACCCTCGAATCCCAGCGGGCAGAGAGGTCAGCTGTCACCCCGTTACCGAAGACGCCTGCGATTGGCCTGCTAGAACGTGTCCACGCCTCACCTGGCCAAAGAACGCCACTCTGAAGAAGGTTCCCAGGAGCCTCTTGCCCGTGTGCATGACCTCCGTCACTTTGCTGTAGGCGCGATGTAGCGTGTCGTACAGGTGAGCTAGTTTCTACACAGCACACATGCACAGACACGAATGAGGAGAATGACAACAGCACACTGCCACCCTGGGTCTATGCCCGTGTCTTCATGCTAAATATCCATTCACCACCAGACAGGATCAAGGGACTCTTGTGCAGAAAAATATTTAGCGTGTGATTTGCCTGGTATTGCTCAGCAGGGATGTTTATAAGCCTTTTTTTTTTTTAAATAAAAATAAAAATTGGTTACACTCTGCATACAAGTTTTATTTTGCTTGCAACACAGTAATTGTTGACGTCAAATTTAGGGGGCTCATCAATGGAATTATGGCATAATTATTTTGTTCACGCAGCCGCATCTGGCACCTCAAAGTCCCGGCGCTTCTCGTAGGTGGGGATGATGAGCTTGTAGATGTCAGCGATGAGCTCATAGCGCTCTGCCTTCCACAGCCCGTCTGCACACTCCTCCAGCAGCTCCATCAGTACATCCTGTGGGGGCAGGGAAGTGTGTGACACATGCCTGCCACACGGGGGCGCCCATACAAAGAGCCAGCGGCCGGGCATCATAAAAATCAAACAACGTAAACTATTCTGGGTGATAATGCAGGAAGTGTGGACCAAGCTGAAAAGACTCATACAGAAAGATTATAAAATACAGCTGTCTAAAGTACAGTTCACAACCTTTTTAAATACTTTAAGATAATCATCATTGATTATTAGGTTGTCTATTAGGTTAAGACAATCACTCTGGTTAAATAAATATTAGGGTGTATTCATTTTGTAATGTCAGTCTGTTGCTAAGAAACGTGTAGAACGTGCTAAGAAAATAATAGTATGTTCAGTAAAAGATGACATGTATAATAGAAATATAATGTAAACTTCATTCTTTCACTTCTGACCCCATGGTATATCAGAGGCCTGTAGCATGGTAAGGACACAACTGCAAAAGAAGCATCATTAAAACCTCGTCTGTCTAAAATCCCACCATAAACGAAGGACAACACTGTCACTCTCAGTTCCCCTTGGCATGTTTGTGAATATATCATGGGAAGCTGTTCTGGGAACGCAGTGACGGTACGTTTGGCAGATGGAGCTTTGAACGCTGTTGAAGACCAGCGAGAGGAGTTTCGATAAACCCTCTATGGTCCATGGTGGCAAAGTGGGTCCAAATACTGATGAGTGTTTGCTGTCCTGGTGCGGCTGAGGTGCAGTGAAGCGTTTGGTCACTGTACCTACTGGGCTCAGACAGCAGAGTGCAAACCGGGCCGTTTGTCAGGCAGTAGCCAGCTGGGTGGCATGCGTGCGGGGGGGTGGTCAAAGAGTGATAAGGGACAAGCTATAGTGGATGTGTTTATAGGTATACAGTCATGACCCCCCCCCCCCAGCTGTAATAACAGATGCTTACAGCCACGGTGGATAAACACAGAAACAGCACGCAGTCTCTGCCTCCCTGGCATGGAGACAACGGGCGATTGTGAAATAAATTTGTACTGCCAAGGCCAACTTACGGCCCGGCCAGGTGATGATAATTACTGAAGGCAAACAGCGGAGGGTCACGAGGACCAGGGGGTGTGTGTGGGATCGGCTGCCTCACCTCATTGAAGTGGACGTCCTGCATGCCCACGTCCTCCATCATGGACACCTCCTCGTCAATGTTGGGCGTGACCACCCGGAACGCAGAACAGCCCTGTCTGAACATACCTGCCGCGTCGCCACGGCAACCATGAGAAACAGAACAATGACTTAATCCTGTGCAGCATAATTAATGGCTCCCCCATTACCCTGCACAGGACAAGTGGGTACAGCAAATGGATGTAGCAGCCAATTACACGTGTCGAGTGGCAGTTATTTAAATGTCATTAATGTGTAATAGGGAAGAGCAAACGACTTAAAAACAATCAAACAAACAAGCACATAAATCAACTAGTAAATAAGTTTTCAGAACAAATTAATAAATAAATAAACTGTCGGTAGATATGAACAATTACTGTCACTATCACTTCTGTCTGGTTTTCCCACTTGGCCAAAAAGGTTAGGGCTGCCTACCTCATTAACTTATAGATGAAAACATCCGTATGTATATTGTGGAATCCTTCAACCGCAAAACAAGATTTATTGGTCAGCTAGATAACTTGTCAGATTTAAGGTAGTCCAGGCTAAATGTAATTGAATGAAGATAATGTCCAGTTGAACTGGGTTACCTTTAATCTGACAAGTTATCTAGCTAACCAACAAATCTTGCTTCGTGATACACCTCCCTGGAAATATATAAATGAATTTGAAAAAAATCTTTGCCATAAATAAATCGTATTTATTTATTCATTCATTCACTTTGCAGATTTGTTTATTCACTGATGTATAGGAAAGGTTATTTATTTATTTATGCATCCATTTTCATTCATTCATTGATAAATCACGTTTCGTCTTCAATAGTATAATTCCACACAGCACAATTAATTAATGAATTAGTGTCCCCTATAATCCAGAATGGATTTGGCACTGAAATATAAATATATGAATTTTAAATGCCTTTAAATGTTTAAACTGGCTGTCTTTTTGGGCTGCCAGACACACTGTGGCCGTGATTCAGAGCAGCTTTGCATCGGCTTTGCAAGGCCAGAGGACTCTGGCTTAGAGGACTAAGGGCTGCCTTCACTGTTAAGGGCTGCCTTCACTGTTAAGGGCTGCCTTCACTGGCACCCCATAACGCCACCCACTGTGCTCTCTCTCTCTCTTTATACCTTCTATCTATGGCCCCGTGGTGCTCAGCGATCGCTGGCCGCCTGATTACAGCGCAGATAACAAGCAGATATCGCTGCTTATCAAAAGAGCACGGCGATTCCACCACATCAGCGCTATAGTATTCCACCCTTGAACCCCGCGGGATTCCAGAGCCGAAGATAAATGCACCTTTGCGTGCCAGCAGTCACTCCCTGTCCTGATTTTGGGCCACTCACGACTAATCATTTTGCTGTAAAAATAATACTGTCACACTTTGCGAAAGTGTTTTAGTGCAAATTACTTGGCTGTGCACACTGTTTTATCTTAATGCAACACTGATTTTTAGGTTCCCCATTATCATTTCATTATTTTATTATTAAAATTTAAAACAAGGTAATTCATTGATTAATCGGCTAATTGTTTACAAATTACAAAACTGTATATGAGAAAAATGAAAACCTGAAAGAAAAAGAATATTTTCCCTGAATTTCCTTTTACGTTCCCCTTCAGTGCCTTAAAGGAGAATTACAAATATCCAATAAAAAAATGGTGCTGTTAAGTTGCAGAAAAAGAACCAACAACTTTGGTTCCACGTAGTGGATATAAACGGTATAACTTCTAATAATCATCCTCCTGTGTAATCAGTACCTTTTCTCCGTAGGTATTCAGCCACTAGTGCCGCCACGTGGACGTAGCACATCGCCGCCTGCAGACATGACAGAGTAGATTAGGTTAAACCGGCACGTCCAAACCCCACCCCTTGGCCTGGCCTGGCACTGACCTCGGACAGGTCGCCGTTCTTCACATGGATGCGGGCCATGCTGTCCAGCCAGGTCTTGCGCAGCTCGGGCGTGCTGGCGTAGGACTTGGCCAGGCTGTACTGCAGGTCCACCAGCATCTCTGGGTCGTGTTCGTGTTCCTTCATCTGCGCCGTGGCCATCAGCACCGTACGGATCTTTTTAGTCAGGTCTTTCACCTCGGATGGGAAGGCTGTGTTCTGCAGCAGTAAGGTACAGAGGACCATCTCTTGATTCACACAGAAACTACATTACTAGTGGCAAGCTGTATAAAATCTGTATTTACCTCAACATAACTGTACTGCGTAATATACAGTAAAATACTATATTGCCCTACAATGGTAAAACACAGTAACTACACTAACATTGAAACTGAGAACACTGGTATTTTGCCTTTGTTTTAGTGTGGATTTTGTCATAACTGTATACTGGTATTTTTACATTTATAGCTGAACTAAGGTATTTTTTCATGAAACAAAACAGCCACAGAGACCTGATTTCAGTCAGAACTCAACTTTGATAAAATAAGTTCTCCCCAAGCGAGCTCGATGGGCCGAATGGCCTCCTCTCGTTTGTATAATTCTTATGTTCTTACATTTATGACATTTCTGTAGGGCAGTATATTAGGCCTTGACTTTACAGCACTTTTGCAATTACTTTATAAATAAGGTGGGCAGCTGCTAACCTTCACAATCTTGTCGCTATTGGCACAGTTGTTGATGATGGACAGAGACTGCTGGAACCGAATTCCTCCAATCCCGATGACATCGGCTATCAGCTGACTCACCGCGATCACCACCTGTCAGAGAGTCCAGGTCCTAAGCACTACACCAGTGACAACATCCAACCATCTTGAATCTACAGTCACATTTATTTGGATAGTTATGGGTGATGCCCCTCTGTACCTGCAGGTGTGTGCGGACGAAGGACTTGCGGCCTGTGTATTCAAAGTTGCTCTTCATTAGGAAGTAGACAAGATGGGCAGCCTCACTGCGGATGGAGCTCAGCTTGGAGTTGCAGCACTTGAGGATTTCATAGCACAAGGAGGCGCACATGTCGGCACGGCCCTCGAAGAAGGTGCTGGGAAACTGCCAGGGTCGTCGTCGTCATCATCATCATCATCATCATCATTCCTCATCATCATCATCAATCAACACTCAAGAACCAACATTAAAAATCAACAACCATCATCATCATCTACCATTAACCAGTGATGGGTACAGTTAACCGAAAACTGCTAACCCACTAACTCCAAAATTCGATAATGCTAAACTGATAATCCACAAAAAAAAATTTTAATGGAAGCTAATGATAACTGCTAACCGCTAACTTTTGTTATATGAATTTAGCTTCGGTTTGATAAGCTGTCTGTCCTCTCACCTTGTAGATGAAGGTGCGAAGGGAGGTGAAGACCTGCTTGAGGGCCAACTCTGACTGGTTGATCTGCAGGAAGCACAGGTGCACCTCAAACACTTTCTTCATCAGGGGGTTGTGCCCATGGTCGGAGCATAGCTGTGTCTGCGGAAACAAGAGCATGCAAACACCTTACGCCGCATCCCTGGAGAAAATTACACAGCACTTTGTTATGGTATTAATCAAGCTCATATTACTTTCTTAATTTGAGCGATTTCACTCCTTAGTAATAATATACCAATCAACTGCCAGGTTGGGGAAACGTGAAATTGGGGATTGGAGATGTACCTTGAAGCCCATGATGAAGATGCTCAGCGTGTCGAGCACCGTCAGACACACCTCGGTGGCGATGTTGGCCTCCAGCAGCGACTGGCTCAGCAGGTCTGCGTCAGAGTGGCAGTAGGCTGTGCAGGGAGAATTGTGAGCCACACGCAGCTACCCGTTATTGTGTAAATTGTATTTGAGGTTTCTACATGCCAAAACGTCACTGACCACGTGTAAAGCTCTTTAAGAGAGGAGGAAAGATAGAAGCCAGACTGGTAAGACACTAAATGGGTGTTACAAAAATGACTGAGGATGAGGATGGCGGAGGAGAAAGAGGCAAGGGGCTTACAGTGGTTGAAAGTGTAGGAGTTGTCCAGGCTGCTGAGCTGGTGAAGGCGTGCGTGCATCATCCCTGCCCTGTTGCGGGATACAGGCAGAGTCTGAGACTTGCGTTCGTGGGCCACGAGACCCACAGCTTCCTGATTCCTGGCAAGGAAAGGCAACAGGGAACACGGTCACATGGGGCTAGGGCGGCCTGGGAGATGTTGTCTGGCAGACGGCGGCCAGCAGTGGAACTGCGATGCTCAACAGCAAACGAAAAAGTGCATCCTCACGACCTTGTACCAAGGCCTCATGGGAGATTAGAAACTCAAGCGGATTAAGGCCATGTGAGCACTGCCAGGCAGATGGATGCTTGTGTGTGTAGGTGAAGGACTCACACAGAAACCATGATGGCAGATGGAGGGCAGTATAAGCAGAAACATGGAAAAATGAGACCGTTACAGTGGAGACATCATGTCCAGCTGTACGTAGGTGATGAAGATGGGAGACACAGGAAGGTTGGGGGGGGGTGTGGGGTGAAAAAGGGTCACACAGCACTCTGAGGTACGGACAGAAACATCGTGAGGCTTACCCAAGCAGGACAGGCCAGGAACCATGCTGTTTATTACATTAAAGCTTGTCAGCATTAACGTGCAAAAGACAGAGAAAGGCGAAGGTGAGAGAATGAGGAGAGCAGGTGTGTCCCACACTCTGTGCGCACTTTCATGGGGTTAACAGGATCCATCAGGTAGAGCCACACGGCATTAATGGAAAACAGCAGCAATTAAAGTCATGCCATTTGACAGAAAGGTCAAGAGGCACAACAGATATCAGGAATTATTAAAAGGATTCAGCTACGATAAGGGCAGGCTGACATCAGGAAAAACAAGAACGTTCTTTTTGTCTGAACCCTAGATTGTGTTATATCAAGATTCTAATTAATTATATAGGTAACAATTTGCACATAAAAACATTACCTGGCAATGTAGCGTTTCCCCATGTATCTGAATTGATGAAGACACACTCTGCAAATATGTGAAAAGCACAGTCAGTGAGCAGCCCCTGCATGTGCTCTGTGTGTGCATAGTACTGCTGTGGACATGAGATGGAGCAGTGATGAAGGAATTCTACAAAATGTTAAAATCCTAGGAGGTGGCACCCTGCTGTGTTTAAGCTGAGCTACTCCTTAAATATGCAGCTGCATAAATGTAACTAGGTAAAACTGCAAGATTAATATCTAGGTTGCACTGGGAAAACTAAACAACTAAAAAAGGAAAATGTGAAGGTATTCTTTTACTGCAAGGGTCTTTAATGCTAACAATCCTACCATGAGGCTGATAAGAGATCTGGATGGAAGAAGGTACAGAATATACATGGAGCATCAAGAACTTACTCGACTAAAGTGAAGAAGTCCATCAGCTCTCCAGGACTGGCCTTGTTCCAATACGTAAAGAGGGCATCTGCAGGAAAGCGTGGGCAGTTTGGGTGTCAGACGCCAAGCCCACAGAAAGACAGCATGGCCAGGTCAGGGACTGCCCACAGAGGCAGTGTGCCGAAACCTTACCCTCTGACATGCTCTTCAGCACGTGCAGGAAGCACATGAGCAGGCTTCTGATCTCGGCCTGGTCCAGTTTGTCACAGCGTAGCAAAGAGCTCCCAAGAGTGGAGGTCGGCTGGTTCTGAAAGAGAGTGGCAGCGGTCAGGAGACACATGGCAGCAGACCGGAAGCAAGGCCAGAAAGCGGGGAGCGGCACTCCTCACAGCAAAGTCACACCAGGAGCTGCTCCCCAGAAAGCAGGGAGGGGCACTCCTCACAGCAAAGTCACGCCAGGAGCTGCTCCCCAGAAAGCGGGGAGCGGCACTCCTCACAGCAAAGTCACACCAGGAACTGCTCCCCAGAAATGTCATTCGCAGGGAGACCAAGCTGTGGTTGCACTGCATCCATTACTATAATCCTTGGATTTTACATCCAGTCTCAAAATGACAAAAGTCCATTTCAGAGCTGGTAAATAAGGTTTTGAAACATCCATCCATCCATTTTGCACACCCACTTGTTTTATTCAGGGTCACGGGGGTCCAGAGCCTCTATCCCGGACGTTATGGGCACAAGGACAGACCAGTATGGGGTGTAAACCCATCGCAGGGCAGGTTTGGAAACATAAAATTCATTTACAATTTACAATTCAGAGGAACATCACCCCAGGAATTCAGATATGGGTTCATACTATAGGTCACTTCTATGGGGGCAACAGCTGGCTAGAAACTGAGTGTGATGGGAAGAAGATGCAGCATTGTGCATGTGGAAGCACAAGGGATTCCTGCTGTGTCGCCAAGGCGCTGCAGGCCATCAAATCCACTCTGCAGCCCTGAGATGACGGTCCTGACTGTGATAGCTCCACACCCAAGACCACAGCTGGGTTTAGAGCGGGCACCAGGCCCAGACCAGTGTGTCCTACACCAGCAGAGCCAGTTGATGTCTTTGCCAGAAGCGAGTTCCTCGGGGGCTGAATGGAAAGAGTGAGGCTACGTCTCGCCTCAGAGGAAATGCCTGGCTGCCTCGCCTGGCTCCACACGGTGAGAAGGTCCAAACGGCCCGGGCAGCCATGGTAATGAGTGGCCTTTACAATACATCACAGGGTCTGCTGCTGCTCCATTTATAGCGGCAGGCTTGCGGAAAGGCCTTCAGCACCCTGACGTTAGCCATGCCTTCTAATATGCTGTGTGTGTCATCCTGAAGACACTGCATACCAGTGAGGAGAGTCTATCTATACTGTTATGATCTGGGGAGACTCATTTTAACAGTAAACACCATCAAAAGGTGACACTGCAGGTGAGACTGAAGGAAAGCCTGGAATGTTCCCCATGGCGGGGATATCGTGACACACAAAGAATGGCATTCATCTTCACAGCCCTTCTGCTGGTGAGGTAGGGCTATGTGAGATGGAAAGGACCTAAACATCAGCAGAGGGACTGCAGATGCCACTTGAAGGACCCCTGACAGTCCATCTCCTGGCAAAGAGCAGATCTCAGGTAGAGTCCCCAAAGGCATGCTTACGCACCCACAAAGAGGACACTCGCAAGGAGGGGTCAGGGGACAGCGAGGATTAGGCGGGGGGACAGGAAGAGTACTTGGAGTGTATGGCTGCCCTGCACCACATTCTCTGGTATGGTGGGCACCGGGAGTTGGGAGAAATCCACAGTGGCACGCCTGGGGCGGGTGGACAGCACGTAGTCCTCGGGGCCGGGTGGCAACGGCAGGGTGACAGTAGAGAGCCTCCGAGCAAATCGCTCCTTCTGCCAGCGGGGGTGTTGGGGGTTAAAAAGGGCAAGTGAACCGCTGGTGGGCCAGTTCAGAAGTCTGAGGATGAGGGTGAGGGTGTGCGGATGGTGGGGAGCAGGCCATCACGTGCCTATCTGATCCCACACTATCAGCACAGGATACTGGGCCATCTCTTAAAAATAATCCAGTACCTTCTGTAGGAGGAACAGAATTTGTAGTCTAGGCTTCAGTGAACTGATGGTAAAAGTGATATTTATGCTAACATGAGTTCTAATAGCAATGCTAATGCTAACACAGATTTTAGCATTTCAGCTAATCCTAATACTGACATTGATGCCAAAGTGGGCGTCCTAAGGTGGGCTAATGTCTCCTTGGCATTATATTACAAACATTACAGACGGCATGTAAATCAGGGTACAGCCAGGCAAGAGCGATGGTAAGAGGGGATGCTTTGGGAGCTACCTTCTCCAAAGAGTTAGTCTTGTCGTTAGATTTCTCCGGAAGGCTGTTTCCAGAGTCAGTGCTGACGAGGGAGCCTCGGGAATCAGCGTGCCGCACTGCGTTGATGTTCGGTGTGGATGAGGCATGTGGGGAGGCTACAGGACACAGATGGCAGATGTTCAGACAGGCTTTACCAAATTACTAGCGTCTTACTTCTGCAGAGTAACTTCCATGGCTAACCGATGCTCACCTGTCCCTGAGATAACACCAAACACATCCTTGTGTAGGCTGTTGTCCAAGCTAACCCCTGTCTTTTGTGGAGTTGCCATTGAGCTGCTCAGTAGGGAATCATCTCTCCCATTCTGCATCCAGAAAGAAAGGAAAGGAAAGAGAAAAATGCACCATATCACTAGTGCTCAGCGCAACTCTACCTCCAGCCACTAGATGTCTCCAGGCTTACATTATTGAAGTGAGTAACAAGGAAAAGGGATGACCTCTTTCACATTGAGTCTGTGTACATTCTCCAAAAGCAGTCCAAAGAGGGGCAAGTAGAGTGTGGACAGCCTGGCCTGCTGGCTCTGAAAGACACAATGTCACCTTTACTGTATCCTGTCGATTTAGCAAGCCTGGACTTTCCAGAGAAGTGCTTCGGAGTTAAGTATCTGTACGTGCCCACCTTGGATGCGTATCTGTCATCGAAAGTGTGCTTGATCATCAGGTTCTTGAGCACCTGGATGGCGACCTGCCGGATCTCCCGGTACTCCTGCAGGGCCCCGCCCACTTCACGCAGCATCAGCCCCACAAGGAAGTGGTTGCTGCAGAAGTCGTCTGTCAGCGAGTAATCCAGCTGCAGGTCTAGGCAGGGGATTGTGGGAAAAACACACACACACACGCACACACACATCCAGATCAAGGAGGGGCTTGAGTACTTCTCAATAGGTCTATGCTCTGATGACCTTGGATAAACTGGAATGCTTGTATCTTCATAAGCAAGCAAACTCCCACATATCTTAACCTAGCTGAGGTTAATAAACACCATATCAGAAAATGTGAACAAACCATAATGTCTCAATGAGAGAAAAATGTGAACAAATCATAATGAACCTCTCAAACTATATTAAGCAATGGGAATGAACCCACTCCAATGAGAGGCTCAGCGGAAATGCAGGCATTCGATGGCAAGCATTCCGGCATCCCAGCTTTCTGGAAAGGTTAAGAATAATGGCTAAGCTACAGTTTCTGTTGTTTCAAGTCCTTTAAACAGATGGAATGAAAATCAAAAGCAAAGAAACAAGAACGACTTGAAAGTGAAAGGTCACCGAATGAGAACATGGACGTGGGATGTGGTGTTAAAAAGATCGAATGAGAACATGGATGTGGTGTTAAAAAGATCGAATGAGAAAATGGATGTGGTGTTAAAAAGATCGAATGAGAACATGGATGTGGTGTTAAAAAGATCGAATGAGAACATGGATGTGGTGTTAAAAAGATCGAATGAGAACATGGATGTGGT
>JAOYFF010000001.1:41663324-41673459 GCA_025773925.1 Cryptomyrus ogoouensis | reverse complement strand
CGTGTGGCTGTAAAGTCAGCACTCATGGAGGCACTCGGACGTGTGGCTGTAAAGTCAGCACTCATGGAGGCACTCGGTCGTGTGGCTGTAAAGTCAGCACTCAACACGGAAGTGTTGTCTTAGCTTCTGAAATGTAAGCAGTAGGCCATGTATGACACCTTTGATGCCACACTAACCTTTCGCTTCCGTCTTCTGTCAGTTGGCACAGGTAAGCACAAAGACAAGACATTACCTGGACGACACCCATGCAAGAGTCCAGGAATATGGTTCCTTTGGGCTCCTTGGAGATCTTGTCATCCTTGTAGAAGTTCAGGTTGTAGGAGCCGTCGCCCAGCTGTGTCAGGTGGAAATACCTCCTCTTGAAAGACTGGAAAGCAGAATCAAATTTTCAAGAAACAAACAAATATTTTCCAAATTAAAACGAAGAGAGGCTTTAGAACAAGGCTAAGTCATCATCGGCCCTGTCATCCTCTATGCCATTATTACTGTCGTCGCTGACTCACCCGCATGGTCACACTCATGGCACTGTTCATGTTGCCTTTGTACAGCCAGCCTTGTTTGGTGACGCCACCCTTCTGCGATCCCAGAGACGCTGTATCCTGGAGGATCGCCAAGCTGACCGTCAGTATGCAAGCAGTGTGTACTGCATGTGCACATTCAGTATATATATTCAGCTCATTATGGACAGCCCCACTGATGTCCCATCGCACCAAAAATCGGCCAGATGATGAATGTCTGCTCTCTGGGTGAGAACTGGGCAGCAGGAAAAGCATCGGCTTCCCCACACGCTGCCACTCTGTATCTGAAGAGACGCCCTGAGGCCTACTGAGGCTCTTAGTGCCAGGCCCAGTCCAGGCCCGCGTGTGCCACCAAGGCTAGTTCCTGCCTGGCTATTCATAGGCTGCTGAGTAAGCCACCTTCTGAGGAGATTAAGCGGATTAGAAGGAGCCACTGAGCAAAACCACAGAACTCCAACCGGGACAGAAAAACAGTAAATGCTGACCTGGACCACAAAAAAATGAAATGAACCATGCAGCGACTGGAGGGGGGTTCCAGCACTCCGGACTCTGTCCCACCTCCCCTTAATAATATTCTCCGCCATGGCTAATCCCCTTGTTGAAAGAGCTTTCTTTCTTGTCCAGCACTGGAGAGCTTTGATGATTTTTAATGAGAGGGAAAAATAAAAATCAATCCCCAGTCTGGGGCAATTATTGAACAGGCACATGTCTGGCAGCCTGGATTGTCTAGTGAAGCCAGCAGGACCCTGCGCCCGTCCCACCCTTTCTCTAGGGGGGGCTGACATCACTGTGGAAAGGAAGAGCATTTTGCCGGGGTGTTCGCGATATTTGTGTAGTAAACAGAAGTAGACAGGCTTGTTATGCAGCGGAGTCAGGAAGCAACATGTGGGGGGGGGGGGCTTTTTGTTTACCACTAGATTCAATAGCTACATGTGAAATTCAATAGGAACTAAGTTTGTCAATGACAAAAACACACCCAAGATGGGCAGCGGGGTCAACAAAGCCAACAGAGCTCGATATAACCACGCTGTAAGATCTTAATCGCTCATTCACACGAAAACACAGTGAGCTCAGCGAGCCGTATGTTTCCTGTGCAGACCGCCAGGCAGGGATCTCTACCAAAGCACAAGCAGTGGTCTAAGCCACAGTGTTCCTTCAGAAAATATATTCACAGATAGTAACTGATTTCTTTACAGGCGAAACAGTGAACAGTGCGGGATAGAAGAATCCAGCAAAATTAAAATCACAAGCCCGCTGCATATCCAGAATCTTCAGCTGCGGGGGCAAATGCAAAGCTTGGCTGAAAGAGTTTCTGACTGGCGACATTCCGCTCTCCATTCCAAAAAGAGTAGCTGGCAGGGGGATGAATATTCTGACTCACCTCATCTTTGTCAGCATCCTCATCTACCTCAAACACGTGGACTGGCAGCTTCTCTGCCCTGGGCACCTTGCTGCAAGACACATGCCAAGAAAGCGGATTTGGTAACTGCGGCCTCCTGGGCAGAGGAAGGATCCGGCAAGGTTGCAAAACCAATTGGCTGAGCAATATGAGGGAAATGAAGGCCTTCGATTTGTGACGGCGCCATGCAGCGTCCATGCCTGCTATGAGGGGAGCACACAGACATCTTTTTGGGCCTGAAAAATGTCACAGGTTCTTCTCAGAAAAAAAGATATATATGGTTCACAGCTCATTTGCAGAAAAGTAAACAGTTTTATGTATAGATCCTTTAGAAGCTCATTAATCGCAGCAAGCGACAAATAATAAAAATAATATTTTATAGAGCCCATTTAGACGTAAAATTATAAAAACATGATACATCAGCCAAACACCTAAATAACTGATAAATGCAAGTGGTATGATTTATTGTGCATTTAGGGCTAACAATGGCTTGTAATAACGAGAAGGCATGCAGGGTCTCCGAGGGGTAGCGTTGCGAGGTGTTGGGTTATTGCGGGACGCCCATCCCTAGACATTCCCTGTTTTTCACAGTTACTGGCGTACCTCAAACAGGACTGAAAGCTATCTGGAAACTCAGGGATAGTGTTATGGTAGGAAAAAAAAAAACAAAGGAAGATAAATCAAAGCTGAGCAGAAGGCTTACTTCGGAAGCTGGCGGAAGTCTCCGGAATAATCCTCATACTTGTAGCTGACAGTGTGCCAGTCTGAGGTGTAAGTCTTGATACACTGTGAAGACACAACAGACCAATATTTCTCATGTTCCAAGAAACAGCACTTTATTTTGCCAACTCATTCAGTCAAAGAGGAATATGCATCTAAATGCTGGGGATACTGGAAGAATACACTGGGGATACTGGAAAAATACACTGGGGATACTGGAAGAATACGCTGGGGATACTGGAAGAATAACCTGGGGATACTGGAAGAATACACTGATATGAGCATCAGAACTCGGTTCCGGGATGCTTCCTGCCAGGCCATTGGTGAGGACGGGAAAAAACAAGCCCACACTCATCTGGTACCTTCTGGGCCTCTCTCTCTTCGAGCAGCATGTTTACCTGCTTCCTCAGTCATTTCCTCACTCCCTGCACTTGGACTAATCTGTCTGAATCCTTTAGTCACTTTCCCACCTCTGTAGGTCTTCTGAGCTTTTGTTGGACTTGATCATGCCTCTGAGCTTTTCAGAGGTTTGATGACATCACACACTGTGATGGGTGCGGGAACAATAAATCTGAGCGCCTGTTTACGAAGGGAGGGGTATTCCTAGTCACACCCAAGAAATAAAAATAAACAATAAACACATTCTTTTGGCATTTATCAATTAAGTCAATTAAAAACATGTATTAATCTTAAGCATCGTTGTAAACATCATATATCAATGTTAATTTAAACTTCCCCAACAAAAGTGGCATTTATAGATCATTACATTTTCGTTGGCCAATATGACTGGCAACAAAAAAGTGTATAATCTGGTGAAAAACCACACACCAGGGATCAGACCTGTACTCAAAAAAGGAAACAGTCACATGATTTATTTCCATATATTTGTGCGTCTGATTTGCCGCAGAGTTCCCAAACACGATTTGTAACTCACTAAATGCCAATAAACATGGACAAACACGTTTTGCTTGAGCAGGCTGGCAGGAATTATTACAGGGAACTCGCAAACACTTCATCAGAGAAGGCTGGAAGGAGATTCACTAAGTGCATGTATCTAAACGCCGTCTGCCAAACGCAATGGGTGTGTGAAGAGAATAAGAGCAGACTTAATGTCTTCTCTTCTGTCCTTCCGCTGGCACATCTGTTCATTGTTAGATGCTCCTGGTACACGGGCATGGGGGATTCATTTCACAGAAATCGGTTGTGCAGGTTGCGGGAAAAACCACAGAAGAGTCCCAAGGCCGATGATCACTACGGTCTGCAAGCCGTCCCCGAAGAACGCGCATATAAACACAGTGCTGTGTTGAGGCCTGCAGCCGCTGCTGATGACGCCTGTGTTGAGCTTGGCAGACGGGGGGGGCTAAGCTTCCCTGGGGAGCCTCCCTAGGGTCCCCCCAACACTGGCTCACCACACCCTGACCCAAATGCCTACAGAGGCATGCATGTGACCCTCAGGAGCCCGGCTAAGTTAGGGTGGGGCCGCGATGAGCCTGAGAGGGCTGCACGTCTGTACCCTGGGTGCTGCTTGGGAATTTCTGCTGTGCAAACTGTACACTAGGAGCTAACGGTTTTTAGACATGGAGTAATAGTCTAGACATTTGGAAAAACAGGGACACTTCGAGAACCTGTTAAAACGGCCCCATAACCCCCAGATCCAGAAACGTCTGCCTGCTGTGGCATAATGAAGCCTTAACCACTGGGATGGGGATGCTGTCCGTATCTGTTGCTTAGTCTGTAGAAAAGTGTTTCCATGAATTTCTATGTAAACATGCGTTTGTGCCCTGTGACGGACTGGCGTCCCACCCAGGGTGTACCCCAGCCTCATGCCCTGTGACAGATTGGCGTCCCACCCAGGGTGTACTCCAGCCTTGTGCCCTGTGATGGACTGGCATCCCGTCCAGGGTATACGCCAGCCCCGTGCCCTGTGACGGACTGGTGTCCCCCTGTATGTGCTCTGTACCAGTGTATCTCAGCCCAGTCCTGGAAGACCCCCAGACAGTCCACATTTTTGTTCCCTCAATCAAGAACACCGAATACCTGGTACAGGTATGTTGGGAGCTGCGAGGGAGCAAAAAATTGGACTGTCCAGGGATCCATGAGGACTGGGTTGAGACACATTGCTCTGAGACGCCTGGGCTCAGAGATATGCGGCTCTTACCCTGTTTTAGAAGCAGTCAGGACATGTTCTTACCTCCTGGACAAACAGGCTCTGGGCGTCTCTCTTTGCGTTTTCTGGCACTGAGGGGCGAAGTGTCCTCCCCTGACGTTTGATCGTCGATATCTGGAAGGAGAAGCGTTGGAGTCAGCGCTGTGGTCTTGAACACCGCGTGCCTTGCACAGCTGTGGCCATAAGGCTTTAGACTGCCCCCCTCATCATATGACCTTCATCCAAGTCACTAAAACATATCTGTGATTACAACTGCGGCCAACAAACAGAGTCCTTTGCTACAGCTTATTTTGAGAGTGGTTTTACCAGCTGACAAATTAATAAATTAACAAACATAATGATAAATATTTTGCGGCAGTTTTCTACCAACAGAACGGCAGGAGGTGGGTCAATCAATCCTCCCAACTTCACCAGCATTTTTATTTTGCGTGTAACGAGCGTCGATGAGCACAAAACCTGTGACAACCTCAGCCAAGAGCGGATTTCCAGGAACAGCATTCAGACAGAGGGAGAATGAAAAACACAAATGAAAAACGACTCTGGGGGCTTAACGGTCGTGCTCTCGGCACATCACGATATCTTTCCATTCCTGAATGAAAAATCAGAGCCCTGTGGAGTCACAGCTGGGGTGGGCGGGGTGCTCCACCCAGAGGGCCACCGACACACCCTGCAGCTGGTGGACCAGACCTACAGTAAGCAATGGGGAACTGGAGGGACCTGGGCGGGGTCTGCTACAGCCCAGACCGGTCATCCAATCGCTCACTACGTGTTGGGTGGAGTAAAAGACCTTATACTCACAGCACAGACTGTTAACTCACAACACAAATGTATATAATTATATACATACATCATTCTATCCATTTTCCATAACCACTATATAAGGGTCACAGCTGAAGTATAGGACACAAGGCAGGAGACACCCTGGATAGGAGACCAGCCCAAGTGCTCCTGTAAGGATTAACACCTGCTGTGTGGAGCCCAAAGCTTTCCTCATTATACCCAACAGCTGCCAGAGGATGCACACAGCACAGTCTTGCCAGCCTTCACCTCCTGTCTGCTCAGCCTCCTTCACACCCTGAATGTTACCGACCTGGACTCCCAAAGGGAAGATGGAGTGCAGGAGGAGTGAAAATTTAAAAAGCCAAAACAAATGCCACTCTATGCAAAACAATGCTGAGTGAGGGCTGCTTTGGAAACAAGCACCTGCAAAGTAATTAAATACCAGAGATGCCACAGCGTGACTCTGCTATCTGTTTATTTTATCTGTGAGCACTGCGCCGTTGGACCGAGATAGGCTACGTCATTACAGAACAGAAACAGGTGGTCACATGTATCATGTTATGTGATTGTCGCTCTCAGGCACGCCTGGGCCCTGGTTCGCGTCGCTCTCCGGCACGCCCGGGTCCTGGTTCGCGTCGCTCTCCGGCACGCCCGGGCCCTGGTTCGCGTCGCTCTCCGGCACGCCCGGGCCCTGGTTCGCGTCGCTCTCCGGCACGCCCGGGCCCTGGTTCGCGTCGCTCTCCGGCACGCACGGGCCCTGGTTCGTGTCGCTCTCCGGCACGCCCGGGCCCTGGTTCGTGTCATGCTCGGTCATGCCTTTGCCCTGGTGGCTATGGCAGGGAAAGGCCCTCAAGTCACGGGGGAGTGATCCAAGCCTTGTGCAGAGCACCCCTGAGACCACCCAGAGGAGTAGTTATTTTTGGTGATTTACTGTTCCGCTGATCAAAGGACTGGGGCGGGTTCTCCAGTACAGCGCCCTCTAGATGACAGGGTGGGGAGGGGGAAGGACCAAGGCTGGGAATTCTGCTTCCCACACCCATCGTCCCCTTCCTCTGCAGATTCATCAAGGCATCTCCACACCCACCTTGGTGATGGACAAATAAAAACAACAAATACAGACCAAGAAAAAAATCGACTGTGAGACTTTTCCAGTTCTGCTCCTCCTTTGGACTATCGCTGCTGTCATCGTCCAGTTTGGTTCAAACTACCATGGATGGTTCGGAGTTCAAAGTGATGCAAATGCTGAGGTGGAAAGTTCAAGCCCAGAAAGTAAAAATCCAAATGCAAATGTAAATGTACATTCAGTATTACGAGCATAAGAGCTTGGGCCTGACTAACAGGCTCTGCTTTTAGTCACTCGGACCCCCCCCGATGCATTAATGTCTGCATTCTTGTGGCACACCCCACACTGACTGCTGGATCTACATCCCTATAGAACAGAGATTCTCCCAAATAAACAAATGGAGCACTCTGGGGTCCAGGAGCCCAAATGGTAACCCCTCCCCCCCCCCCATCTGATTAACCATTTTCCGTTTCTGCTAGAGGGGACAAAGGCAAAACATGTGCTGGGGCTTGGGGGTGGGGGCTGGGTTGAAGGCGAGGGAACGTCTGCTTAGGGTTTATAAGAAACCAAGCAAGTGCAGGGATGGACGAGGGATCTCTTCAATTCTGCTTTACAGTCAGAAGGTCTGGGCACCGTTCTAGAATATTCCATGTGGATCCAATGGGCAAAGTCAGAAGAGAAATCCATTAATCAAGGCTGAGGATGGAAGTGCACACAGCCAGCTTGGTCTTGCGTGCTGCTCCATTGTTCATATAGACATCGTGTGCAAGAAAGTGATTGGAACGGGCTGCTAACGACTCAGCTTCCTGGTCGCTTCCTTCGGCATTGAAGTTTAGAAAGGGAAAAATACCCCAGCTGTGTTTATGGGGTTGTGGTTCCCGTAATGACTGAGGTGACACATCACAGCCATAGCAGAGCCAGAGATGAAGCAGCCAGGTGGGACTCTCTCACAGCAACATTCCCCAAAGTGGGCGGGTGAAGGGCAGGTACCTCTCAGGGGGCCAATTTAACAGGAAGGGGTCTGTCATTAACCACGCGTCCAGCACCAGGCCCCCCGCCTCAAGTCTCATTCAGGAATGCGAGTCCTCCATCTGTGTAGGAGGTCATTGTTCTCCCACCGCCCCGCCTAGCTGCAGCAAACACGACCGCGGCTCACCAGCAGCCCAATCGCCGAGGCTCACCTTCCTCTCGGCCTGGCCTGGCTTCCCGGGGTGAGATGGCAATCAGGCTAATGACAGGAAAGGAGACAAAGGTGCAGAGGGGCCAGCTGGACCGGGGGGGGTCAGAGGCAGGATGTAAGCTGAGGACATGTGGCGAGAGTCACGCTCAGATCGACGGCAGGCGAGACACGGGGACATTCCCCTCCTTCACATAACGAATCCTAGGCTCTACAGAATTCCGGGCACCCAAGCATGCCGCAGAGGAGCTCCTCTTCCTGGCAAAGATGGCCCGGGCCTTGCTGTACCCTTGGTGAAAGCACAACACTTTGTAACAGTAGTATTTTGCTTCAGAAAATTTCCCAGAAATCAGTGGATAAGTCAGTCACGCCTGGATAAGGGTGACATCCTGTACAAATAACAGCTCATTTTGTCAGAAACGAATCTGCGAAGGTCCATCTCAACAGGGAGATGATGAGTTTTGCAGTCATTCCCTTTAAAGGAAAGTCTGGCACACTTCTGAATGTCTCCTCTGTATCAGAGTAACGATCCCTGTGGAAATGATAATTGTGTTTTAACATTTATATCTGTGCTGTCACATCAGTGCTGTTACAGTGATGTGGACGGACACAACATTTATATCTGTGCCGTCACATCAGTGCTGTTACAGTGATGTGGACGGACACAACATTTATATCTGTGCTGTCACATCAGTGCTGTTACAGTGATGTGGACAGACACTTAAAAACATTTATATCTGTGCTGTCACATCAGTTCTGTTACAGTGATGTGGACGGACACCTAAAAACATTTATATCTGTGCTGTCACATCAGTGCTGTTACAGTGCTGTGGATGGACACCTAAAAACATTTATATCTGTGCTGTCACATCAGTTCTGTTACAGTGATGTGGACGGACACCTAAAAACATTTATATCTGTGCTGTCACATCAGTTCTGTTACAGTGATGTGGATGGACACCTAAAAACATTTATATCTGTGATGTCACATCAGTGCTGTTACAGTGCTGTGGAGAGACACCTAAAAACATTTATATCTGTGCTGTCACATCAGTGCTGTTACACTGGTTATCAACAGTGGAAAATTCGGCTTAATAACAAGCAGCACAATAAGGGATTAAAGAGCAATAAGTTCAATGCCATAGTTTAGGTATGAAGACGATCTAAATATTTCCCTTCTGCAGGATGTGTTTAAAAGGACCTTTGTTTGGCTGTGCCCGCCCATCTCTCCCCTCTTCACCCCCCCCCCCCCATGGGGCAGCCTAAATCCAAACAGAAAGCAGACCTGAACGGGCTGATTAAACACCACACAGTCCACTGGACTTTCCTCCATAAACACAATGTTTCCATGCCAGGAAGACAAAAAGAAAACTTGGTGATAGAGAGAAAATAAATTACAAAAGGGAACCCGGAAGGATGTTTGTGCTGCTTTGGAAAAGGCAATCTCAACATCAGACCACTTGTCTTTTTAGATATCTTCCCATAAGGCATTGGTGCCTTCCCAAGATGCAGTGCTGCAGCAGTCACTAAGCCTGAATCCTGACTTCCCCTTCACCTCGCACATTTGCAGACTTCTCAATAAAAGATTCCAGTACCTAAGTTTCCAGGAGCTCCAGTTCTGAGGCTGTCTGACCACAGTCATCTAAACCAGATGACAGTAGAGCAAACATCAGCTTGTGGTCTTGCTTTTTTGTCCCTACCAACTGGTTTATGAAAACTGAGTTGCTGAAGAACCTACATCATGTGTCAGGAGATCCCTGCAGGCGTGGTCAGGTGAGTTTCATTATTATGGTGTTCTGGGAAATCTTCAGTGAAGTAAAACCAGACCTGCTGCTTTGACCCACACATCCCTGATTCTTCACTTTAGGAATCAACCTTTGAATGCTTGAGGACACTCAGGTGGATCTAAAACACAGATCCCTGCAGTGGCTTGGAGAATCTGCCTACTATTTCACGTAAGCAAGGACGTCTCATGGTGTGATTATAGTAAACTATACAACTAAACAACATGTAACCAACATTAATGACATATTTCATATTTATGTAAATTATTTTCAACCCGATATGACAATCATATTGTGCTATTTTAATTTTACCATTTTTAAGATAATAATTAAAAAGCAACATTTCGATGGCATCAATACATGAAATTTTGTGGCTCCCTCCGCGAGTGTGCGGCCCGGCGCGCGGCTCCCTCCAGGCGAGTGTGCGGCCCGGCGCGCGGCTCCCTCCAGGCGAGTGTGCGGCCCGGCGCGCGGCTCCCTCCAGGCGAGTGTGCGGCCCGGCGCGCGGCTCCCTCCAGGCGAGTGTG
>JAOYFF010000001.1:41648564-41660548 GCA_025773925.1 Cryptomyrus ogoouensis | reverse complement strand
TACCTTATTTTATACCCATATTGTGTACACCATATTGTATACCCATATTGTATACCCATATTGTATACCCATATTGTATACCTTATTTTATACCCATATTGTATACCCATATTGTATACCTTATTTTATACCCATATTGTGTACACCATATTGTATACCCATATTGTATACCCATATTGTATACCCATATTGTGTACACCATATTGTATACCCATATTGTATACCTTAAGGATATTTCACAAAGATATATCTGTGATATTTAACCATTAATATCTAAGGGGTCAGAGGCTTTATTAGTTGTTTTGTTGTATGTCTGATTTTGGCTTTATATAAACCCTTGCAAGAGGGGTCCCCCCAAAAAGTCATGCACTGGGGGCCATTACAAGAAGCTCATGCCACGGCACCTCCCTGCAGGAGTGGGTGACTGACATGAAGTCTTTATTCTGCAAGAATTTTAAAATAACGTTTGACAGAGGGAGGCTTGACATTGTCTGTGGCTCAGTCTCAGTGATCACCAATACCTGGCTTAGACACCAGCAGGGGGAGTGTCTCATTTCGGATTCACCGTACCAGTAACGGGGGGCTGGCCATACCCATGTGTGTGCTGCCTGCTAGGGCCGAGCATGCTGGGAATGAGCTGGGCTGGTACGAACCTGCGGCATGCTGATGGGACCCACAAACGCAAGAGGACACGCAGAAATGCGCCAGCGCGCGCACACACACACGATGATGTCACGGAGCAGCCTAGTACCAGGCGTTGCCAGCCTTTGGGACCCACTGAATTCCAAATGAGATCAAATGTGGTCAAACACAAAGCCTGCCTCATTCAGCAGGCTGGGTCCCACTGATTTGCAGATACAACAGTTACCCTCTTAAGATGACCCTTTCTGGACAATCAAATGTCTTCAAAAAGGTCATGTTGGAACAAACACAAGAATTTCTAAATCAGTACAAACAAAAACAAAACAATGATGTGTTTTAAAACTTGTCATCTTTATGCTTTTAGTGCCAGCCGGGTTACACTGACCGGCATGTATGTTTGGGTAAAGCTTTACAGGACTTTTCAAATTTATTTCAAATTTAAACTTCTAGATGGCAGAGATAGATTAAGGCAGCGCTCTCGACTGTACAGCACAATTCCGTGAATGTGTATGTTGCACTGTGGCAACTCGGGTGACTCAGAAGTGAGATTTCATCTCTTCAACAGTTTACTGCCACAGCTTCATTAAAATGGCAAGACAGAGGGGCCAAAAAGCACAACACTCAAAAGCAAACACCCAGGCTCTGCAGCGCTGGTTTATGTATCTTATACACACAACCTGCCTTTAATAACATGCAGAAGAGGAGAAAAGAGGAGTATCTAAATGAGGTGGCGTTAGCTCAGCGTCATGCTGACGCCCGTTACTGTATCCCAGGGAAGAAGCCCAGCTCTGGGCTACGGTCACCACATCTGGGCTTGATAAGGCAGCCATGAGCTCATAGGGAGGCCCCTGATCTCGCTGGAGCAGCGCTGGTGGTCATGCTGACGGAATCGCCTGTGAAGCTCGTACCACGGTGCCCATGCACCCTCGTCGTCTACCTGCGAAAAATCCCCCTCCCTCACAGTTTCCGGGATGTTAAAGGAGCAGCAAGGCATGAAAAAGGCATGATCCCATGTCATACGTAAACGAGTTGCAAACACATGTCCTCAAAATTCCGAATGTGGAAATGTCCATTTTTTCTTCTGTATGAGGAACAGGAACCTTCATGTTGTTTTAATGAGGACATCAAATCTGCTCGTGTGTTTTAGAGGGATTTCCAGGAGGACTGCAGCCCACTTTAGCAGGAATGTGACATACCCTAAAACCTACCAGAAAACACACACACACGCACGCACACACACACACACACACACACACACACACACACACACACACACACACTTGTATCCATATCTTTGTGGGGATCATCCATTCATTTCTATTGACATAACCCTAATCCCAACAATGAAAGCCTTAACCCCTACTCAGCCCTAACCTTAATCATAAGTAACCAAACAAAATACAAGGGTATTTTTTTGTTATTTTTAGTTTTCTGATTGCAGTTACAGATTTTTATAAAATTGAGTTTTCCTTTCTGGGGACAACATCAAAATAGCAGGCAGAAAACACACACACATACATACACACACATACATGCACGCACACACGCATGCACGCAGATACATACACACGCAGGCACGCATATGGACACACACACATACGCACGCAGGCACACAAATGCATGCACAGACACGCACGCAGGCACGCATACACACATACACACACATGCACACACAATCGCAGGCATGTACACGCACACATACACGCACGCAGGCACACACGCGCACACACGCACAAACGCAGGCGCGCATACACACACACATATACACACGCATGCACACACACACGCAGGCATGCATATGCACACACACACATACACACACACACACACTCAGAGAATGAACCAGGCACTCACTACTGTAAGCTATATGATATTCATCTCCCTTTCCCACACAGATGAGGGTCGATAGGGCAGCAGACTGCAGCATAGATACACATGACATTGCAAAGGTTAGAGGCTGCTGGGGGGTAGCAGACAGCAGTGCAGACCATGGTCACATGTCCACACTCCACAGTTATCGGACAAAAAATCATGGCGCATGGCCCTGGGAAATTTAAAAATGCCATTTTTTGTCCAGTTTCTCAGAGCTGAAAGAACTGAACTCTTGATCAAAATGAAAAAGAATTACTACAACTACTCTGGTACATCTACTGGCACCGAATAATAAACTGGGTGATTGTAGCATAAAACCATAAAGGTCAGCTGACAGGTCCCAAGACGACGCCCCATCCTAAGAATGGATACCACCCATAATACTGGGCACAGACTGTGTCGGCTTTACGACTGTGGGGTATGAATCATACCGTGGTAACATTTACACAACACTAAGCTATCAAACAACATCGTAAAACCAATGAACTAAATAAAAACCAGAAAAGTACAAAGCTTTGCTTTCAGGCCATATAAGACTACAGTGTTCCAGCACCAAGTCCACCCAAGCAGTACTGTGCTCTAAAAGTCCACGGCTTAATGATAGGAGCCCCCCAGGGTGTCTGAGAAACTTCTTCCAGCTACTGCCTCCCTCTTGGATGCGGCAAAGTTAACAGAGACTTTCGGCACCAGTTACTTCAGACAGCGGCTCAAGGCTGGAGTCCAGCCATGAGCTACGTAAGTCTAACACCCTCCCAGCACACCCTGACCCAAGAGGGCTGCATATTATTATTTTTTTTGCTCTTAGTAATCGGCATCAACAGAGTTATGTGCCAAAAATAATACTTGACTGAACTGACGTGGGTTAAACCGGATAAAAACTAATTAGCCAAACAAACACATGGGTGGAGGGGAACTGGTGAAAACAACTGCTTGAAAGTGATTACGAAGGAAATGTTTATTTACCTGCTTTAGGATGTTATTTCCGGAATAGAGCCACGGAGAAGTCCGAACGGCATTACAATGCAGCGAAAATCGCCGTTTTTTTGGTCAGGCACCTTTAATGCTCTTTAATGCGCATAGGGCTTAGAATTAACAGAAATCGAGATGACCCCTGCAAAAAACATCTCTGAAGCATTTCAGAGTGGCGTCAGGTGATACCTGCTATAGCTCTGAAGCTATGGGGGAGATTCATGTTCCTTCCTGCAGACATTTTATCCCAAAATGTTTCTGTAATAATATTACTTAACACCAGGCACAAAACTGACCTGATCTCAAACTCGGCTTTTGGTTTTATAAGATCACCAATGCTGAAGTTACATCACAGCCAGACAGATCCTTAGGATCCACTGGCACACAAGATGGCCAGAAAAATGCAACTGTGTACAGAGCAGCTGGGCTCACTATACCCAAGTATCCACAAGGGAGGCCACATTCAAGAATCAGAAATGGAAGACAGGACAGACAGTCAAGGACGGTACACACATGTGTGCAAACCTGCGTCAGCAGGCGCACAAAGCTGCCTACGGAATCCCCCCCTCCAGCCAGACAGGAGACAAAGAAACCCCCTCTTACATGAGGGGCCCTTAAGCCTGGCTCAGACTGCCACTTGCTCAAAGATGAGGGCACGTGGCGATGAAAGCCACACAGCGGGTGGGAAGTCAGACGGCAGCAAGGTCACAGTGGGACATAACAAACGGTTACTTCTCAGCCCCCTATGATGCCTGACATCACACTTATTCACTAATTTTATCCTGTACTTGACCGCCATCACTAAAGACCACCAAGGAAATCACAGAGCGTTAGCCACCACTACAGTCCTGCAGTTCAAGGTGTGGTTTTCCACAAGATGCTTTTGCTCAAGCCCCTGTTAGCCTCTTGGGGGGACGGGGGACAGGTGAGACTCACCGTCACCTGTGGCACAGACTCCACCTCCAGATCCATGGGTGGGACATTCCGGAACTGCTGGGGAGACTCGATCACCAGCTCCTTCCTGGAAGCTTTGGCAGTGCGGCTCTGCATGGCACGCGAGTGCGAGGCAGAGGCGGCTGCCGACCCGGGAACTGGAGATCCGTGTGGCCGGACTCGGGACGGAGAGGCTGCCCCTGCATGCATGGCTCAGGGGAGACAGGCCGGGCCGGGACGGGCCGGCTCTCAGCGCGCAGAGTCCGTTCAGCGGTAAGGCTGCGATCAGATATCTGAGGCTCCCTTCCTCGCACTGCGCCTGGCTTCTCATTCACGCCGGCTCGGACTCCCTGGTTTGTGGTGAGGTTAGCGGCCCCTCCCACATTCAGCTGTGCAGCTGGAGCGGGATCTGGTGGGGGGGTCAGTGGGGGAGTTTCAAAGCTCACTCACACACCCATCTTCCAGTTCCTCCCACAGCTTTGGGGCCCCCAACTGCTCTATGATAGATCTGGATCCACCTGTCAGCTCAGCCTTAAAGTGTGTGTGTGTTTATTGTGTGTGTCTGGTGCATTGTTTATTTGTTTGTGCTTGCCTATATATGTTTTGTGTGTATTTATGCTTCTCGTGACTGTATGCAAAAGTGGAGGTTGTCACATGTACACAGAAGTGATTGCGTGTGTTTTACTGTACAGAATGTGAGTATATATCACTGTCTGTGTGTTTAATTCAGTGTGTGCATTTACACAAAAAGGTTACAATGTCACTCAACCCCCACAAACCCTGTGAGTCCCATCAGACCGGTGAGATGGGAGCCTCTTTCCTCTGGAAGGAACGCAAAGCTAAACTGGGCTACAGAGCACAATGGAGCCAGTGAGGAAATGCCAGAGTGACGGCCGTTCTGCATACAGGATGTGCTCCGTATTCAGCCATCACCACGAATGAGACCGAACCCTCAGCCCGAACCCTCAGCCCAACTCGACCCACAGGAGCTACTGAGACATGGATGACAGCAGGCACCTGAGGGATCGTGCCGTGTTCTGCAAGGTTCTGGAAGTTAAAACTAACAACAAAAAGGAATCGTGACAGAAGAGAAGCAACACTGCTACAAAGCACCTCTAAGTAGCGTGTGCTTAGATACGCAGGGTCACTCCTTATGAGATTGTGTACAGCCCCCCCCACACACAGCTGTAATGCACCTCCTGGCTCTACTGCTGGGTTAAGTATGATGGGAGTCTTGAAACCAGGTCATTTGTCAATTTTACGCAATATGGAGCAAAATGTGTTTTTTCAGTGTGGAACTGGTTGGCACCATCTGATGTAAAGAGGACTTCCTGCTCAGAGTCAGACATCCATGCACCGCTGTTATGTCACTACACATAGCGAGTGACTCGACTTCTGACCAGGCAGTAAACATGTTGCGGAATGGGACGGCGTTTCGACTCAGACATACCCTGTGCTGCTCTAACTCACAGGGAAAAACCATTCGACAAAGAATCATTCTGCAGAACCTCGATTTTTTTTTTAGAGCCAACAAATACTGCAAACCTTTTCTGCTCTGCGTGGTAACAGGAACAGAGTGGGGGGACAAAGACTTTGCCAGATCCCACCCCCCCATATCTCTAGAATATATCTGTGAGGGGATGCAACAGGTGCACATTTCATTATTTATCTGTGGGAAGCGGAGAATCAGTCGTGCGGCGTTTACTCTGAAGCAGCTCTTATGGCCTGGGTTCTCACCGCACGCTCCTGCCGTTATTCCAGCTTCATTTTCCCGTGTGATTTTAAAAACAGATGGATGACACTGGAGTCCTCGCACAAAGGTTGCAGTAAGGAAGGAGCCCACGATCCGCACGCCCTGTTTATGAGCCATACGAGCCTTACTGTACGGGGTGGCTGCCAACTGCTTCCTGTCCATCACAGCCTTGTGACATTGGGATTACGATGGTCTTTTCCCAGCGAATCCCACACCGGTCATCTGCCCCAGAGGTTTTCCCATGTCTCAAGCCACTATATACTATCTTATCATTAAAATCCTCCCATATGTATTGTGATATTTATCACGTACGGAATGCCCTCATTACAAAAACCAAGCTCCCTCTGACCCTTTATTTCCAAAGAATGCAGCTTCTTAGCCCCACACAGCACATGGTTCTCTATTCCTGGGAACCCCCCCCACCCCCACAACTGCTGTCCCAATGTGGAGCACTATTATTTTTCACAAGGTTCCACAATGCAAGTCTGGAAAAACAGCTCCATATACCAACTAAGAAAACAATGTTACCGGTGTCCTTGGAATCACACAATGAAAGGAAAACGAGGCGAAGTGAGGTTACAGCCGTAACTGGAGACGGTCAGCAAGGAGACCAAGACAGCGCATAAGATACAGGAAATCGGGGCTGGGGAGGGCTGCCCCACCATTCTGACCACATTTAACATGTATGAATGTTGGTGATGTGGCTCTGTCTTCTGAATTAATTTAAAGGGAATGCCACAATTACCCTAGCAGGAAGGACCCCCCCGTCTCTCGGCTTCTGCTGTCCCCTCTGTCCTACTGCAAGCCGCACACCCGCCCAGTTCCCCATTCACGCCCTCCTCTTCCTGAATTGGTAATCATGAAAGCAGACATCCCATGTCAAATCAGATATGCTCAGGAATTTCGAGGAAATCTTACATTTTGTTACTACTGGGGTCTGAGATTATAAAGCAGGAACAATAAACTGAACAACACGATTCAGTCAATTCATTTCTATAAAATAACTCCCTTCTTGCCAGTTGTCCCGACAAAAGGTAAAAACAGAGTTCACTCATGTGCTCCTTGTTTCACATTTACCTTTGATGTGGGCTTATTTTCTGGTGTCACCTGTGGCTGCAGAAGAAACAGTCCTAATTTCACACTTGATTCATTAATCTGGAACTGTGCCTTTTACGGGATGTAAAGAGCATCCATTAGGCACAGGTACTGTGTGCCTGTGGAGGCTGCACATCCCACAGCCTGGCAGAGTTAGCATATCCAGCCACCCCTTCCAGGAACCAGTGCTGTTTCCTCCAATCATTCCTCATCACAGTGATAGCAGCTCCCTTAGCTCAGTCGCTGTCTTCCGACTCATCTGTTTCAGTGGATTTTATTGGATTTTCGAGTGGCTTGCTGTAGCTCAGCGGAAGCAGGCCGACCTTTGGCGGAAACCAGTCGAGCATTCAAAACACCATAAAAATAAATTAGTGGGATACGGGACACTTTTTCACACGTGTGAGCGCACTTTACAGGCGAGTCCTTCTTTGTTACTATTTGTCATGCTAGTTAAGATGCTGCAGCAAACTGTACTGTTTCAGACAGACTTATCCTTCAAAACAGCTGCATTTTAAGCCCTTGTTAGTTACAATTCACCTGCATTTATGCTTCACAAAGCAGCAAGAACGGTTATCTGTGGGAAGGTTCAAAAGAGAACGTTAATATTGCTGTTCCAGTGTTGTGGAATGGATTCAGAACAGACCCTCAGTAAACAAACCTGGGCTGCATGTGTGTGCATGTGTGCGCATGTGTGTTTAAGTACGCACGCGTGTGTGTGTATGAGTATGCTTTTATGTATGGGTGTGTATGTGTGTGAGCATGTATGTGCGTGTGTGTGCATATGTGCGTGTGTGTATCAGTATGCTTGTATGCATATGCGTGTGTGTATGTGTGTGAGCACGTATGTGCGTATGCATGTGAGCTCGCGGACGTCCTAATTGGTGAGGGCCCACTCCGCCAGCCAGAGGAGTAGGCAGTGAGCGTCACACAGAGAGGCTGATGCAATAGCTGGGTCACAGGGAAAACAAAGAGGGAGTAACCTGGAATTCGGCAAACATGCACACTGCCCCCCGCCTCCCCCCCCGCAGACCCTCTTCCCAGAAAGTGAGTTCAGATGGGACTGTTTCTTTTTCTTCTTCACTCAGCCACTTCCACACCCCCACCCGGCGCCCACTGTGAGGTCACAGGGACTGGTGTCATGTGACTTACAGTGATAGATGCTGTCAGCTGGCCTCCGGTCTGACTGGCAGTAAACCCTTTCCTGCAGAAACTATCAACACATATGAACCTTCATTTCTACTTATCCAGGAGCTCAGAGGCAGACCCCGCGCACCCGGCCTCTCCCAGAGCTTGCAGACCCTGCGCACCCAGCCTCTCCCAGACGGCTCCCGCACGGGCAGTGGCGGCTGGGCTCTCCCAGACCCTCCTGGCTGCATGCTGTGTTTCCCATTAACACTGCTGAAGGGCTCAATGTCTCGCCACCCCAGAAACCCCCACTGGGTACATGCCATTAATCGCTGTGCCATATGCCCCCCTCACCGAGTGCTGAATGTTGGGGTGTGAGAAAGAAACCCTGAAACTGTGGGGCTGAGTCCAATCAACACCTCAGCAGATGGCACCTCAGCAGATGGCACCTCAGCCACGAGTTGTCTTTCCTGTTACCATGATGATGCGACGGGCCCCGTTTTTTCCATGCCCCCCCAAGTACCATGCAGAAAGACAGAGTGGAGAGAGTCTCCTGTGTAGGAGGGATCATGTACCTGTTACATATGGCAAGAGAGAGATGGAGAGGCAGAGAAAGACAGATACAGGGAGGGACTAAGAATGGCAGAGGGGGGCCAATCACTGAGGGCGATAGACACAGGGTGGGTCTGAGAATGGCAGAAGGGGAGCCAATCACAGAGGGTGATAGACACAGGGTGGGTCTGAGAATGGCAGACGGGGAGCCAATCACAGAGGGTGATAGACACAGGGTGGGTCTGAGAATGGCCAAAGAGGAGCCAATCACAGAGAGCAACAGATAGAAGGAGGGACTGTGAATGGCAAAGAGGGTGCCAGCCACAGGGGGATAGGGAGACAGAGAGAGAACAGTAAGAGAGAGAGATTCTGTGAAACAGAGGCAGATGGACAGGGAGAATCACAAAGGCCAGGGAGGGGGCCCTGTTGGAGGTGGGGGTACTATAAATATCCTGTCCAAAAAAACTATCATAGCCACTTCTAAAGTTAGAGGGTTTCACAGGGTTTAGTGGTCAAACTGAATGCAAAACACCAGCATCAAAGTGCTTCTAACATGTGATAAAATGGCAGACCAGCAACGAGCATTTAAAACAGGAAATGGAGATCAATTTTATGAATCCTTGTGGTTATGGACCAGCTAGTCTACAGTACAATGGTGTGAGGTAACAAAAACCCAGCATAGAAACACACAGCATTGTGTTCAAGCAGAGTCGGTAACATTCAGCCACACACTCACACTGCACTCGCTCACATGACTGACGCACGGACACGCTTCCTTTAAACTGAAATTTTGGTTCTGGGATTGGTTCTGCGATCAGTTTCCGCTCATGAAGCGGCTTGCGTGAGCCCAACAGGACCCCAGAGCCAGGAGCCCGGCACAGAAGCCCTTTAGTGTGGTGTCACACAGTGTCAGAACTGTGCAGCCTCCCCAAGAGATCTGAATGCAGACGGGATTGACGCCGTACACCATCCGGCTTCTAGTCACATATCCGGATCAGGGCTACAGGGGGGTTTGGAGCCTATCCAGGCAGCATAGGGCACATGGCAGCACACGCTGGATGGGATGCCAATGCACCACAGGCCACACACACAGCATCACATGCAATAATACACTTTGGCAAATGGGTGGAATGTGCTGCGGAAATCAAATGATGGTGCAGACCCCATGGCATCGACCACCCGCTATTGCTGCCCAACCCATTTTCAGCGGGCAGTCACATGCATGAGCTGCCATAGGACCAAAAGGAGCATTTTAAAAAGGAACATTCTAGCAAGGAGGCTGGGTCCACTCCATCGAGGAAGTGCACAGCCCGACACCGCTGAGTTGACATGTTTGACTGAGTACCTCTGATCAACGGCCACCCTAGGGCACCGGACACACCACGTGACCCCAGAGAGTTCAGAGCAGTCTGAACTACAGGTCTGGCCTCCACCCAAGGCAGCTCCAGCTCCAATTCACAAGCCCCCCCCCAACAACTCCCGCATCCCTGCTGATTTTCCAATACCCACCCCCACTAATACTCAGCTGATGAGTTTTTGACCTCTGGAGTGACTCCCAGGATGGGGTGGGGGTGGGCTGGGTTTGCTGAGCATTCAGAAGCAGACTGCTGTCAGCCTGTGCGGCTGCTTCTGGACATGGACCCCCACCCCCCTCAAAGTGCTTTCAGGATAGGAAAACCTGGTTCATTAAACCCATTTCCAATGCTTCCCGAGCTGAACATTTTAACCCAGAACCTCAGACCAAAATCTAATCGTGGTCTAC
This sequence comes from Cryptomyrus ogoouensis, assembly GCA_025773925.1. NCBI lineage: Eukaryota > Metazoa > Chordata > Actinopteri > Osteoglossiformes > Mormyridae > Cryptomyrus > Cryptomyrus ogoouensis. Next base: position 41,649,845 of record JAOYFF010000001.1, on the reverse strand, counting down.
GAATATGAGCAGCACACTGAAGCTGCTTGCTGACTAGTTTAGCCTGCAGTGTGTGAATTATTCATCTACATTCCCACACCATGACTGACATGCAGCATGTGACTGTGTTTAAGGACAGAGCTGGATCTCCTGGCTGTGATTGGAGAATTGGAGATATTTATCATACCTGGTCTCATGGTCTGCCTTCCTTCTAGGCCAGATCAAATAATGCTTTCCAGATAATGCTAGCTAAAGTTTTTATAAAGAAAAAAAAACATTTTTACAGCTGCAAGTCCTCCTTGAGCGGATGAGGTCCAAGCTAAAAACCAGCTATAACCTTCCTGGGACTGAAACTAGTAACTAATTGACTTATACGTGTTGGTTAACCACTAAGCTGCTTTTCACCCAGTGAGGCAGCGACAGGTTCTCACAGTCTATGTTCCTCTGACTGCACAGTTTGCAAGTCAACGTTTCTCCAACCTCGAAGTTTGAGACAGTCTACATTCCTCTGATCTCACAGTTTGAAACAGTCTAGGTTCCTCCGACCTCACAGTTTGAAACAGTCTAGGTTCCTCCGACCTCACAGTTTGAGACAGCCTGAGTCTACACTCCTCTGACCTCACACTTTAAGACATTCTATGTTCCTCCTACCTCACAGTCTCTTTCTGCTTCCATCTGTCTCTGACACACACACACACACACAAAAGGAGCATTACCGATGCAGCTGAAATGCGCCGTGCCGGCGACTGCCTCTGGCTGGCCAGTCCCTCAGTCTCGACCGGCTCACCCCTCTCGGTCGAGCTCTTGCTGGCGTAGCCACAGTTCCGTTCGATGACAGTGCGGAGCCCGTCAAATACGACAACGCTGGTGGTGCAGCCCATCCTGACCCAATCTCCGAGGGGTCCCTTTCAGAAGGCCTGGCTGATGGCCCCACTTCCACGTTTTGCCCTGGGAGGGGATCTCCCCATCCTGGGACCCCACCCTCTAGCTGCCCAGAACCTTGGGGAAAGCGCTTCCAGAGCTCCAGGAGATGGAGAAGGGATGAGGGTAGAAGATTCCCTGGCTAGGAGGCAAGGTGGTCAGGAGCTACAGGGCATTTCCGAGCATGAGGATGCGCTGTGGAGGCGAGGAGGCACTCGCCTGCTGCTGTGCTTTGTCACACTGCTACCGTCTAGCTGCTGCTGATGCTGAGCAGCTCCACCCCCCCCCCACCCCCCCCCAACCCCCCACAGCCCCCCCACCCCCACCCCCCCCCCCCCCCCCCCCCCCCCCCCCCCCCCCCCCCCCCCCCCGCACCCCACC
>JAOYFF010000001.1:41612024-41637842 GCA_025773925.1 Cryptomyrus ogoouensis | reverse complement strand
GTGTAGCACCCACCTGGAAGATACGACGGCAGCCATTCTGCACCAGTACGCTCACCACACAGTAGCTAAGGTGGTGAGGGGGCAGGAGAGAATTCACCAGTTAGATATAGGGGATGATTATGAGGCCAGACCTGATAGGGCAAAGGCTGCATGGAGCAACGTAAGGGGTGTGTCTTTATTTCATGATGATGTCGATGATGATGTTCATGATAACAGTGCAGTGACCTTCTGGCGACAGGTATAGAGGCTCAGCCTGCTGAGATACACGCCCCCCCCCAGCTTGATGGCTGGAAGCCTTCAGTTGAGAATGAGGAAAAATGGACCAATACAATGATGTCATACAATAAAGACTGATTGGTTAAAGCAGTAAAACTCAAGCCCCTCCCTTGTTGGACCAGGGACATGTTGAACTCTGCAAAATCAGAAGGTCCAAAGCCAAACTGTAAGTTAACATAGTGGTACTATTTGACCATAGCAGTAATCGAGCATAAAACGGATTCTGACAGAGCTTCTCTCTTAAAAGATCAGCTGGGATCCAAAGGCATTCCTGAGCTGAATGACTGATGCACAACAAATCGCTGGGTCAGGCAGTACATCTGGTGAAGCCTTGGGGTGGGGGGGGTTGCTGACGCTTCTGAGAGCTGCTCTCCGCAGAGCTAACCCCCATCCCAAAAGGAGGAGTATCTGAGCATAAATGTCACACATTCAGAGGGGGCAAAAAAACTTGGCTTGACTTGAAAAGGAGGCATGAGATTATCAAACGATCCTCCGTACATGAAGTTACACCCGCAGTGACACCAGTCTGATCCCGGGAAGACCGGTGCCTCAAAAGAGGACAAACAGATACTTTTTATGGGGCGTGTTGGATTTAACCATCACAGGACGCCCCGGATGTAGGTCTGTTCATACTGACCCGGATTCCCAGTCCCTCTCTCACAGTCCAGAGGCATCCTGATGAGGTAATCAGCTGCGAGGGTACAGAGCCGGGTCCCACCCGGCGAGTCGGCAAGCCCTAGCGAGCTGGCTGACCGCACCCCGACTCAAGGTGCCGCACATGTGAGACTTTCCACATGTTCTGATTCACTTCCTGCCCAGGTGTCCTGCAACGATGTGGGAGGGTCTGCCCACCAGGGGGTGTCAGCACAGCCACTGTCAGCAGCTGCCCCAAGGGGGAAGCGAGGGGACGGATTAACAGCTCCAGTGCAAAAAAAAATACATTCCTGCTATGAGCAACGGGAGAGGCAGACTTTCGCAATCCTGTGAGCGCACAGCCGGCATGGGGCTGGGGAATTTTGGCTGCTCTCCACACGCTTAATTATGGGATGGTCCATTCCAACTATTTCTTACTGTTGATCGTTAGATCACGATTGGCAGTCAGGGTGAGCAGTGCCGTCATCTCTCACTAGGAGAAAATGCCCTGAAATCTAGCTGCACAGTCAACTCAGGGCCTGAGTGTCACACAGAGTCGCATCTGGCAGGCAATGTGCCTGGAAGCCTCAGGTCTGTGAATGCAGATACCAGTGTCAAGCAGGAACCACGTCCCAGACCATACTCTCTGTAGCCGCTGTGCCACTCGAACTCGGTCTGATTGTAGTTCCTTAGAGGTAGCTCCTGAACCGTTTTTTAGTCCCTACTCCAGAGTAAGTATTTTCTGGTCGACCAAGAACTACTGGGTGGGGCTTATAGTGAAAATTTTTGCCGACTGCTTGACCACAAGCACCGGTGTTCACTTGGATGTAATGCGGAACTGTGGTGAAAAGCGACTGAAGTTACGTAGAAATAATTAAGCAGATGGAATTATTTTTGTATCTCAGTTACATTAAATGCATTTATGAATACTTTTTCCTACTTGTGTCTCCATATTTCTGCTCAGGAACTGAGAACCAGGAACTAGGTTCCTGAACTTCAGCAGAAAAATGCCTTATGCAGCAAACATCCCGATGGTTACCACATCTGATCAGCCACAGGACAACACAGTACAGGAATCAACTTTTTCATATGCTCTAGTTTTTGGTAAAATCACAGAATTGCAACTCTAGTACTGAAAATGTTCAAAACAACCTTCAATAATCAATTAATTCAGACTTTGGAATACAATATAAATGTTATAGCATTTTTCCCCCAGATACATACAGTGCATGCAGCTTTTCAGGAGTCCTTGTGCTGTGCTTAGGGAGCTATGCTGAAAACTGACGTGATGTTGCTCTTCGCATGAGCATCAGTGATATCCTGCTGCCGTGCTTCTTGGCTCACTTCCTGTTTAAATGCAAATCAAATACAAAATCTGCTTATAAAAGCAAGAAAATCTATTATCAAAAAATGTTCTGAGGTCTTTCTGGGACACACTGCCTGTTGTGAGTAGGGTAAGGTGTTTATAAAACTCAAGGGCACGTTCAAGGTGCAGGGTCCCAACCGGTGCAGGCAAACACTAATAACCACCTGCCTGCTGCACCCAGGCCTCCATCTCTGCCTCCATCTATAGCAGAGTCCTGGAATTCTGACCATGTGGAAAAAACCCCTTACCGCCTCTCACACACAAGTCTCAGCAGGACCATGGCTTCCACGTGCTGTGGGGTCTTTGCTGCTGCAAACCGAGCTCCTGACTTTGGGCAGTTCATCTTGTAATGCACAATTATGCGAAACATCACCCAGGCCACAGCTGTGGAAATACAGGGGACAGCAAAGCCTGTGACAGACAGCTATGCTTCTTTAAGTACATCTCATCTAGCCAATCAGCTCAATCAATTCCCTTTTCCACTCCATCCCTCCTTGCAGATATGTCAGGCTGTGAAATTAGAGGGCTTACGTCTATTCAAAAATGTATTTTTAAGTAAGACAAACAGTCACATTAAGTCAGTCGCATTTGTGTCTTACTGGAATCTTTGTAATTGCAGGACTCCATCCCCAGAATCTCAAAAGAATGCTACTACCTTCCTTAACTGGCCTCCAGCCAAGCAAAAGCTTGGTATCCCAACGTGCAGGGGCCTCTCTGTGTTGGGCAGCCCTCTCTAGTGGAGAGCTGCCCTCAAGCACCCACCTAGTCATGAGAAAAAGTTGTTCCACTTGCCATTGGTTTTGGAACATCTTCCAAAGCATTGCCCAATGTCTGCTAGCACATTATTCCATGATGGTTTCCAGTTATAGTTTGTTATGGTTACCTCTGCTTTATTCCAAAACAGGCCAACCCAATCAGTGGCTAAGCTTCATAGCAGCCTTCCTATCCCTGCTCAACGTCTGGCTGGCCATACAGGGCACAGGAACCCCCCCTTCATCAAGCCTGTTTACCAGGACCAGGAAACAGGAGATGAGAAGCCACCGTCACTTCCCTTTATGGCACCACCTGCTGTGAGCACACCATGAAAAATCATCAGCTCTAGTTTACCCATGTGGCATTTACCCATGTGGCATTTCTGATGGATGTACCTAGAGATGGCACTGATCCAATACCCGCTATTGGTACCAGGCCCATACCGGCAAAAGTGCTGCATCAGATATCGGCGGCATTATCTGTTCCAGAGACAGCACTAGTCTGAGAATTGTGAACATGCTTGTAGCCGTAGCATCACATACCATCAACAGAAGTGAGGGTGATATGATGGCAGCAGGCATGTCAGCTGTGTGGAAATCCACCCTTCATTTTCCCAGGAGTTAGGGCCAGAAGATCCCGGCGAATGTGAAAATTCATGAATGAATAGTCCCCCCCAACCTCAACCAATAACAGTCTGTTAGCCTGAATGATAACGCAACATGTCCATTTATTACTAATTTCTAAACAAACAGCACTGTACTGTACACTCTGCATGTGAAATTACTTTGTCATTTTTATATGATACACAAAGCATATAAATGCTCCTATACATAAAAAGATGCTACTGCATGCATTCTGAGCACATTTAGGACTCATTATTAAAAACAAAACTAACAGCACTAAAAAATTTTAAAGTTACTGCAGGAAACTCGAGATTCCACAGTCACAAAGACAGCTAACCTGTGGGTGAGGCTAGTTGCTGAGACAAAGATAAATGGCGTATCAAGACCAAGACTTTTCATATTAAATGATAAACAGTAACTAGAATGCTGTGTATTACTAATATGCTATATATCATATGATTTTAAATGATCCAAATCATTTAAAGCATTGTTTTTGGCTCACGTGTCATCTGCAATTTTCTTCTGGCAAGCTCAAAAACATTCCCGTTTAGTTGTTAACGGGCAACTTGCAAATAACCAAAACTGTGAATGTCGATTCTGCGAATGTGAGTGAGTAACTGTACTTTACACTGAAGGAAGAAAAAAGCAAAACTGCAGAGTGTAATATATGGCAGGCTAGTGCTGATTTCTGAACATAGTAAAATTTAAACCTGCCTTCAAACTTGTATTCTTTCAAAAGTTGGGTTAATTATTGCTTAAAAAATGTATCTGTGTTCAATCATATAACCTGAGGGTTGCTGGTTCTGGTTCAGTTCCCAGGAGTTTTATTGCACACTTCAGTGAGACGCATAAGATGAAGAAATGAAGAGGAGTATATATAGCAAATTCTTCTGGGGTAAAAAGCACTACTAAGCAAGAGAAATTATTTAATCATCCGTTCTCTGTATCCACTTGTCCTATTCCTAAGCTACAGGGAATAACCCATGCATGAATCCATGCACGCACGCACGCACACAACTGCCAGCAAGCATGGGATGTTGATAAGAGTCCAACTGTCCAGCCTGCAAGCTCAGAAGGGTAAAGAGGTCATTTGAGGGTCTGGTGCTTAGCATCCCTGATTAATGCACCAAACGGTGCGTGAAGCAAACTCAAGAGAGAGGTCTGGCAGATGGGAGAGGTCTCATCTGAACGCTTAACTCCTGGGGCTGGACAAGGTTAGGTGCCTCTGAACCACAAGTGAAGTTATCCAATTAACTGGCCGATGGTGCGTGAACAACAGCTTGGATCACACATACTTCAGATGGTTGGTTCTCACAGCTTAGATGTAGCCCCTAGCTACTTTAGACTGTCTGGGAATCGGCCCCTGGCTCATAAATGCCGCCCCCTAGTGAAAAGGGTCTGAATTCACAGGGACATGGAGACATTAGTGGTCGCATTAAACTTGCCATGATGTGGATATGAAGGAAATTCACCAGAGGTAATTAGGTAGCAAAGTGCAGTTGTAGCTAATTAATGCCCCCACCCCCGAGCTAAGTGTCACGGTAATTTGAACACTCCGTCTTGTCTCGGCAGCTTACAGCAGAAACACGACCAGTACCTGAAACCTTAACCAAATCCCCTGAGAATGAGTTTGGGAACTTGAGACTCTCTTGCCATTAAGCGAAGCTGCAATGCTGCACTGTGAGAAAATCCAGTACAGAATTTTACTCTCTCATAGAGCTCATTTCCCTATACTGTGGCCCCATTTAATCTCTGCTAGAATGATACCCAGATCAGTTCTTGCTGCACAAGTGGTAAATAGCAACTGAACCACACCAGCAATGACTGCAAACGAATGCACATGCTCCTGAAGGAGAGTCAAGTGTTTAGCAGAATCCTCCCGTGCTGCCTACCTCATCCGCACATCGCCCACTAGAACCGTCATCACTCCGAGACCCCGGGCTGCAGGTCGGCCCACCCCCCAAGCCGACACCTCAGGGTCAGCATGGGTCAGGGCCCTTCTCTGCAGAAGGAACTGGGGTCTCCTTTTGGGGTCTCCTGGACTGTTTTCCCCTCAACGGAGGTCAACAGGATAGCAGCTGTGGCACCGAAAAAGCCAGATGTGGCACTCGGGCAGAAGGATGACAGCCGGCCAAAAAATAACAGTACAGGCTTCCCCTCCTGAAGCTATGTGAGGCAAACAGTGAGAACGGGCCACGCAGACCCAAGCCCCCCCCCCCCCCAGTATATGCCTCATGCATGCTACAACAAACAATGGACCTCATGTGCATGGGGGGGGCAATGGAGTCTTGTCCCCATGGTGACTGGAAACATGGATGACCCCTCGAGGGCCGTAGCCTTGAAGTGAAGGTAAACCCCAAAACATAAAACAGGTGACATACATGAGCTGTCCCCCCCCCAAATCCAACCCCCACGTGTCCAAAAATACCAGCACTTCCAGTGACCCCTGGCAAGCTGTCATTACCTTCTGTTTCAGTGGAAGCAATGAGATGAGGACAAGCCAACCTTTTGTGAAGGGAACAAGCTGGCTATTCTCACCTTTAGCACACAAAATACCAGTGAATGCAAAGATAAACCCCATGGCAGTGGAATCGCAATTAAATCCTCACATGGTGAACGACCATGTGTCACTCTTGTGTCACAGTTCATTGGAAAAAGGGACAGAGGCCCTCACTGCTTTGGATCACAGAATAACCTGTAGCTTAAGTGTCCCAAAGTGGCTAAAGATGAGGGACCAGGATTATTGAAATTTACTTCAACCTCCAAAAAACCTCCACAAACAGCTGGTGCTGGTAACAGATGGAGCAAACGTCTCTGAAAGCAGACGGGAGCAGCCCCGCACCGAGCCGGCACGCTGACAGCTCTCTGGCCATGCCTTGGCATCTTCAGGTCTTTGCTGCCAGGCAAGATGTGATGTGCAAGGAGGCCAAATGGACCTGATGTCCGGTGTGAAGGACTCTCAGAATGTGTTGGCCCAGTGTGGTGAGCACGAGGGGGGAGGAAGCTAGTTGGTGGGGGGGGGGGGGCAGAGTCCTTCCTCCACTTCCTGCAGGCGAAGTGGAAAATCTGGGACATCCTCCGCTTCCTTAACTGGCACACCATCTGCTGCCCGACAGAGCTTTATAAAAACAAAGGCTCTGGTCAAATAATTGGAACAGGAAGAGCTTCCTTCTTAAATCTGACAGCTTACAGTCTTTCCTAACCTTGTATCAGTTATGTCCAGTCACTGTGGTAATCTCAGACACAGCTGATGGGTGGATATCACCAGCTAAACCAAGGACTGGACATTTCACCAATACCCATAGCCAGCTAACCTCTAAGCCGGGCAAATCTCCAATGAAACTCGTCAGTGGCGTTAATTCCTCAGATCTCATCAATGTGTGTAACACCCAGGGCCAGTTAATGCCCAGTTAAACCTGCTTCACCCCCCCCCCCCCCAAAGCCAAAATAAATGCACAACAGGTGTAAGAAAATAAAGATTGTTTTGTAGTTTAATATAATGTAATAATGCAATAGACAATTACAAAAATAAATATTAAGACTATTACTGGAATTCAGTTGCTATAGTAAATATATATAGGGTGACACAGTGGTTGGCACTGTTGCCGCACTCCGCTGGGACGAGGGCTTGAATCTCTGTCATGGTTCCATGTGTGTGGAGTTTGCGTGTTCACCCTGTGTCATATGGTTTCCGCTGGGTACCCCGATTTCCTGCACAGTCCAAAAACATGAGGTTCACTGGAATTACCAGATTACCCGTAGGTGTGTGAGTGTGCCCTGTGATGGGTTGGCGCCCCATCCTGGGTTGTTCCCTGTCTTGCCTGTGTGAGTGAATGGTGTGTGAGTGTGCCCTGTGATGGGTTGGCGCCCCATCCTGGGTTGTTCCCTGCCTTGCACCCGTAGTTTCTGGGATAGGCTCTGGACCCCCGCAACCCTGAATAGGACAAGTGGTTACAGACGATGGATGGATGGATGGATGGATGGATAGTAAACATACACTTCACTCACCATGTAACCTAACAGCACGCCTGCCATGCTTCCCCTCGCCCTGTATCGTGTGCCTACTCTGTGGTGGCACTGCAGAAGGTACCAGTATGATGCAAGCAAGCCAATTTGTCTCGGATGGTGCACTTTGTGAACGAATGGGGTTGGCAAGTCAGCGCCCCCTCAGAACCTCGCACCCTAGGGAAGCGCCCATGTTGCTTGAGGGGTTGATCCGCCCTGGCAGTCAGCACATCATCTAATACAGGCAGTGAGGCATCAGCGAAGGTGCACTGACTTTGGAGACTTGAGCGAGGGTCCAAGTGGTGAATCGGCCAGCGAAATCCTACATCTGTCAGTTTAGTAGTTAGGGCTTTAGCTCTGGTTCTAACTTTAGTAAATATTCAAATTAATTCTAAATATCATCAATATTGACCAAGACTAACTCATAAGTCTTGATTTTCAATAAACACAGGCCAATAACGATATGTTAACTGATATCGTACATCTATACGTTGAGCAACAGGGTTAGTATGTACCTCAGAGACTCTGAAGGGCTGTCCAAGTATAGGCTGCATAATTACTTCTAGATCGTCTGATTGTCAAATACTGGGGACACATGCGAGTTTAGTCCAGAGAGTCGGAATTTGAAAGGGAAAGTCTTACCTGCTTAGGCGTGTGGAGAATCGCCCTGGCTGTCGATATTCCTGAATCCACCTGTGCAATTCGCGATAAACATTGGGTCAGTAACCTAGGCATTCCTTCTCGTTCATGTGTTGAATTTAGGATTTTGGAGCCTTCTAGAACCTCCTACAAAAAGCTCAGTATCCACTTCTCTGTGCCTTGTACCCGGACTAAGGTATACTGTTAATGAACAGACAGCTAAAAGACTTTACAAGAGACATTTTATGATGAAGCAACGCTTCACTGGCATGTTAATAAGAGTTTTTAGCAGGAAACGCACATTATTGTCAGAAACACGTTTATGACTTATCATGTGATTTTTGTATAGTACGGAAAGGCTCCAGGCCCAGTGACCCTGCATAAGACAAGCGAGTATGTGAAATGGATGGATGGATGGATGGATGGATGGATGGAGTTTATAAAGTGGGCTATAGATGGAATGTCCAGATTAGTATGGTTACATACAGGAAAGGAGACCAGCTGATTTGGGTGCTTTTCCACCACACCACTTGCGGTACTTTTGGTACTAAAAATTTGGTCTCATTTCCATTGATTTCTGCTCAGGTCCCAGGACCAAAAGTATCAAAGCAGCTGGGGAACTTTTTCTGTACTTTGGTACCGTGAGGTGGGACTTGCAAACATGTTTATTGTTGATTGGTCATGCAAACAACCTGCCTGGCAAAGACTAAATACATCCACCATCCTGAAAAAGCGTAGTTACGAACTCAGAAAACAGAAACAAACTAAGAAAAAAAAGTGCATGGACGAATAAAAAGTAAAAACAATGGATGCATGGACAAATGAAGTGACCCAAGATTTAATTGCGATTTGGTCGGAATAACAGATTCAACAAGATGTGGTCAGCATGACAAGAAGTAAAGTATTTGCTATAATATACTACGGCTGCAAGATATTGGAAAAATCTAGGAATATTTTAAACAGGAAGTTTGAAAATGATTATGCTTGGCTTGGAGAGCGATAAACTTTAAACTGATTTTTTAAACATATACTAGGTAATACTGAAAAGGAACAATCACTAAAATTGCAAAGCTTGCTAAGTTTTGTCTCCTGTGACAGAGTAAAAACTTACACCCCGCTGAACTATAATGTCCAGACAGTATAAAAAGCTCAACTACACTGATTTTCCCAGTCCTTGCAACGTGAGAACTTTATGTGCATAACATGTGATTTTGGTAGTAATATCACACATTGTCCAGCCCTATATTATACTATAGCCATTTTTGAATTCAGTACAAAATACCCGCCTTGTGTTGTGTCATTCAGCACCAGTACCAGTTTTTACACCAGTGGAAAACCAACACAAGAAGTACTGTACTTACTTTTTTGAAGTATCAAAAGTAATGAGTACATGGATGCTGAAGTTAATTAGGTTGAATAGTCTCTTTTTAAGAAGCATTCCATAAAATGAATTTAATATGACCTGTTAAGAAATTCAGTCAAATGCATAGTGTGGCAATAGCTGCAGTGCGGGAGCTTAATTAAGATTCGTCAGACGGGGGGTGGGTGGTGGGTGTGTGATTTGACTGGCACTGCGAGGTACAAGGGGGGCACAGAAGGGTTGGGGTCTCTGAGGAGTCCTTTCGTTCCTGGCAATGTAACATGCGGCCTCGCACACAGCTGGCCTGACATACCCTTCAGCATAAGGGTTCAGCATAAGGGTTAACCCGCTGATTAGGGGTGCGGTGAGCAGCCCCAGGCAGGACAGCCCAGGTTTACACAAGGCACAGGGTATTGACCACTATACACAGCTAACCGTAACCATTATCTGACACATCTCCCCGCCCGCACCCACCCCACGCTGCAAACCTTGTGTAAACATCAGTCATTATGAAGACACTCTCTGTCCGGTCATTAGAAGGACAAACACCATGATGCTGCATGCATTTTGGGGGCAGAAATCCTAAACAAAGCTTTTTGTTCGAGCAAAACTCAAACTGTAGGTATAAGCAGAAAGCAGCTGGCTCTAATCTGCCATGGGGGCGTCAAAAAAGAGAAAATGTTACCCCCCTGCTGCTTTATTTCTGGGCTGACTGGGCCGTAAAGCCCGCAGCAAACTGCAGGCTTACGGCGGGGCCTTTACAGTGCTCTGCGGTATTCACAGTGGGTAGTATCTGAACGCAGAGGAACAGAGGAGAATCACAGCTGCAGGGGAAGGGGGGATGGCGTGCTGGAGACAATAAACAAAGACGCACTGCCCAGCGCCTGCTCCCAGAAGCCCCGGCCTGCCCATTGGGGCTCACCACGAGACGACCCGCTTACGGAAATAAAATCCGGTCCTCAGAAATGACATCCTTTTATGACAGTGGGAAGGATGGCTTAAAGGGACAAGGTGACAAACATATACTGCTAAAGGGCTAACAAGTCACACATACAGTCAGGGTGGCAGGGATGATGTTTACCCACAATGCAGTGGACACCTGGCTACCGGAAGGCAGCCTCCAGTTAGTCAGCATGGAGATGTAAGTGAGAGGTGTGATAAGTTTCCTGTTTGGGAGTAATGGGTTTGGGAGAGAATGGGAGGGGGGTCACCAGGACACTAAATGGTAAGTAGGTGCGGGCAAGTAAAGACAAGCACAAAAGGCAAAATGGCCTCCTCAGAGAATGAAAAAAAGACATTAATAAACTTGGGCGGCTGTGTCAGGCAGAAAATAAACCAAACACCATTTCCAGTAATTGAAAATGGCATCTCCGTTGGGGTTACTAGGAGACAGAGTACAGCAATGCATAGCTTACAGAGAGGCACACAGCACTGATACCTGAGACACACTTAGGCACCATGTTCCTCTAAATGGTGTTTCAATTCAAACCCTAATTTTTGGAGTGAGTGGCACTAACAGAGGATGGAACTTCTGTCAACACAGAATCAACCAGCTGAAGGCCCCTCAGCTCAGGAAAAAGGTCAGTGTCATCTCAATTCACCATCGTAGCAAACTCATGTATGCTAAATGAACCCCGCTTAACAAACTCTACATCATTACCCACGGGAGCTCTGCCTTCACAATGGCTGAGAAAAGGCTAAGCTAAGCTAAGCTAAGGGTGGAGCTAAACCAAAGAAAGGCTCCAGATGGAGAAACGTTTGCTGAGCTGGGCCCGGAAGGCCTTGGTAAAGGGCTCTGGCACCAGTGTCTCATGGCTTCCCAGTCAGCATGCCACACTGAGCCAAAAATGTTTGGGTTTACCGTTACACGGTTCAGCTGTGAGCCGCTAGGCTAAGCAAGGGAAACACAAATGCTTGTAACAGTAAATAGAAAAATCTTTCTACCCTTTTCCAACAGCACAACAGACACCAAAGACACTCCACATTAAAGTTTTGGTGGTGGCATATTTGTGACTCGCAAGGTATTAAAATACATCAGTGTTTTTATAACTTAATACTGAAAAAAAGCACAGTATCCACCACAAATCTCCTTTATGTTGCTCAATGAGACCCTTGTTTTCCCTGGTAGAAATTTACATGTTTCATGTAGGAATAAATTACAAGTTGCACCAAAGTCCTTGTAACACTCACATTCTTGTCCCACTGTGGGATCAGAAAAAAGAAATGTTCTCTGAGATATTGTTTTCATTCAATAGTTTCTCTTATAAATCGCAATTCTTCCCTGAGTCTGGACATGTTGAAGCTTATCTGCTGGAAGTTATTAGCATAGAAACAAGACTTTGTAACACACCCCTCCAGCAAAGTACCGCACAATATTTTTTCTCATTCATACTGCAAAATAACTAAATTAGGGCTATAAAGGCAGGGTCTCCTGAGACGTGTACCCCGGACCTTCATGTCAGAAGGTTAAGCTGCTAAACACTATGCTACCATGTTTCAATAAAACCTCCAGTGTAACCAGACTATCCCTGGTAAATGTATGATATTTCAGAAGCCTAGCCTCAATCCCAGCATCTAAGTCAGCCTTCGTCCCCACAGTGTCCCTCAGATTCCTCACCTCCACCTTTCCAGAGGGCTTGGCAGCTCCACATGGACATGAATACATTGTGGAAAGGTGTGGCCATCCCTCTAGGGTCTCAAGTCTTGGATGCCACTTCCTGGATGGTGTCCATTTCGGTTTCTTAGCAACACCTCTAGGAACGTCGCCCCTGGACACTGCCAAACAATAACTAGCACCACATCTCTCCCTCATTTTTCTTGACTCTTGAGCTTTTGAAAAATTTATAAGGTTAAATTTACACCCACTAGCACTTGTGCAACCTCCAGTTCCCAGTTCCTAAGAGAATGTCTTTGGACTGCATTTCCTGCCAGGAGACACAGACGCCAGGCAGCGATCGAAGGCCCGCTGCTTCACCCTGGTCTGAGGACTTGAGTCTTCAGCATGAGCTTTGGCAGTTTAGCATCTGGTGCTGTTCGATTTTTACTACCTCCATAAAAATGGACACATTTGGTGAACATCATGACTGACATCCTGATGATAACCCTCGTGACACGGGCTGGCCAATGCAATACCCCAGACCTCCAATACCAACGAAAGAGAACGTCTTGCTAGAAGACAGAATAAAACAAATCACACTTCCCTTGCTCCGTTTTTAATCCCTCAGATAAAATATATCTAAGCAATAAACCAAGGTGATGGGAAACTGTATGCAGAGGATTCTTCTTCAATGTTGAAAGTAGTCCGAAAGGAAGGAGCCTGACAGTGCCAGAGCCGCGCTTCAAAGCCGTCATTTCTGATGCGCAGTGATACACAGACCGGCTTGATTTCATATAATCTGGGCTTCAGCACCTGATTCGAATCTGACGTCTCTTAACACATGATTCTCTCCGGTCGCGTAAAGAACAATCGCTATAAAAACGCAGAGGGGGTAAACAAGAGACAGTATTAGCGGTAAGAACGTACAAGCTCAACTGCAAAATAACAGCAAGCCGATACAAATTCAAGAAACAAACGTGATCCAGACAATCCCTGAATATGTCAAAGGTTTGAGCTTTATATGATGGTCATATCATATCAAGTACTGGAAAAGACTGTTTTCATTTGTTACGGATTATGTGTTACGGGCTAATACCTTCAGGAATCATAACCCCGAAACAGTCTGTTCATAGCAAACGGCCGATATAACAGAAACGTTTTACGAGCCATTTAAATCGAGGCCACTTAAAATCGCGCGATATGCAAACAAGCACAGGAATTAAGCCACGAAGTTTTATTTTTCATTAATGATTTACTTTTTGAAAGTCCTATTCATATCTCTGATCCCGAGCCGCCAATGAATTTTATCAGGCAAGTTAACAAATATGTAGTTACAGCTACCAAAGAGGAAACCTTCACTTTCTTTATCACTTCTGACCGGTTACTACAGTAACAACACCTCAAACTGAAAGTTGATACTAAATAACCAAGTTGCAGCCTACATAATTTGCCCGCTTACAGTCTACGTGATTAACTGAAATCATTCACCTTTAGTCATCTTCTAACAGATACACAAATGTAAAGTGTTACAGTGTAATCATTTTGGGATCTTAAAGGGGGACTGCAATCTGCAGCATAAAACCATCGCTGAAATTAAATATTTATACTTACTACGAGCACGGACGTCCTGACGACCTCCGAGACGCTTTGCCTCAGCTCGGCCGCTGTCCCCGGCTTGCTCAGACCCCGAGTAAACTTCCTCGTCTCCGGCTGAGTTGCATGCGACATTTCCAAGCCGGACCTTTCATGAATTCAGTCGACGAATGATAAAACTTCAAAAGAAATGCAGTTTCCAGCGTAAAACGTGAGCCGGCTCCTCATTCCTACCCCTCGCGTCCCAGCTAACAAGGCGCTCCTTAGATCCGATGAACGATCATTTTTGTAACACGAATCCCTCTCTCCGTTTTCCGCATAACAATAATAATAAAATAAATAAATACTGCAGAATGACTACAGAGCGACACTTCGATAGTCCACTGCAGTGTTTCACACCAGCAAGCTCCCCTGCGCTGTCAGCAGCGGTCTACAGCTCCGTCCCGCGTATCCATGCTGCGCCAGCATTCACGCCGTCTGCCCGGCCCGCTGTGTGAACCGCAGAACAGAGAAACTCCCAATTCGGCGTTTCGCCCAGCAGCGGTGCTGAGAAAGACGCCCATCGCGCAGGCAGTCACATGGATGCTTTCGTATACCTGCAGCGAACACGTACCCTGACACGGAGCTTTGTAAGCCGGGAGCTGTACAATTACGGCGTGAATGATAATCACTGTATTTACGGAAGTTTATTATTATTATTTTACACTAGGCTGCCTAAGAAAGCCAAGCCAAGGTTAATACTTCAACATATCGATGGCAACGTGCACTACACAGTATTGTGACAATACTAATAATTCCCCAAGGTTCAATAATTTGAGGAGTTTGACAGCGTATGAAACATTTACCTGCAGCGAAACAAATGCCTTTCGTTACAGATATTAGTCCCAGAAGAATAAAATAACCAAAACTACACCGTGCTATACTGTGAATTGATATCTCTTAGCAGTGCATAAATCATCATTTTAAATGAAAATGTTCACATTCCCTTCGGATTTCCTCACGTGAATGACAGATATAAATACAACTATCAAATATTATACAGCAAGTTAAAGAAACGCTGCCATCTGCTGGCAATGTCTTTTGCGACACCCTAATACTCGTATGTCACGTGACAGAATTGGCATCGCGTCGCGCGGAGCCGCCCAGCATACGCCCGTCCTCATTCCCAAAGAAGACAGCGACACACCATGCCTAGACCTGTGGTTTTATTGCTTTTGCTGTCACAGAGCTATCTCCTGCTCCACAGCCCCCAGCGAAGACTGATATCACATCATTCCCATCGTCCGTTAAAACCAGTTGTGGGACTCCTTTCCGAATGGCAGGCGGTCCGTGCTTTGAGGGTGGTGAGTCGGGGGGCTGAGAGATTTATGGTTCGTTTTAGCGCGTCTTACACAACACTATAACAGCTTCCGTTAATTTTTTAATCAAATTCTAATTAATGGTTGGTTGTAAAATATATTTCAACTGAGAATGAAATATGGGCCAGGCGGCCAGCAATGTCCCTTAGAATCAGGAGCAGGAAAAAATCTACATGGAAGTGCCAGCACTAGCACTTGAATTAGCTTTCATGATGAGCAACACTTAGCCATGGAAGTGTATCGGGGAAAGGCCTCATCCCCTTCTACCAAATCTATTGCCATTGGTGTGGAAAGCCAACTTTATCCATAAACTCTTTTATATCATCCAAGGATATCTTGGTTAAACTTTTAGGTTCCTACCATATATGTGTTAAAGTATGTTGATTTTATATAATTTATTTATTTCTCTCTCTGTCTTTTTTTTTTGTTTGTTTTTTACAAATGATGAATGATCAACATATAAAAATGGCTTTATAAAGACTCTGATACATTGGTGAAACTATTTTTGACACTCAGTGTGTTACTGAACCAGTTGGATTCAAAATCTGTCTTCCTCCCAAAATAATGCATAAAAAAAGCATAACAACAAACCTTCTCCCTAAGACTAAACCGAAGCCTTTGTGTCTTAAAACTGGGTGACGTAAAAATCAGAGTGAGACAGTGGCCCACAGACCTGTTTAAAAAATCGTATAAAATGACTAGCTAGAAAAGAGATGGTCCAGAGCTCTGTAAAAACGCAGTAAAAAGAGTCTGTGATGTCATCAAAACCAGCAGTCATGTGACCTTTTAAAGCATTTAAAAGCACAGATATTGTGCACGGAGGCCGATGTGAGTTGGAGGCCGCTCCCGAATGGGAGGGAAGGGATGCAGTAAGCCTGCACAGCCGGGATACAGGGTGGGGGCGGGGAAAGGTGGGACTTGGGATGGGGCCGCTGGGATGGCCATATTCTCCATGGGTCAGTGGGGCTGAGGGTCCTTGCGGTTCTGATTGCGGCTGCAGCTGCGGCTGGGCGGGTTGGTGGCACTGCGGATGACCTCCATCCACCTGCGAGGCAGAAACGGGCCGGCAGATATGCAGGAGAAAGGAAGAGAGCCAAGGTGAGGACGGCCTCCGGACCGCTGAAGCTAAGCAGGTAATGCAGCTGACTGCTAGCACTGCGCAGCTGACTGCCATCACTGCGCAGCCGCGTGACACCGCTCTCCCAGCACTGTGCGTCCACCTTCTGACCACTGTGACTTCTCACAGCCATTCTCCTCTGTCTGCTGATTGTGTCTGACATCTAATTGACCAAATAAAACGTTTTATGGAGTCGTCTATTTAACAAATATTTATACTAGTTATCTATTCACGATGGTCATTTGTATGAATTACTTTATATTGCTATTTTAACAATTTTAAATTGATACCTAGTCTAGCTAACTAGCTAACTGACATCATTGTTAATTGTGAATAAAAAGCAAGATAAGTTTGTATCTTGATGACACAAAAATTTGCCTTGCTGACAACAATTCATGTACCTCCATTTAAAACAAAATCGTTCACTGACGCCAGTGTAAAAATAGGCTTCTGTTCCTTGTGTTGAGTGTTTAATTGTGTGGTTTTAAGTTTATTTTGTAAAGCAGTTTTTAAGAAAATGTGTTTTGTTAAGCTTCTGATTTTTGCACATGGGTATTTTTCATTATGATAAGCTTGTGGCCATTAGGTTGCAGGTTCATACCCCAGGACGGGCATTAATTAGCGTAAATCAAACTGAATACAAAGGTAAATGGCTAATAGTTGTTTGGGATAGGAGATTCACATTACCTGTCGAATGCGTACTCGCTCTCAGATCTGAAGTAGTAGACATGGGATTTGAAGTGCAGCTTGAAGACATAGTCCTTGTGGATGTTTTCTGACTCCGTGGGGATGGTGACTGAGTAGCCCAGCAACGGCAAGCTGGCCAGCGGGTAGTCATCCTGGGAAGAGTACGTTCCAGCAAAAATGTGAGGAACCCCAACACCAGCTTAGCAAGAAAACATGCCTTTAAGACAGGGTTCCCCACTTCCGGTCCTGGAGGGCAAGTCTGCCACACAGTGTGCAGATTTCCCTACTTAGACACACCCACCAAACCTGGTAGTCAGCTGATATGGGTGTGTTTTTGAGCAGGGAAATCTGCAAACTGGGTTGGATTCTAGCCTTCCAGGACTGGAATTGGGGAACCCTGCTTTAAGAGGGCTTGTTAAGAAATGTCAAGTTAACTTTTAATTACTAAGGATAAGAGACTGTTCTCATTAGTAAATAATTACAGAATTCCCAGTGGTACTTACATAATTAGGCAAAATGAAAGCCTCTGAGCTTCTAAATGAACTCATCTGAAGACAGATTATTAGTTTTTTGACAACATCTTACAGAGACACAAATGGTAACTTAGCTCACTGATTCTTTCTCACATCAGCCACTGTTTGTAATATGTCCCTGTCTGAAAAGTGATCGCTGAATGTCGCCTTTCAGTTATCACTAACTTACAGTTATAACTTGTTATACCTTTGCAATGACATGTCAAAGCCTGTGTTGTCGCAGCACATGGAACACAGAACCTAACGACATCAGCTACATGCAGGGCATGTCCACACTGAGGTCTCTAGACCCAAATATCACCTTCCTCCCAAGCCATCACTTCACTCCAGGCCTAAACAGTGGAGGTCAGAGTGAAGCAGTTCTTTACCTGGTATGTCTTGTAGAAGAAAAGGCTAAAGTTAGTGAAGACCACCCAGAGCTTCTGCCAACCGTTGCTGTTTTTGAACTTCCTCAGCAAATTCCCTGACATCTGGTTCTGGCGGGAAGGCAGAAAGACATAACTGTTATTGACACAGGTCAGTGCTAGATGTTCGGTATATGAAAAAACAGTGAAGGCTTTGTCATCTCACATCAAAAGTTGACAAAAACAAACCAGACAAGTATTACACTTACAGAAGGAGCTCTATGTGAACATCAAACTAGCAGTGACTCTTCTGATCAATTTCTGTCAATTTCAGATACCATTTAACGTGTACTCTGTTGTACAGCAAACAGTCTGGATCTTGTCCAGGTTAGATTATGAAGAAAGAATTAGCTAAATTTTTTTGGAACTAAACTAGTGCCACCTAGTGGCTCCGCCCATTATAACCTTTAGATATGCAGTACTGTTAAATGATTACAAGTTCCCCTTATTTTCACTTCAGTGCTTGAGGGTGGAGGCATGGTCTCATGCAAAAGACCCCTCCCGTCTTCCGGAGCCTTTACCTCTAAACTCCTGCAGGTTTCACTAAAGGAGAGGCTTTTGACTCTGTACCAGCAGACCTGAGAGAACGCCACTGGACCCTGACCACTGCCAGGTCCAAAAAGTGGCACCACTGAGGTGCTGACAGAACTGGGGTCCTCTACCACGAGCGGACCGACGGTCCGGCAGACAGATGGACAGAAGGGGTAGGAGGGAGAGAGAGAGGGATACAGACTGAGCAGGCGAGACAAACAGTGACAGCAGGCTGTTTGAGAACAGGATCCAGGTACTCCAGGCTTGCTGTAGAAGGAGCACGGGACCAGAGGGAAAACACATACACACACACACACACACACACACACAGATACACACACACACACACAGATACACACCAAACCCTCTCTCTTTACACACACACACACAGACACATACACACCAAACCCTCTCTCTTTACACACACACAAAATTGTCAGGCAGGTACTAAGGCCCTAGTCCTTAGAGTGATGAGTGGATTCTGAAGTTTTCTTTTTTATCAAAGTAAATTTATTTAGAGAAAATATTACATTAGTCTGTTATAAACAAAAATAAGAGAAACAGTCGATTTTTTGTGTGCTAATTTGTTAGGCAATCAGAATTTTTCTTTCTTCACCATCAACAGGAATAATAATTAAAAACAGTTTTAGTTATTCAATCTATATAAAGAACAGCAAACTATCTGCAATTTTATGCACTTTACCATGTTTAATGTCCTGTATAGAAACTTTTCTTCTCAAAAACCACCATGAGTCTGTTGTCAATTGAACCAATTAAGTTTTTGATTTGATCCTGTCCTGTATTAGCTGGGGCAGCAAGGACCCCCTCCCAGACACTGCTCTGCCAAGTGCACTGCTCGCCATTTTGGTAAATTTCTCACTTCGGTAAGACCCAGGAGTTCTCAATGGGGTGGAGTCAGATGATGAAGGGGGCAGGTCATAATTCAGTCACCTTTCAAGCCTTTCTTGACCAATCTATGGAATTCTTTGATGTATGGGATGGGGAATCGTCCTGCATGAATATCATAACTTTTTTGAAAGCTACTGTGTTCTTCCTGTACCATTGTTTGAAAAAGGTTTCTTCTAAAAATTGGCAGTAAGTCTGTGAGTATTTACATACTGCACTCACCTAACTGTCTGCACTGCCTCTAGTCTCCTCCACTTTGGCTAACTGCACATTTTACTTCCCCTACCCCTCCTGGGCTGTGCTATCTGGAGACCCCAAATTATCAGGATATCCTGCCTACCCTGCTGCCTGCGACGTCCTCCCTACCTTCACTACCGCCTGCTGGCCCTTCTGCCTGTGACCTCTCTGCCCTGCTGCCCACTGCTCATCCTGCCATCAGAAGCAGCACCAGCACCTGCCTGCCCCCCGTTTTGAGACTCAAATCTTAAACTTGGGTAAACGGTGTGAATTGGGACTTTGCCATCTTGCTCATTTGACTTCCTCTGCCGGCTCCCGGACAATGGGCTCCACCTTTGAGTCTGGTTCCTTCCCAAGGTTTTTTCCTTCTAGGCAGTTTTTCCTTGCCACTGTCAACTCTGGCTCACTCACTGGGGGCTTTGGGTGGGGATGCTGTAAAGCACTTTGATACGATGTAATGTTGTGAAAATGCACTATACAAATAATATTGAATTGAGTTGAAATTTGCACCATCTACAAGTAGGAAAGGTCCTGCAGGTGAACCGCAGCCCACACTGTCACCTTGTCGGTTTTGGAATGCGTCCGTCCACAAGGCCATCCATCTGCTCCATCAAGAGTCACTTGCGTCTTAACTGTCCACAAAGCCTTTGTAAAATCGGTTTTAGATGTGTCCGCGCCCATTGCGGATG
Source organism: Cryptomyrus ogoouensis (assembly GCA_025773925.1). Taxonomy (NCBI): domain Eukaryota; kingdom Metazoa; phylum Chordata; class Actinopteri; order Osteoglossiformes; family Mormyridae; genus Cryptomyrus; species Cryptomyrus ogoouensis. Next base: position 41,617,536 of record JAOYFF010000001.1, on the reverse strand, counting down.
TATGAACTTGTGCGCTTTACTGAGTGGAGCTTGTGTTTGGGCCTTTGTGATCTTAGCAAAGTCACGTCACACACTGCACCTAGTATTTTGGTAGATTCTGTTCATATTGTAGTTTTGAAAAATGGTGGTATTTGATGCTGAAGGGTTTCTGGAAAGTCTCCTATTCAATTTGACACAAATCTCTGGCAGTTACATTGTGTCATCTCTCTACACGCTCCTTACGTCCTCTTTGGCTGTTGGTCACAAAACACTTTCAAAAACTACTATTTCATTTTTGTTCAGTCTGCATAAGGTCCTTTTTTGGACCATTTAAATAATAATAACAATCTGCTTAATAATTCTGCACAGGGAAATACCCACGGATTCCTTCCTTACCCAAAACAAAAAGTACTCAAATAAAATACTTAGCATACTTTATTTTTAAACAGTTCATTCTTAATTGGAATGAATATATAGGTCTCAAAAGAATATGCAAGTAAAATATGCATTTGCCTAATAATTCTGCATGTGTGAACTGTAATATCTCCTTTCACCTTCTCTTTCACCACCAACCAACATTCTTCCCAGGGGAGCTGTTCCTGCCTTTCAGTCCCTACCCTCTGATGCCGTGTCCCGCCTTTACATTTAAATAACCATGAAGAGTGAGCAGATGCCCTGGGACATGTGAGAGGGCAGGCTTGTACGAGACAGGGAGGAGGGAAGCAGAGAGCCTGGAGGGACTGGGGGTATAAAGCCAGCCCCCCCAGCAGGAGTCACATAATGGGGCCAATGGGTGGGAATGAAGAAGAGCTACTTAGAGAATATCACCTGACCCCTGCAGGGGAAAAGTGTCCAGAGTAGGACGGCCTGCTTCGCTGTAAGAAAATTTGAGTGAGATGCACACTGACAGAAGAGGCATGGAGAGAGGGCTGGGCAGAGGCACATACCTCTACAGCCAAGCTGAAGTCCACCATGGACACGCTGGTGTTCCTGTGCCAACACACAACCGTGGTGTTGCCCCGGTGGGGCGCCTGTCTCTCCAGGGAAGTACGCGATGCGCTTAGGTCGTCCTCGGACTCCTGGTCCAGAGTGGACTCCTCGGGACATTCTGGAAGGTTCAGCAAAGGGAGACATTAGCGAGTAGGGAGGCACGCCCTGGTGCTTCGCCATGTTTACATGCCCCAGCGCAATGAGTCTTAGTCTGGTTCTGGAAATGTGAAAGACCTGGATTCATTCTCTGCTGTACAGTGTGAGCAAGTGGAGATACATCCAGGTCCATCATAAAACGGAGAAATGATTTACAGAGCTGTCAATCTCGGGTAGGAATTTCATGGATCCACAGGAATGTCAGTCTGGGGGTTTTCACTTACTGCTCTCAGGCCGGCTGGTAGCCAGAAGCTCTGAAGAAGGCCCATTGGACTTCCTGGCCAAGTCAATGGCCATCTTGATGTCCTCCATCCACCTCTCCATCTCTAATAAAGAGCTGCAGGAGAAGATGAACACTGAACCCACATGTAAATAGAACCCACAATTTTGTACAGGAAAACTTACCAAGGAACCAGCTCTTTGCAACAAACAGCAGTTTTATTCTTGGCCTTGGCTAGTTAATATTTGAAACCCTTGTTTTTATTTTTGTGTGTGACTGTACGGCCATGTGCTGCCACCATGCCAACGGCCTTCTTCCACAGTGCTGGGATGGTGCCCTGATCCTACCTGGCAGCCACAACCACAGACTGGCGCTGGCTGGACAGTGTGAAGCAGTGCGGAACACCCCACTCATCCTCACTCTCTCTGATCTGAAAACAGCGGGAGATGGGAATCAGCGTCACTTATTTCACTTACTCAAAATAAAAGTCTCTAAAGCACTCGTGTCTGTAGCTGTATAGTGAAGACTTCCCACTGACTCATTTTACAGTACATACAAGAAGTGAATTCAAGAATCTTTTCTCCTCTAAAATGATGAACAAAAGCGGCCTTTGTGTTTCGTGGAGACACACGGTGAGACAGTGGCCCAGTATGCGTGCTCGACTCAGCATACGTTTCAGCCAAACTTCAAGTAGTCTTGGCGATGCTGCAGGGCCATATCCGTGGGCAGCTTAGTTCCAAATGACATCACCACAGACCAAAATAAAGGAAGCGACTGACGACGAACGGCGACACTGCCTGTAACCGAATAACAAAAACTCCCCTTGTTGCCCTGACATCACTATGCCAGGGCTGAACACCCGCTGCTATGGTTTACAGCCAAAGATGCTGCCGGCAGGGGGCGGAATACTCACTGTCATGCCATAGAGAGGCAGCTGGCCATGCACCTTGAACTGACTGGAGGCCGTCATCCCACGACTTGTGTACAACAAGACGTCGTTGAACTGAAGCCCGGTGGCGGGGGGGGGACAAAAAAATAAGTATAAATGAATGGTTTAGTCCTTATCCACTGGAGGCAGCGTAAGTGATGGGTATGTGAGGGGTGACTGTGTCACAGATGCACTGGGTGCAGGCTGACAGAGCGTGCTCTGCTCCGACGGTGACACAGTCACACCCGAGGCCCGCCTGGCACAGATACACAGTGTTCTGGGTTTCCACAGACCCCAATACTCAGCATGTAGCACGTGAAACTGCTCAGATATCACAGATAAGAGTCACTAAACCTAGTAAAGCTGAGCATTAACCACTGGGTATGACGTTATAAAAGGCGGGATGGTATATAGATACAAACAGCTATTTATGTGATTTAACAACTAAATAATTATAGTGGCAGCTGAATGGCTTGGAAGTGGCTAAACTCACCAGGAAGAACATGCGCTGTTGGAGGCCCTTCCCAGACAGCTTGCTGAGGCAGCCCAACCTGATGAACTCCTGCAGACAGACGTTTTGCTTTTGACAAAGGGGAGTCCAGAGCATGCCAAAGAGTGTTCCCAGCTCGGGCCCAACAGTGGGGCACTCTGTGATGGTGGACAAATAAAAACTTCACCCCTGCCCTCACCCGTCCTGAAGTGGCCAGGTTGTCCACTCCAATCAGGTCCTTCTTGAGTTCCAGCAGCTTCTGGTAGTTCTCCATCTTGATCATGGTGCCGTGGAGCTGGGCCACCAGTTCGGAGATGTCCGCAAGGGCAGCTGGGAAATTTAGGGGTTCACAGCATACACCATGAGTCACCCTGATTTAGTTCATTGCTACTACATCAAAGTCTGCTCACGGGGTCCAGTTAAGACCCTTTTATGAAAGCCCGCCCTCACTGTACCTCTGGAGTCCCTGAAATCCTCGTGGGTTGCGGGGTAGTGTTTGCAGAGGCGCTGCAGGATCTGCTTGTAGTGCATGAGGCGGTGGAGTGGCCGCAGCAGGAAGACGTTGAGGGGCAGGTAGCAGACCTTCTGCAGCTCCAGTTCGCGGCAGAGGGCCTCCAAGCGGCGTGAGCCCCCGCACACCCGCTCCACCTCCAGCAGCGTCTCCGCGTGTTTCTGCAGGTGGCCTGTCATCTGCTGCGGGACGCGCATGGGTGCTTCAGTTTTCTGGACATTGGTCATGCTTCAGAAGCATTCAACAACTGAAACCGCATGCTGAATGGCTTCCAGATACCCAGGCCTGACCAGAACACCTTTATTAGTCAGCAGCAAGACAGGCTGAGCTCCTTTAGTTTATGGAGCGTCTTCATACGAGCTCAGAGCGACACGCAGCGCGACAGGCCGAGCTCCTTTAGTTTACGGGGGGTCTTCATACGAGCTCAGAGAGACACGCAGCGCGACAGGCCGAGCTCCTTTATTTTACGGGGGGTCTTCATACGACCTCAGAGCAACACGCAGCGCGACAGGCCGAGCTCCTTTAGTTTGCTTCATACGAGCTGACATCGTCCATCCCACTTCAGCTACCTTTGTGGCATTAACAGCCCCTTCCATCGAGTGACCTGGATGTAAATTACTGGGAATACTGCACTTCTTTTCCCTCTCTGTCGCCCTACATTTAACATTAATGTTGCATTAGATCCTCACCTTTATGCCCTGGATATTCTTCAGCATGACATCACCGATACGCTGGTAGTCACCTTTGATGTGGGCGTTGGAGCGGCCTTCCCTGTGGTGAGCAAGCAGACTCCAGTTAGAGCCACTACCCTTTCTGCCACCTGCTCCTTCTACCAGGCATACGGTTTTGGCCCCCGTTAAGATTTTGAAACAATACAGCTTTGTTCATGAAATTAAGTCTTGGATGTAGTCCTGTGTACATTTACCACTGAAACATCTGGCATCCATCAATGGCGTACACAGAATATTTTAACAAGTGCACTTCTGCAGCTTGGCCAGCAGATGTCACTGTGCGCACTGTTTCTTGTTACAGCACTTACACTAGCATCAATCTTTCTGCCATGTGGCTTAATTTCCCTGAAATTACTCATTACTAATCCCAACATGAATCCATCTAAACTTTCAAACAGGGATCGGATGCAGAGTGAGAGGAGTACGAGGTCCAGGTTCGAAAGCATTTAATTCCACAGGTTGCACTCCATAACAGCTGCAAACTGCTCAGAGGTATTTTACTATCTGCATCGCTTCTGATTACATGACACTGCTTACTGCCATCAAACCACATATGTACTTGTGTCCCTCTATACTAAGGCACTTTTTAAAGCCGATTATCAAGTGCATGCTGGGAAATGGCACTAATGGCAAGCGAGACCTGAGTGCCAGTGGCGAGCTGCGTCTGTCAGTGTTCCATTTCTCAGCAGTGGATATCATGACATTCTCCGTCACACTCTCGAGATTTCGGGAGGAAGTACGCGAACGGGCAGAGAGGAGCGAACGCCAGGGGAGGGGGGCGTAGGAGAGGGTGTACGACGAGGCCATCTTAACTGTTCGGCTGTTGCCATGGAAACAACTGCAGCGCGTCATCGGCAGTGTACGAGGAGTTACGACTGAGGCCTCGAAAAATCCAAAGCAGTCCTAGCGACCCAATTAGTGACCCAGGCCCAGTCGGGAAGGGCTCATGGTCAAGAGAAGGGAGCAAACCACATATGAAACAGGAGGTCCAGCAAAAGGAGAATGATCTTCTCATGGGAATCGAGGAGGACACAGCCCTATGATTGCTGTTTTAATGACAGCATCATTTATTATAGCTACAGTCATTCCGGAGATACCGTCTCTCAATGTACAATTCATCTTCCAGACAATGTGTCCCAATGTGCATTAGTGTGACCAATGTAACAGCTGAAGAACGCCCACCCCAGACCCCATGCCCTGTTCTCACCACAAAGCCAGCCTCTGCTCCACCTCCTTGAGATAGCCTGCGTGGAACTTGTGGACAGGCACAAAATGGGAGGAGATGCGGTCCCTCACAGAGTCCGGCACAACATCCTCCTTTGCGATGAGGTTCTGAAAAGACTGGGAGGACGGGTGAGGAGATGCAGGATCTTCTCACGAATGGGCACAGATACTCTGTAATTCATGAAGGTCTGCCCGCTGTAAGAACACGTATGTGTCCATGCTGGAAACCTCATCATCACTGCCACAGCAGCTGTGTGGTGGGGGTGTGCGTGTGCCTCCCACT
>JAOYFF010000001.1:41601532-41611924 GCA_025773925.1 Cryptomyrus ogoouensis | reverse complement strand
GCTCCGGGGGGGACCCCCACCAGGCCCGACCGGCAGGGTGGGGGGGGGGGGGGGGGGGGGGGGGGGGGGGGGGGGGGGGAGTGGACTGTAGTACAACACCAAAACCACCCATTTCCTTGTTTTCCTTGTAAGTTGTTGGCAGAACTGCCCAGGATTTCACGCACTTGTTAAACGGGAAATTCAGGGTAGTCGAGTTCTCTGGGAGCATCTAACTGACTGAATGAACAACTGTGGTCTGTTCTGAGGAAGGATTGTTCCAGAAAAGTGTGAAATAACGATGTGTCAGATTGTGTGCCTGACAGATATAAGCTTTTCAAATGCTCACTTGTACTGCACACTGCCCGCACAGCACTGAGAAGGAAACAAGTCATTTTCATCTGGCTCTGAGGGGACAGCGATTCTTACCACAGTGATAACCTCCAGGTCCTTCAAAAATGTCCTCTCTGTCATCAGTAGCTCCTTGGCAATGAAGTAGGCCTTGTCAGTGGGGAATCTCTGGAGAAAGGGGGAGCTTAGTAAAGATCACAAACATGGATTTTGTGAGATGGAGGTGTGTGTGATGAAATGCATTGAGATGGATCAGGTCATGTAGGTTAAGTGGGGCAACACAGTCATACAGGCTAAGACCACCAGCCCCAAAACGCTGAGCTGATCTGGCATTCCAGCTGACACAAACCTTCCTCCGGGCCTCTTCCTCCTCATCGGTGCGCATGCAGCCCATGTCGTTCAACTGAGGACTCGTGAGCAGGGAAGGTGGTTTCCCATCTGGGCTGTGACCGGCCACCGAGGCTGGTTTCTGCCCATTGACCAAGCCCTGGGAGGTCACCGAGGAGTCTGAGAGCCAAGGACTGTTTACAGCTGGCGCTGCTGGGAGGACAGGAAGGGAATTTAAAAAAGACTGAGGACAGCCTTCTGTATGGACAACTCACAAGCCAATCTAACCTAAAGAGTGTCTACAGAAGATCAATCACTCTTCAAGAATCAGTAGCTGAGATACGTCTAGACTTCAGGCCCAAAGGCATAACTTAATGGAGGCTTGGATTAACACCTTTACGCAGGACATCTGAATCCACAGACAGCTACGCAACATGCTGCCATACTACACCTGCTAAGATAGCAGCCTTCATACTTGCCTGTCACTCTTTCTCCTTCCTTAGAATGGCCCATGACAGCCTGGATGAAACGGTTATTAATGTGCCAGGTCACCAAGACAGTTCTAGGGCTACGGAAGCAGGCAGCTTCCCTGGTGAAGATGGCGCAGTCGGCTCGCATGCAAATCCACACATGCATACACATGTCCAACACACATAGCCCAACAGGCTAAAGGCAGCCGTCTACCTACGACGCCACAGGCAAAAGCACATAAGGGGCCATGGGTATCTACTCTATATCACAACGTTTGGGGTTCACAGTCTGTCTGTCTCAAAGCTAAACCATCAATGCTGAATAGGGTGGAAAAAGTGAAGATATTTTACTGAAAACATCCAAAATATTTACTAAAAAGGATCCAGAAAACGGAAGATTCAAAAATGTGCCAAAAGGTACATAAATGATTTGGGTACCACCACAGAACTGGGTGACCATATGTCCTATTTTTCACAGCCTGGGACCTAAAAATGCCTGTAATGTCTAGGATTTCTCTTTGATTCATGTTGACCAGTCGGAATATTCAAGGCAATTCAAGGGCACATAGAGCAGTGTTAAGATCAACCTGACCATACATATACAAACATCACAGTGGGGGAAGACAGGTCAGGAAGACAGCCGCTCTACAAGCCAACCGGTCGACCGCACGAGCAGCGACAAGCGCACACTCACATCTGTGCTGTTCACAGTGTGAGTGTCATCTTGCAGTAAACAAACAACTGCTGCTAAATTAAGTCCAACTATGTAACACTAGCTAATTCCAGTACAAGATTCTAAGTATTGGTATTAAATTATTAAAAGAAAACTGGTTAGTGTCTAGTCAACAAAACGAGAGAGTGATCACTCATCGGGAACTATATTGCAATCTGACCTTGTGATCCCTAGGCACATATAACTCATCGTTGCTTGAGTTTAAAATATGGCACCAGACAATAAAAACAGTGCTCTGCTTGATCCTGAAGTGATGAAAAGGTGGGAGAACAGAGCAGAGATCAAGGAACAGCAAGGTCTCGAACAGACGGCATCAAACACACAGTCATAAGCCACGGTTTTATAGGAATTAGACAAATCAGTAAAAAAAAAGTGCAAGATGTATTTTTTTTAACGAAATCGTTTTCTTGGTCAAATCATTTGTCATTCCTCTAGCATGGCAAACATCCAGGAAGAGCTCTAACCAAACTAAAAGCAGAGTCTGAAACTGTCAACAAAGAGACAAAGCATTGTGGGTACAGGAGAGAGGAGGACGGCATTCTGAGTCACGCCCTCAAGAGACAAAGGGTGTACATCAGAGGTTGTGGGCACACATGCTTATGTACTTTCACCCCTGGTGAATGTATTACCTTGCACACCAGTGTATCCTGATAAGATGTCAGGAGTAAAACCTGTGCATTGCTGCCCGTCTTTGGAAATTCTTTGATATCAGTATTTACAGTCCTGCTTCTCCCAGATAATGAAGACTCACTACAGAGTGTGACTGAAGACTTCAGTCGCGCTCCGCTCTGCATCAACTTAAGAGGCCATCCCGAAACACGGCAGGAAATGGCTCCCCCATGCTTAGCCCGGCCTCCCGGCCCAGTCAGCAGTTTTCCAAAGCTGCACACTGTCACTACCATGGCTAATAACATTACTTATCACTCTGGACTAAGAGAGTCAAAAGATGAAGCTTTTTTTAGCCATGAAAGATGGCAAGACCAATCCCAGAGCTGCAGACCCTGTCATATAACTGCTACTCTAACAGAGGGCCACAATTAAAACCCAACTTCAGTTTGAAGGATTTGTCACCCTGCCTAAGTAATCAGTAATTCAGCACAACCTCGCTAGCAGAATTTAAACCAAAAAGGCAACCATCATGTTTCCATCTTGTGCCCTGGAAAAACGACACACCAGGCGTTCCTCTCCTGCTTGCCATAAATCAATCGCTATGACCATCTTCTCGTTGCACTGCCACTTTCACATACCATGCAGACCCTTTACAAACCCAAGCTGGACAAACTATCTCACCGAATATTCTCTGGCACTCTGACCACAAAAGGCCAAGAATAACTGCCTGTCAACATCCACAGATGCCATCTTGAAGGACTGCAGCCTAAACCCTGAAGGCCTGACTGTCCTTGCTGCTGCAGGTAACGGCCATGTCCCCTTCCAGGTGCAGGTCTGCAAATGGAAGGTCTTTGCCAGCCAGACACTGAGGGCCGGAGTATGTACAGCAAGGGCAAACACACTTGTGGACTCTGATTTCGGAATTGCTGGACCTAGCCCCGGGGATGAGGGAGCAGTCAACCCTATGGCCTCTGCCAGGTGGGCCAAACAAGCGCTGAGTGGTGCTGGCCCCCCAGCAACACTCTGGGGACCCTGTCCAGTCGGCTCTGGAGGCCAGGGCCGGGGGCTGGATGGACGTAGCATGACTAAGGATGTGGGGGTTAGAGGTGGAGGGGGCCCCCAGGTCTGGGAACCTCTGTGAACAGGGCAAATCGTCCCGATAGCAGGGGCTGTCGCTCCAGAGACTGGCCCAGGAGACACGCCTGCTCCTCTCACTGCTGTTGCCGAGAGGCTCGTCTCGGTAACCGGGGCTCGCAGCTTGTCTGGAGCTCCCTCTCCTGGCCATGTGATGGGCTGCCAGGGGGCTTCTCCGGTTTGAGGCCAGGAAAATCTCATCCACCAGGGCATTGGAGGTGGGGGCAGAGCTTGGCCTGCGGCCACAAAGCAAGATGTCTTGCGGCTTGTTGTCCCGAACCAGGCCAGGTGCCCGGACACAGCAGGAAAGGGACTCGCTGTAGTTAAACCTGCAAGCAGTACGCTCCCGCCCCTGTCCATAAGCCCTGTTTACACCCCCAGACCAGGTTTCCAGCCTGCCCCTGTGACGGCCAAGCATGGAGGAGGTGGAGCTGCCTCCATGTATGGCGTACTCGCTGTCTATGTCAATCTCATCCATATACGGGATGTAGAAGCCATGGACCAGGGTGGCCCGGGATGCCGGACCTGTGCTCGGATTCTCCGTCAGCTGCCTGGCGGGTGATGCCTGTCTCCGGGCCTCCGCCGCTGCGCCCACCCCGTCCTCTGGCCCAATGGGCCGGGCCAGGCTGCCATGCTCTTGTGAGGCTCCCGAGCCATGGCCACCAGCCAAGGAAGAGCTGAGGCGATGCTGGGAGTCGGGCTGGTCTGCTGAGGAGCAGACCTCACTAAGCTGTGGAGAGAGGGGGTGAGAAAAAGAGAGAGAGAGAGAGAGAGCGAGAGAGAGGGCAATAAGAGGCAAGGACTGAACGAGGCTATTAGCTTCAGACTAACACTTCTACTGAAACATGTAACAATGAGTTACATTCCTAACTCAGTATTCAGCTCCCTGTCCTCCACAGAAGCACAGCTGAACCCTGGATCACAACAGACACAACAAATACAGACAGCTCAGCCAATGCGACAATCATGACGACGGAAATGCGACTGACTTTGTTTGGAGCTTCAGCCTGCAGCAGGGGTGAGCAGGGCTGTCTGCAAACAGACTGGACCTTGCTGTGTTTCCTGGGAGGGAGGAGAGAAGCATACAATCACCCCCCCCAAAGCCAAAGGCCAGGCCAACCACCAGCACATCCTATCTGCTCCACAGGACAGGAGTCGCTTGGTGTGAGGAAATCAAAGGTTTTTTTAATGCACACTCTGCCAGTGAGAACCATCATAAAACTGACACACACCGACAAGCACACGCATGAACACAAACTTTAATGCTATTCTTTGGCATTATTAAGCTTAAAAGAAGCAGCAAACATATCTGACTGTTTAAAATTAAGAAAGCTTGTACACAATTTAACTGATGCAGTAATCAGGACTTCAGTAAAATCACCTTAAAGGGACTTTAGTAATATCAACCCCATAGAGATCTTGTCTTTTTTAACAAAGACATAAGGTAACATTAAATAAAAGGCTAAGGACTTGCACCCCCAAAGGGGCCAGCAATACAATGTGGTCTGAAATGAAGTCTCACCTCTGAAAGGGAACCTTTTTAAACTCGGAGTCCTTGGCGTACTCGATGACCTGCTTCTGTGTGCGCCCGCTGGACGGGGGCAGCAGGCGGAATGAGAATCATGCAGGTAAAACCCAGCTTCACACACCAGCAATGACCTGCAAAAATGCAGGGCCCAGTGTCCACGGCCGGTCAGCTCTACCTGAACCTGAAGGAGGAGCCCCTCGTGAAGAGCACCGGCTTGGGCTTGGGCTTGGGCTCCTCGAGAAGCCGGAAGAAGGCGTGGTACTCCACGCATATCTTCCAGAAGGCCTTACAGCAATCCCGGCTCAGCATCAGGAACTCCAGCACGTCCTGGCATACGCTGCGCTGTAGGGGGCGGTCAAGAGCAGACACACGGACGGTGCTCAGGCAGCGACAGGAGGATGCCACAGACCACGCATAGCCCTCCTTGCCACTGTCAGGCTGGTCACCGTTTCTTTTTTGAGGGTTTTACTTTCAACGCACTCATTTTTAGACCAGTGTTTCCAGTCCACGGGGACCACCACACAGTCCGCCTATATATATTTGACTATCTAACAGTGAAAACAAAAAATGTTTTACATTAGCAGTAACATTAGTTGGTTGACCTAGTGTCATATTTTCCTTAATATTCTGGAAAAAAAAGTTTTCCATAATGATCACATTTATCCAAAAAACTTGTATGTGACTCCAAGTTCAAAATGTAGAGGTGGAACCAGAATGGGAAAAATAATAAATACACAAACAGAGCATTTGGAAAGACATCATCACTGCACTGTGGTTGGTAGTTTTTTTTATTCATTTTGCGTTAAGGACTTTGAATTAATTCGAAAGAAATCCTTTCTAGAATGGCATTTCCAACACACATCGAGTCATAACTTCCTGGTTTAATCTGGGGCACAGAGCTTAAATCAGTCCCAAATGCCACATGGGCTCAAGTTAAAATCCAGCTGGATACGTCAACTACAGACTCTAAGAGGCACAAAATGTCCCCTTAACATTTTTAAACACATGCCTAAAACACCTTTATAGTCATGTTTAATGAGATATTTTGCATTTTAAAAAGTAATTCTATCACTCAGAACATTTGTATGGCAATTTGTATGAGCATATTATTTCAGCAGATTCAAAGGATTTGAGATGGCTTGTGAGTCAAGCAAAGTTTTCATTTCACCAGATACACACCCCCCCCCTTGGCATGGTGGTCTCTGTGGCGACCAAACATACGTTGGGATCCAGTCGCAGTTTGATGAGGAAACGTTTCCTCTTGAAGCTCAGCTTGCGAACTTTGGACCAGTTGAAGGCGTTGATCTTCGTTTGCCCCTTCAGGTGACACAGGAAGAAAGCTGTGTCCCTCACATGTCACAGGAAAATAAGAGCTCCCCAGATCTACCATGAGACCTGCAACTTTTATCAGAAACTGTATGGGAACAACAACCCAGTCTACAGAGTGAGTAAACTTTCTTTTTTGCTTTTTTGGACTGATGGATGATGTTAAACCACCATAAATATTTCTGTCCTTCCACCCATCCATACATAACTGCTTTTCCAGGGATGTGGTGAATCACAGTCGAATTTTTTTGGTCCTCTGCTTAGAAGTTGACTAACCAGAGATTTCGCAGAGAAGGATGCTTGTGTTTTCTTTGAGTTACTAATGTGGAAAATCATCCCAGTTAAGGTCTAGTTTCATGTCACAAAAGCCATAAACCACAATAACCATAAATAAAAAAGTAAACTCTGACCTCAGGCCAAGATACAGAATAAAGAACATTTTCTGTGAGGAGACATTGCTAGGATCTTAGGACATCAGGGGCTTAGTCCAGAGACACAATCTGCCCAAGATTATCATGCTGAATTCCCTCCTTCTGAAGCTACTATGATCATAGCCTTATGAAGGTTTTGGAAATGCAACCCTGGACTTGGACTGTGGTGATATACTGAAAACAAACCATTTGAGACTCGTTTGAGAGAGAATTCATTCAGGGCTGAAGCTGGTGACGTGTCTGGTTCTGTGAAGCCTGGGGAGTCACCTGGAAGACGAGGATGCCCGTATGAGCCACCGCCAGGCTCAGCTTAGTGCTCTCCTTGTCCTTTGCAGGGTGCAGGCGAATCCCGTACATCTCCAGCCTGCGGGCGATTTCCAGCAGCTGGTAGTCAGATTCTGCTGGATTCTGCCCCCTGAGGAATGACACAGAGGGGGAGGAGCATCAGTGTAGGAAGGCTCACCTTCTCGGGCCTGAATCGGCACTCATAACTCAGCACAAGTCATCAGTTCACCGATTTTATATGAACTTTTCTTGGCAGAAGAAATGACTTGTTAAGCCCCATCAGATATCTGTGTGATGTTTACATCACAGTCGCTTATGTGTCCAGTGAAAAGAGCGCCATACATTGAAAGCCAGCCCTTTTGTTCTCTGAAATACGGACAGCACTTGGTGTTAATGGAGAAGAAAATGGTGAAAAGGTGATAAAAAAGACCGTCCATAGAATCCCCGTGACCGGGGCTCAATTAAGGAGATGAGGAATAAGACAGGAGGAAAGAGTGAGGAGGTTCAGAAGAATACATGGGAGAGAAACATTAATAATGTAAAAGTAAGGAGGACAGCAGAAAGTGAATCATTTGATGGAGCCGAAGCAGAGGGGGTGGACTCAGGTTAATATGGCTGGGAGTTTGGAAAATCCTTAGGAAAGGTTTTCTTATTCAGGAAAAAAACACAAATGTAAAAAGATAAAATGTAAGGGGGTATCTGCCAGGGTCCTAGTCAAGGACAGCAAAGACAATGAGCAACCTAAAAAAGCAGAGGGTCATTGTGACCGCACCACAAAGCCTGAAGTCAGTCACAAATATAATCAGGCATTCTCTGAAGCAAGCTGTACGGTAAGGGGGTGTCTCCTTGGTGACACGCTGCTCCCCGGTGATGTGTCGGGATTTTTTTTCCTTGCTTCCTCCAATGAATTTTGATGGATTTTTAATAATCTCTGGGGGGGGGCAGCAGGTGGTGGTGACAGGTGAGCCTGAAATCCTGGGGCTGATGGAGCGGCTGATGCTGATGGTGCCATGCACACACGTGCATACATGCAGTCACGCACACACACATGCACACACACATGCACACATGCGCGCACACACACACACACACATGCACACACGCGCACATACATGAACACAAATGCACACACACGTGCACATGCGCACACTGATTAGCTATTCAACTCACACGTGCTTGTGGTGGAATTCCAAGATCCGGTCCAGCAGGCTCTCCTGGTTGGGAATGTACTGGTTGTCGAGGAGCTGCTGTCTGCTCTGGGCTTCATCAAAGTCCCCCATCTCAGCTGGGCAAAGAAGAGGAGGTGGAATTAAGGGGAGAAAGGGACCTTCAAGGAGCAAAGGGTCCTTCGAGAGAAGGTTTTATGTTTTAAATGACCCAAACTGAATGATTTTCCCACTGATAGAGTGACACACAAAGCACATCTGAACCAGGACTACCAGACCACCAATGGTGAAGGATGTCAATCCCAAGAGATTTAACACTGCTACACAACATCAACCCAGTTTGCCCGTTTGTTCTCCTTAAGGGCAGACGGGTGGATGGGGCCAACTTTTCTGTGGGGGTGGCTCTCTAGTGGTAAATCTTTTGACTAAAGTTGTTCTATAGCAGTCATCCAGCTTTCACTATGGAAGACTGGGTGTGTAACCATGGCAACTAAATTATTTGCAGGGAGCGCTGAAGATATGACCATAAGACTGGAGGTTCAAATTTTTGATTTTCAAGCAAAATACAAGTTGTACTATGCCACTGCAAGGTGCACTATGCATTTGTCTTTGATTCAATAATACAATGAGCAAATAGATTACCAAAATCTGTTCCTAATAAAGTGGAAGACATTGTCTCATGGTTTCAAATAGGAGATGCTCATTCCAGATTGGCCCATTACACTGGGAATGACTTACATTGGATGATGTGGGAGACCAGCAGGGCGGCGCTGCTGTCATTGCACACTAGGCGCCCACTGGCCAGGTCCTGCTTGATCTGGAGGGCAAACAGGTACCTGAGGGAGATAAGCAGGCAGATTGGGGGGTGGGATAGTGCGAGACAGCCATAAGATGGATCACCAAGCACTGAATTCGCCTTCATGACATGGGGACATACTGCCGGTCAGGCTTAAACACGTAAAGGTCACGCAAACAAAGAAACAATCAACAGTGACCTTGTTGCAAAAGTAGCAGTTACTAATGAGACACTCCCGGCACCAGAGCCCCCCTCCCCCCCCACAGACACAGAACAGCTGTTGCAACAGCTGTACAGACCCCCGTGATGGGAGCGGCCGCTGCCCGGCCTGGCGACACATTTCAAGCTTCCCCCACATGCAGAATGAAAATGCAAAATGGCGCCACAGGCTTTGTTTAGGAAGCCGTTAGGTGTTAAACTCCCGCTGACAAGCCCTCAAGCATGACCCATACAGAAATTCTTCCGAGCGGGGAAACGGCGCCAGAAGGATGGTGCTTACCTCAGCAAAAACCATCAGGATAAAGGGATAGTCTTTCATTTTTATTCAACAGAACATTAATATTTCTCCATGGTGACCGTGAAGTAGAACCATTCATCAGCTCATCCGTGCCATGCTGAACCTGCCATTAATGAAGGACTTTCATTATGGACGGAATGTAACTGAGCATGCCATTAAGATGTCCTCATGGGACTGGAACATAATGGAGAGAAGCATTTCAAGGCAGGATCATGGATGAGCGGAATATCTACACGGGAAGCCTGAGGTTTTTTCTTTTTTTTTTTTTAATTCCATGACAAGTAATGTTTTAATCACTATGAGGACCAGGGGTGGTTCTAGGATCTGCTCCTTCAGGGGGTTCCAGTAGGGTTGCCATTTTGAAATGACTGTCAGTGTGTGTGTGTGTGTTGGGGGGGGGCAGTCCCCCATGATAATATTCGCTGAGCGGGTCAAGAGCATACGAAATGTGTACGAAAATACAGGACAAACTGCTACTGGATTTACAAAATTTTTCAAGGGGGTTGAGACAAAAAAAGGGAAATCGATGGATGGAGGACCAGAGTGAACATCAAGAGGAAGCCGTGAAACTGGACAGGAGGAAGAGACGTAATGATTAGCGGGACGCTGCATAGCACCATGGTTCCTCTACGCCACATTTACAGATGCTCGCAGGCGGGACGCTGCATAGCACCATGGTTCCTCTACGCCACATTTACAGATGCTCGCAGGCGGGACGCTGCATAGCACCATGGTTCCTCTAC
>JAOYFF010000001.1:41577294-41595846 GCA_025773925.1 Cryptomyrus ogoouensis | reverse complement strand
TGCCTGCTCTAGTAAGATGCCAGTGAGAGACCACAGATACGTCCAGCTCTTGTGGTCCTATTTGTCCATCCGATGCCTGCTCTAGTAAGATGCCAGTGAGAGACCACAGATACGTCCAGCTCTTGTGGTCCTATTTGTCCATCCGATGCCGTAGAGTTTTCCCTGCTTGTTGTGCTCCCTTCGCCAAGACTGGCGTTTTTGGCGTTTGCATCCTCTCCCCCAGGTAGCTAACGCCCAAACCCCCATCCTCCTACTCCGTGTCGCACTTTGTTTTCTTTTTCAATCTCCCCCTGGCACCCCTGAAGATACTCTCATGGTAATTGTTTTTTGGCTAACGATTTAGGCATTTAATTGAAGCGGACAGTCATTAATCATGCCTGTCACTGACCTTTAAGCAATGAAGTAACTTCATTAGCTTGCCAGTATGAGTTATGCTAACATTTATCGTCCATAAACCTGTCGCAAATACGTTAGTCCCGTTAAAACAAACAACATCTGAAAATGTGTGGTATGCTCCAGAACTCCCTTTGAAGATGGTAAAATAAGAATAACCCGCTCGAGTGGGGGTGGGGGGGGCAGGAAATCTATTCCAGAAGCCTGACATACAGTAGCTGAGAAACAAAGCAGCTTTAATCAAACTCCAGCATGTGAGGGATGACCTTCACCCGGTGGAGACGGCGTACTCCAACACCCCCAAAAAACATTTGTCACACAACCTCTGGAAGCAAAGGCTGCAGCTTTCCTCAAAGTCACTTTTTAGTAGGTTAAACGGAACACAGAGGTTTGCAGTCTTGTGTCAGTCCTGACTATTTTTCAAAAATCAACGAATGTCAAATGTCACGCAATTCATTAAAATATATTTGAATATCTGTGCCCCCCCCCCCCCCCCCCAAAAAAAAAAAAAAAAAACAACAGAATCATTCTTTTCAGTATTTTATTAACAACCTCTACAATGTCACATTTGGACAAAGCCCCTAACAGGTCAGGGTGGGAAAATATTTTTTTTAAATAGCTTTGTGTTCCCTTGCAATAGTTTTGCATTACTAATAATGACTGTACTGTATCCATTTAAAACACAAAACATAGAATTAACAGACTGATAAGTATAAACCTAAACAATACAAACATATCCAGTTAAATGTGCTTTAAGCATTAACCTAACAATGCACACAATGTAACTTTCATATGTGTATTTTTAGACATTTTTATTAATAATGGCACTGCGTCCATTCACCGCCAGGGACTGTGAACAAGACAGCTGTTGAACTTGAAGGACACACACAAACAGCAAAATATTAATATTAATTAAAATTCACCTACAAATTCACCTTTCCTTGTTGTCATGTTGCAGCAAATAGCAAGTGGACAAGTGTAGTGGGATTGCAAAACTATTGCGAGGGAATGCAAAACTATTAAAAAAATATTTTCCCACTCTGACAGTTTAGGGGCTCCATAGACAGCCAACAGCAAAATGACAACAAACTTTCTAATGCGCTTATTGGCTACAGGAACACTAACATTCCAATGTGTTAATTATAGTACATATACAGATTTTTCACATCATATCCGAATGAATGTTCGAATATCGGTTAAAAAGTGGCAGCCTGAGACCCGATGCTCAGAGTGCCTTGGGGTCACATGGCCTTTGCTTGCAGGAGGACGGCTTTCCCCCCCTCGCTTTTTCTCTCTCATACATAATGCCAGTGTTCATCCAGTGGCTTAATGCTTTAGGATTTTTTGAGGTCTTCTGTCACCTCATTTTCACATGAGCCTCATAACACACCGGGGACCACAGTCCATGTCCCAAGGAAAAAAAATCACTGCATTTGTGCGACCTCAGACCACTAGTTCCTGTTTTTCTTTGGCAGGGAAAATTAATTTTTAATGTCACTTGCAGCTAGAACAGTATCACATTCATCCAACAAATAATCAGAGTATCAACAGAACAGATCAGTCCGTTACCAGAGTCCGTGCTATTTTGGTTCCACACGCTCGTCCCTTGGATGTGTGAATAAACACGTGAGAGAATGAAAAATTCGCTTGACTTGGTACTAAGTTTTGAGAAACGTCATCGCAAGTCACAACGTTTACTTTGAATCTGAGGAGAACAGGTTTTGCCCCCTTTCCAAGTACAGATCAATGGAATAAATCAACACAAACACCCATGGACACCGCTGCCCCCCAGACCTGTTTAAAATGATTACATGGATAATGTTCAGGGGAGAGGGCGACTTACAAGGGCGTAATTAGGATTAACCTCTCTGATTAAATTAGTGCAGAGCAAAACTTGTGCAGATGAACTGATTGAACTGGTAAAAGATTCAATTAAATTTATGTTCTTTCATACAGTCCCTTTCCCAACACGGTTCCCTAAAAGGAATTTTCCCACCGAAGTTCAGGAACCAAGTTCAATTAAATTCAATTCAATTTAATTTATTTTTATATAGCACATTTCACAACAGTCGTCCCAAGGTGCTTTACATGGACGTGTTGTGATACATTACTACTTATATCTCTTTTCCTGCACTTCTGTGTAACTTCCTAGCACCAGTACTTGTGGTCAACCAGTCAAAGTTTATCGCTAAGCCATGCCCCAGTACTTATAGTACCAAGTACCAAGTCCAGAGTAGGACCCAGAAGAAGGTTCCAGAACTACCTCTGGTGAATTACAATAAGACAGAGTTCCTGTGGTGGGAACACAACAGAAGAAAGCACCTAAAAGAAAACTCCAAGTATTATTGTTTGTGGGCTTTAGGGATTTGAGACCAAAGGTTGCCGACTCCACACCCAGGAATGTTTTCCAGATCATAATATCAATGACCCTTCACTCGCTGTCCACTCTTTGACAGAACAGTTCACACCGATTCCCAGACCAGTTCACTAGAATGTTCTTTCACTTACACAAGCACCTGCAATCCCTATGGATTCCTTTGCTGACCAATGTCTCATCGGGGGCAAACAGCACAACTCCCAGTACGTCGGAACCCAACCCCCTAAGTCATCCAGGCCACTGCTGGATGATTCAAAGTCTATTGTGGGTATAGAATGGCTTGCTGGTACTCTGTTGTTAATCCTGTTTAAATCCTCAGGGCCGGATAAATGCTGAATGGCAATGAGTTTAAGGCTTAGCTTGAACAGAAGTCCGCTGGACCAAAGAATGCCAGTGGTCATGAGGCAGTTTGTATGACCTCCGGCAGCAGAGCCCTTTCAGACCACAAGCTTTCAGAAAAGCCGCTATTAGAAGCCTTTCTTCACGGCTCTGTGCTGAAGCACCTCCCATTTTATCACCCCCACCACCCCTCTACTCTCTGCCCCTGTCTGGATTTACGGAAGACAAAAATCCCCTAAAACACGAACTCATAAGGTCATTATAATTCTCAATCACAAGCAAATCCCTGGGTTTAAATCTTTTCAATAGCTGGAATTGTCTTCATTCAATAATTTAGAAGCATTGTGAGTCTCAACCAATGGAATCCATCTACACCACTGGGCAAAAAAGGGCCAGAGTTTGATGTTGCACAATTTGGGCTTGGCCTATCTTTTTGCCAAGGAGTGTATAGATATTTGGTCTTCTTTGTGAAACCATGGTTGGGCTTCCTCAACTTTTGTCAAAAAATAGCTAATTTTGAAAAAAAATATTGGAAGGATTGCTTTGCACAAAGGACCACAAACACATAGAGGCTGAGGAAGTACAAACAGAACACTGGATTCTGGTGACATGGTCATAATAGACTCCAGAAGGAATGGTGATCTGGGTCCGCAGCCAGACTGAACCAGGGCCCTCAGTTGTTGATACAAGGTATCAAAGCAGGTGGTAAGTGAAGGCACACAATAGCAGATACGACACTCTGACATTTCAGGTCCTCGTTCAGATGGGCCTGTTGGGGAACAGCCATTTGTGAGGAACCAATAAACAGCCATCCGTGCTCACAGGAACGTGTCTGTGAACAAGCTTAGTGTGATTGAACACACAAAGCCAGGAAATGTCGCAGTTCAGGATATCATTAATCTGTAGATTAGCACTGGGGCTTCACTACATGTAAATCATCTTGGAATTAAGACCAGGGGGCAACAGTTCAGACCAATGGGAACAATGTGACACCCTTGGATGGATGGGAACATTACACAAAGATAGGCTGCATGCAAAAAACCAATGTGCGACTGTAACAAGTAGCGTGTGACAAACGTTAGGGTAATTTCCTGTTGGCCAGTGTGTAGAATTTGCCAGCTGCCTCGCATTTTTCCCCCAACTGTGATTCACAAAGACCCTAATTGGAAAATGTGGACAAAGGGAAAACGTTAATAAGATTTTAAATAATGTGTCTACCACTCTGTAGCCAGTGCTGAATGTGTTATCTTTCATTACAGGGCTTTTTTTTAATCCACAAAAGATAGATGAATTACTGCTAGTGCTTGAATTGGCATGTTTTTATTGTGAACGGTGTTTCCCAAAATGCACTGCTACATGCCTGTTTATGGTGCTACGGTTAATGAGAGGGAGAAACCGACGTACTGTGATGCCGAATGTGTGATACTGACGCTAGGGTTAACCAGCAGCTCAGAAGCCACAGTGTAAACGTCCCGGAGCGTTTACACACATCAGAAGTGTCGGGGAGACTAGGAACTCCAGACGGAAACACGAGAGCATTGCTGAATGCTCTCCGAATGGGGGGACTTCATCCGATACTAAACAGATGGCTGTGAGCGATGGAGAACTTTGTGGAGGGGAAGCGACACCATAAAAATCACCTTAATTAAGCTACAGTAAACATGAGAGGGTTCCTGTCAAAACGAAACTCCATCCGACAGCTCGGCGAAATGGAAGCTGCCTTTGGTGGGGGTTCCGGGCTGAGCCCACATACAGGCAGGGTCTCAGAGGCTTCCTCAGCCATGGCACCATCACCTGGAACTTGCCTAGATCACTGACCAGTGACATGGATGGTGGCAGGTAAGTGACACAGCCAGGGAGAAAGAATGATTTTCATAGGGTCTTTTTAAAGTGCTTTGCCTTCCCCTTGGTGTTAAAACACAGCGACCCTTTGCTGGGTCCTAATAAACCTGCTCCCCCAGATTAGTTACAAATTAAGATTCTGAGAATCTGGGTTTTTCCCTGGAATGTGGATTCTGCCCCCTCAGTTCGAGTGACAGCTCGACAGCTTAAGCTGCAGAAAATGACATTTTATGTTTGCGATTTGAGCTCTGACATTTCAAGTCGTGTCATATGGTTATAAATCCCCTTTTGAAAGCTGAACATCTTTCATCATCTGATATCCCCGAGAGGAAATTCGTAACTGATTCACCACAGATAAATCTAATCATGTCATGGCAGAAACAAAAGGCATTCAAAGGTTAAGGTTAAACTCATATGGTCTATTGCACACCAAGTAGAGCAACTACGTACTGTAAACACCTGAAACAGGAAGTAAAACCCTAGAGTCTAAACGTTCTGACCCAGTTATGAAGAAGGGCATCTACAAAGAGAAACAACCACGCACACATAAATATCTGTGATATCCAGTGCGATATCAGGAGTGACACCAGTCAAAGACAATGTGCAAAAACACTCTCTGAATCTCAGGGGAAAACCAAACCCACATCTGAGCTCAGGTGACCCACTCTAGTCAGGGATTAGGATTAATTGTAGTCAAATAGGTTCCTGAATATCTTTAGCATGAGGTCATTAATGTAACTGAGCAAATGGTTCCTAAATGCGTAGTGAGAGGAATTCACCTGCTCATGCATTACAACCCTGGCTCATGGCCATAATGTGTCACTGCATAAAACTGCAATGGCAAAAAGATTATAAATTACAGATAACAGAGTATGTTCAGTCCATTCTAGTGGAGTTCACTTTGTATTGCGGAAAAATACCGTACTAGTCACAAAAAAGCCTTTCTAAATTTCACTGCATGGAGATCCTTGCTGAGCATATAAACAGTTGTGTTACATATTAACCGGCTCTGAAGCACATCAGCACACTATGCACACTGATGGCCTGTAAACAGATATCCGCTTTCATGTTCACATATCTGTTACATGCTAAGAGTCTTCGGGAATAAACACAGTTCCCAAAACAAGACAGCTGTGTACCATCACGTCACATTTCTGCCTGATGCATATTTCAAACTGTCACCCATTGCACATTTGCACTACTAGATAAAGTCCTTTACAACTAAGGCACCTTAAATTCTGTCAAAAAAATGTTAGCAGAAATGCTAATCCACTAACAAAAAAAGTTATCCTCACTAAATAGCGGTTAATGGATTAAGGGAACCCTGCCCACCTCTGCAAATAGCAAGTGCTATAGTACAGTACAGAGTTAATGAATGCTATAGTACAGTACACAAATAGTGAATGCTACAGTGCAGTGCACAATTAGTGAATGCTACAGTGCAGTACACAATTAGTGAATGCTACAGTGCAGTGCACAATTAGTTTTTCTTTTTTTAAATATATTTTCGAACCGTAATCGTAAGATTACATAAAGATATGTAAGATGCGGACTGACTGTATATACTATGTTATATTATGTCATATATAAACAATCACTCAATTATCAAATTATTTGGTAGTTTAGTCGATTATTGATATAAGTGATAGTGACAGCCCTATTTTGTATTGTGTAATATAGAACTCTTGAGTCTTGATGCGGGGGCAGCACAATGGTGCAGTGGTTAGTGCTGGGACCTGTGTTCAAGTCTGTGCCAGGGATCCATGTGTGTGGAATTTGCATGTTCTCCCCGTGTTGTCGTGGGGTTTCCTCCGGGTACTACGGTTTCCTACCACAGTCCTAAAACATGCTGAGGCTAATCTGAGTTACCAAATTACCCATAAGTGTGAATGGTGTGTCAGTGTGCCCTGTGATGGGTTGGCGCCCCATCCTGGGTTGTTCCCTGTCTTGCATGTGTGAGTGAATGGTGTGTCAGTGCGCCCTGTGATGGGTTGGCGCCCCATCCTGGGTTGTTCCCTGTCTTGCATGTGTGAGTGAATGGTGTGTCAGTGTGCCCTGCGATGGGTCCTCCGATACCTTACAGACTGCTCTTTGTCTCCCCACATGACAACTAACATGAGCACTGCTGCTGTGTTTGATGGTGAGTGGTGAGACAGAGACCACACAGCAGCCAGACCACTGCAGTTTAAAGTACCGGAGGAATCTTTGGAGCTACATCTGAGGCAGAATAAAAGGCATGAGCTCAGAGCTCCAGGAATCAAGCCACCAGATACAGTGCAAAGTACAGAATTCACCAGCCTCCACCACACGAGTGTGATCATTACATTCATCAGGGTTTCTGCTTTAGATCTGATAAAACAGATTCTTTGGAATTTAACCACGACTGACTCACATATGAGTTTATCGCAGTGATTAAACATGAACCATGGTTATCACCTTTACACATCGCTGCTCTGCCTCTTCATATGAATGTGTTTGGCAAACATTACATTCTCATAAACAATCACAGAAGCATTTTCAGTCTGCACCACATGGTATTACTCAACAATATTTCATTTTGACCACAAGGGTGGCATTAGTAATGCTTGATGCATTTGGACAGTGAGTTTTGAAAGAACCCGCCTCAACTGTATAACATTCAATTCCCCATCTGAGCTAAACATGGCAAATTTAAAAAGGTGCCAAAATTCTTATCTCCCAATTAAGCTTGGAATTTGTGGCAAGATTCCCTCCACAGATGTTAGAGGCAGAGAAATGACCTGAATGGTAAATAGCAGGCCAGCATCACACAAACGATTCCCTCCTCAGATGTTAGAGGCAGAGAAATGACCTGAATGGTAAATAGCAGGCCAGCATCACACAAACGATTCCCTCCTCAGATATTAGAGGCAGAGAAATGACCTCAATGATAAGTAGCAGGCCAGCATCACACAAACGATTCCCTCCTCAGATGTTAGAGGCAGAGAAATTACCTGAATGATAAGTTGCAGGCCAGCATCACACAAACGATTCCCTCCTCAGATGTTAGAGGCAGAGAAATGACCTGATTGTAAGTAGCAGGCCAGCATCACACAAATGATTCCCTCCTCAGATGTTAGAGGCAGAGAAATGACCTGAATGTAAGTAGCAGGCCAGCATCACACAAAGGACTCTCCCGCCCACATTTTAACTTCTCTCAGCCAGTCTCGTCTTGTTTAGATTACACATTTCAGGTAAGTCCTTTAGTGAAACTCTTGATACACATAAAAAGCTGTTTACATTAACTTTTCCCAAACCCACAAGCTGCAAGGACTGACTTGTAAGTGGAATGATTATTTGCTGCAGGAGTGGAAAAAACTGCATCTCTTAATATATCTGAGACATGATGTTTGGAGAGATGTTGCGGTTGCTAGGATCCAGGTTCTTTGAAACAGGACTTTGAAATGCATTCTGGCAAAGCTCACAGGAAAGTGTGGATACATGGCGATCTCTGCACACATGCTAAGGCTATACGGTAATGTCTCCTTTTAAGGGGGGGGGGGGGGTCAAAGAGACACATGGAGTTTCTGGCCAACAAGGAAAGCCCTTCTTGAACCTCTCCAAGTAACTACTGCACGTTCACTTCAGTACTGAAGCTCCTCAAATCCACAAGAGACTCAACTGCGTGAAGCTGGTCCCCTACTGGATTAGGAGTCAGCTGTAGGTATAGATCAGGGGTGGGCAATCTTATCTGCAAAGGGCCGGTGTGTATGCAGGTTTTTGGGGTAACCTTTAGGTCAGCTGTTCAAACCCAGGTGTGAGGACTCTTCAGCCAATTAGTCCTATAATCAGTAATCTAATTAGTGAGTTGCAGCAAAAACCCGCATACACAGCAGCCCTTTCTGGATAAGATTGCCCACCCCTGGTATAGATGATGGACATCTAGGGAAGGAAAAACATTATGAACACACGAACCCAAAATTCAGCTGTTTATCTTCTTCATCATCCTTAGCAAAAAAAGATTAATTATATGACCACCTAGTTGGGACCATGATGCTGATAAAAACCATAAGGCTATAGCCCTTTTACAGATACTTTTTACTTCATGCGAAAGCGGGTGTGAAAGCGGGCGTGAAAGCGGGCATGAAAGTGGGCGTGAAAGCGGGCGTGAAAGCGGGCGTGAGGCAGCACAACCACACAGTCCTGGGCCATCCGCACCCCTGAATGTTTGTACTTCTAGCACCAATGTGCTTTGACACCAGGCCTGGGGTGGCGCTGTAGAGCAAAGCTGCTCTTAAAGTCACATTTATGAATTTAGTAAAAATAAACTGGAACTTGGCTACAGTACTCAAGGCAGGGTTATCATCATTAACGAAAACGTTTCCATGGACTGAAATAAAATAACATACAAGAATAAAATAAAAACTACAACTAAACAAGAACTGTAAATATTGCTTCCAAAGCGATTGAAATAAGAAAAACAAATGTCAAATACTTCCTGTTACCATTTTTACCTCTATTTAGCTAAAGTGATTTGTTTAACTTTGGCTCTCATGCACTTAAATCACAGAAACAGCCAATGGCACTACATCAAAACACTTTGTAGAAGCAGACCTACAACTTTCCATCCATCTTTAGAAATAAAATTAAAAGCTAAAGTACAATATATAATGACTAAACAGATTTACATCTTCAAAGTGAAAAATAATGAGACCACACCAAAAACGAAACTAGATTTAACAATAATATAAAAACTAAATTTAAAAAATCAAAACGATAATAGCAATGACACAAATACACGCATGGGTGTGGGGCACTGCAGTACAAACATTTTATTTTAGTTTGTAACCATCTGGGAGTCTTTATAATCCTGTAGCAAGGAATCATATAAATGCCAGTATTTCCAGACTATCGGTCAAGCCATTCTTTAAATCCGCTAGCTATTTTTGTTATCATTCTGATCATAGAGGGTAGAAAAGGTGTTTATATACAATCTTTGGTCTGACTACTTTCTGACTTCCTGCTAATTTACCTCAAGCTAACAAATGAATGAGGTTCACTTGTGTCACTGAGCCTCCGCATCGTAATAATTTTTGAGTGCTATGCAGCACCCCTATGCAGCACCCCTATGCAGCATCCAAGGCTAGCCCCTATGACAAAAATTACGTCACGATCGCCAGGTCCTCGTATAAAAACCAACCTTTAGTCACCTGAGAAGCAGGTCTGTGACCCAGGGATGCCAAGTAGAGTCATAAACCCAGAGAAGATGGCACTGGCTGCACTTACAAGCAAGCAGATGGTAAAACATTCCTGCAAACCAGCCACAGATGGGGGGAGGGGGGAAGACCACCCCATTGCGAATCAATTAGCTATACAAATCCAAACAGAGGATTCATAATGTAGGAGCACAGAGTCCTGTCGTCGTAGAGACATGTGGTCGGCTACCACAACACGGGCTTATGGGAAAGACCAGTGAAAGCTGGAACAGGGGTCTGCTTTGTGGTGAGCAGGTTGGGGGCGGGGGGTGGTGGCAAACCGAAGCATTCAGAGCTTTCAATTGGCCACAGCCGTACAAGAAGCCAATCAGCACGAGTTGACCCTCAGAAGGGGCCAGGACATAAGGCAATGGCCTCACAACAGAGGAGCAGTGGGAGGTGCCATACTAGTTTGGAGGGGGGGAGGGCCTGCCTGTCACACAAAAATCTCCCAGCCACCGTTCACAAGTAACCACAAGCTAATTCCGTGCAAATCCAATTTCAGCAGAGAGAGTGACTCCAAAAAGCCGAAGGTCTTCGCCACCATCAACAGAATAAAATCTGCATTTCTTAGCGCATTTGACAGCCAAACTATCTGGCAGGGCACCACTGCCGTTACAAGACTCTTCTCAGTTTCCATGGAAACAGTTTTATTGAACTGCCGGGACTGCCGGTGTACCTGTGTGTTAGGCACCACCAGCTCAACCAAAGGCTTTGCCAACCAAATCATTCACCATCTCTTGCCTCCTGGGGAACCATTATAGTATTGAGACAGTGACAGCAACATATCTGCAACAAAGTGGAATGAACTTTAGAAAATCTGTAATTATTAGGAAACTACAGTTATTTATGTCATTCATGTTCCCCATACATGTCTTAGTTTGCTGTTTGTTAATTTCCAGCAGAATATGACTGTGCTCCCTGCTCGGGAGAGTATGGTTGGGGTAGTAAGGATGCAGGGACTTCTTCAAGCAACCCCTCAACTGTTCACATCCTGAGACAGAAATGACCGAAAATGGCATAATAATAAAATAATGAATCCAAGAGGCCCTTTGCAGTTCAGAAAAAGTGTGAAGTTTCAGGATAATCCTCCTATAATGTTCCATCAGACAGGACAATTGTAAAGGTGGTTCTCTTAATGCGGAACTGCTCCATTTTATAACATCACATTAAGCATATTTTAGAAACATACACTCACCCCCATACCCCAGCTCTTACATGGTATCTTCCAGGACATACAAATCCAGAAAGTTCTAACCTTTCATCCTTTCCAAAGAACATAGGTGAATCCAAAAATGACTAGCAATCCATGAGCACAATAGCCAGCCAGCCTACTTAGACTCAATTGGACCGAAACACCTGAACCAAATCCAACGTCCCAGGAAGGTTCATTCCACCAGCTGAACCTGCAACCCTTTCACAAGAGGAAAATGCTAACAGGTTTTACAAGATGGTGGGCATCTCTGCACATGCTCTATGGATCATTTCACTGGAATTATAGCTGGAGTATATAGATGTGAACAGTGAATAGCATGACCATCTGTCTCTCGAAGACTTGAGCAAATGAACCTGTCCACTGCAAAAGAAATGCATGGTTTCCTGCTAACAGAAATAAAAAAGAAAATCACTGCAGAATGCAGAAACAGGAGCGAGGACACATTTGCAGTGGGCGTAAATTCACACCGTTCATGCCAAAGCCTGCTCTTCACCAAGGCTTCTCATGCATCATATGCCGGAGAATGACAGCCGCCCCAACTGGTTTTTCTGCACAACATTCATCAAAACATCGAGGATCGGTAGGTGGAAAAGGGTTTCCCCAGCAACCGATCCTTCCATTGAGTCCTGTTCTTCCCTCCTCCTTCCTTCTAGCATGTTACACCCCCCACCTATGGCTCGTGTTCTCAGCAGCTTGCCCAGAAAGGCTTCTTCTACTCCAGTGGTGCTTCAGACCCCCCCCCCCCCCCCCCCCCGGCACAGCTTACACTGCCGGCGTGCTCAATAATCCCTACTGATGCATCCTGAACATGCTCGCATCACATCACTTCACTCTCAGCACAAGTGAGGACAACTCGCAATCCACACTGGCTATGGGGCTCAGATTTTAAAATCTCAACACAGAAGGATGGAAAAGGTCTCGATATTTGAGTGGTTTACAAAACAGTAAGGAAGTAAGGAAGGGTTAATGCACTAAGCAGGGGGTTGTCATCCAGGCTCCCCTTTTGTCATGGATGCAAGGCCATGTTTGTGTTATTTCCTTTCATTATTGATTAATTCCTGTTATGTATCGGTCGATTTTTGCATGGCTTTCGCATTTCGTACCTTTGTTCATTCCTGCTTGTGTCTGTCTTTGTGCAGTTTTGCCTGTGTTCTCAGTGTCTGCCATTGCTTGCCCTCACCTGCACTTTTTCCTACTGATTGTCACTGCTGATGATCATCCTTATCCTAGTCATGGCTGTATTTATGTGCCTGCCCTTGTTTTAGTCTTCAGTTGATAATTGCTGTTCTGCTGTAGTTGTTCCAGATCAGTTGTTCCTCTCTTTGCCCCTGTGCTGCGGTGTTTGTTTCAGTATTGCTTCCTGCTTTAGTCCTTTAGTTCTTCTTGCTTGTGTTTAGACCCCTTGTGGTTCCTTTTGTTTCTTGTTTTTGAGTCAAATAAAGTAGCCATCGTGATTGAGCTGCAACACGAATCATCCCTTTGTCCTTCTACCATGCCCATCCATAACAAGAGCACCTTCACCAGTTCTTCCAAGACAGGGATTTCTTGTTGCCAAGGTCCGTCTCCAGGAACATAATGCAAAGCCATAGCTGTCCGTCAGGTTTGGCGCTCAATCCCCCTCCATATGCAGAGTGATATGCAGAACCATGAAAACCTGCCCAGGTATGAGCCAGATGCAACATGAGCCCTCAGTATCAACATCCAAACTATTTCCATTTGCCAAACTATTAGTCTACTGGTCATGAATGGAATGGGGATCAAG
This sequence comes from Cryptomyrus ogoouensis, assembly GCA_025773925.1. NCBI lineage: Eukaryota > Metazoa > Chordata > Actinopteri > Osteoglossiformes > Mormyridae > Cryptomyrus > Cryptomyrus ogoouensis. The sequence continues at coordinate 41,582,704 of JAOYFF010000001.1, read as the reverse complement.
GCACAAGCTGGGATCTGGAGCCGGATAAATGCATAGCAGTGCATCCCTGTGTCAGCGAGAGATCCGTGGATCAAAGCCACAGAGATAATGGGAATCTAATTAATACAGCCTTTTTAATGAAATTTGTTTGTTTGTTTGTTTGAGGAACGCCAGCCGTAGCACCAGTGACCCCAACAATATGTGAAACTAATGTGTGTGTGCGTGTGGGTTTGCACAGATGACATTTGAGGACCAAATTATCCACAAAGTGTAGTAAAACCTGAAATTTCCCTACTTTTGGGGACATCTTTTGAGGTTCTTAAACACGGATTTGTTTCCCTCCTCAAAGGCCAGTTTAAACTTAACAGTAGCCCTTTTGTTACCTGAGCCCTGGCCACATCCAGCCAAAAATCACTTGCACCAAACTGTACAAGTCAAGCATTATACTGACATACCGGTGCTGCCATGCGTCCAGGCCTTGGTGCAACCAGGAATGCTGGAAGTCAACAAGGAGCCAAAAGTGAGACTGTTTTGACCCAGGCACAGTCTATAATTAATGCTTTTAGTCTGAAAGAAACCACAGACAATAGACTGGAAACAGACAAACCGGCAAGCAAAGCAAGAGACAGCGATAGAAATAGGTGAGAATATGACTTTACAAGGCATGTTTACATACTTACACTGCCACTAAAATCTAACATTACTCAGCTCAGAAAAAGGCAGATACAGTATAAAATTATAAAAATGGACTGTGTTTGCCCTCCCCACACCCTGTTACATGACTACAGCATAACTGTGAAGCTTTAGCTTGGAGAAAGTGTTTTATTCACACACCAAAGCCCTTCACACACAATGACATTTATCTTACAGCTGCCCCTCTCCCCCACACTGACTGTGACAAGCCGGTTCACTGAAAATGCGAGAACTGGAAGTTGGAGGACCATCAAAAAGCACGAGAGCTTCATCTGCACTGGCAATCCACACGGAAGCTCAGGTTCCTGAAGCCGGCCGCTTTGACTTCGGCCCGGGAGCTGCACCTCCGATGGGCTTGGCTGAACCGTGCAGCGGCTGCTTGGAGAGTCACGTTTGGGGGGCGACGGCTTTGGCGGTAGCAGGCAGGCTTATTTACGGCGGCGACAGCTCAGCTGCCTGATGCGGCAGTAAGTAGGTCACGGTTCCTCCCCAAGGCAGGTTATGACCGACCGCCTGTCGATAGTCGACCACTGAAGCTAATGACTGAATTACTGCATTTTGCGTGACAAAAATACAATCAGCGGCTGTTGCGCAAGATTGAGGGGCTCCTGTGAAGCTGCGGGTGTCTCCCCTCATCCCAGCTCACTCTGGCTGCTGGTCACTCTTTAGTTGTACCTTATAAACCTCTATTCATTTCAACCCCCCCCCCTTTCAAACAGTAAGCTCCACAGTGGGAGTGACATTCGCAATAGATAATTGTTCATAGAGATCGCCGAGCTCCATCGCAACAAAAGACAAACTAACAAAAATGGTTTGGCATAATAGATCTGTCAGGGTCTCCCAGAGAGTCTACACCAGGCACTACCTGAAACCACAAAGCTCCCTTTTAAGGCTGACTTATAAGTCGCCGTAGAATCAACGCCGTTAGCAGCCACATAGCTGATTGGCCCCCAGACCGCCCCCTCCCTGGTCACTCAACAATTCAAAACGTATCACTGGTTAATAAGGCTGGTGCCTTTTTATGATTTATGGCCCCACTCGTGCCCTGCAGTTGACTATCCACTGTTCCACCTTCCCAAGTTTCCCCAGAGTTTGCGTATATTGGTGAGTCTCATTTCACTTTGCTCCTAAAACTACAGGGCCGGTGTGAGTGCAAAGACCTAGAGGCTCATCTTATTTGTTTGGTTCCCAGCACAGCTTATATTAATGTTTATTTCCAGGCTTATTTGATCATTCTGCTGTTTATGTTGGTATTCTGCGTCAGTGCAGTCCCTACCTCTCAAAAAGAGCCCGTTTCTGCTGAGCCTTTGCCTATTGGCCTGACCCAGCTGATACTGCCGTACTGTCCGATCTTCTGTTATTTATTATTTCATCCATTTTCTGTAACCACTTGTCCTATTCAGGGTCATGGGGGATCCAGAGCCTATTCCAGAGGCTACAGGTGCAAGGCAGGGAACAACCCAGGATGGGGCGCCAACCCATCACAGGGCACACTGACACACCATTTACTCACACATGCAAGACAGGGAACAACCCAGGATGGGGCGCCAACCCATCACAGGGCACACTGACACACCATTCACTCACACATGCAAGACAGGGAACAACCCAGGATGGGGCGCCAACCCATCACAGGGCACACTCACACACCATTCACTCACACATGTACACCTACAGGCAATTTGGTAACTCCTCATGTATGTTTAATCTCAGCATGTTTTAGGACTGCGGGGGGAAACCGGCATACCCAGAGGAAACCTCACGACAACACAGGGAGAACATGCAGACCCTACACAACATGGAGGTATAGAGGAGACTCGAACCCTGGCCCCAGAGATGTGAGGCAGCAGTGCTCACCATTACACCACCCCATGATTGGTCTTGACTCCTTCTTTAAGCACGTTATGTAAACTGTGCTGCACATCTCTGTATAATTTTCAGTTCCTTATTTATTACATATTGATTGTATTGTTATGTTTTATGTCTTTACTGCTTACACTACAGCCTTGCATTTTGCTGCAGGTAACAGTCTGACTGCACACGCCCCATGTAATAGAGAAAACCCTGCAGCCATCAAAACATAAAAGTCACACAACTTTACGATTCCAGCCCATTATTGGGGGCAAAATATGGGAGAAAAATAAGCAAGATACTTTAGAAACATGAAAATAATCATACTGCAAGTTACCTTCTACTAGTAACTAAGGCAACAGTGTGCATGAGGCTAAACATCAGCGAGTGAGCTTGCATTTCCATTGTCCTTCCTGTAATAACGAAGCTTGGCTTTTATTTTTTCAGGGAAGGAGGTATTTCCAAAGATTTTTTTTTGCAAAAAGGAAATGCAACACAACTTCATTGTACCAAACATATGATTGATCCAGGACCGGCATAGAAACTTGTGACAATAGAAAGGAAACGCTCAACTGGCTATTCAGTTAGGGTAACCAGAACAGCTAGACCAAAAGTTATAGTACGAAAAATAATAATAATGGATATGTGGCCTATTACTCTCCCACAAAAGATGAAACACAAAATATTCATTGTAACCAGATCACCCTTAAGTTCATTCATCCACTTTACCCATTTCCCTTTCATCTTAAATCCGCAGCAGTAGAACACTAGGCTGTACTCACTTCCCTGAGTGATACTGGACAAACACCTCGATAACTGCCACCCTAACATCCTCACTTTGCTCGTCTGAGAGTGACCACCCAAGATTCTCCCTCAATTGGGAGGGTCAACCACCAACATCTGCAATTCCCGAGACCGGGAACGATATTACCGTAGTCTGCGAATTGCAATTCTGCAATGCTGTTCATCTCTGCTGACTATACAGCTTTTAGAACATACTTCTGCTCTCTAGAGAGAGTAATTTTTGTACATTTCTGTTAAAAGACTAAGAGCTGGCTATATAACCTTCAGGCCTCGACCTCTGAAGGTTGAGTGTTTTTGCCCCATTTAGCGAGGAGCATCGAGGCCGTTTACAGGTTTTTCCGTTTAACTGCCCTGCCATGTTGAGTTTAATCCCTCACATACACAAAGCAGCACGACCCTCAGTGTTAAACCATCACCCAGGGAGGTTTTAAGATGGCCTGATTCTAAGTGGTTTCTATGTGGCTGCAAACTGGCCAATCACAGAGTGATGAAACCAGAAATGGAAATATACGAGCGTCCAGCATCGGCATTTATCGCTGAAATTACCACGCGAACGAGGGTGGGTTCCATATCCATCATCTAATCACTTATAATGGGTCTAATTGGTCACAGGGGGCCTGGACCCAGCCGGTTGCCATAACACAGAGACTTACATTTTATTTTTGCATTTTATTTAGGAAGATGCTGAGCAGTCATATTCTAACAAATAGCACTTTGATATTCCAAAGGCAATATTTTGTGTGGTAATGTAGTCACAATGGGTACCTGAACAATGTATTTAAACAATCAGGGATTATATCTTTATTGATTACACCCCAGCCAGCAACTTCAATCAGCCTCCTCCCTCTGTGTCTTTCTCTCTCTTCCTCTCCATCGTATTTCCATTTGGTTGTCTTCCGGAAATAATAATGAAAAACAGGGCTTTGACTTTAAGCCATTGGCGTCCTGGGAGTCATTCACCCGAGCCTCTTGTGATTCGAGGTTTCTTTGATCCACTGCGGAATCAGCTGCACAAACAGCCGATAAGGGAGGCCAAAGGAGACCGATGACAGATCAAATGAGTTTGGATGCATCTTTCATTTGGAGTTTAATTAGACTTTCATTACTTTGCCACGCAGACACATGCAGTGAGAGGCTTGATTCTGTGTGTGTTTTCAAAGCAACGCCACACTAGAAAGGCCTGTATTTCCCTGCTGATAACACGACACACAATGTTTATGTATTTTTCATTTTCTCACTCTCTCTCAAGTCCTTTGTATCCTGGGGTTCCCAGCTGGGAAGACAGAACATTTCTCATCATTTCCTCACTTCCCCCCCCACTGCAGCTCCAGCCTCCTCCCCACCCCAGCCGTCCGAGTGCCTTGTCCTCAGTGCTGCTTCACAGAAGCTAAAACTAAATGCTCGCTGTTCCCCTTTGATCTTGGTGGCATCTCACATCCTGACAAAAGCCAGACTGACTTTGTCACTTCCAATGTCAAAGCAAGTAATGCATGACATTCAACCCCAATGATGTTTGCAGGCATTAAGTGTCTATATATCCACCTTCCAACTGCTTATTGTGGTCAAGGTCATGAAGGACTTGGAGCCCATCCCCGAAACCACAGGGCACAAGGCTGGGCACACCCCGGATGGGATGCCTGTCCACCACAGGGTACGAGGCTGGGGTACACCCCGGGTGGGATGCCTGTCCACCACAGGGTACGAGGCTGGGGTACACCCCGGGTGGGATGCCTGTCCATCATAGGGTACGAGGCTGGGGTACACCCCGGGTGGGATGCCTGTCCACCACAGGGTACGAGGCTGGGGTACACCCCGGATGGGATGCCAGTCCACCACAGGGTACGAGGCTGGGGTACACCCCGGGTGGGATGCCAGTCCATCACAGGGCACGAGGCTGGAGTATACCCTGGATGGGATGCCAGTCCATCACAGGCAGTGTTGGGGAAAGTTACTTTTAAATGTAATATATTACAATACTGAGTTACTCCCCCCAAAAAGTAACTAACTGCATTACTTAGTTACTTTTTATGGAAAGTAATGCGTTATATTACTTTTGAGTTACTTTTGCGTTACTTATTTCTTA
>JAOYFF010000001.1:41559001-41575217 GCA_025773925.1 Cryptomyrus ogoouensis | reverse complement strand
TCACGGTGCGGGGAGAACACATACACTAAACACAGAAAGCCCTCACGGTGCGGGGAGAACACATACACTAAACACAGAAAGCCCTCACGGTGCGGGGAGAACACATACACTAAACACAGCAAAAGCTTTTTCAATCCCTTCCCTTAGACATATAGCCCCTAAAGCAGCCGTTTGCCTGCAGCTTTTGAGTTCCCAAGCCACCAATTCATCTGTCAAGGCTGTTCCAAATCCAGACTCATACCACACAACAGGTCTTGCTAGTGAAAAACCCAAATCTCTTGCTTTTCCATGTTTGAAAGCTTTTACAACCATTTCACATTGATCTTGTCCTACAAAAGCCAACCCAGTTCTCTTCAAGACTTGAAAATTCCCGGTACAGCATAAAAGGCATCCCTGCCTTGGCTTCAGGGGGAAGACACGGTGGATGTTCTCAAAGCTGGCTTAACATAATTCATCATTCATTAGTTTCCTTTCACAGTTTAAACAAACACATCGCTCACCAGGGAAAGTTAACAGACGGTATCAGTGCGGAAAGCCGTGGCGGCAGGCGATAAACCAGCATTAACCATTCTAACAAACTCCAGTGGGCATGGAAATGATCACTTAGATCTCTTGGTGGCGTCAGGAGCAATCAGGTCCACCTCCTCCCAGCCCCTCGCCGCCAACATGCCATGACATCTTCTACAAATATGAGGTGATGATGCACTACATATACCCATCAACAACATTCCCTATCTCTCCAAATCCTTAACACAGGGAAGTAATTATATTTGGAATTAAATACAAAGAAGGCTAACATTCCCCACAGACACATGAGACCATGACACAGATGGGAAAACACACAGAACCCATTTTTAATGCACACAAGGCAAAGGAGACATCGATTAAGGGATCACAAGCAGAGACGTGTACATGACGACCGGCTAAAGCAAAACCAAAGCTTACTCAATTCCAACGCAATTATACAAATCCACTGTCAGCCCCATTCATAGAGAGCAACCTGTAGTTTAAATCAGTTACCATGACAACCTGTTACCCATAACAACAGACTCTCCTCTATAGAGTTTGCTTATTAACACAAAGCTTTCATGGAAAAAGGAAGTAAAAAAAAAAAAAAAAAACATTAGTCAAGCTGCATTTGAATTTATCACTGGGACATGAAATATATATATATTTTAGGTTAGTTTTAGGTTCTGTAACAACACTACACGATTAATACTTACTCATCAGTATGTTAACAATACCAGGGATCATTTCTGGTGTACTCCAAGAGGTTAGCGGTAAAAATGGTACTTACTGAGACCTCAAAGACCTCCTCCGTGTCATCTAGCAGAAGGACCCTGATGGAGATTCGGCGGCCGCGGGGCATGGGGGGCGGCCTGCGGCCAGGCTCCAGGGTGCTAACCCCCAGACTCTCCTGAGTGCCCAGCCTACGGCCTGCCGTTGGCCTCAGCTCTGCCTCCATGGTCACCACCTACAGGCAGGGTGTGCAGAAGACATCAGGACAGAAGGCCACATAAGTGCTCACCGGAGCGTCTGCTTGGCACTGACCTCTCTCGCCTACCTTTCCACGTTTAATGGGCACCCACTTTTTAATACTTTGGAAAAAATACCCCAACACACAGTTTCAAGCCATGTGTTAACTAGCAAACATTAATTGAACATGCTGATGACTTTTGCTGATGCACTCTACAGTTTAACACTATGAAGTGCATCTAAATGAAAGTTGAGTTGTATTTTCGTCAAGCTCACTCCCGGTTTATGCCGCAGGACTCGGTAATTCACAGAGCTGTCTCTTTGGACACTGAGCGGGGCAGACACATTCAGAAGGTGCCTTTCAGGATGCATGCCTCTTGTGCAAAAAGGTCTACACGCCCCCAGGATCCGACACATAGTGCAGCTAAACACAAGCTTAAAGATGCAGGTGCTTCTTTGTACCTCCACCATCACGGTTGATTGGGGCAGACGGCCGTTTGTGGCTGAGTTCAAAGGACCAGAGGTACACTGTAATACTGTGCCAATAGTCCATTTATCCTACACGGTTACCATGGGAATCGAACAACCACGATTAGGGTACTACGAAAGATGGGCAAGGAAATAGCTGTTCCTGGATAATTATGTCCAAACAACAGAAGGAGCACAGCTATCAAAATAAGTCAGGAAGCAGGAATGTTCAATGGGACGGTACACAGCCTTGCAAGACCATGGCGCGTACCAGGTGGAATGGGACGGTACACAGCCTTGCACGACCATGGCGCGTACCAGGTGGAATGGGACGGTACACAGCCTTGCACGACCATGGCGCGTACCAGGTGGAATGGGACGGTACACAGCCTTGCACGACCATGGCCCGTACCAGGTAGAATGGGACGGTACACAGCCTTGTACGACCATGGCGCGTACCTGGTGGAATGGTAGAAAAGGAACTGGTAGGAACACCAAAAAAAAGCTACAGTCCAAATTTTAAGACCTGGTATTTTGACCTTGTTCAAGCTGTATTCATTCGATCAGAATGCTTCCAGCACAATGTAAGTGTAGAAAACATAACAATATAAGAGAAGCGAAGCTTCACCAGGCATACAAGCATTGACTGGGTGAAGAGCTCAGTGTATCTTCTAGACAATAACGGCAGAAAGGCTACAGTTTGGTTTGACACAAGCTAATAAATGCATCTGTTACAGCGCTGAGCTGGGCACTGATTCACCCGTGTAAGGAGAGTGAACCATGTCATTAGCATACCTTCCATTTAGAGATGCCTCACACCCCCCTATTTAATCAGCTATTAGCAATTACTTTCAGTCTCTGTCTAATAAAAAATTAAATAAAAGACTAACTTAGCTACATTGGATTAAATCTCCCCCTGGGAATTTAGGCAGACAACCATTCGGAGCAAGTTTACATGGCGGCTGAGGGCCAACGTCGTCAGCCAGGAGTTCCAGTAAAGATTTTTTGTCTAGGTCTCGCGTAACAGGTCACGGCCCATAAATTATTATTTGAATCACAGTTCAAATGCTGCAACATGGTCCGTGCAGGGAGAACGGCTGGAATACCTTCGAGCGCTGCTGTACTACGCAGACATGCAAACTGACTCTCTGGGGAGAATGAAATTTCAGGGACTGTTTGGGAAGATGGAGCAACCACAGCGTAAACAGGGCCCGCAAACTGTGTCCAAGAAACAGCCCCCAGGATTAACGCAGGGCAAGGGTAAGAGGAAAGAGAGAGGGGGAGGCAGTCCTTATGGAGCCGTCACCTGGGACAGCATGCCTCCCCCCCCCCCGACTGTCCGGGGTCCAGCTTCATCATCACCTCCACGTCGGGGGGGAGATCACGGTGTGAATGTTCAGCACAACACGGCCGGAGGTAATTTATTACTCATAAACACTGTCAGTCTGCCATACCTGGGGCCTGTTCCACAAAGCAGGGTTTCTTGCTTAGCTGGATAACTTGTTGGATTTAAGGTAGTCTGTGGTAAATATAAGTGAACAAAGATAAAGTCCATTTAGCCCAGACTACCTTAAATCTGACAACTTATCCGGCTAACCAAGAAATCCTGCTTCCTGAAACAGGCCCCTGTGCTTGACCCTAATCCTTCATCTGAGCAACAAATCAAGTTTGCGTGTGTGTGTGCGTGCGCCCATATCTCCATGAGTACCTCACAAATTTGGACTAAATTTCTTACTGCCTTCCATTTTTCATTAATGGATTAATAAACAGAACTTGATTAAAAAAACATGCATTTTTCCCATTGTTTTTGTATACTTTTGCATCCAATTTGTCTGGGGCAGCAATGAGTTCTACTGGAATTCCACGAGAAATTTCCACTGGAATCAGCAGAATGACAATAAACAGGCTGGTATATTAATGCTGTCAATCTTCAGGTCTCAGAAAAAAAACAGGCTATGACCAAGAAGAGCAATTCATATGTGCAACTGCAACGTCGGGATGCTTATGCAAGCGCAAGTTTACATTTAATTGTTTATCAGACAGTTTGACCAAAATCTACTGGCAATTTTTGTTCGTACCCATCTGGGATTTGGACAGATTCACTCTGATAAATGTGAATCCCTCACCACACCACCTGCTACCTTTTTTGAGTTATTTTGTTAGTTAAAAACACAAATGTGTGATCGAGTTTTTTGCTTTGCATATTACTGTTTTTTGGTCAATACACTGCGTTCTAACAATTCTTGTTATAGCACATGAAGATTGCCACAATGTATGGAACATATAACAGTATATTGTATATACAATACATACACACAATATATTGTATATATAATACATACATAATTATATATGCATTATTCAAATACTGAAAACGCTAGACTTAAGAGCCACAGCAAAGACTGCAATACTGGTGGAGAATAGTTTGAAGACCCATGAGTGTTGTTTTCCATTGATCTTTCTTTGACCGCAATATAAATTCCTACCACAAATCAAGTCCATAATGCATGGAAGGACAATTATTTAACTAAGACCTCACTAATTAAGATGGCAATACAGACTGAAAACTACTCACATGCTACATGTTGCCAGCCCACTGCCCCATGAAGGGGTGGGCCTGTAGAAGAACTATTTACACAGGAATGAATGAGAACGTCCTCTGGAGCAGAGACACTAGGGAGCAGCACGCATGTCCATTTCCAAGGCTTCTGGAAGTTTCAGTCCTAGAGGTTCAGTCAAGCGGGACACGCCATTGATGAGTGATTTACTTCATGGCTTGAGCAATCTGCTTAAACAGCAGCTACTACCAACAACAGAACTACCCCTTTAAGTTTATTCAACTACTAGTTGAAGGGGGGAAATTCTGTACCGGAAAGTGACCTTCTTGACCAGAAGATAAAAGTTTACATTTTAGAGAAAAGCAGAAATCTCAATTTCCCTTATATGTTTAAAATGCACAATACCTTGAAAACCACTCCTTACTTCAGTTAACCAAACCCCCCAAGCCAAATCTAAGGAGGGGCACTGACATGGAAACAAGTGGAACAGGCTCAGCATGTTTCACAATACCCAACCCCCAGAGACATCCCATAAAATAAAGAATGCACCATATCATCCTGCTTGCAGGACCACAACCTACTAGTTAATGGTTTTTTTTAATAAATAAAAAGGTCAACACTTTTCACCTGACAATGTAGAAATTTAGCCAGTAAATAGAAAATAAACATAATACTGGAAAAAACCTGAAAAAATGGTAAAAAATGAAGAGGTTTAAATGATTTTTTCATCTTAAAACTAAATAGAAGAAAAACGGATTGTATCAAGAACACTTGAAATTTCAAACAGACTATGTAATGTAAACCTCTCCATCACACAGTCCACACACCAAGGACAATTTAGGGACACTTATTGGAAAGATGGCATCCAATGCTTGTGCCAAATTGAAACACTCTAACGTTTATATATGACCACTCATTCTGTTGCCAGTGTTTGTTCTTGAAGATTGCATAGTTATGCGTTTAATTATATACCTGTGGCACCAATGGGTGAGACTTAATTAATCAGTAATTTCTTGTAATTAACCAGGGTGTCAGGATAATTTTGGCCATTTAGTGTATGTCTGCTTTTCTCAAGACTGGACGTGACCTAGCTTAGAAGCTGCAGTTTTGCTGGAGTCCTCTGGTTGCCTTGTTACACTGGACCAACTCCTGTCACTTTCTGGCCCTAATGCTCTGTTGAACCAGGTTCACAATAAGTTGTAAAATTTCTAGATTCCTGCAAAATTAAAACACCAATAAATCCCTGACTCTCAGCAGTAAACTGTCTAGGCATTATATTGTGGTATACAATTTTTATTGGTATTTTCAAAAGCAATGCTATACCGGTATTTGGAAATCTTGGCGCTAAATTTCACTGAGCGGGGGGTGGGAAGGCCCCTCCCAGAACATTTAGCCACACCATCCAAGCCTACTATCACCCTCAAGGAAGAAGAAAATTTCACTTACATGTCACCAGCGTAACATGGCACCGACTTGGGATAACAAGCAGTCGCACTGGTGTCAGGGGAGGGGGAAATGGCAAAGGCACATTCAAACAGAGAGCACAGGCGTGGCAATCACCAAAACAGATTATCCCCTAACATTACAACAGACTCGGAACAAGTGAGATCATTCTTTGGCACAGACACCTGGTTCAGCGCCACGCCGTTACGCAGAAGCACTAGAAGCCCTGTGCATTTGCTGCTCCCCCAACCCCGCACAAGGACCGTAATCATGTCCTGCTTTCCTTAGATCTCAGGCCACACAGCTCGCACCCAGAAGGAATCGGAACCAGGCTGAAGCTTTTGCCACGGAGCAATAAGAAAGCTCAAGTTCACAAGTTTGCAAGCTGTATTATCCATTCACAGAATGCAGGATTCCTTGTTGTTCCACATGTAAATAAAGTGACAGTGGGCGGTAGAGTATTCTGCTACAGGGCCCCTATATTGTGGAATGGTTCCCAGTCTATGTCTGGGATGCCGATTCAGTCTCGGTCTTTAAATCTGTTACTTCAGTTTAGCTTATTACCCACAACCTAACACACCGTAACTATGGCTGGTGGTGCTGCTGTATGTGCCATTTTAATCTACTGTGCTTGTCCATTAATGTGTCGGTGCATGTTCTGACCACCATGTTCTCTGCCTTCCTACATGTCCGGATGGTGCCCGGGGTGGAGTCCTGGTTCAGTCCCATGGAGGGGTGACATCGCGAATGGGACCTACGAACTGTATCATCGTGGGTGCAGCCTTCAATGCCACCCTACACAGGCCAGTGTGGAGAACAGACTCATCGATGGACTTTTAGCAAGCAGGTCCACTCTTTTCTGTTTTCAGTAATGTTAATCTGCCCGGGAGGGCAGCCCTTTAACCCCCCGGGTTTTTTCCCTCCTTACTTGGGAGTTTTTGGGTCTTCTCCTCCGTTTTCATCTGGTTTTCTTTATTGCATTTCTTTCCTTCCTTTTTCCCATCCTGTATTATTCTCTCTAATGATGTTTAATGTATCACAGCACATCCATGTAAAGCACCTTGGGACGACTCTGTTGTGAAAGGCGCTATATAAAAATTAAATTGATTGATGATTGATTGAAAGCTCATGCCACCTTCCTGTAGACACACATAGAGCTCTGGTCCATCACTCTATCCATGGCAGAAATGAAATGGAGGAGACATTGTCAAAAACCACTTCAAGCTTAAATGAGTTGTGCAGAACGGACTTTCTGCCCACCACTGTAAAACTGAGTCGAGGCCTTCCTGTTAGCTTTTGAGCCCATTTTCCTCTGACCTTCTCCGCTGGCTTTGGCCACAGAAATACCATTGACTGGATGGTTTTGTATTCACTGCGCACCATCCTTCATAAATTGTAAATACTGCAGTGGGTGAAAATCCCAGGTGGGAGAAAGATTTAGGGATGCTGGGACGACCACATAATTCACCAACAATCACACCAAAAGAGTTCAAATTCACGTAGATCAGTCATCCTGTCTGTTCAAATGATTAGTAGAGTAGTAAGTGAATCTCTTGACCCTGTCTGTGTGCTGTATGTATTTAAATATAACATGATTTACTGAGCAGGTATATCTAACACACTAGCCACTGAGTGTTTTAGTGATATTACATTACTAATCTTTTAGCAGATACCTTTACCCAGATTATTAATTAATGTCATTAGTTAATGACAGAGTCAAGTTTACATACGCTATGCAGGTGTGGTATTTTGCTCAAGGCCATGCCGGCAGTTTTATTTCAGGAGTCTAATGTTAAAAATTACAAACAACAAATCCAGTCCATGACATCACTACCTGGTCATGCAGTGCAGGGAAGATGAGATATCTGCTGGACAGGCACAGTCTGCTTCATGCTGCCCAGGTGATTTAACCTCACACTGAGATCGGGATCCTCGTAAGAGTGTTAGGGGTGAGGGTTGATAGGAAGTGGCTGTGTTTTTGTGCATGCACCACCCCTATAAGCCTACAGCTTCAAACACAGGCATCAGAGTCTCACAATGACAGTCCGTCTGCGGGGAAATCACCAGAGTGAGACACTCTCACGGTTCTCAAGGCTAAAACAAGGATTTGCTGCAGGGTGACTGACACGTCTCAACAAAAAGTCACCAGCCTGAACATCTATCCCTTACAAAATGCAAACTGATCGTTTGCCTCTAGATAAATAAGAGAAAAGAATGTTGCGGCTTCTTTAGCGATACACTACAACAGAGAAAAAATCCAGTGCACAATTTGCAAGCAGTAACAAGACAGTGAGTCTTCAGTCACCAGGCACAGGGAATTGAACCTGAGCTGAACTCTGCAGCTAGACGATGTTTGATGACAATCAGTCATAAAGGCACAACGGCTCTTCAAGACAGAAGGCCTGGAAGCACCCAAGTATCTCAACCACGCTTCTGCTTGTGTCATAGCCTAGGCCAAGTGCCACTGATTCTGCAAAAGCAGCTTTATATGACTAGCTAGCACATAAAGAGAATGATCATAAATTCAGCTTCTCAGGCTCCTTTATTACTGAAAGGTGTCTGTGATATTTACTAACTTGACTCTAGTACCAGATCTTAGTCACTGTGACATATCTTTATGGTAGTCAATGTATACACTAGTGTAGGGAAAAGAAAATGGGCACACAGAGAAGAATTTTGGCTCATAAATGAGCACCAAGGAAACACATTTGCAATATATTATTATATTTCTGAGGAATATTCAATACATGTAAAAGAGAACAATTATTATTAAGAACGACATAATACGTTTAAACATGATATTCGTTAACCAACCAGAAAATTCATGTGTGGAGCTCATCTGATGAAAGCTTATCTTGTAGCCCAGTCTTATCCACCACATGCCTGGCAGAAAGCCATTAAATAATCAAGCAGAATAAGCCACATCGAGGGCTTTGAAGCCGATTTCAAAGGGACTCCACGGTCACACTGACAGCCCCGACAAATCCCAAGATGATCCGCGGAAACTCGTTTGGAGCCGAGACCTTGAAATACCCCCTTTCCCGCAGTACACGGCACGACCGGACTGCCAGAATAACGGGTTCATTCATTTACGGGAAGCCATACCCCCGAAAGTAGGTTAGCAGTGTAATCCTAAAACTACTATGTTAGTGGGCTAAGTACATTCACACGGGAGCTTAACACAGGAATATCAAACAGACTCATTGGACATAGAGACCTACGGTGATACTGTGCACGCAAAAGGAACAATCTTTCACATGTACATCGATATTCATATGAGATAAACGTTCCCTCACACAGGCAAAGAGAGCAGCTCCCCGTGGTAAGTGAACGCCCACCCTTTCCTGCTCGCACGTCCAGGATCTTCCAGCCGCTCGACTCAAATCGATTCGCCCCCAATCAACAGTTTATGTTAAAACTTCACCGACTGCGTGCACCATTAGCGGAAATATATCCCTCCAAGACAAGTATCGGATTGATGAAACCTGGTGAATTCTTCGTTTATCCTCAGATTACCGGGTGACATTCAGTAGTGGATGCTGGTACAAACCCGGCGGTACTGGAGATTTGCAGTAACTTATCTAATACCTGTTTTTTCTGACGAAAAAAGAAACGACATAAGGTGTAGATAAACGTGTTTGACTTCTTTTAGCCATAGATTCGTTTCCCCCATTATTCTGTAATTTGCACATTTTCCCAATAGCCTTTATTCTGCAACAATACGACGCATAACCTACAAAACCGGATTATTGTCTTTTGCAACAAACAGCTGTTTTACAATTGTAGCAAACACGTAAAGCTGTTGCATGGTCATAAAAGTTTAACTATCTAGCTAGGCGGTAGATGGATCTAAGCAGCGAGGGACGCGGTAAATGAAATGCCCAGGTACGGTAGCTGTAAAGATAGAGATCAATACACTAATCTGGTCCTAAAACAAGTTAACTAGCAATGCGGGTCTGATTCACAAGTTGGGCGCTTAATACTTACCGTTCTTGTAAAAATCTGCAGAGGTCCAACAAGCAATTATTCCACAGTATACCTGATGCCCCTGGAGTTCTGCAGCTTGGACCAGCTTTCGTAAATTCAGAAACAGTTTAGAACCTGATCGTCCCGAAACCAGACTCCTCCGCGGTCGCCATGTCGGACCGACTGCATACGAGGAGCGGATTCAACCCGTCGGAGGATCAGTGTGGAGTTACTTAGCTAAACAATGAAGGCGGCACAGTGCCTCCAACCTCTCTAATTGGCATTGCACCTACAACAGGCCAAAAATCAAATGGCGCAGCGCCCTCCAGCGGTCCTGTCGCTTCGCCGCAGCCCACACTGAAACGCACGAGATCCTTCCTCACTACCGTCATCTTCATCATTATAATAATAAAAGATAATAGAGCTATAAAACAGCCGGCAGTGGTGGTGGGGTGTGTTGTACCTGCGCGAGTTTGCAGATGTGTAGGCTGCCCCCTTAAGGTCCAGGATAGAAGTGCATCATACCATGTACTTCGCTTAAATTTCCGGCAAAAACAGCTGTAGCGATTAAACGAAACCCATGACTAAAAGTGCACGCAGAAATATGTCATTCAACACAATGACGATATCTATTAAAATCATCACAACAATAAGCCATTAACAAAGACGTTAACACCAAAATTATGAGGCCCAGAGACATACAGACTTTAAACTTCAGTGATGATCCAGTCTAGGTGAAGAGGGTGAGATTCATACCAATGACTAATAGTTCATTGAACAATTTAACAAAAGTGAGATGTTCACAAGACATTGTTCATAAACGTTAATAATGACTACACAAAGCACAGTAAGACAGCAATCAACTTTAACAAAAAGATATAAACCAGGACTATTCAGGGACAGGATATGATGTTAATTACAACACATAACCATATTTCTAGAGCACAATATAATACATGCCTGTTTTATAGCCATATAACCTTTTTTAACCCCACCCTCCCTTTTAATTTTGAACTCCTTATTTTTTCTGTCCATGGTTCTGAAACTTGAGATGTTAATCATAAAAATTCAAATAAAAATATACTTTACAAAAATACCCGCTTTATTAAAATGTTAATCACAGACACCCTCCCTCCATGTTAACCTTTTTAAAACACATCCCTCACAATATTTTCATTGATTATCATCACAATAAAAAGTGGTAGGATGGCTTAGTGAATAGTACTGTTGCCCCAAACCTCCAAAGCTGAGGATGTGAGTCTCGCCTCCTGTACATCTCCTCTCTGTGTCGGGTAGGTTTCCACCGCACTCGGGCTAATTGGAATTGGAATTCCCCACTTTCCCAGTCAGTATGTGCCCTGTAGGGGGATCCTGTCTAGGACATTCCCTGGTACTGGGCACTGTGCTGCCTGGGACAGACTCCAAGTACAATAATGATTTTTGCCAAGACACTCTCACACCTTAAAACAGGTTGTTTTTCTGAGTTACAAACTGGCTGCCCGTACCAGCTTCAGTCCAGTACAGGAATCCTGGGAACTATCCAGGTACATGCGCTGGGTATTATTACAGTGCTGAATGTATTACATTAATCATCCTTTAGATGTCACTATGAGGCTGTTAAAGAGCTTGAAAAGTTCCAAAAACTCTGCCAGCACTGAAGGCCTGTCATGGCAGCTTTAGCTCTTCAGTCATTCTGGTTTTTTAGCAGATGCCCTGACAGTGGTGGAACAACTGCACACAAGGCCCCGGGGCAAAACACCGATCGGGCCCCCCCTCCCGCGCACACGCACACACACACACGCACGCATATGTATATGTGGCGGCGTTGAAACAAGTCTTAAAGTGTGGGTGCAAGAACACAAAAAACTTAACGAGAGAATTCTGACTTTTTTCTCAGAATTCTGACATTTAAGTCAGAAGTCAAATAATGTTTTCATGGTGGCCCTAATCCTCTTCCGTAAACTCTACAGACTATTTACAAGGTAATAAAACTGTCACATAAGTATAAATGCGTGTGTGTACTTGTCTGAAGTCGAAAATCTCACGCCAGCCGGCTGACCAAAGTTGACAGCCCTGCTACCTGGCGAAATTGCAAATAAACAAATAAAAAGGCCCACTGCATATAATCAGGATATATACAGTCATCAGACAGAGGAGGACGTTAGGCAGCCTTTAGATCCTACCCATCATGCATTGCAGTTTTTTGCAAATTCCTCAAACGGAAAACCATTAAATACAAAAGGAACAACTTAGTTTGACTTCAAAACATTTCTATGAATTATATTTTAAGTTTGTTGTAGAGATTTTACAGGTTTTTTTTTCTAAAAAATTTAAAATTACACCATACACCCACCATAATAAGAATGTATACCAAAAATGATAGATAGATAGATAGATAGATAGATAAAATCACAAGTCACAGTTGAAATGTAAGGAATATGTTCTAGCTGTCAAGCACTTGAGAGTAATTATATCAGTAAGACTTCATGTGTATTTAGTATATGGGAGGTTCCTCTACAATCCAGGGGGGGCCCAAGGTCGGTGGCCCACCTGCTTTTAGCTCTGCCCCTGTGCCCTGATATTTCCAAACACACATCACAGTTAGTAAGGCACAGGACAAATGATAGCTGGCACCATGGGCAAATATTTTCTGATATGTAAAAATAATTATCTGTTGTCATTTCATAGGTATTGCAGCCTGTTTACACTCTTCTGATTTTAGATGAAAGATTACCCTCCTGATCAAACCAATATCAAATCGAAAGCAACTCCTATTGTCCCCAAGTTGTCATTCCCACCTGTCATTTGCCTTGCGAGACCCCACCGGGGGCGACTGCCCCCAACAGCATAGCTCCTAGGATCACAGAGGCACACAAACCCCTCCACCACGATAAGGTGGTGATTCATGGAGGGGCTGTCCTAATCTACTTATCTTTAAAAAAGCGTTCTTTTCACAGGCTGTCCCTTTGGGTCCCTCTCGCTCTCCGACACCCCACTCTGTTTCTGTGGAGTGTTGGGCCATCGAAGACCCTGCCCATTGCAGACAGCTGCCGTTGACTGAGAGGGGCTTCTCTCCAAAGCAGCATAATCTGCAGGGATGGAATGGCAGTGGGATTGTCTGTAACACACCTCCACACATGTAACTTTTAGAGCACTAAAATTCACATACATCAAAACGAGCATTGTGGCCTATTGTTCTGGTACCATACTGACCCATGTCTAAAATGCTACAACCACAAACAGAACCCTTAAGTCTTATATTTCATACAATGAATCAAAGGCAAAAACAGGTGTTTTTAATTCAACATACATACCTACATTTTCTGGCTTCAGATGCCAATCACATTCACACTAAAATGAGAGACACATACAAAATTAACATAGCATTGAAGAAAACTTCACATAATCAAGTTTTCATGCAAGTGATTTAAACACAATGTGGTACAGAAATCTGTCGATGAGAAGCAGCATGCAAATATATGGAAGATCTCTGTATCTTATTGACTTGTTTGTTAAACATTTAACCTTAAATCACAAGAATCACTTTCCCACAAGTCCCTTGTTTAAATTGTTTTTTAATCTGCTCTACGGCTGGAACGATTATATGTCAATTATAAAAATGCGTCGATGTGCAATTTTAGTGTCGACACGTTGTGTAAAACTACGTATACGTTTTGTAACTGCAATGCACTAAGTGATAAGCTAAACGTATTGTAAGGGAAAGTACTTTATCTCCTCCCGAGCACATTAACGTTGTCCTTTTAAGAATCGCGCAATAAAAGTCTGCTAATAACTGAACTTTACTGTCCACCTGATGATTTCTTCGCCACTCAAGAGCTACAATATTTTATTTATTGGACCTGCGGCATGGTTTTCATTTACAATACAAAGTTATTCCGCTAACAAGCTGGCTAGTTGTTTCACTGCTGGCACCCAGGGGCGCCGAAAGGTGGGGGAAAGGTAGGACGATTCCAAGGGCCCCTGAGTGACAGGGGGCCTAGAAAATTTGGAAAATAACTGGATTGGTCTGGACTGCGGGGCCCAATGTGATATGCCTTCATGGGGCCCAAAATCTCTAGCAACGCCCCTGCTGGCACCATTAAAACTACAGTGGTACCTCAGTTCTCGAACTCATTAGAACTCGAATTTCTTAAAAGTCAAACCAACCAGTTCGAAAAAAATGATCTAGAACACTGTCTAGACTCACCAGAACCTCATACTGAATAAGTAGTTATGGAAGAACCATCCATCTTCTAAATGCCTAACAAGCCCAGGACCACAAGGGCTAAGGAACATGGATGTAAAAACAAACATAAACAGTGACTACAAATATGCTACAAGTACCGATGAGTGAAAGACCCACCTCGTGCAGAATAGTGTGCAGGTCCATAGAATATCTCCTGCTCATTGCATCCAGCTCTGGCCATGGCTTAAATTTGGAGTTATAATTCACAAACAGGTAGAGGCATTGCTCGAAGTCCTTCCTGCCCATCACACTCAACCTGATCCCTGACGCCATGAGCTGCTGGAGCCTATTCCTCACGGGGTGTTCCTCAGTGCAGTACAGCCTGGACACCATCACATCCACCTCGACCACCTTCAGAGACTTCACGAATGCAAGCAGTTCACAGCAGCAGTGCTCACAGGGGCTATAGGAGAGGTACAAGGTCAGCCGGTACCTCAGAGCCAAGCAGAGCCGATGCGGCGTGAGGAGGTCTGAGAGGGCCTGCATCACCTGCTTCTCTGCATGGTCACCTCCAGGAATGTTGAAGGTGTAACCCCAGCAGTCCCAGAGCTCATTGCCAGCTTTATTCAACCCGAAGCACAGCACAGTTTTATGAGACAACTGGGTATTTTTGAACTCCTGGTAAAAATCGGCCTCTGGCAGAAATTTCTTCCAGTGCAAATGGTCTCTTTGCTCTTTTTGGTCTTGAGCTGTACCTTCCATGTCCTGTTGTGATGCCATGGAATGTCTGTAATAGGAAGAAGAAATATGGCGATGAGATTAATAAATTAATTAATCAGTATCAATACAACCCAACCAATATCCAACCAAATATTGATTATTTTTTTGATTATTGGGTCCTTCCATTTTAGCTCAACAAATGGCCTTTGCATCATCAGTTTTGATTTTGGTGAAACGTGGTGTGATTTATACCTATTTCCAGCTCAGAAATGTCTTTTGTTAATTTTTAAAGTCATGTCCCTATTTCTTCACAGCTGATGGTAAATATATGACAATTCAGAGTGTTTTCTTTTGAGCTGTAACTCATTTACTATTATAGCTACAGCGCTCAGCTACAGCTCATGTTCAGAAAGAGAACATCTTTATGGTATCATGGTCTCAAATTTAACTTTTGCCTTGGTCTGCCACCATGACAAAAACAGTATAAGGTTAAAATGAGTAACCATTATCGTTATAACGAGAAATTGAGCAAATTTAATTTTGGCATGATTCCAAATGATCGGGGTCTTATTTAACATAACTGAAACATAGAATTATTTTATCAGCTTAAGTAAAAGAACGACATGCATCCCCAGAGAGTGAAATTTTAAAATTTACATTCTATTTGTAAATTAGCTCTTCCAATGTTTGCAGGATCGGGGTCCAAGGTTTGTGACAGACTAAAGCGCAAAACATTTTCAGTTTCATTCTAATAAACATATGGCCATTTTACGCCAGCTTTCAAACGAAATGTTTTTTGTTGAAACAGGTACTCACCCCAGAAGTCAGGCGGATACGTACGTTACCGACGTTTGCTGTCAAAAGTGAAAATAAACCTTAAAACAAATGATCCTGGCTGCGTTTATCCAGTCCTTAGTCGTATAATAGCAATGATCATAAAACTTTAAGGGAAACGTACATGAAAAAAAATCGCTGATTTTTTAAGATCTTTTTTGGTCTTGATTGCTGAGACTTTATATGTGAGGCAACGCAATATGCAGAATACTTTAATAATATGATACGCACAGAACGAAGATTAATTTTGCAGTTTTTAGAAATCGCTGAAATTTTTTAAACTTAGACTGGATAAACAAAATCTGCGGAAGTGGTAAGCGTCAGGCGCAGTATTGAAGCATAATTCGTGGGTCCGCTATTCTATTTTTCCGCTGTAACTGTGAGCACATTCCCTCCTAGCGGAGAAACCAGGTAATGCCATCAATAACCAGTTTCAAAATTGCTTAGAAACTTCTCTACCTATAGCAAAAATAAAAAAACGTTTACGTTTAACCCTCAATGGTTCCTTGGGGTGCGTCCGGCACCCCCTGGCCATTTCTATGGCTACTACCATGTTGTTATTAAA
>JAOYFF010000001.1:41509761-41527564 GCA_025773925.1 Cryptomyrus ogoouensis | reverse complement strand
ACGATCGGGGCAGGACACATTGTTTGGATATATTTATTTTCTTACTTTACAAATTACTGTTTTGATAAATGTGCTTATTTCTTATGGGGAAAATTCAATCACAACTCGAACTTTTTAGGATTCGATCCATAGTTCTGAATGGATTAAATTCGAGTTCTGAGGTACCACTGTATAAATATTTATTATTGTAAGTTTCAATATTAGGTACAATTAATCGAGATTAACCAAGCAAGTAGATAATTTTTTAATTGAGCCATAATATATAAATATATAATATGCACACGCACACACACACACACACACACACACATAATCACACACTGTTGTACAAAGGCAAAGCACTGCATCTGCATATTTTATCAAAAATCGATTTATGACATTGTCATGAAATTGGGTCACAAGATATTTCTCCTACCTACTACACACATACATGAGTGGACAGTCAAAAAGCTATGAAAACCTCTTTCTCAGTTTCAGGTTCAGCGCAATCACTGTGTTTTACCTTCATATGGCAGATTAATAATGGAGATTTTGCACTTATACATGATTGGTGACTGATTTAACACATTTCCTGGCTGGCAGCTGTTGCCATTGCATATTCTGACGTGTGGCTAGATGTGTGACTAGATGTGTAGAGTTTGAGAAGCATTCTGTCACACACACACACACACACACATGTACAAGTACAGACATGAACATATACATGTACGTCCCCACACAAGTGCACACATACACGTACACACGCACACAGACACACACACACATACATACACACACATTTACACGCAGACACACACATGTACACGCAGACACACACACGCACACACATGACTTAAGCTCACAGTACACAAACACAAAGCTGCTTGCCCTGACAGCACCTGGCGCTGCTGCTATTTATACACACGAGCTTAGTGGGCCTGAGTAGGACATGGCCGCAGCAGACCTGTGGATGCAGGTTGTACTGCTCAGGTGAGACAAGGTGCGTCCGGGCCGAGGACCGGGGGTGGCAAAACGGCATGGGGAGGCACTGATACTGGGGTGTGGGGGCCCACTCTGACTGGTTAATGAAGTGGCTGCAGGCTCAGGAGCCTCCCTCATGGGTGTGTTTGTGAGGACGGCTCAGGTTGCTGTGGCAACGTGGAAGGGCGGTGGCTCTACCTGTGGGGAAGAAGGCAGCGGGCGGCTGTAGCTGTGCGCTGGCCAGGGCCTGCTGGTAATGCAGAACTCCGGGGCTGAAGAGCGTGGCGGCGCCATTGGTCTTCTCCAGGGCTGCGCGCTTGGGCAGCGGCTGCAGCACTCCGTGCGGGAAGGCCTGTGGAAGAGCAGCATGTCACAATGACACATGGAGGACAACCCGGCAGATATGCTGAACATCCATTATCAATAAAGCATTCAGCAGTCAGCATTTCAGTTAAAAACACCACAGTGCCTTTATGTCTACTTTTACAGAAACAGCAAAGTTTTAATAGATTAGTTATTCATATATCATGGCAAATGAATCCACATAGAAACACTAGATGAGTCTAATTGATTATAAAAGAAGAAGCCAAATTAAATTCTGTGAGATGCTACGGTACATAAAAAGCTACATGCAAAGCAAAAGGTGAAAGGTCAAAGTACCAGATCTACAGTTGCCTCGAGGGGTCGCTTCATTGCTTTGGCAGTCGACTGAGTCTTTAAATAGCAGGCAGCGAGCACATGATGGCAGTGGGCCAATGGGATTCAAGCGTATTAACATACAGGTAACAGCAAGCAGAGGTGCATCATGGGGACAGCATTGCATTGTGGGTAGGTGAGAAGGAGGGAGGGGAAAAAAAAAACAAAATAATCTGAATGCAGTATACCACATACAAAACCATAGGCATGCACAAACAAAAGGTACTGTTCCAAGGAAACGAACTGCTAAATTCTGAATTAGTACAGAAGCAAAAAGCAACTACTACACCTTTGTTAAATGCGTAGGAAATTACACATTTTAATATTAATATTATATCAAAATTAAACATATTGCTTGTATCGCAGTTATTAGTTATGTATAACTTTACACTGTTTTTTTATAAGCTTAATACTACAGAACAGTATACACACTATTACCATCAGCTGCACTGTATGAATGCATCTGCATCTGCAGAGATCTACATTACACTACACAATGTCACAAAAAAGCATGTGAAACTGGTTTGGATAAAATAGTGTATGGCAACTTTAAGATGCCTTTGTTGTGCGTAAAGGGACCAAAATTACAGAGCTGAGAAAAATGACATTATTACTGAAGAATACAATGAATGCCACAAACATAAGACAGTAGGTTTTGCTTCTAGAACCTTTTACTCGAAAAAGAGGTCTGATTTCAGGGGCTGAGCCGTTAATTTGCTGGTTGCTATGCTACAGACAGCCGCTTGCACGGGGCCGCCAGGAACGGAAGCCATATTACCGAGTAAGACCATTATCTGAGACAGACTCTCTGTTCTATATAGAATATTCTTTATAACATACTTCACACTTTCTTCTGTCATATGAATGTTTCAGCCACATGCTAAATGAAAGTAATCTTCAGCCTCCCAGTAAGACCTAGACAGGTATCTTTTAGGAAAAAATGTTCTGTGCGCAGTTCTTTCCATCAGGAGAAGAGGCTGTATCACTCCGGAGCATAATTAGATTTTCAGGAGTTTCCCATCTCCTCCGGCTCGAAATCACACCTTCATCCTGCCAATATCACAGTTCTGCTGGTGGGTAAGGGGACAGTGAAAGGAGGAGAATGCTGAAGGACCCCGCTGAGCACAGAATGTGGAGCTCTGTTTGGTCGCCTCTGATTAGTACTGCTTATTTGGTGTAAGGTTTGTCCTTTAGACTTCCAGAACAAAGGCTGCAATTTATCTACAGGAGAGCCTTCCACAGCATTCCTGTCTCCAAGGAGTCCGTCGCACCTGTTGTGATGCCACGGCGACCATTCCGGCCTGTTCCCAATGAAACCGATCCAGATCATAAGCATCAACTCGGGCGTTAATTTTAAATGGGAGGTGCAGGCATACAATGTCATGCCCCCCCCTCCCCCCTTCAAGTGAAGCCATAATGACATGCAAAAGCAACAAAAACAATGATGCCACACAGACAATGCAAATGAAGAGAGGTGAATCGGGGGTGAAGGGGGAGGAGGGCATGTGATCTGGCTGGATAAACTGCAAGAAACAAAATCTGACTTGCAATACGTGAAGCCATACAAGAAGTCCTGGGAATCAGAAGCTTGACAGGGAAAATACATAGTACATGGGCTCAGATTCTGATTGGCTTTCGGTCACAATATGCTAATGAGCAGATAAGCATTACTTCCTGAGGAGAGAGGAAGCTGTAGGTGAGCCAAGCAATGCAGCAGAAAACAACAGACGCTAACAGAAACATGAAAGTGGCTTCAGGGCGATAAGGAACAGAACGCGGCAGCTGAGCTTAGAGACTAAGATCCAAACTGGCATCTCAATAGTCCTGTCACTACAGACTTGACTGCTTGGCTATAATTACTATCCTCATTTTTTTGTTGTAAATAATAGAGCTGAATAATGGAAGATTAACTGTCCTCCAAGTAACTAAATGGCTTTCTAGGATGTTCTAGGATTGTGCAGAAGTGACAGGATTGAGGCAGAAAATGACAAAAAATGCCTGGCTGTCTCCTCCCCCGCATACTGAGATGACGTCTTCGTGAAGGACATCAAAGCATATACCTTGCAAACGTGGGCGAACATCAGAGACATATATCATACCTACACTGTTTCTCCAAAAGAACAACAAACATAATTACATAAAAGTGACTAGATTTCAATCTTTTCTATTCCTTGATATAAAATTATGTTATTGCTAGTAAACTGTACTCCAGGGGTTTAATTAAACACCTCCAGATGGCTATTTTCGTTGGTGGCTGATCTGGAAAACGCCGCACATGCAATTTGAAGGGGCTCTCAGCTGTCCAGCTGTCAGACGCCGGGGACAGGGGACAGCACTGGTTATGGTGTCCCAGTCACAATTGGCTGTCTAACTAAAACCGTCCCTTGAATGTTATTTGCATTGATTTTTAGAATAAAACGAAAGTAAAAGATACAGTCCTTACAAAAAAAAACTTCCTAAAAAACTGATTATTTGTCTATGTCTGGATGGCTGCTCATCCCCCAAACCATCTGCTACGTGTCAGTGCGGTCATGGGACCTTGACTGCATCAGCAGCGTCCCCCCAGAAACTCCACACGTTTGTTGTACCGGACATTATCACTAGTTTTGCTGGAAAAGGCTATCTATGAATCAGGAACTCACAGCCAGCATATGCGCTAATTAAGGAATTATGAGTCGGATCAGGCATGCTGCTTGTGGAATGGAACAAACACACGAAGCACCTGGGAGATTATCCAACAGCGACAGGAGGACCTGTACCCCAACAGCAGCAGCGAACTCACTGAATCAAGCCGTCCCATCGCAGGGCACATATGCACACCTACAGGCAATTTGGTAACTCTAAGTAACCTCAGCACGTTTTTAGACTGTGAGAGGAAAATGGGGTACCCCATAACAACTTGGGGAGAACAAGCAAACTCCACACACATGGAGCCATGGCAGAGACTCGAACCCTGGCCCCAGCAGTGTGAGGCAACAGTGCTAATTACTGTGCCACTGTGCCGCCCCAGCAGTTAAACAGTGCTCCACATTTCATGTACAAAACAGCAGAAAATAGCACACTTTTGACTAATGCCTGTAAATAGCTACTATGTTGTTAACCATGCAGTGGATTCTGAATAGTTTTGACTCACAGTATGAGAAATGACTCTAGAGAAACACTGCTCCTAACACACCATTGGAGAGCTGAAACTGGGGGCGAGACCAGCTCTACACTGGCCCGCTCAGGTCCCTTATGTGAGTGGACGAGCATATGGGGCGGAAGGGGCCGGAGCTCACCATGGCTGCGGTGGCCGTCTGCGCTGCCACGGCGCTCTGACTGGCCTGGTGCTGCGCGGCCTTGATCTTGGCCTGCAGGTGTGGCGGAGGGTGGAAGTACTTGCACTTCTCGCGGGAGCAGCGGCTCTTGATGAAGTCCATGCAGACAGTGACCGTGTTGTCGCTCGTGTCGATCATGGGGCTCTCACTGGGATGGGCGAAGCGGCAGTCCGTCTCACCCCGTGCACAGTTCCCCCGCTGGAACTCGCGGCACACCTGAGATACAAGAGGACGCGGGAAAAATGCGGAAAGTCGTGCATGAGATACTCCACACATCCGTCTCAAGCGTCTGCAGTGGCCTCCACATACCTCTAGTTTATCGGTCCTCAGCAGCTTCTGTGAGGAGGAGGAGCTCTGCACCGAGACTGGCGGGCTTCCCGGCACGATGACGGGTGTGCTGGGCAGCATCTCCGTGGGGACCAGGCCCATCCCGTGGGTCACAGGTGTCAGGTACGGAGTGTAGCTGATCCCGGGGCTGCTTCCCAGACCTGGGCTTACAGGAAACGTCGGCTGGGGAGGGGAAAAAAACAACCCAAGTGTGACCTCCTTGACTCAGCTGTAATACGCACACTGAAAATGCTGTGTGCTGTGTTTTCACAGGAATACAGAGGCTTGAAACGCATGTTAGCGGAGATGTTTTATGGGACTGAGAAACGTAACTGCAATCAGACCGAAAGCCCAGTCCCACCCTGAAAGCTGTTTTAGGATGCTATCAGTTTCTAATATTACGGAGACCTTAGGGGTTGATTGTGTTTGGCCTTAGAAGTATAATATAGAGAATATTGACCAGTACCTCATCAAAACTCATGGAGATAATGAGTCTGACCCAGAGACACATGTAATTCCTCAACTGGGGTATATGCAGGGGCAGAACCAGAGGGGCCGTGACCCCAGCTAAAAGCTGATTGGCCGTCGAGATGTCCCAACTCCTGTCACTCAATGATTCAAAACACAACATTGGCTAATGATAAGGTTGCCCCCCCCTGTATAAATTATGGCTGTATAACGTATGGTGTAATACGCAGGCCAGCAGGTCCTGGGCTGCACCTGGTCCTGGATTAGACGGTGGCAGGATGGTGTGGGGGTGGCACTCACTACTGGCGGCATGGCCGTGCCCGGGATCACAAACTGCATCTGCTGGGCCAGCATGGCTGCCGCCGTCTTCTGCTGGATCAGGTTGTTGCGGCCGTTTATTTCCAGCTGCGTCTTTAGGTGTGCCGGAGGGTGCAGGTACTTGCAATTCTCTCGCGTGCATCGGCCCTGCAACGGACGGGGGTGGGACAGAATGACAGCATGAAGGTCACCTCATTAATATGGAGCGGTGAGTCAGACCTGCAGATGACATAACTGCAACGGAAGGCATCTGGCAGAGACCGGATCATTTCTATGCTGATACCCTGACAGCTTATTAATAAGAAGTGCTTAGGACCCGCAAGGGAAGACAAAAGCAGCTGTACGGAGAGTGCAGCTCATCGCTAACACCACAGAGCCAGTGCAGTAAGGGGGCCAGACCACCCCCAGTGGACCCAGAAGGAAACGGTGGTGCATCAGATACTCAACAGCAAAAAAGGGTTGGAAGAAGGGAAAATAGAAAAGAGACAGGCCAGGCGCCAGGCCGCTCCTGGAGCGTCTCACAGCTCAGGATGGATGGGAAGCATAGACTCCTCGGACGCCATGTTAGCTATACTTCCACGCAACGGGCCTGTGCTGATATCCCACAGAGCGCAGCCAGCGGGCCTGTGCTGATATCCCACAGAGCGCAGCCAGCGGGCCTGTGCTGATATCCCACAGAGCGCAGCCAGCGGGCCTGTGCTGATATCCCACAGAGCGCAGCCAGCGGTTCGCTGACTCCCCAAACTAAACGATTCTGGAGGCAGGATTAGAAGCGGCACGATATTCCATCGATCCGCGTCCTCGTTTACTTCCCTTCCGTACTCCTTTATCGCATCGAGGGGAGCAAATGCGTCAAACACGCGTCATTGTTAGGACATGCTATGTGACAGGAGGTATGGTTTGTAATAAGACGAAACATGTAGGGTTATGTGTCTGCACGACCTTACAAATCACACAGCAGCCACATCCGATAAGGGGGAATGAAACGGGGGCTGCAGGTGCTAGATAACATACAAAACCACCCTGGGAACACAGATGGAACTGCACAAATTTTAATTGAGCCACAGCCTGAGACCAGGTCATTCAAATCCGGAACCAGCATTTAAAGGCAGTGGATCTATGGACCAGAGGTAACATTTTAGGAAAACCTGCCACTTCACGCTTCCATCCTTCTTGAAGGGTCACAGAAAGAGGTCTAATAAAGAGCCGCTATCCTCAATGGAAGTGCATAAAGAGTGTTTATGTATGGATGTTTACAAATGGCCTTTACCCTGCAGGGGGCGACTGCACTCCATCAAAGGAAACGCAGCCGGTGGCATCACTGACTTCCCACTGCTGTCCACATGGCACAGCTTGGAGCAGCTCTGTCCATATCTGTCCACACATCAGTGCACATCTGTCCTCATCACTGCACATCTGTTCACACTTCTGTGAATCGTTGTGGCTCCTGAGTGGGTTTTTCTGAACCCTGGGCTGCCAGGTCAGTGACTGAGTCAGTTTGCAGAAACATGAACCAACTGAATAGCTGAACAGCTCTGCTGTAAATCCCCAACATCATAGCAAATACTACCATTGAGGTGTCTTCTCTTTCCTTTGGGGCAATTCTTTACTCAAAAAGTATGAAAAAAATCTGATGAAATATTACTATGCATGGACAGTTCAGTGTTACAGTCAAATATATAAATGTTACAGGCAGAAATAAGAGCTGACTGCAGTGTTGAGAAGGTCAGCCATCACAGAGGAGCTTCACGATCCCAGCCTGGGATGGCTGGCTCCTGACTTCCACAGGACCCCCCCCCCCCCCTCCCCACCCCTGCTCAGTCCCACACACTGGTACCCCCAGCTGAAACACGGACCCACTGTACATGCCCTTCCTGCGTGTCTGGGACAATGCCATTATCAAATGATAGGAAAATTCACTGACTAATGATGTACTAATTGGTCTTGATCCTTTGAAGTACAATTCCCCTGGATTCTGTGAACTGTGCACATTGCTGAATAATGGACATGCCCTACATATACTGTATACCACATAAGATTCCTGGGAAACTGAAAATGAGACACTAATTTCTTAAATAGATTATGCCTGTTTTCATTTAACCTGCTTAAGCTTTGCTCCCAAAAATCACACAGCAGCACAGACAAAATGATTTCAATCCCTCTGTCACTCACACAGAGGAATGATTTGATAGTCAAACTCCACAACCACTTTGCATATTGCTGTGTGGATTTGCATCTGTGTACTAACACTTTGATTCCGAACAGAATAAAAGCAGCAGAAAACCCATTGTGGTCCCGCAGTAGTACACAGAGTGTAAGCCCTCCTAACGGATATAAACATCCTTTGGGATAGGCTGTGGATCATTTTTTTTTTTTACTTTCAAAAGACATTTTTCCTCATGAACAACAATGGGTTAATTGTTTGTTCAAACAACAGAAGATCAATTCAAAATGAATTCAGGGAAGCCCCTGAGGCACACTAATGAGGGACCGGCATCCTTTCTGACGTGCTATTTTGTCTGCAGCCTTATCTCTCTCTTTCTGTTGGGAAGGGACAACCCGAGGCCTGCTCTGCAGCAGACAACCAGCTTAACACAGCTCACTTTCAACTTCCAAACCAAAACAAGGGACGACTACTGACCGGAGCAGCAACCCTAACCCTTCATAAAAGGAGCTGGGACATGTGTGCATCAGGTACCAGTGATCGGAATGTACCATTCACCCAGAGTGTCCCCTACGCAAATCACACTGCTACCGCAGAGCCATTCAAAATGAAAGTGGCCACACTATTCGGTTATCCCTCTCACTCCACTTTGATGACTTTTCACAAAAGCCTGGTGATGCAGGCAGGCAGAAACACACCAGTGCTGTGGAACACAGAGGCACAGCACTGGACAGGAGGCATGCCCAGATGGAGCTCATGACCGTGTGTGTGAGTGTGCGAGTGCAAGTGCACATGGAGCTTGTCCTTCACTCCTTCCTAGGGACCACGAGCACTTGAATTCCTGCCCCATTGCCTGCAAATATGATTGTTGGCAGACTGCTGACGTGTGGAAGAGCATTCGTGAGCATCTGTAATCACGCGGTCCGAGGTGTGTCGCCTGTGGTCACATGCACAGTGTAAGTTAAGTGAAGTAATTTAAGTTGAGCTAGATCAGTACACCCTACAGAACATGAAGGTTGTCATCCTGATGTATAATACACTCACACACACACACGCCCGCTCGCACATACACACCTACACACACACACACACATATACAGTATATATATACACACACACGCACACACACACACACACACACAGTATATACAGTCATGGAAAAAATTAAGAGAACACAGCACAATTGTTTGTTTCACTCATTTCTCAATTTACATGTGTTTGCGTCTGTGAATAATATGTGTATTTTTTTGCAAACTGCAGCCTGGCTCTTCCCTGTTTCTCATTAATGAAGGGCTTCTTTCTTCCGTGGGTCTTCAGTCCTGCCTGATACAAACTCTCCTAGCAGTGCAGTTCACACCTGCACTTAGTGTTTCCATTCCTTCTGAAGGTCACTTGATCTCATCCACTGATTCAGGGGAAACTGTCGGATAAGTTGACGGTTGATCTCTGGCATTAGAAAGTCTCTTCTGCCCTTTAACTGGCTGGTGTCTGGTTATTCACAGTGTTTCCTGCTTCACCTTGTTCTTCTGTACTGCTGTCTTAGAGACTTTGAACTGGAAGCAACCTGTCGCTCAGCATAGCCTCTGCCAGCAGAACCAGGATTAAATCAGGATTTAAAAATGCAAATTTGTTTAAAAATAAAGAGAGCTCTTAATTTTTTCCACGGCTGTATATACTACTATGGGTACTGAATGGTTACTTTTTACTCAGGGAAGATGGACTTACGGGTAATAATGGTAACTATATAACCTAGCATACACACTTTAGTTTTATTTTTTTCATTGAAAGGGAAGCTCTCTTTGGCATTCGGGGGAAACCATTCAAGCAAGTCAAACTTTCCCTTTTTGTTGTGGCCCTGGCAGGCCCAAATATTGAAATGTTTGAATTATTAATGTACCTCAAATGAAAACCAAGTTATGACATTTTAAAAGTCTGATGTGGTAAAACTAAAAATGGAAAATAAATTGAGGGAAAGATTATCAGGGAGAAAATAATGCCTGAATCAATTTGTGATTCCTTATTCTTTATCTGTAAAACTCTCACACGTCACTTTGACAGACGAAAAGCATCTGAGCAGGAGATTCGTCGCAGCCTGCCAGTCACCAACAGCTCATTATTACCATCGTCAGCCTTATTTGGATCCGCTGTAAAGCAGCCATCTACAAACCCTTTTCAATCATATCCGCTCTCAGTAAAACAAACCAATCCATCTCAATAACAACTGACTGGATCATCACCCTCGGAAATCGAACATGGCGCCGAAAGGCAGGATGGGAGGCGTGGCAGGCATTTCGGGTGATGGGTCTGTGGGTCATCTCCCTCAATTTTAAATGTCAGAAACCAAAAAACGAAACAGGTACTGTGACAGGTCCTTCAATGACATTGTTTCCCCTGATCCTCCAACCTACAATCCACACGTTTAACAATGTAAACCCACGCCAGCTACACTGCACGTATATACCTCAAAAAACGTATGTTTCAGATATGCCATAGGGTGATTTATCCATCTTGAAGTATCCATTTAGCAGTATCAAGCTATTTTTACTACTGACAAAGATAGTATTGTTGCTATTTGTTAGTATGGGTAGCTGATGCTAACCGATACTGCTAGCTCATGTAGCACCACTGGGCTAGCTAACGTTAGAGCTGAGCTGAGGAGGATGCCATTGATGTTCGCATCCGATCACATTGTCAGGACCATCTTCTGTGCAGCAATATGGCTGGTGTGTGGAGTCCAGCAGAAAGAAAATCTACATTAAACTGCTCACTACAAAGTCTGCCCATTGTCTGATTTCTGGTAAGAGACGTTGCTGTTGCATTGTTCACGTGTATTTTTGGCACTTTAATCACCACAGAAGGAATGCCATTCACTGCCATTATATTCGAGAGAAGATTCCCTTTCCACAGCCGACATCTCCAAAACGAGGCAACTCTCACCACAACAGCCTAAATGGATAAATATCTGAAACACATTGTTTTATTTTGGGGTGAACTGCCCCTTTAAGTTATGCCATGGCTAGCTATTTATGGAGTGAATGATTTTATCATAAACAGCACAACCCAAAATACAGCGGATCTGCATAGGGACAGTTAAGCATTCAGCTCATCACAAAAAACCTAAATTATCACAACAAGCACTGAAGTCTGCCTAAACTACACAGCTCTGCACTGTGCTGCCTGGCATGAATGCATGGATAGGGATCTTCCATTACATTCTAATACTTCTGTTGCAGCACGTCAGCTGTGGGCCGGGGGTATGTGAACACCGGGTGAGGCGAGATGTGTGCATGCTTGGCTCCGCCCCCCGTGTAGGTCACGAACAGAGGGTGGCCTTTCTGTCACTGTCAGCCTGCCCTTAAACTGCCATCACAAAAAAACAATGGGTCCGTTTGTGAGGCGGAGTCCATTTCCATCAGCCCCTGAATTAGCCCCAGCATGCTCCTGCTTGGCGGAGAGTGAGTAATGGAAGGTGCTGCGTGACTCACATCTGACGCAGGAAAACACGTCAACCTTCCTCCATTTTCGGGGCATGCGGATACCCATTGCAGGGAGGATGATTCCATAGCCAGTGGCATAATGGCGCAGACATGGAGAAAACGACTGTACCAGACATGTTATAAACCCCAAGCCGGGACAGCAGGCAGCCTCAGTGGCTCCGGCTGCACACAGATGGGGTCCCAAACTCTTCCAGTCCCTCACACTCCATTTTTCTGACAACCCCGCTTTTGTGTTATGGTTTGTGCTGTTGCGTCTGTGAGGATGAGCAAGGTGCCTGTTGGTGTCAGTGGCAGGCTCAGTAGGGAAGCCAAGGTGGGAGAGTGTTTAAAAAACATCAGTGTTTCACAGGGGCTGCAAATTGATCGATGTGGCTGGAACTTGCATATCCTCAAACTCCTGATCTGTAACAGTGCAGCCTCCTCACTCTGGCACATCGCAACTCTGGAGAAATGCAAAGCATTTGGCTAAAGGCAGCACTGGGAAACCTTCTGGAATGATATGAAAATCAGTCAGACAAAATGCGTCTGTATGGAGATGCTATGAAAGATTTATTGTGATTCTGCGGTAAAACCTTCTAAGGTCTCCATAAGAGCGTCTGGGGGGTGAAATTAGCTCGCTAAATGGAGCTGCTATTTCTGTAAAGTATCTAGGGGCAGCTCTCTAGATACATCTTCAGTGGCAGAAGATTTCAGTTGGATGAATTACACGCTGGTGCTATAGCATGCCCTGCACCGGTCATTGCTGAACACACTGAACATTCAGATGCAAGGGCAGAGGGCTCCCACATCACAGCTGCTGGGCACGCTAGATCTCGAGGCAGCATCAAAAGTACGTTTACACACGCAGTAGTGACATTGTGTGGATTTTCACAATCCAAATCCAAGCACAGAATAAGATGAGGAGAGACGAGGCCACTGTCAAGCCATGCTACCATGGGGAGGAGGAGGATCAGGAAGAAGGAGCCCTAACGAGGGCCCTCAGGAACATTGGTCTTGGGTTGGTAAACAGCTCTCAAGCAGAAGCACATCTGCACGAGCGTGCTGGAGGGACCATGTAGCAGCTGGGGGCTTTAGCTAGTGCAGTTAGAGGTGGAGAAAAAGCTTATTGCCGGTGAAGGAGACGCCGGCTGGTCATGGGTTCCCACGTCCTGCCACTTGTGACGCCAACAGGGATAAAAAAACACCATGTTCTGTGAACGCGCCACGGTGACCATGAGCGTCAGCCAGCATCTCAGCTTTAAAGGTTAATGACTCATCATGGCAGGTTCCTGCAAGCAGAAGCCAATTAGCAGGCCCTACCTGCTCCCCATACCCAGCTGCACGCCCAGCCATCGATTTCACTCCTCCGTTTCATTTTCAACATTAATCTGACATATGTATGAAAACACAGGGAAGTACAGGCACAATAAATGGTGCATTACATCCACTGAGTGAAAGAAGGAGCAAGAGAAGCACAAAAGAGAATGAGGGAGGAGAACAAGAGCCTCATAGTGAATCAGCTGAACGAATGTAAAACAAGCTGAGCACTCAATCGCATCCAGGGCCCTTCATCCATGTGAAGCTGGCTGAAAGCCACCTTCTCTGTGCCGCATGAGCAGTCCAGTTCAAAGCAAAAATCCAAAACAGCAATGTGATGCTGGACCGGGTCACATGGTACCGAGGTCATCATCACAGGGGCGAAAACCCTCAGACGGTTAATGGCATCAAATTCATGTAACTCATGTAAAAGCTGCCCTATCATTTAATAAATGCTGGGTGATTTGTATGTATGGCTTTGAGGAACAAGGAAAGTAAAAAATGAACATCCGTTCATCCATCTTCAAACCAATCATGTGGGCCTGGAGCCTATCCCAGGTAATCTATCCTTCACACAAACACACACACAGAATTATTTCATATGAGATGGCTGGTTTATTAAATGCCTTTCCCATATAAAGACCTAATTGATCAAACGGAGGAGGTGGGAATGTAATCAGCACTTTAACGACACAGTCCTCCCCAAACATCACCCCTGGCAACTGCCCACACAACTGGAAACAGCTGGAAGGGGGGCCTGCCTCTAAAAGGGCACTTTAAATCTCCATCACACTGGTCCCAGAGCCCAGAGGTTTGCCATAGGGATGGGAGTTTAACTGGGAGTGTAGCCTTTTTCAGTGTAAGAGGCCTGCCCACGGTCCTGAGGGCTACTCCGTGTGGGAATCCCGCGCCTCTCCCTTATGGAACACGTGAAGCCCAACCAGGCAGCATGCAACCCAGGTGGGCGCCCCTCCGAGGGCACAGGTGAAAACGGTTTAGGGGTGTAACCAAAGACAAAAGAGACGCCAGTTGACTTCGACACAGCAAGGCAGAACCTGAGCTTCATGCCCCCAACCCTCCCGCCGAATGTGTTCTATTCTTGGTTGCCCTAATGCCGAAGAGACACAGGACAAATAGGAAATCTTCCTAGTTAATTAGGACTCCCGTCCCTCGGAGGAGCTCTTACCACCGAAAAGGTGAGTGGTTCTCAGGCTCTCCAGTATGTGGGGCATGCCGCAGCCCTCCTGTTAAACACACATACAGCAGTGCTGCAGAGCCCCCTCAGTGTAGAGCGATGGTCCCAGCCTGTGGTATAACGGGGGCTTAAGTGACACCATTTGAGATGTCAGTTTTAGAGGCCTGGATACTCTGAAATGCTCCGACACGCTCATAGCCCCAAGACAACTCTATGAATGCCTAAATAGTGCAAATATGCTATGAAACAAAAGATCTGCATCATATTACCGATTAATAACAGCAAAAGTCAAGCTTAAAAACACAGTTGGATGTCAAAATGAAGGATACTGCACAAAAGGCACCTTTAAAACGGCATGCGATTAAGACAGAGAAACACTCAAAGGAAAGAAACTGAAAGCTTCACTCAGGCAAGAGTGGTTTTACTCTTTAAATGTTCAGCTGTATCGATGCAGGTGAGTCATCATGCCTTCCCGTGGACACCTCCTGGCACGAGTCGCACAAATCCTCGCAGTCTCTGCACACCGACCCACGTAATCGGTGGTGATTTGGTGAAAGTTACATGTGTGCATTCAGGCCGACACATCTCTGCCATACACTCCGGCATGAAAGATGGAAATCTGAGGTACGGAGCTACAAATAAACCCAGTGCAGCTCAAGCACAGGACGATGAGGACAGCAGAAGGCAGCGTGCCGGGCACTTCAGAGGAATGGTGACCAGGTGAGCAGGGTAGTAGCCTGGCAGCCCGTGTGCCAGCCATACCAAGACATATATCTCAGTTTCTCATGCTCCAGGGGGTGAGGAAGCCTCTGCACTGGCAGTAATTCCGCAAGAAACCGGCATCTACTCAGACAGACAAAATCACAGAGAGAGACGCCTGAGATGGAACAAACACAGAATTTATATAATCTTAGAAGTTTAAAGTACACCTCCATAAAGCTGAGAAACAACGGAGCAAGACGTTAAGCCAGAGGCTCCATCCTAGGATACACAAGCTGCTGGCGGCAGATTACAGCATGGGTCGGGGACGGAAAGCCGACGAGCAGAGACCACGAACGGGAGCCCGTCAGGCGGCCCTGAGCGAAGAAAGCAGCTGCGGGGAAGCAAAGCCGCCCGCCAACTGCTTCAGCGATAGCAGAGGACGGCCTTTCTCCTGCGGCTCGACACGCCAGCTTTAAAATAACGGGCTGTCTCCCAGCGTGACAGCTGGGAGCACCATAAATACAGCTCCGTCGACGGCCTACGCGTGCACTGACAGCGTGCCGGCTAAAGGGCTCTCTATTAAGTCAGATAGAAACCATTTGCTGGGGACAGTGGTGAGAGGAGCCACGAAACTGAGATCTGCACCGATGAGCCGGGGGAACGACGCCACATGCAGCTCCCTGGGGGAGAGTGAGGGCGCTGCCCGGACTGCAGCAGGCCTGGAGAGCCAAGGCGCTGTGTGTGCTTCAACAGGGAACTAAAGGGGGCCCCAGCATTTTGGAAACTTATGCGGTGTTCCATTTGAACTCGTAACTCGTACATTCCAAGTTCCAAGTCGGAAATTTCAACTGGAATGCCCCCTGAAGTCAGAATTCCAACTAGGGAACTCGGAGGAATGGACACGACCCCGCGTTCAGAATTCACAATGTTAAAGAAGTTAGAGCTGTAGTTTTATACTGTTTATTAGCACTTGCGTCTCATTAAATCGGCCATACACACAAGACTGTCCAACCGCTATCTGTGGACGTGTTGCTATGCAAAATACCGCATACTGTGTTATCCACTGATATTGCTAACAACAGCTAACAATTAACCAGGCTAGAACTGGGGCCCATTTCATTAAGCAGGATGTCTTAATTTCGCAGACAGCTTATTGGACTTAAGGTAATCTGGGCTAAATGTAAGTGAAGGTAAAGGCCATTTAAACTGGGGTAAATTAAATCCTACAGGTTATCCAGCTAGGCAAGAAATCTCGCTTTTTGAAACCGGTCCCTGGTTCTGCTAAATGGCTTTCTGGGTTTCTGTGGTGGAACACGTGTGACAACATTCCCAGTTCTGAGTTCCAACCTCTGAGGTAAATGGAACGTAGCATTAATTCTCTGCTAAAACAACACTTCAGTAAACCTTTACAGGATGAACTCTAACCCACAGATGTGTCAGAGTGACACATGTCACACACTGCACAGGACCGCCACAGAGCCAACAGATACCCAAACTCAACCCAACAACATTATCACTTTAAAAAGTGATAGCCCTGCTATGTATCATGCCCATTAAGTCTATTTAAAGGGCTTCAAATTCCCAAAATGCAGCCCAACGTGCTCATTAAAGATTATACACTCATCCTCCGTTTACCTCTGAACCGAAGCATGAAAGACTTTCCGCACTGAGGCAAGTGATCAGTGTTAACACCAATGCATGCAGCTATTCACAGTGCTCAGTCAGGTCACAGCAGCAGATGACAGGTTTTACTGTTAGCCAGCGCAGTAGTAATGCTCTATATTTAACCAGCACTTCATAAATCTCCCCGTCAAGGTCTCCCTCTGACTATTCATGTTTCGGGTCAGGATTCGCTCCAGCCAACAGTCGCACCAAACTGAAGGACAGGAAACATCCCGCCTCATAAAGGGTCCAGATAAATTCAGAGAACAAGGAGTAACTGGGCCATGCTCATATCTTAAACTGTTGTAACATGAATCCTAACTGTATAACTGCCAAGCCTGAATGTGAGATATCTATATTATTTAATTATTAATAAATAAAAAAAACCTGTCCACTTACTGTAGCATCCTGTTTATTAGGTACATCTGCTCATTAGGGCAAACACTTGTTCTTCCAAACAGAGAATCGAGCGCCTGCAGCTGAATATATACAGCATGCAGACAGGGTCAGGAGCTTTTCTTACTGTTTGACTAAGCATTAGGACAGCTAAGACGCTTGATCTAAGCCAGGGGTGCCCAATCTTATCCGCAAAGGGCCGGTGTATATGCGGGTTTTCGCTGCAACTCCCTAATTAGATTACTAATTAGAAGACTGATTGGCTGAAGAGTCCTCACACCTGGGTTTGAACAGCTGAACAGGTTATCCCAAAAACCCGCATACACACCGGCCCTTTGCGGATAAGATTGGGAACCCCGGATCTAAGCCATTCTGAATGTGGTGCGATTGCTGGTGCCAGACGTGGTGGTTCCACCATCTCAGAAATGGCCTCCTTCTTGGGATTTTCGCATGGAAAACCAGCTAAACCATCAATAGATACAGAGGATGGTGTGATAGGGAAAAAAACAGCCAATAAATGGCATTTCTGTAGCTTAAAGTAGCCTGTGACGGACGTCACTAGTGAAGAGTCAGATGCATAAAAGCTAAGGCAACAACTCCCAAAGAAACAGTTCAAGGCCTCTAGGAGCACACAACTCATTTACCCTTGAAGGGGTTCTGGAAGCAAAAGTCGGTCCCATTCAGTAGCAGCTAGGTATCAAAAGTGGGTTCCACATGGTACTAGCTATATATCCCCAATAAAGTGGGTCCCACATGGTACTAGCTAGATATCCCCAATAAAGTGGGTCCCACCTGGTACTAGCTA
>JAOYFF010000001.1:41463470-41480972 GCA_025773925.1 Cryptomyrus ogoouensis | reverse complement strand
CACTGGGGCATGCAGTGTGCGCTGGGGTGTGCAGTGTCCTCCAGGGCGCGCGGTGTCCATCGGGGCATGCAGTGTGCGCCAGGGCGCGCGATGTCCACTGGGGCATGCAGTGTGCGCCAGGGCGCGCGATGTCCACTGGGGCATGCAGTGTGCGCTGGGGTGTGCAGTGTCCTCCAGGGCGCGCGGTGTCCATCGGGGCATGCAGTGTGCACTGGGGTGTGCGGTGTCCATCAGGGCATGTAGTGTCCTCTGGGGTGCATGATGTCCTCCAGGGTGCGTGGCGTCCGCTGGGGTGCGCGGTGTCCGGTGGGGCATGCAATGTCTGCTGGGGTGCGCGGTGTCCACCAAGGCATCTGGTGTCCACTGGGACATGCAGTGTTCTCCAGGGTTTGTAGTATTTATCAGGAGACATTGATGATGTATTAGTAGCTTCATTAGCTCAGGAAACATTTTCTTGCATGGCTAATACATAATATCTCATATCATCATATTTATCCCATGTTTCTAATAACATTAAATTGAAGCCAAATCAGCCTGTTATCATGTTAGCAGGTCCAATTGGAGATGGTCTGTCTTACATGGGTAGTATTTGAGGGGCATGGGCATGGACGGTATTAGGTCCAATCACTCGGGACTATAGCCCCAAGTTTTTTAAGCATAGCCTGGAGTATTTTAGCCCTGTTGCCAATCTTACTTCAAAAAAAGAAAGAAAAAGAAAAACAAGCCCCAGGCAAACTTGACTTAGCCCCTTTTCATCTTTTCAATAGCTAGAAGCCCCCAGGACTTGGGACAGAATTCGGATAAATTCTTGTGATTTAACAATGTTGATCCTACTGGAAGCTGTTGTACCTTTGAGACATTGCACCATGGAAATAAGTAGCATAAAAATGGGCAAAATTGTGAATCATCTAACAGGTCTGTTAATTGTAGCTGATCGCAATGACTAGTCCCATCTAGTGGTAAAGGGTTCTTATAGCAGACACAAAAATCCCACATTATTTGTTCGTTCATTCATTCAATTATTCATTTTCTTTCACCACTTGCCCTGTACATGGTCAGAGGGTCCAGAGCCTATTGTAAATAACAGGAGCAAGGCATGAAATAACGCAGCTTTCCTCAGATTCCCAGATAAACCTTGCTCGCTGACTAACATACCAGTTCACAATTTCTTTTCTGTTATGACAAAATTATTTATAGTCAATTAACTCTCCATTTCTAAAGTTGACAATTTATGTACATCATACAAAATCAGTGCTGTTTTGAGAGATATTGGTGGAAATGAACAGACATTATGCCTGGCTTGATGGTAATTTTAACATGATTAAAGCAGTTAGTTTGTAAGTATTAAAGATCCCCCAATGTTCTTAGTTGATCATTTGCATACAGACAGTGTCAGCAATTTATGATCATGGGCAAGTCAGGAATAGAATGGGGGGTTCCAGTCGGCACCACTAGGATAATGAAGTAATAGGAACTTACAATGGTCAGAGAAGTGACTGAGTTACCATTTGCTCTCATGGGAAATCTCCATCTTATCTTATTTTGTCCCATCCCTGTTTCAGGATCCTCACACTCCAGGAGGTCACCCTCTATATGCAAATTCACTCACAACACCTACCCAACAGGACCTTGCTGGGGAGGGTTTTTTTGTGGTAAAGAACTGTCCTTAATTTGTATTTGAGATTCCGTTCAGTAGCTGGTGTAATTTAGATTAAACTAGATTAGATTAGATTAAATTTATGGTAGCGGTGTTAGTGAAAGGCTTGAGGTCGTGGTTTAATGAGAAAAGGGAAAGCCACGAGAAACAGCACCTCTCAGAATCAGAACACGATAGGCCATGTTTGCACTTAAAAGGGCAGATCATGAAGACCCTGAAGTAAAGATACAATATTCTCGGTAGTTTCAGATAAATAAAGCTTTGGGGTTAGTAAAGTACTGCTCCCAGCCCACCAGCAGTGGTATCACAGACAGGTTTTGCTTGGACATGCTGATGCAGAGGATTGTGGGAAATCTCATCAGCTATGATGTTATAACCCCTGAAAGTGAGACTGTGCAGAACATTCAAAAGGCGAGCAATCAGTCCTTCAACCTTACATCTGAACCGTCATGTGAAAATTAACTTGCACAGGTATCCATGAACATGGTGAAATCGTTTCGCAGCACTCTAGGTCTTGTAACTCCACTTAAAAAGTAAAGCACAAAGATGAGATACCTGCCCCCTGGAAGCCTGATTATACATGTGCACTTAAACATGCTTCACGCAAGCTAGAGTGCAAATGACGCTCAGCGAATCTAGAAGTTTTCAGATCTGCCTGGAAAGAGCCTCTCTAAGTGCAGACAAGCACTAGCGACTCCGAGATCTGTGTACCTCTCCAGACTAACTGAAGAGAACAAAATCAATCCTAAATTCCTGTTTGAATCCATCTAACTTAACACAGAATTCTTCAATGCTAAACTCACAAGTCCTACAAGCTCTTAAGAATGATGAATTTATCATTTTAATGGTAAAATAACTGAGATTAGACAGACCATCCAATGCACATCTGTAGCTACATACAGCTACCAGCCTTCTGGTAGCCCAGTTCGTACTGATAATGACACATTTGAATCATGTTATTAGACCTGTTCAAAAGAAACCAAATCTTGAACCCATTGATATCTCAAATCTTCCTTTCAAATCAAAGATCCTGGAAGAAGCTGTCTTAGCTTCACTAATATTTAACTAATCAT
The DNA here is from genome assembly GCA_025773925.1 of Cryptomyrus ogoouensis. Taxonomy (NCBI): domain Eukaryota; kingdom Metazoa; phylum Chordata; class Actinopteri; order Osteoglossiformes; family Mormyridae; genus Cryptomyrus; species Cryptomyrus ogoouensis. The sequence continues at coordinate 41,478,242 of JAOYFF010000001.1, read as the reverse complement.
TATCAGTTTGTCTGCTTGAACGTTGAATCTTCTACGTCCACTAAAGTCAAATATGGTGTCCTACAGGGATCAGTGCTAGACCCGCTACTGTTCACTTCATATATGCTACCACTAGGTAACATTATTAGAAATCATGGTGTTGGGTTTCATTGTTTTGCTAATGATACACAGATAAATATATCTATTAAACCAGATGATGCATGACAGCTCTCTGGGTTAGAAGACTGTCTACTAGATATCCGGGGCTGGATGGCAAAAAATTCCTTATGTTAAACACAGAAAAAACAGAAGTATTGCTGGTTGCTCAAAATAAGTTTCACAACATCAACCTAATTAGTGGTTAGAGAGCTTGGAGTCCAGGTTGATTCAGATCTATCTTTCAATGCTCATATAAGAAGTATTACTATTACTAGATCTGTGTTCTACCATCTACAGAACATAGCCAAGCTTCAGAAGATGCTCTCCTTTCAAGATGCGTTAAATCTAATATATGCCTTAACTTCCAGACTGGGTTACTGTAATGCCCACTCCCAGTAACTGCTCACTCCCAGTTAGACCTATAGTGTGAGGTGTAAAGCTGGATGGAGATCGGTGCCATTAGCTTTGGATGAACTGAACCGTCAGTGCTGTCACTCTAGCTTCACAGCCCCTTGTGAAATTGGAGTGCTGACCTGTCAGGGCAGGGATAATGTGAAATGCCTTGACACAATGTAATGTTGTGAAAATGCACTATACAAATAAAAAAAAAAATATTGGATTAACTTGTTTAATTAAGATTCATCCAGATATTTCTATTCCTGAGGACAAGAGACCTTTAAAACTGTGAGGCAATAATTTATACTTACCATAACTTAAAGGACAGTATCAGCATAGTCAAGCGCAGTGATATAGAGTGAAGCACCAAATTAACTGTGGTATTTCACAGCCCCACCTGACAAAATGGCTTTAACTGGCTGATACCAAACTACCTGGCTGAGGTATAAAGGGCAACAAACTCATTAACGGAGCAAGTTATTTCATAGCTGAAGGTACGCCGCAGGCAGGAGGGTAGTGTGTTCCAGATGTGGAGAAAGCTGCCTTTTGGTCACAGTAAGAGGTATGTTGTTGGTTTCTGACACAGTCAATAAACAGCCATAATGGGGGGAGGCTGCTGACCTCCATACTGTGTCCAGTCTACAGCAACAGACCATCAACACTCCTGAGGACCTCTGAGGATCCTGCACCCATCTGAGCTGGAAATTAGGGCTTTTTTCAGCCAAATGTTAAGTGCCAATATATCCTGCCAAGGTGATAATATCTATGGCAATTTAAGTCGGACCAAACGTTCAGGGATCATAATTAAACAATGAAACAAAAATGGAGGAAATAAAACACAGCCTTATTAAATTGGTGGGATAATTTAGGGATGTATCTCGCTGGTACAGAGGCAAACTCCAAACAGCAGTGCAAATGTTTCTTTTGTGAAAAGAAAATATTAACATCTTAAAAAAAGCCAAAAAAAGCTCTTTTCATACCAGTGTTGGCCTTGATACCCATTATCAAGGCCAACACTGGTATGAAAAGAGCTCCTTTCCTCTCCGTGGCAAACTTGAAGGCTGTGGTCCTTGTTTACATGCTTTGTTTGTGGAGATGCAACAGCTGGCATAATCTATTTACCCCAATTTCACAATGTGGGGACGGTCCTCTCTGGCAGAGTTCACCTAAAGCAGCAATATTCTTCCCTGACTTCCGTAACTCCATAGCATAGCTACATCCAATGCTAAAGCTCATCCCGGGGAATTGCTGTAAGACAAAAAAAAGGGAATGAGGAATCATTTCTGTCCACAAAAGCAGCTTAATAAATAAATAAACAGCCAAAATTAAAAGACTAAAGCACAATGATAATAAGATGAACCAAAGAATATCATGTTAAATGCCAATATTTCTGCACTTATTCACAGACGCATAACCCCATGTCCATCCCATAATGAATGTCTAATGCAAAATGCTATTTCCATTTGTATGGCACTCGTGACTGAACAGGCAGAGCGCCAACTCCCCAAAGGCCAGGGGCACCGTGGGTGACGGTCTTCCCAGAATGCTCCTCACCTTCCCGGTCAGCTAATGGTCTGATTCCGGTCTGCTTCTGGACTCTCTTCAGCAGCTCCTTGATCTTACGGTCGTACTCCTCCCATTCCGGAATGATCCTCATGGCAGCAGCCAGCTTGGGCTCTTTGGTCTTGGGGTTGTTGCACTGCCGAGGAATGGACGTGGTTGGTCAACACACATACCCTGAAACCCGAAAGTCGTAAAAAGCTCCCCACAAATGCCATGAGATTCCCGGTGCTGTCTGAGGATACCACTCCAAATGGTCAAGTCCTATGAAGCTGGGCCAAAATTCCCCAACTCCCCCATAAAAATCCTTCATCACAAACGCAGTTTAATAATGTGGAGTGAAAAAAAGGCATCTCACACACACTTTCAGTGCCAATAGTTTCACATCAATCTCAGAATCCTTTTCAAAACATGCACCAGTTACATACAAAAAAAAGCATCTGCTAATATCTGCTCATGCATTTCAAAAGTGCATAATTTAACTCGAGGGTGAACATTTAACTTTATATATTTTCCAACCTTTTTAAAGGTGTGAAACTGTACACAGATTGACTATATCAATCCACTAATGAATGCCTAACAGGCCATAAGCAGCGAGCCCCAAGACGACCCCCAAAAAGGTGGCAGGTGCCCAAGTGTGTCAATGACTGCAGATTTCAGCACCGTCAGCTGGTCGGCAGCCTTGAGAGACCTGCTCCTGGTTTCATAGCGCTGGAGGGAAGTGAGGAATTTTAGATGGGTGAGGCTGGGAAGGCTGCCATGGGAATTAAGTGAGAGATGAGCCACCGCAAGCTCACGCTTAGATTAACTGACGCGGATGTGCAGAGGACCTCCGCTGCCAGAGAAGGCATGGTATGAAGGCAAAGCACCGTAAATGTACATTTTATCAAACCAGGTCATCTAACCAAAACCAGGTCACTTAGACTTTGTTTTACCTACTGACAAAATATCTTAGTTCAACTATGTTCAGTTTTGAAGAAAACACTATCAATTTCCTACCTACTACACATATGGGTGGATAATCAAAAAACTCTCTAGTCATTTTTCTATGTTTCAGTGTCAGCACAGTCAGTCTTCAGGGGGAGGCGTAGTTCACTGGTGAATAGGCAGCTCAGCATTCAGAAGCCCATTAGCAGCAACCTAGCAGCTGCCAGAAACCATAACACCAGGCAACATTAAGAAAGGCGGGGCGGTGATGCTGGGAGCCGATCCGATTTCTCACACATACACGCGGTTCACATTAATGTGCCTTTTTTTTTTTTTTAATCAGCCACACCCAGTTTTCCCCTTGTGGTGGCAGGGACTGACCAAGTCGATCGTCTTGGCAGCCGCCTTGGAGGAGTCGTCGCACCATGTCTCGCACCAGAGCCACTCCTGGGGCAGGGACTTTATCGCCACCTGGTGGATCATGTTGTTGGGGAGGTCCTGGGGATGATAAACAGCCTCAATGGAGAACATCTGAACCCTGTTCAGGCAGCAGGTGACTGCAGAGAACAGACTTATAATATCTAATAACAGCAAAAAAGGAAAACAAAAGTTATTAAATAAGAAGAGAATTTCCATTTAGAAACATTCCACCAGAAAGAAGCTTTAACAGACGGTAGAGGTTGCAGACTGATCATCTTAAACGAGACCCTACAGAGCACTCGCAGGTCCTTGGGAGTCACAGAATGAGACCAGCGACGGTCTGCATTCTCGCAGCTCTGAGGCCCCCAGCCCAGATAGAGGGCCACCTTCACTTGGCTGAAAGGCACAGAGCAGGCACCACACCAAAACCCGCAGCAGCAAGGCAGCCCTTGGGCAAAGAAGCCCCTTCTCCCCAGCCACCACGGCACCTTCACCTGGTCAAGGTTGGACAGGCTGTTGGGGTCCTGGCTGAGGGCTTGGTACTGGCCTCGCAGTCGGTCTCCAGCTGCTATCTTTCTGAACTTCTTGAGGTCCACAACGTACAGGGCACTGTGAGGGCATAACTGGTCAGGTTCCATAAGGACATGCATGACCTGCATCAGGGACTCAAAGCAAACAGTGACTGGAACAATTTGGGGAGGGGGGATGTCTGACTAATCTGCAAATGCTGAAGAGGAGGGAAATTATACGCACCAGACAAACATTTTGATCTCATGTGAAAACAAAACAGATCCATCCTTTAAGTCTCATTTTTTAGTCAGAGGTTCATCACCCCATTTGACAAAACCCCCCCCAGTGCCATTCATCGTCCTTGATGACACCTAGAATTGCCATGCAGGCCATGTGACCACCATAAGGGAGAATCTGTTTTTAACATTAGGATCTGTAATAGTAGACTAATGATCAGGATTTGTCATAACAGATGGCAGGAAACGAACCCTGAACAAATTCACTACAAAATGAAAATGAAGCTTTCATAAACAAAACAGCTTCAGGGTGTAACAATAGGATGATCGACTGGCTTATTGTGCCATTGGGAGTCTCAGGTTGTGCACCAAGCTAGTACGTGATGATTCATAGTCTGCTGGCTTCCAGGACAAGCTCATGAACATACACCACTGTGCTCTGGGGCAAATCAGGTTTGCCTGAGACAGCGGTGGTGGAGGTGGTCTGTGAATGTCACAAGATTCAAAGCATTTAGTGTCAGTAGAATGTACAGTAGAAAAGTGCATTTCTCTATGCAATGAAATTCTTACTTTGCTGTCCACACAAAAAATGCCGAGGTACAATAGATAGAAAAAATAGAAAAATAAATACTTTTAAGTGTAATGTGCAAAAGAGCTTAATGTGCAAAAAAATACAGTATAAGGTAGTATGGTACGGTATAAAATAAGCTAAAATAAGAGGGCACTCAAACACATGCAACAAGCAACAAAACAAGAAGTCTGCGACATGAAGATGACCTTTTGGAGTGTCACAGAAGATGGCAGGCATTTACAGTGCTCATAGAAAGTCTTGAAATGCTTGCTTAATTTAGTAAAATATTGCACATTTATCGGTTTTAGAAGAAAAATGATTATTTTATTCATCTGATTACAAAAAATATATACTGCATTAAAAACAACCAGTAGATTTAAGTAAATCATTCAAGTGGTAGTAAATTGAAACCCAAATTATGGTTCTGTTCAGAGTTAAAAAGTTGACAAGCAGTCTCAATGGGAGCTCTTTAATTAGTGACACCTCTCCAGTAACATGAAACCCCTTTGGGAGTCAGTACCTACTATAGCAATTAACAGCAAACTGGCAGGAAAAGAACTGAATGAGTCAGTCAAAAATTATGGCACTTTCAATACAAAGAAAATGTCTGTGTAGAGGGTATAGGCAGATATGTTACACATTGCTTGTCAATGGACTTTTGTTATGAAACCAGTAAATTTGTAACATTTTTTTCTGAATTAAGCAAGCGCCCCAGGACTATGTGAGCACTGTATTTATTTCAACTTGGACGGAAAAAACAAAAATATTGTATTAAAAGAGCAGACACGAGGAAACGTACTCCTCTGTCGACACACGAGACATCTACCTGATGTGGTACTTCCTGTTCCCCAGGTGGGAGGCCCAGTAGCCAGACCTCCAAAAACGATAGCCCTCCATCTCTTTGCGGCTGTCGCAGAATGGCGTGTAACCGTAAGGGGCGCCCTGCAGGTCCAGATCATGAAGCTCCTTCAGGTCAGCCCTGACAATCTGAGGGGAAGGGAGCAGCCAGGGTCACAACATGGCCTGGCGGGCTAAAATAAGAGGGCACTCAAACACATGTAAGTAGCTCTAGCTGAGGGTCCACCAAATACTAAGAAATATGAACCTGATAAGCATGTGCACAGGTTTTGCAGTCTGCCTAGCAACACTGCTGCTAAGATCACCTGGTCCGCGTCTACAAAGATGATCTTGTCCACAGCAAGGGGGAAGAGCACGTCCAGGAAAAGGATCTTGTAGCCCCAGATGATTCGCTGCTTCTCAGTCTGCTGGTGCAGCCACCGTGGCCACTTGTACTGGACCAGCTCATACTGGAAGCCGTAGGCCTCTGCCATATGGGGGATGGACTCCTGGGTACACAAGAGGCACGTTTGAAAAGCTTGGCCCTCTGAAGTCCCAAGGTTTCATAGTCCGGGCCGCGCATCACCACATTCCTCAAGCCAGAGGCGTCAGAATCATTCTGAATGTGGGGTGGGACACAGTGGCATAAAACTAATATTTTATGTTAAATATGGGGGGTCCAAATGAGTAATGAGTAATTATGAAATGTGAGGGGGACACATTTCACACACGGAAAAACTGCTTAACAAGTGGGTTTGGATATAAGAGAATTCGAGCTCAACTGCCCTACACATCTGGGCGAGACGTGTCAAATGTCAGCAAAAAGCAACCTTGCTGAAAGGTGGATCCTGTCCTTCCAGAATCCAGCTACCTAGAGGCAAAGGACACGTCTGCACCTTCAGAAGGACTGAACACCTGTCAGCATGAAAAGTTTGATTCCTAACAAGCCAGGAAACTCCCATGCAAGTAACTCTGTAGGTTTGCGATTTAGAAAGACACCTATTGCTGACAAACTAAATCACGGTCTTACAGTTTCTGCCCATGCTGGTTGTCCTGAAATGTCACTGCAGTGCCCCTTTAAACTTGTCTGTGCACAGTTCTGATTAAGACTTCTTTATTTTTTGTGGCACATGGGGATCAGTGTATGATTCCGGACACAGAGCAAGGGCCTTCCTGAACCACCCTGCCATTGTTAGGGTTAGGGTGACCTCCACACCGACAGGCAGCAGACAAGAGAAATGCACTGGCAATTAGAGATGGAAGCGAGGAGGGTCATTACCTTGAAGGAAGGTGAAAGGTAGTTCTTGAGGAACCAGAATTTGACAGGGGTTTTGGTGTGTTGGAGAACAGAGCACATCATTATTCTGGAAAAGAGACAGAAGTGTGGGGTGGGAGGGACTGACGGGGGGAGCTTGAAGAAGATCAAGCAAAAGTCGAGTGTAAGGTGAGAACCTGCCCACCTCAGGAAGCGCTCATACAGAAGTCCAGAGGCCACTGAGAAGATGTTGAGAACATCCTCGGTCATCTTCTCGGTCTCTTCCTCTGAGGAGGCACCGGTGATGCTGTGAAGGATAGGGGAACAAACCAGGTGTTGGTTTCCACTTCATGATGGGAAAGGCTGTCCCTTTATAGAAACACTAGGTCAAACCAGCATGAGGTTCAACTCAGGGGGAACGAACCGAGAGCAAACTAATACTGAAATTACCAGCACCTATTGCTAAAGAGTACATTTCATAGCAGGAAAATGGTAGAACCGGCCAATGTGGACGGAGTTTCCGAATGAGTACCCCTTTCTGCCTGTGGCAGAGTTCAATCATCTTTTTAGTGAAATCCATCATCTCCCATCTGAAAAGCCTCACTGCCCCACATGCCAGTACCCCTTAACTGCCATGACAAGTTCCCCAGTAACTCTGTCAGGAATGCTTTCCGTAAGCTAAAATATGGTAACTAATGTAAAATTAACAAATGAAAAAAACACGCACATAAATTTGTCAAATATACTGAAAGACATGGAGAAAGAGTGTGAAGTCACAAATATACATTGTGGATGTATACAACCAAAGGACATCGATGAGCAATTCAGCCCCCAAATAGATGCTGAACAACTGCAGGGTGATGGGAGCAGATAGCAAGGAAATGCTTCCTACCTTCTCTCTAAAGCATTCCACACGCTGCACAGAGCCAGGGGTAAATGAAGAGCACACAGATCAAGTGGTTAGACGGAGGGTGAAATTAAGGCCAATTCATATTTCAGTTTTCTGCATGCACTTTCGGTTGTGTGTGAGGGATATAATGTAAATTTCATCATCAATGGTTGGCTGTGGACAACTGTGGGTGCAGCCCAGATTTTTATGCCTAGTAGCAATGGTGCACATCCGGGCCTATCGATCTTGAATGTGCAAGATAACTGATTAGGTATTTCCAGTAGGTGGCAGTGTGGACTTTCACAGCTGCATAGCTGTTGTTGTTGCTGTTGTGGTTATGGTGAGCAGCTGTATGAGGAGGGTTGGAGGTACCCGCATATCTAATTTTTCATACTGTCCAAACATTATTCTAAGGTATATGGTATGTTAAAAAGTAGCACTATTCAAACACATTGAAGTAATGGTGATGAAATTCGGCCAACTAATTTGGTCATAATGGTTTCAGAATACTGCTGCGTACCATATTACCATTGTGCTGCCCAAGCCTAGGCTAATAACTCTTCCTAAAAGTTTACCTGTTTGACTACGTTGCTTGTATTTGTATTTAATGCAATACATCTGCCCTCTGCTGGTCAAATGGAATATCACTGCTGTATACATGCGCCGAGCGTGACCATCCACATTTTGTAGCCAAATGTAGCATGAACACAAGTTGCTGCGTACACGAACGTCCCCAAGAAAGCACATGCACAACAGTAAAGTATGAGTTGGCCTTTATACGTTTAACCACACAGAGGCCACGGGCAGCAGCCATTGTGGAGCGTGAGTCGCTCATCTTTTCTACAAAGAGGAGGGGATAATGGCTAGGGGGACGAAAGGCAAGAAGAAGGAGCAGCACCTAGTTACAGACTCCCAGAGGCCTCTGGTCTCCGTGCTGTCACTGAGGAGCTCTTCGTTTATTTTGTCTGGCTTTTTCTGAACCTGGAAAAATAAATTACATGTAAATGATCAAGAAGATTATGTTTTAGACATAGGAACAGGCAGGCAAAAGACAATATGGAGGGCTTCCGTAGGCGTGAATTAATCATGCCACCTGACTGTGTGCTTGGCCAGAGGAACACGCATATTATGGGGATCCAGAGGCAACGATAAGGAGCACACACCCTGACTTTGATGATCTTGCTGTGGAAGCTGTTAAGAACCACGATCACATCACCTTCCTCCACAGGAGAGTCTGTGCCACCATGGCTGGAACAGAGGAAGAAACAGAGAGGGTGACCGCGACGGCGTGGCTGACCGAGGAGCGTGATACCGGGACGGCGTGGCTGACCGAGGAGCGTGATACCGGGACGGCGTGGCAGACCGAGGAGCGTGATACCGGGACGGCGTGGCTGACCGAGGAGCATGATACCGGGACAGCACGGCTGACCACGTGGCTGACTGCGTGGCTGACCGATGACTGATACCGGGACAGCATGGCTGACCACATGGCTGACCAATGACTGATACCGGGAACAGCAGAACTATGTTTTCACCTCCCAGCCCTAACCACTGGGTGGCATAAATCATGTCCCATACAAAACTACAGCATCCTTTCTTGGCCCCTTCACCCACCACTCAGCCTCTAGCTCTCAAACCACGACAAGAAAATAATAAACAAACAAACCAACAAACAAAAACGATAAATAAATCTGAGACTTTGTGATAGGCACAGTGTCCATAGCAACGCTGCCCTCACCACAACCAAGTTGCATTTAGCAGCTGTAGCGATAGCAGAGGGCGATGTCTTTCTTGCCAAAGCACTGCAACCAAATCTGAGGGGTAAGAGAAGAATCCAAACACAGGACTACAGTATGGACCCAATGCCAGCGAAGCAGGGAGGAGACACTCACGAAAGGATCTGGTAGATCTCCTCAGACCTCCCCTTGCGCAGTTTTAAGATCCAGGCTCCCGGATTAGCCTTTAGCTGGAAGTAGCCCTGTCGCACACATAAAGAGATAGAGAGCCAGCAGTGTCATGTGCCCACAAAAGTGTGGGTGTTGGGTACCAAGCTAACTGATGGCGTGATGAGAGCCTCGCAGTGGTGAATATGTCCGCAGATGACCTGCACACAGAGGCTGGCTCATTTCTGAGTGGATGAGGCTCACCAGGTTGGCCATGACGATGGTGTCCTGCATTAGTGGGTCACGGCTCATGCCCAGGGTGAACTGTAGACCCCGGGGGGGCTGCCCGGTTGACTGGTCAAAGCAGTGCCCCTCCAGGAGCAGATACTCCAACTCGTACTCGGCAGACACCATGCCACTGACCTGGGATCAGATTGACACAGGCAGGATCGCTCATCTAGTCGGCAACTGGCTCGTTATGAACATACCAATGCCACATGTCATACAGTAACTAAACACGCACGCAGTCCTGCTATAAAACATAGACATAATTATTAGTTATTCAACTTCTTTTCCCGAATTATGTAAAAAAAAATTTGAAAATAAAAAATACTACCAGATGCCATTATATTCCTCCACAAAAAATTAGCTTATAGTAAACAATGTCATGTGACACACACCCCTGTGGCAGGGGGAGGAGCTACCTTTGCCCAAAGGAGGGTTGGGGGTGTACCTCCTGAAGATGAATGTTGTCCAGGTCATAAGGGCTGCGAATAGGCTCCACCATCCAGTTGTCGGGGGTGATCATGTTCAGTGTGAGGAGCGGGGACTCGGGCATCTCAGTGAAGTGTGCCATCGGCCCTGGGGACACCGTGTCATTGGCCTCGAAGGACACGTCCGGCTCCAGGACATAGCGGTAGAAGCTGGGATGGGGGACGGAGTGCAGAAGGAAAACACAAGTGCCATTATATATTAGATGGTCTAATCCAGTGGTCACTGCATAGCTATACAGTTAAATACCACGCTGCAAACACAAAAATTTGTCCTGAATAAATCTGTAGCCGGGACTCATTTACAGGGACATTTTTTAAATACTCAGCACTACCTAAAATATGAAACCCAGCTGAATTTCAATATGTAATAAAACCAAGTACTAAACTCATCTCCTGGCTAAAATCTAATCCAGGGACACTGATACTTTTTCAAGAGGCTGCATTGAACAATGAAGCTAGAATGAAATTAATCAGCTCCAAGAAACTGTCTAAATGTTGCTGTGTGGTCTAGTCACCAGCAGAATGAACAGCTAAAAAGTTTAACAGAAGCCTCAATGCCTGTAGCTCTGGCTGTGAGGTTGTCAGTACCCCAGAGCAGGAAGAGAAGTACAGGCTGTTCAGACACTAAGGGGAACAATTCAGCTACTGGTGATCAGAAAACGTGGGATGCGGAAAAATCAAGCTTGCAACACAGAACCCATAAAACAAATAAATGGTTGTTTACCGACTAGCTGAATAACAAACGCAGCCTTGTTTGGCCCCTAAAAAAGCCATGAGGCAGGAGAGCCTTCAACCCTAATTTGCAGTCTGTTAGAAAGCAGCCATTTCCACGTAATTTTAACTGAACTTTCCCAAGCTTAGATTACCAGCAGTCTTGCCTTCAGCCCAAAAGAATAATAAAAAAAAAAAAAAAACAGTTTCTCCGTCAAACACAGCTCACATTCTTACGCAGGATGAACTGCACAATTGACCTTAGATTTCTCTAGCTTCCGAACTCTGTGTTACTGGGCAGTTCACAAAGGCGACTTGAGGAGTCCAAGGCTTACCTCTTCAAGGGCATCTCTGAGAGCTTGGATCTGCAGTTCATGAAGACCTGGAGCTTCATGTTGATCACCTTGTCCAGCACCTGGGGACAGGAGGAGGCAGAAATGCGTTTAACATTTAAATATTTATCATTTGTTACCAACAGTATCTGCCTATAAAGACCTGCTCTTGACACATGTACAGTCTCCTCATTTCTGCTTATCACAGTTCATATTCCCAAAGGGATCTTCAGCAACTGGGACAAACCTGACATGATCACACCAGATACACACAAATGACAACGACAGGACTCTTACAATCAAGAGTGAAGACATCTTCTGGGCTTCCCTGGTGAGAGGGTCCACGATCGCCACCACATCATAAAACACTTGGCCCTCACGGGGGGACAGCTGGAGCACACTGAGGGCGGCACACATGACAGAAAAGCGATAGGAGAGAAATCTCAGCACCAGTGACACAGAAAGAAACCACAAAAAAGGCACCAGCTCACCAGATGGGCAAAAAAGGGGGAAAAGCAATGTTACGGCTCCCTGGGAACATTAATGGGGCTTCAGGAGGATCCCTTCACTTGCAGAACTTTCTCACCAACCTGAGCTTGTCCTTGGAGAATCCGACCTCTCTTCTGGACTCTGTCTTGGGAGCTGATGTAAGCAGGGAGCCCACCTTCATGATCAAGTCACTGGCCCTGCAGGTGGGTTGGGAAAAGATCAGATAGAGAGTAAGCAAGACATTTTTATTTTGGCTGACAAAATTTCAAATGATCACACACTGCCCATTCATCCATCAATCCATCCACATCCATCCACCCACCCACCCAAATTATCCTGCAGCCTTCACACAACACCAGCTGTATATTTTAGTTTTCATAGAGAGAAATAGATGGGGGATGTGGATGTAAACATACACTTTGGCTTTCAGCCCCATCTGCTTGACTCTGGCTTTGATCTTCTCGGCCGACGTGCTCAGAGTGATCTTTTCCAGCAGGTGGAAGTCTTCAGTGTCAAACTCTATCTCCTCTGACAGCCCGATGATCTAGCAGGGACGCCGAGCACACAAGTATCTCTCATGCTGACCCTTCTGACTGTTACCACCCCCAGCTTCAGACAATCACCTGCTTAGCCTGCCATTGGCTATCATGGCCCGCTGTCCCACCCCCAGCTTCAGACAATCATCCACTTACCCTGCCATTGGCTATCACGGCCCGCTGTCCCACCCCCAGCTTCAGCACGTCACGACAGAAGAGCCGCTGGCTTTGCAGGAACTCCACCCCCAGTGTGTTGTACTTCTTCTCAAAGGCGTCGGCGTCCATCCCCTGCAGCCGTGGTGGCAGACAGTTTTAGCGTATGGATAGCATACTCTGAGCTTCCAGAGGCTTCCCCAAATGGGAGGAGCCTCTCTGATCTTCAATTTGCCCAGACAAACACTACAAGGTATAAATGGATTTCATCCATTAAACAAAAACTGTATTTCATCTCAGATCTCCACACATGCCACCCTACTTTGTACTCTGGACTTCAATCTTACACATTCAAGCTGACTCGATAAAAAAAAAGCCTGGGGTGTGTTCCACGAAGCAGGATTTCTCAGTTAGCTGGGTCAACTTAAGATAGAATTCATGGCTGTCCAATAGGAATGTTCCTTACCTAAGGTCTTATTGGACAACCATGACTTAACCCAGACAACAGAAATCATACTTCATGGAACACCGCCCTGCTCTTGGGCATTTCCGCAAACGCTATTATTGACTATTGCCTCTGTTACATTAGTTTGTTTACCAAAGTTTGGCTTTATAGAGCCTTATGCTAATTGTCTGAGGCACCTGCATCAGTAAATATTTCATCTTGGTTCCCTGCTCCAACAGATGGGCATTCTCATGCTTGATGATCTTCTGCACAAAGCTCAGGGTTTCCCTGCTCCTCTGAGTGTGCAGAGATGCCCAGATGGCCCGGGAGATGGGTGTGTTGTCCTCGGTCACTTTGGTACTGGGGTTACTGATGACTGCAACTCGCATGTTGGTGCTGGACTTCTGCAAGTGAAGACGAGGTGGGAAGGGGTGTCATTAGAGATGGCCCTGTATCATTTTTTCTGGTCCGATCCTGATATTGAAAGTTTGAGTATCTGCCGATACCGATCACTTCAAGCCAAATTTCAAACCAAACTGGAAGTGGAGATATACTTTACCAGAATCAATACCCATGAATTTACACTACAGTAACTACATATTCTGTGCTTTTGACTTGTATTAAAAATGCTCTAACAAATACTGTGTGAATAATAAATCAAACTTTACATCTGGTGATCAAGACATGGGTGCCTGCTTTATGAGAAATCCTCCTACCAAGAAACTTCACTCAAAACAGACGGAAAATGGACTTTTAATTTAATATCCCATTCTCGAACATTACGAGCATATAAAGTGGCAGATTTAACAGATTTTTTAATATTTGAATTTACACTTCCCCATGTTTCAAAGACAATGTCTTAGACAAATTACCTATCTAACATGTGATCTGACAGCTACATAAAGCCCATGCTACTTTAGCACCAATTGTTGAACTTCCGTTCAAAAAATTTTTTTTTTAATTCCATCGCGTTAACTGTATCCAACATTATCAATACTAAGGGGTATAATAGAAAGCAAGATTAACACGCACCCATCAATCTGGACCATATCTGATCCAACATTTTTTGCCAGTATTGGGCAGATTATGATACTGGGTATCAGATCAGTTGTATATCTCATCCTCATAACAGGGGACATCACCCAACAAGCCCCTTGCCAAACTCAACCGATCCGTCTCATCAGCTACATGTTCCATGCCAGAACCAATGACTTTCTGCTTCACTGGAGAAATGTGTGATGGATTGCACTGGTGGTGTTAATGATCTATGCAATAACTTACACAAGTGAGCCTTTATAATACACAACTTACATACCTGAGCCTTAAGCCTAAGAAGACAAACCTCATAACCTGGCTGTGGGAACCTGGATGTCAGACTTTGTGTGACACGTGGAAAGACACTAGCGGATATGTTATCACCTCATCACCCAGTTTAACAATTTAAACAGCAAATTTGTGCCTGTAGTAGCCAAAGCCTTTCAGTCTTTCTAATGGAAAGAGACTTTCCTGGAAATTCTCTCAAAGTACTGCTGCAGTTCTCAGCGTATGGTGGAGAAATGGCTGCTGGGAACTGAAGGTTGGTGTAATTCCACTTTAAAAACAAGTATGTGAAATAGCAGCTAACAGTTATACTCAACTCATTAGAACTCGAATTTCTTAAAAGCCGAACCAACCAGTTCGAAAAAAAATTACCTAGAACTCGATCTGAATC
>JAOYFF010000001.1:41430190-41454007 GCA_025773925.1 Cryptomyrus ogoouensis | reverse complement strand
GAAACAAACTGAAACGCGGACTAAATACAGAGGACTAATGACAACAACCAGAAACAGCTGATCACACAGGGATTCCAGACGGGGTTAACGAGGGGGCGTGGCTCACGGAAGGAGCGGACGATCAGGCAGGACACATTGTTTTTTTTTTTTTAACTTTACACATTGCTTGGATACATTTATTTTCTTATTTTCTTACTGTTTTGATAAATGTGTTTAGTACAGTGTATGCTTTTCTTGTTTTATCCGGTTCATTTTGTGTTTAAATGCTAAAAAAACATATTTAGGTGTCATTTTTTGGGGCCAGGAACCAATTAATTGGTTTTCCATTATTTCTTATGGGGAAAATTCGGTCAGAACTCAAACTTTTTAGGATTCGATCCGGAGTTCTGAACGGATTAAGTTCCAGTTCTGAGGAACCACTGTATATCTGTTAAACCAGATGAGGCATGACAGTTCTCTGGGTGCTGGATGGCAAAAAAATTCTTTATGTTAAACACAGAAAAAAACAGAAGTACTACTGGTTGGACCTAAGGTTTCTCAAAATATGGTTGACAACTTCAACCTTGGTGGTTTTTCTACTCAGCTTAATTTAGTGGTCAGAGATCTTGGTGTTCTGGTTGATTCATATTACGTTTCAATGCACACATAAGTAGTATTACTAGAACTACGTATCCAAAGCCAATGGCATCGAACCCCACCTCGGACGTCAGCTCAGACCCAGTGCCAATCTGCAGGATCTCGAGGGCTGACAGCTGTGGGCCAACTTGCCACAAGAGGATACAGCGGCTGTACGACTCCCTTCTGCACCGTATCGCCGCATGTGTCCAGGCCCGGGGGGGGTTCCACACCCTACTGACATGGGATCAGCAGCGTGCCCATACTGCCAACTCAACTCATATTATAATCAGATAATGAATGCATTGCTTTCATATGGTTTGCTATGTGCTTTGGATCTGAGCAAGACAAGGCTGATTGTAATACAAGAAAATACAAAATCTTTGGAGGTGTGTGTATCTATTTTCTACCCACTGTAATATTATGGAGGGGGCTAAGTATATAAATACAAATTATCAAGAAACTAAAAGGAGCCAACAAATTCTCCTCCTCCCCAATTGTCATTAAACAATCTAATTTGCAGTAGAATAATACTGAGCTGCAATAAGTTACTGAATAGTGGCTAGTCAAGGGCACTAAAAGACAAATGTACAGGTAACAATGTCAAGGCTCCCAGCGCAGGCCGTCTGAGAGACACACATGTGCGATCTATTTCACAAGCACCCCCACCCCACACCAGGATGCATCACCGCAACAGCACAGGTTCCCCACTGCATGCTAACCTCACCCACAGCTCCTTCACTTGTGGCCCCCGCTAAGGCTTGACGGGCAAATCACAGCAAAATAAAAGCAT
Source organism: Cryptomyrus ogoouensis (assembly GCA_025773925.1). Lineage (NCBI taxonomy): Eukaryota > Metazoa > Chordata > Actinopteri > Osteoglossiformes > Mormyridae > Cryptomyrus > Cryptomyrus ogoouensis. The sequence continues at coordinate 41,452,599 of JAOYFF010000001.1, read as the reverse complement.
AGTTCTGAGATGAAGGACAAAAAGAAAAATTAATGTCACAGGGGCGTAAATCACCACTTTCACTTCGCGAAGCACTGCAGGCATCTAGGGCAGCTTGGCCCCCATCCCCAGTGGAAGGTATGCTCTGCAGCAGTGGTGGAGAATTAAACGCCACAGGAGGCTGGCTGGCACTCCTCCTCACCCGCAGGGGAACAGTGTGCCACGTCATTACCGTTACATCGTGTTTATCACAACACCGAAGAGGCAAGGGATGGGAGGGGCAGTCATTCCCCACCTAGCACCTAAAGGTTTCCTACCCTTTTTAAAAAAAGTGTGGATAAATCAAAACAGTTAAAGCAACTAACAGAGAACTGCTCTCCTTCAGGGTCTGCTGAAAACTGCAGTACTATACAATAAAGCAGTTTCATTAGCCCTGGGGTTCCTGTGAGACTCACCACCATTCATTTAACATTATTTCATTTCTGGGTGGTCACACGTAGCCAGGAGAAAAACACAGATGCAGAAACAAGATCCTTCATGTTTTATTTGCACATGTAGGGTTGCAGGTAAACAGATATGTCATTTTGCTCTATATTTGAGACGCACACTCACACGCATGCATGCACATACACAGCCATGGGCAAGATTTGGCATCAGAGTGCAGGGTCAGCCGTCGTCTGGCAACACTGGAAGCACTGATGTTAAGAGCCTTGATCGAAGGCCCAAGGGTGGTGTGATTACTTTGCCAATTAACTTGCAGAAAAAAGCACAGGTTCGTAAACCACTGGCCTACACACTCCCCCATATGGTTATATAATTAGGGCAGGAGACAGAACTGATAATAATGCGGAACAGTGGAGAAACTCACCAGAACGAAATGCCGCAGGACGTAGGTGACTTTGCCCTCATCCGCCTTTTCTGACAGCAGCTTGTGGAGAGTATTAAACTTCTTGGTGCCAATTTCAGCATACAGGATGGCGACGGGGACATCGGTGGTGTTAACACCAGGGTATCTGTGATCATTCCTGTACAGGTAAGGTCTAGGTCTGCAGACAAAGGAACACTTAATCAGATTGAGAAACACAGCAGAGAGGACAATGACCCATTAATAAGTACAAAAACAGCCTGGAAATTTTTTTACATACATCTAATACGAGGCCTAACCCTAACCCTACCAACTCTGCCCCTAACCCTAAATTTAACCCTGACTCCACTCATAACCCTAACCCTAACCCTATCACTCCTGACAGCCCAACACCAAACCCTACCTTTAACCATCACCTCGGCCTAATGATAATTCATACTGTTTTAAAAGTAGAGCTTGTGTTTTTCTTGAAATCCTCAGCCACAGCATTTACAAAGGGTGGCCATACCTCACACCTGGGAAGCAAGACACGGGCAGAGGGGGTTACCTGCCTGCTGCCGTCTTCAGGAGCTTCTTCACCTCCTTACTGCTGCAGGCAACATTGCCGTGGATGGAGACAAAAGCTGAGCATCTTTCTGGTGGTGGCTCGTTACTGGCAATCTGTGGGGGGTGGAGGCCAGACCAAGTGGGTTGCCAGACTCCTCACCTCAGAAGCCCACAAGCTTCAAAAATATAACTCAGAAAACCAATGGCGATAATCTCAGGTTGACTATAGGCTGAATGATACTACATCCTACATAATGACAGAGCGCAGGCAAAATTATATCTTGGGGCAAAAAAACCAGCAGCAGAGGTACAGGCAGTCCTACCTGCTGAAAGGCATGGACGGCAGGTGAAAAGGCTCTCAGAGACAGGGCAAACTTAAGAAAGCTGACTTGAAGGTCTGTCAAAAACTGACCAGCTTTCTTGATGATTAGATTGTAGTAAGAGCGAACGGACTCTAAAAAAACAGAAAGAAGTGCATGTGGATTACCAAATTCACCTGCAACGATGCATAAGAAACTGCCTGACTCTTTCAAAGTCTCATTTAAAATTATTCATCTTATTATTTTCATTTCTAAAACTCTCAGTTCAGCAGCTGGTTTTAACTCATACTAACGTGTTATTACAGAGGTTTCAACTAAAATCTCTACAAAACGAGTCAGAGTATCTGAAATTGAAACAGAGGCAACTGAAAGGAAACAGCCTGAAGGCTTTTCTAACCAAGATCACTAGCTATGTGCTATACTGCAGCAATGCAATACAGCATACAGTAATATTATCACTAGCGATGTGCTATACTGCAGCAGTGCATTACAGCATACAGTAACATTATCACTAGCGATGTGCTATACTGCAGCAGTGCAATACAGCATACAGTAACATTATCACTAGCTATGTGCTATACTACAGCAGTGCATTACAGCATACAGTAACATTATCACTAGTGATGTGCTATACTGCAGCAATGCAATACAGCATACAGTAACATTATCACTAGCGATGTGCTATACTGCAGCAGTGCATTACAGCACACAGTAACATTATCACTAGCGATGTGCTATACTGCAGCAGTGCATTAAAGCATACAGTAACACTATGAAGGAACAAACTGCCTGAAAAAACCTCAAAACTGAATGAAACTTACCACCGTTCTTGTACACGGTCAGTTCCTTCACGGTATCAACAAACTGCCAGAATTTCTCATCACCCTCCACAGAAATAAATTCACTATGCAAGAGGAAAACCAAACTTTAACAAATGCAGACAATATGGACATATTGGTACATCACAGAACCTGTTATTGTAAAAAAAAACATAGTGGTATAATAAAAGAATACTTTATATATATTTTACAGGGAGTTGAAAAACTTCAGTACAAGTCTAACCAATGAAGAGTAGCAATACTCTAAGCAAGCCAATAGTAAACAGTTTTCCCCCTCATCAATGATTGCAGGGTTTCATTTTTTAAGGTGACAGAAATATACCAATACAGTTCAAAGATGCACCATGCCTGGTCTCAAGCAGAAAGGGCGTCATTGGCCACTTGGCATTGAGGCTGGCGGTCACCCCTTTGGCAGCGGCGTGGGCATGATAAAACGTCAGTTGGAGCAGCAGCAGGAGTACCGTGCAGCTTCTCCTCTTGTATAGCTGGACATAATAATAATAATGACGACGACAATAACAAGAACAATTACACACAGGGATTACCTTGCAGGGCAGCCGGAAAACATTGACACAAGGAAATGGACGCTACTGACGGCACCGCGACCGCAGTTATGTAGTCATCATTTTTTGGGGACATAGAAACACATTTCTTTAAAATGCCACCGGAAAGGCAATGAAAAATGTTAAAACAAATAAGTGACATCTCTGTAACCGACACTACAAAGGTACATGGCAATAAGTGGATACTGCCGATGCCACGTAGCAATCCATGGACAGGAGGCGTCTGATATAAATCATCCAAGCTTTGACGACTTGTATTTTTCATTCATGTCAAGCAAATTCAGAACGTGATTTATGATGTACTGCATATAAATCAGCAAATTAAACATTTCCAATACTTTAAAATGCTTTAGTTAATCAGCTACTCTTATGTTCGTTCGACTGGGTTAGTTTCTCGTCAGGTTTAGTTATGCGACAAAGAAAATGTGACTGTAACTATGACGAGATTTAGTACAAAACAGGATGTAATACCAGAAGAACAAACCTTTAATTTAAATAAATACCCGTTAACTCAATACTACCCTTACAAATTTGATAAATTACAGAAAAAAAATCACTCACTTCAGTCACACTGGCCGCTGCCATATTCGGGTCCTTGTGCTTTTTTCTGCCTACCTTCTCATTTTTTAAATTACAAGAACGTAAACGAAATGTTTTTGTTGTGAATGCGTATACTGCACATTTTTCATAACTAGGAAGATAAAAATTAGTTAATATGTTACTGGGAGCCATATAATTTTAGCCGTTTGTAGTTAATTACAGTTACTGTATTTTTCAGGCATTTATGCGGGCAGCTAACGGATCGGCTCCGGCTCACCTCCTCTGCGCAGAACCGCTTTTCGGGAAAAGGCACTTCGTATTTCGTTCGTGATTAGACCACGTACACATTTTCTGTTACTATGTCCAGTTATGACGGAAAGGAACTGCATTTGTTGAATGACAGAATCCAATAGCAGAAACATTATTTTATATTGAAAAATAAAATAAAAAGATACATTACAATGTGTTTTAAGGATCTTTATAAGTGCTTGTTTTAACTAAAGCATTTTTCATTTTGAAATCCATATTGCGTGTTGAAAAACAACGTACACCGATTTCCATTTGTAAGCTGCATCTATATCTGCATGAGAGCGGTGTACTGCAAAAAAAACAAACTTTTGAAATAAATGTATAGACTGCAAACCTACTTTAAAAAGTACTACTACGGAATATACGGAAAATAACTTCAGGAATCTGAAGATTCTCACCAACCCCAAGGGGTTCCAGAAATATCCCCGTACACCCCCTACTACACTGAGAACAGACACATAGAGCGGTCTGAACACCAATTACAGAAATCAGTGTTTTCTTTTCAGTGTCGCGGATGTAATGCTTGACAGGCGGGAATGTCTCACAGCCATCAGTCCTGTCTAAACTTGTTCACGGGTGTTTATGTTTTGTGCATCCAAAGAACAGCATTCATTGTTTTCATTCTGTCGTCTATGATCTGTCCATGGTGCTGATACTATCGATTGTTAATGTAAATTATATTAATTATTAGACTAAATTAATAATCTTGATGTTATACCTATTTTTCTATCATATATTGGTCACATAGTTAAAAGCAATCTTCAGATAAATCACTCAACAAACTTGTGACCAGTGTATCCTGTCGTTCCTTTAAACACGCTTTTAGTGTCAGTTCCGTGGTAACACTCACTGGGCGCTGTCTTCTTTTATTGTATCGATCGAGCGGTCTTACGGTACCTCGCTGTTATTTCCATCACGATTCTTGTGAGCAACGTCAGTGCAGCGCGAATGCTTCTTCAATTGCACGAGCTTCGAGCTGCGCTGCGATTCACTTTAGATTAAACGCGCTATATGAGTGCGACAGTCCGCAGGTTTGTACTGATTATTGGGCAGGCGGAACCGGGTGAGCACGTCGTGAAACGGCTTTCCATGCTTCTCGAAGCACTGCAGGTACTCTTCAGGAGGATGTACGGGGTGTACATGTCACATACAATTTCATTCGCTTCTCGTTGTTCCGGATCAGTCATTTGTAACCCCCGCGAGTGATTAAAGAATATTCTCAAACTCTGCAGACTTGAGAGGCTACGTGGCCACGAAATAGGAATACGGATTTGGGAAGACAGGGATGTCAGAAGTTTGTCATTTAATATATAAATAAGCGTAACACGGTGGATGTGAAATAGTTTTTTTTTTAAATAGTGCTTTTTTTCCCGCAGCATCGAGGTATTATTATATTGAATGATTTCCTCAGGTGTAAACTCATATCTAATAAGGAAACCGCATTTGTCAAGTTAGCCAAACAGTGAAGGAAGCAGCCTAACGCAGTCCTGTAGTTTGGCTTAGATTTGTTTGTCGGCTTTTTTTTTAATAATCCCCCAAACGCAATGTGCAATTAATGTTAGCTTCGATATTCCTCGGCAGGATTACTTATGGGTGCCTTCATATGGAAGGCACCGAGATTATCTTATTCTGATGTTGCAAACACATCAGACTGCTGACCAAACATCATCTGAAAAGGACTTCAGCTTGTGTGGAATACCCGGTGATTTCGATTCAGTGTCACAAAAATAGTTAAAGGCTATATTTTGCATACAGCTGTGCTGATTGTTTAGAGATAACATTTTTTTACAAGACAATGGCATGATCTTGTATCATGGATAACAAATTCAATAAAGTGTTCCTGATCCCAATTTTAGCTGTTTTATTTATTATGATCGGTTATCAGTACATTTGCCTAGCCGGTAGTAACTCGTGCCAATTCAGGGTTGGGGAAAAGTTTGCAAAAAGCCGCCTTAAGTCGACTCAGTATTCGCCGAGTGATGGCTTCTACAGGGACCAGGACCTGGAGCATGAATACCCTCCTAAATTTCTGCCAAAATTTAATTTCTCTGATAGGGACCTTCTGCGGCACGTGGAATTTAACATCAAGGGGGACGACGTGATCGTGTTTTTGCATATTCAAAAGACGGGCGGGACCACATTTGAAAGGCACCTGGTTAGAAATATTCGCCTGGAAAAGCCATGCGATTGCAAGCCTGGGCAGAAGAGGTGTACCTGCCGTCGGCCGGGTAAAAAGGAGTCCTGGCTCTTCTCTAGGTTTTCAACCGGCTGGAGCTGCGGGCTGCATGCGGACTGGACTGAGCTAACCAATTGCGTTCCTGCCATTATGGAAAAGAAAGAAGCCCAAAAGAATAGAAGGTAAATGTGCCATGCCACTTCTTATATTCACGCATAAATCATTTAATTTTATCTTCCTACGGACAGCTGGTATGAATGGCAGTTATACTTTATTCCTCTTTCGCATTACCGTGTGAAAAGTGATGTTTAGATCTAAAGCAATACTGATATACAAATGATATTATAGAATGAACGTTAAAAAGTATTTAGGGAATCGATTACCGCCTTTCCAATTACGTTGATTTCTGTTTACTAATTTAAATGTCGATCCTACCAGCTACTACGCGTCCTTATTTACTGTAAGGCAGGTGTTCTGCCATTTTTTGCTGCCTTGCCAGAATTTCCTACCGCAGCAGAAATTTTCAGTTATATCTGTCAGTTTTTGCTACGTTGCTAAAATTTCCTACCCATACTCCTGAATGGACATCGGTATAAGGATTTATGCTATCAAAATAATTTTCCTGTACTTTAGAGGGGGTAGCAGTTTTTTACACTTGGTTTTAAGCTGCCAGAAACTGCTGCCTGTAGTGTTTAATGGGGTAGCAGTTTTTTACACTTAGTTTGATGCTGCCAGAAACTGCTGCCTATAGTGTTTAATGGGGTAGCAGTTTTTTACACTTGGTTTTAAGCTGCCAGAAACTGCTGTCTATAGTGTTTAGTGGGGTAGCAGTTTTTTACACTTAGTTTGATGCTGCCAGAAACTGCTGCTTATAGTGTTTAATGGGGTAGCAGTTTTTATAAGGAAAATTAATGCCATGACAAGAATGTAATGTCATAAAATAATCATCATTGATGAAGTAGTTATTAGCTTCCTATGCCCCATGCATTTCTGCTGGTTTTAACCACATTGTGGGCATTTTATGTGATTAAAATAAAAAAAACCATCTTCCTTAGTTTTATAAAAATCTGTGAATGTTTTAAATAAAAAAAACAAGCAAGCAGGTTTAAAGAAAAACTGAACAAAGTTTATTTTTCTAAACATTTCTCACAAACATAAGTGGACAAGTGTTTCATGTATTTGGCACATTTGAAATGTGCCCACCTACTGCCAAGGTCACACTGCACCTAAATAGATTATTTATTGTGAATCTGCGCATTACTGAGGCCAATCCGCTGGAAACAAACAAAGTGGGATCGAATTAGTAAAATGTGGCCATGATTTAAAACAAGGGAACAAGTTAGTCATTTGCACATCTGTTCTACAAAGCACAATGCCACTTTAAATTCTGAATTGAGTACATATTGTTTGTGTACGTACTGCTTGTTATTTATGTATCTGTTTGTGTATACCAAGTATAACATCTCCATTGACTTAACATGATCCTGAAGGAACAACAATAAAACTTATGTACCATATCGCCGTCTTTAGTTATCTTTATTTAAACCTAAGCACTGTCTCAAGCGTGATTCAGGGATACATTTCACTGCATGATGTACATGCAGAACTAACCATATGACAAATACTGTAGAACTTCTAGAATCTTGAGTCTAGTTTAGTTAAGCACTCTGATTCTCAATATTATTTGACAGAAGTGCTGCTGGCTAATAATTCCTTGCAACGCAATAAAAGCGAGCTAACCCTAACCCTATCGTAGTAAAGAGTTGCAACATTGGCTACATGTTTTACAGCTCAAAATTATGCCACTCTTTTAGCCACCTACAGTATATAATTGATTTTGAAAGAACATGCAGAAGAGTTATTTCCAATCATACCTCCTCAGACAACACTAAGAAATACAATTAAGAGGATGGAACAGAAAGTGGAAACACTGCTGTCTTGAAAGAGTCTGATGCCTCGAAAAAGTAAATTAACTGTGGTATGTTAAATTAAAATGGTAAGATGATTACAGTACGGAAATGTGCAGAGGGCTCGTGCACATGAACAGGTATCCAATAAAATATTCCCAATAATATATGAAACAGCGCCCCTGGAGTCACATATTAAGACAGTCACAGAATATGGTGTGACACATACCTGGTCCCAGTTAAAGTCCCTGGATTGTCTCAACTTTGTAACTCCTGGTCACTTTCATGTGTCAACAGGAACTGGGACCTTTAAGCTCGTAGGATAAACTTAACACAATTCCATACAAAACTTCACCGCCACACCAAAACAAGTCGCTTTGTTAGTCAGTAATTTGTTAGTTATTGGGGGGATTGATTGATCAGAACGGGACACAGCCTTTTAGTTATATTTTACTTTACTTGCGACCTGCAACATGTTTTATGATTCTTATTACATCTGGCCAGCTGACCGATCTTTCATTTTCCACAGAATAATACATGATGTAACATTATCCTGCTCATAAGCTCTGGCAGATTTCATGGCTGGCACTGGCAATATAATACAAAATTATTTTAGTTATTGATCCAATTTCTGCATCCTTTGCCATATCACCATCTACAGTGATTTTAGAGGCCTGCCTGGTGTGCCCTCCTTTGCTATATCATCATCTACAGTGATCTTAGAGGCCTGCCAGGTGTGCCCTCCTCTGCCATATGACCATTTACAGTGATCTTAGAGGCCTGCCAGGTGTGCCCTCCTCTGAAATATAACCATCTACGTTGATCTTAGAGGCCTGCCAGGTGTGCCCTCCTTTGCCATATCACCATCTACAGTGATCTTAGAGGCCTGCCAGGTGTGCCCTCCTCTGCCATATCACCATCTACAGTGATCTTAGAGGCCTGCCAGGTGTGCCCTCCTCTGCAATATAACCATCTACATTGATCTTAGAGGCCTGCCAGGTGTGCCCTTCTCTGCAATATAACCATCTACAGTGATCTTAGAGGTCTGCCAGGTGTGCCCTCCTCTGCAATATAACCATCTACAGTGATCTTAGAGGCCTGCCAGGTGTGCCCTCCTCTGCCATATCACCATCTACATTGATCTTAGAGGCCTGCCAGGTGTGCCCTCCATGGGCGTAACACTACCTACAATGATCCTCCTGTCCAGGCACGGGGATGGGGATGCATGCCAGTCCGTCACTGGGCATGAATCATGGGGCATACTGATTTGTTAGCATCTTTGCTGTAGATGATTAATGGCTTTTTTTGTAGAAGCGCTATTTGGGACAGTTTCTATTGATTCTAAGTTTCCAAGACTAAAGATCCTCTTTAGTCGACTTGTTATGAGTTCAGACCATTTCACAACTACTCATTATTATTAAAGTGTTGTTTTTATTTATGCTTATCCTCAGAATAACACTTAGATTCTCATCAGAATTTTGGGCTGATGTATGAGGCTGAATGAACTAAGAATTTGCCTGCAGTTCTGTTTTTCCATCTAGAACCGCAGAGGGGACCAATCACAAGCAAATCGGGTCACACAATTATACTCACGCTGCTTGAATGCAGATTAGTCGATTAAAGGCGTAACAATACAGTGCAGCCCACGATCAGACCTGTATATCTGTTTGTTTTTTTTGTTTGTTTGTTTATGCAGTGTCATATAAGGCCTTTACATCTTGTACCGTCATGCTGAAGTTTTGTTTGAGGAAGTAAAACAAATACCTTGTTTAATCTGTTTCTATCAAGAATGTTCCAGTATATTGCATAGATAAGCTGTGTTTTGTTAATGTGGAATTGGCTTATAAACATTAGAATGGATCATATGATCCTGCAAATGACCCTTTATGTTCTGAGTCTGAAATAACCTATGTGCAGTCCTGAGACTGACCTCTACCTTGTCCACAATATATGGTATTACTATTGTATACTATCAGGCACTTATTTCACCCAAAGGAAAGCAAAAAAGGAATCAGCAGAAAGTGGTTTAAAGTGGTCCCTCCCACAACACGTTCTGAAGTGTCAGTTCCTCATTAACTGTAAACTAGATGAGACATATGATAGATTGTAAGAACAACAAAGGAGGCTGCCAATCAGTGGTGACGATGTACTGCTAGAAATCTGGGAGAATTAAAAAATATAAAATGTTAGTTAGCGGTTCTGTAGGCCTAATCTGATGACTGCCTCGGCCCATCTTCCGGAAAAGGTTTCAGAGGATGAATTTGCCCTTGATTACTGCGCCAACCCATCGCAGGGCACACTCACACACACCATGCACTCACACATGCAAGACAGGGAACAACCCAGGATGGGGCGCCAACCCATCACAGGGCACACTCACACACACCATGCACTCACACTCACAAACAATTTGATAACTCCAATTAACCTCAGTATGTTTTTGAACTGGGGGGGATTGGGGTATCTGGAGGAAACCCCATGATGACATGCAAACTCTACACACAGGACCCTGGCAGAGACTTGAACCCTGGCCCCAGAGGTGTGAGGCAACAGTGCTAACCACTGTGTCCCCCCATATGTTTTCCAGTTGTTTATTCAGTTCAGTGACACAGAGAGCTTGGAGCCTGTGAAAGGAAGTACAGGGGGTAAGGCAATGCAACACCCTGGGCAGGATGCCCGAGTATCGTGGGACCATTAAATTAAACTGATTACTTGTGAGGCATGTTGCGAAAAAGAAAAGGAGTATGACGTCAGTTTTACTGTGCTGTGAATGGTTTGGCTTTCTGGTTTTCCACAGTTACATTTGACATATGTGGGGAAAAAAAACATTAGGCTGTGAATGTATCATGACATAAAAGTGAGAAGGTTTCTTCATTCAGGCTGGTGGGAACTGGAGGCCCAAACTCCAAAGAAAAGCAGTTGTAATGCGCTGGTCAGCTGAAGGTGGGGGTTCCTGTCCCAGTGTCTGCTCATGGTCTGTCCTCTAGGACTCCAGCGGTAATTTAATGGAACCACAGACATAGAGATCACATGCAATGGCCCTGGTGGGTCTGCCAGCTGGTGAGGCAGAAGGTTGGTGATCATTAGCCAGACTACAGCCCAGGACGATGGCTGCAGGCCAGCCTGTGGCCTCATCATAAGAGCAGGGTGCTCATTCAAAACCTTTGCCCCTGCTATGTTGCCATCTAAGACGAGAAACCCCATGTTCTTAACCGCACAACTATAGAACTCTGTCATATGACCTCACTGCCCTGACTGGTGCTCATTGCACCATTTTACACCATCCCCTGCACCAAGGGGGTGTAGCAAAGACTCCACCACAGAGTCAAAAGGACTCTGCTGGTCACCTGAGTGGAATGCAGATTTTTACGTTGTCTCTGGGGACCCAGCCACGCTAAGTGAATTAATATTTCATTGGACATATGAGCTCTGCTGTCTGGAGTCCTCTCAGAGACACAGTGGTGTCCAATATGTCACACTTTTGCAAACAGTGTCGCTTGATATTTAATGACCCTGCTTGGTTCCCCAACTCTAACCCTAACCCCAGGCCTGACTGACTGACTCACTGATAGGGATGTATGTCAAACACTGCAGGAACTGTTTGCCTATTACAAAAATGCCATAATAACACCAGAGAGCTGGCAAAAAAAAATACAAAGGATTCAAAAAGATGTATTATCATTTGTACATGTACCATACTTGCTGTGTGCCTTCCTGCAGACTTAAAAAACAAATATTGATGAAAAACAATAAATAGTAATAACAGAAGAGTTAGAAGAGTAACATATAATATACATACAACAAATACATTGAACAAGAGCTTTGTTTTTCAGCTGTTTCCCACAATAATGGACCCTACCTATGTGTAATCGCTAATTAATGACATTTTTAATTAAACAGAAGGAATGTGCTCACTCATTTCACAGTGGAAATGAAAAACAAATGGAAGGTCATTGCATCATATGGGGGCTGTTGTTATGGCTTTGTATATTTAATAAATTTCAAAAAGGGACAATGCTTGTAATATTAAATATATTTAATTTTGTGGTTGCATTCTGTCTTGTGGCTAGTGTTTATATCAGCACAATGCCTTAATATAAATTTATTACAAATTCAGTACAAAGGTCAAGGCTACATATTTACCCAATACACATTTTCCCATTATGAAAAGAATGAATTCTGAATTTGTCTGTTTTGAGTAAAAATATTGTTTCTGGGGTTAAATATACAGGCTTTCCATTTTGGTGGCTTTGAATTCCAGCTCCCTTTCACAGATGCAGGGCTCTCTGTCAATGCTGCTGATAAAGTGCTTTGTAGCTGTGTGTCTGCATTCAAGATTCAAAAGATTCAAGTGGTTTATTCCTCACGTACACAGCTGTACACATACATGTAGTGAAATGTAACCCTGGTCACTCCAAGCAGCTGTGCATGATAGGAGAATAACAAAATATAGAAAAATAACAATATAAAATAAAAAATATATATGAAATGTTCAGCTGTACATAATCTATACATAAGTGGTCATAAGGCTGTGGAACCATTTGCCTGTATTCAGCAGGCAAAACAGAGAGTTATTGGGGTGGGATGGATCCTTGGAGATTTTTGTTGCTCTGGTTCTACAGCAGCTGGTGTAAATGTCTTGTAGGGAGGGCAAGGCAGATATATTGCTCCGCTCAGCTGCTCTAACCACCCTCTGCAGGGCTTTCTGGTCCTAGACAGAGAAGTTCCTGAACCACAACGTGATGCTCATGGTTATATTCACAGCTGATCTACCACATTGGCCTTGCTTTCTGTGCTCTCTGTCAGCTCACTTGCCACGTCTTGCTGCCAGGATGGCAGCTGCACCTTTGATCCATCTGTGGCTTCAAGGTGTTTCAGAAATGACATTCGAGTGTCTGGGTAAAGTGTTTCTGTGACCATCAGGAAGGCTGTCAGTTATACATAATTAATATCCTCTTGCCATATTAGCGGTAAGAGCATCTCAGTGCCAGCAGTAGTGGGGACTTGAGACCGGAGTTAACCGGGTTTAAGGATGATGGATAAGACCAGGAGTGCAACTTCTTTGGGCTTTTGAGGGCCTCATTCCAGGCTGGTCCCGGCTGGCTCATCAATTGCCTGATTCCTGTCAGAGGCTGTGTTATCTGGGTGTGTCTATCGTTCACTTTAACAGCTGAGGCTTTTCCAGAGTCTGCTCAGCTGGTCCCTCGTGGGGTGGTGACTTCTTCCTCGGGGGCTTGGCTCTGAGATTTGCATTGTCTGCTGAATCCCATCAGCTGTCATGCAGGGACAGGGAAGGGAAAGGGCTGAAATAACGGCAGCTCTGCAGGAGAAGGGTTCTGGAAATCGGACATGATATCTCCATCTACTATTCCCCCCCCATCCCTGGCTAAATGTTATGAATGACAACAATAGGCAGCACAGGACCTGCAGAAACAAAGGTGATACATTATCTTACTACAATGTAGCCTTCCATGACCACTTCAGTCTTATTATTTCAGTTGAATAGCTGTTGAATCGGGAGTATCTGTCAACATAATAAATAAGAGTGGTTTTGCAAGCTTAAGCAGGGTATGGCAATATGAATGAAACCTAGCTGTGCCCATGGTCAAATTCTCTGCCATTCAAGTGAAAAATACAAAACTTACCTTAGTCCTCAGAAGTCTGTCAAGAAACATCAATAATTCATCTACAGACAGGAAATGGTGGACAGAGAAGAAACAGCAGCTGACCTTGAGGAAGATTCAGGTGCATATCTGAACATTGCTGTTCAGATATTTCTGCTGTAGTGTGGAATTTAAGTCCAGTGAATGATGTTAAGCCTGTAGAAGTCATCAGTAAGATGTCACTGAGAGTACTATGTACCTCTACAGAATTCTCAGTGGACGAGGCTCCCTCGAGCTCAGCAAACAGCGATAGTAACTTTTGGTATTCTTAAAGGACTGTCGTGCAAAGACACGTTGGGCACATGCTTAAGTCCCAGGCAGTGTGTACCTGTCCTGGTGTACAACATATCGAGGTAAACGGACAAGGGCAGTGACTACATTGCTGTTGGCGCTGATTCAGGAACACAAGAGCGCAAATGAAAAACAGGCCAGGGGTGGCTTGCAGAAGAACAAAGGAAATAGCAGAGGGCTGGAAAAAGGTGCTGAGAAAAGGAATAACTCAGTTTCTTTGTAATATTTGTGCTTTCTATGGTATGTTTCTGTGAATGTATATTATCATAAGCCAGTCCTGCAAAAAAATCACATCATTCTCAGTACTGCGTCAGTACTGACTCATGGACCTGAGTTTTCACATCTCTGGACAGTAAGTGGTTGCTCATGGCATCTCTGGGCACCGGAGAATAGATGGTACTGCCACTCAGTGTCACTTTAGGGCTGAAGGATGTCGCTCAGCATTAAACAATTTAATGAACTCCTTTAACTAGCGATGAAGCCTCCTATTTGGGACACGGGGCACGACAGGTAGCAACGTTAATGACAGGACCGGGGAAACATACTCTAACGCAGACTTAAATACACAGGAATAATGAAAACAACTCAAAACAGCAGATGACACGGGGATTCAAGTCCAGTTGTTGCTTTTTAATCTTCCTTGGAGAAAGTGAGCAGTCCCTGACAATAAAATTTACCAACCAATAAAATCATCAATTGATTGCTGAAGATAAAATTTACAGAGCAGAATGTTGACAAGTTGGGGGGGGGGGGTGCTGTGACAGAAAAATTAATCGAGTGGTGGGAGGATTGATCAAATGGTCCATATCGGAGTCCACCATTTAAGTACCCCTGATATAGTCAGTAGGAGTGAAATTACACAGAACAGCTTAGGGGGGTGGTGAGGGGTTGCTGTATATTGAAAAGGGATGGTTTTTTCCCACATAGGGGATGACATCCATGTGCGTCACTGGGGTGGAGCATAAAAGAGTTATTGTAGAACATATAGCTTCCAGACAGAATGAATCAGGTTTTCAGGCCCAGGCATATTTATGTGTAGGTACAGTATCAGAGCGAAGTGTTTTTCCGGGGGAGGATTTCATGGCTCACTTTGGTTTAAGGAGCATTTTAAGGAAGCTAGAGATGTGGACGATGGGCTCGTCTATTCGCCGCTCGCTGACGGGGGCATTTCTGCCGACAGCCCCTGGTGTCAGCAAGCAGTCACACCAACTAGGACAGAATGGTAATTAGTGGCACTCTTGTGCCACACTGGGCGCTTTGCACGTTATTTTTTCTCCAAGGTGGCCGGGGCATCTCAGCCAGCAGCTGCACGTCCGGTGTCCAGGGATTTAACTCACTCTCCCACCACTGCGCTGAGTGACTCACACTGCAGAAAATAGCTGTCAGCTGATGAGAGCGTGAACAGGGAGCGAGGCCTTCTGCATCACTGCTTCCTGTGGAGTGCAAAGTCAGGGGAAACTTTGTAGGTAGATACAGTAGATACATTGGGGAGGATGAATAAACAAAATGTGAATTAAAATAAAGATTCCGATATGAGATTGACTTCAATTCACCCTGACGGACACTAGACTTTTCCTACTTCATATTGCTTATGGATTATGCTTGATGTTTCTAAGTAATCTCTCTAAGTTTTTTTAAGTTCTAAGTTTTTAATCTTCCCATAAGTATTAGTTGATGCTGGAAGTGACTATCAGGAGTGTTTTTGTCTGAGCATTGCAGTGCAGAGAGGAGCATGGGGTGTCAGTTTTCAATCCCCTGCGGTCCATCTGCCTCAAGCGTTTCAGTGGTCGCCTGCGGTGCCCCCTGCTTCAGCTCAGCAATCACCTGCGGTGCCCCCTGTTCTGACTCGTTGGTCACCAGCGCCTTCGCCGGCCGTGGCTACGCCTTGCCGTGGCTACGCCTTGCCGTGGCTTTTGCTCCCTTCTCACCTCCTCCGGTGTCCCCTTCTGCTACCATCTCACATCTTTCAGTGTCCCCTTCACCTCCCTTCTCGTCCCCTCCATCTGTCCCTCCGTCTTCCTCTGCACCCCCTTCGTTGTCCCCTCCGGCACCTACCTCGCGGTCGCCTAGGGTCCCTCCTGCTCCGGCCTCACGGTTGCCTGCTGCCCCTACAGCTCCCACCATCTGCTAGCCGGGGTTCCCTCCGGCTCCCTGCTTCCCGCCGCCCTTTGCTTCCATGCCCCCTGTGTTTGCGCCTCCTGTTGTCCCTCCATTGTCCCCCTCCTTGGGTTCTCTGTTTCCATTTTTGGTGTCCCTGTGTCTCCCTGTGTTCCCCTTAGTCTATCGGTCCTAGTTGTTGTCTTAGTCCCTGTTTTGCATGTCAGTCCTGTTTCCTGTGGTCTGTTGATGTTTTTGCTTTTGTTTCCCCAGGTCTTGTCCTGTGCTCTCCCTGGTTCCATTCCCTCCGGTCCCTTTGGCGTGCCCGGTCTGCACGCCTTTGGGGGGGGTTCTGTCATGACCTGCTCGTCCGACCCTCCTGTGTGCCATGCCCCCTTGTTACCCTGTGTGGAATCCCGGTGTTCTCAGCTGTTTCTAGTTGTTGTTAATTGTTTCTCTGTATTTAGTGCTTCAGTGTCCGTCTTACCCCTGTTCTGGTCATTGACATTTTTTTGCGTTTCATCCTGTGTTTGGAGATTTCCCCGAATAAACCCACTTTTTTACCCGACTTCATGGCGTTTTGTTCTGCTTCCCTGGATGCAGTCCATGACACTAGGTTTTTTGGATGATAATATTGCTCTTTCCCTTTCTTTGTCTTGTTTGCCCTGGTGTCTCTTTGTAGATTAAATATTATTTTTGTTACTTTTGTTCCATTTGGACTGTAGGACATGGATGCCATTGTTTATTTGCACTGTTTGTCCTTGTTTTTGGGTTAGTTAGGAAGTTACGTTTAGTGTACTGTTTTGAGTTTCTTTTTATTTCGGCAGAATAGAAAGTCTCGATATTTAGGCAGAGATGTTTTGTTTATTGTGTTGGCAATATCCACGTCCAAGCTAAGTGTCCGTCACCAGTAACCATACCTATAACTGATTGTAACAGGCTTAATCTTTCCCCCTTGACAACATATACATTATTTTTCTGTTATGGCCATACTGTAACAGTGTGTCTCGGGGGTGGGGGGGGTGGTTGATAGCGTCACATCCCCGTTAGGGCCCCTTCCCAGCAGCCCCTCCTACTCCATCCCGTCATCTTCATTTGGACTCAGGAATGGAGCCTGAAATAACAATTTCTTTGTTTTCTTTTTTGCTAATAGTTACAGGAATAATTAAAAATAATCTGTCTATGACAACCATATTATCAGCCCTCCAAGCATTATCTCTGATTTCCTTGGTTCATGAATACAGTCATTTTTTGGTTCTGAGTTTCCAGGGCAATCAGATTCCCCCTTGAAACTTCCTTATCGCTCCCTGCTGATGTCATCTTTCTCTCTCTTCTGCACATGATGCTGGTACATTCACTCATACTCTTGGGAAGCAGAGTGGATCTAGATATTTTAATATGTTTGATGACCTGCAGTCAGTTGAAATTTCCTGCAGAGAAATGAGAATCAGCTCTGTGCATGCTTGCATGATGCAAGATTTTGCCAGAAAGCAAAGTTTCACTTAAAAAAAATCGTGTGAGTGCAAGTGCATGGAAGTTTCCTCTGAAATGACAATATAACACTGCAGTCCTGGCCTGATGAGAGGATTAATTAAATAAGTAAACCCAACTGATATAATTGCTATGCAAGTGAAATGTAGGCAATCTACCTATTTGTTCATGCAAAAATGTCTCTGTAAACATTCAATTAAAACATTTGCATTGATTAGTGTTAACCTTTCATTATCTTCAATGTATTCTCAGCAAAGGAAAGAAAATGGCTTTTACCACAAACATGTAATTACAGGAAATTTCAGGAAGTAATATGCTGCAGTTGTATTTCTGAATAGGTGTCGTGGTAGTTATTTACTGTAATTCTGTCTTCCACCCCTTACCAGCATACACTTCTGATCTGACATTCAGCCAGCCGTGGTCAATTGTTATTTAATCCTTTTTCCTTGATATAGGAAGATCAGAGACACAGCCCCTCCCACCTGAACCATTCTATCAGAGGTAACTAGCCTCACCACTCCTACCTGGCACGACATATTAGGTTTCTATATGACACCATCTTCCCCATTTGTCTGAATGACATTCACAAAAGTTCTTGAGCAGCACTTGAAAGAATCATGATATCGAATATTTGACCATAGAAACAGGCTCTGATTAGAACAGTTTTTGATAGTCTAGCTAATAAAATTCCGCAAAGATTATTTGATAAATTTTTTGTATTCTCATAGCATAATTAGGGCAAAGGCCCAAGTCTTTAGAATCTTGGTGCTTCCTGTCTTGCTGTATGGCTCAAAGACATGGATGCTATCTGGTGACCTAAGATGAAGACTGGACTCCTTTGATGTTGTATCTCTTTGGAGAATCCTTAGGTACTGCTGGTTTGACTTTGTGTTGAACGAGTGGTTGCTCAGGGACCCAAATGGGCACATTACCTGCATTGTCAGGGAGCATCAGTTATGGCACTATGGCCATGTGGTCCTGAGGACCTGAACAACTGAACCAGGCCAAGGGGATGCCCAAATAACACCTGGCTGCAACAGATAGATGGGCACTCCCAGGGGGTGGAACTGGACTGAGTGTCAGCCCTGGGGAGTCGCCAACCAGTATATGCACCTGGGTGCAAATAGCATCTGACATCTATATACAGATGCTCCTCTACTTACGAACTTTCAACTTACGAACTTTCATACATACGAACAAAGAGGACTGCAAGTCCAAATTGTGTTCCTTGGGCTCCCGTTTCCTGTCCGCAACATCAATTTTTTTTTCTGTGCGCCAATTCCACCTAGTGCAACTTCTGACCACTACTCCCACTGCATAGTAGTATAGTGTGCATACTCTCAGCATCCTAGTTCTTTGTAGTTGCGTATACCCTTAAAATGATGTTGAATAATGACTTACAAACATTTCAAGTTACGAATGGCCGTGGCATTTTCCAGTGTATAACTAACATTCACCATCAGCTATTTAGTATCCCAGTCAGCTAACCATTACATTGTGCCAGTCACATATGCTGGCCTTTCCACTGCTGTGCATCACATGCTGTGCAGCTGACCCATTGTGAAGTCCTGCATAACACACCAGTGTGAGGGCGCTACTGGGTGACTCACTGGGTAAGTCTGTGTAAGAAGGTGTGGTGACGCCAGCCAGACCAGCAGACGGGAGTGAGCAGAAGCTCTGTTCAAACTGTGTTCGTGTTCATGAACGGACCTTTGGAACCTGGGTAACTTGGAATGGTTTATAAGTTTATTTTGTAGTTTTATACTTGATGAAGTCAATTGTGAAGGAACAACAATAGTACATTTTTAATTGCACTTACAGCACATCAGACAATTGCACCTGACTCCCAGTTAAGTGGATCCAAGTGGGGAAAGTTTAATCGAAACATGGAAACTACAGGACAAAACAGTGAACCAGTTTTTAACGTTTCAGTGTATTTGCAGGCTTGCATTTTGAGATTCTTTCAGATTTCAGATTCTTTATTGTCATTGCAAGGATTTTATGGATTTTTTGCATTATTCAGATCACTAAAAGATGTGATGTTCCTTACTGTACACTGCAGTTTTGCTTTATATATTTAAAAGCATATCCTTGGAAGGGCATTTCCACAGTCAATAAAATGCCCAGTGTAAGCAGATGACAGACTGGGATATTTACCTACCTATAGGTACCTATATCTACTGCTAAATATTCTTTTCAGGGACAAGACACTAAGACCTGGGATTTTGCTGTTTTGGTGAGAGAATTTTTGCACTCTTTGCACTGTTGTGACAGGCCCCACCCACATTCCAATTGTCTTTGTGAGTGGCCTAATTTGTGCTTCAGTTGGTTGTGACCTCACCATCTTAAAACTTTCACCTCCAGCTGTGTTTACATGTTTGCTAGTTGCACCCAGGAGAACCTTGCAGGGTTTAGCCACATTAGTTGGGATGCAGGTGAGCTCTGCTCCTGTGTCTATTAGGAATTCAACGTCATGCTGTCCTAATTTTATACTTGCATAAAGTCCATCACCTTTTTGCTCCAACAGTGCCAGCATTGGCTGTAGAGCAGGCATGTCTAGTTTTTTGGCTCGATGGCACTCAGGAGCCATGTCTTCTGCTCCATTGTTAGCTGTTGGAAGCTTGCATTGACATCTGTTTCATTAGTGCCATGTTCTTTGGTTCTAGAACAGGCATTTCCCTAGTAACGACAGGCTTTTGCCCAATGGCCTGTTCTGCCACATATATTACACTTTCTCTTAGCTCTGTTATTCCCCTTACTTCTGCCATTCTTATTTTTCTCCGTCCTTTCAAGCTGTCCTATTCTGATCCTAGTTACAATGTCATTTTTAATATTGCCGGCCAAGCGGACCAGTCTGCGCATGTCTGCATTTTCCTTCCAGTCTGGGCGGGACACCTTTAGCATCTTTGCCATTTCAGTTTTCAGTCCATCCACAAATGTGGTCTTGAGTGGACCATAATGAGATGTCTCGTATTTCTCTTCAGTGACTTCTAGCACCCCAGCGTATTCCAGCCAGACCTGTTTGAAGCGTTCTGCAAACTCACTCACTTCTTCAGAAGATTTTTGATAGCAGTCAGGCACCTTTGCCCAATAAATGTGTGTGGATTTAAACTTCTCGAGCCATCTTCTAATGCAGGCCCATCCATCTGCTAACTTTTGACCTCCTCTATGACCTCTTCAGACAACTCGCAAGCTTGGTCAGCTGAAACCATCGCTGAAAGGACTTGAACACCATCATTTGGATGCAAGTTGTAGATATTCTTCAGCCGAGATAATTCAGTCCATGTCTTCAGGCCCCCCTTTTTCGGATGTGGGAGCTCCTTGGACCATTTATCTATTTTCTCCAGGTCTGCCACTTCATGAGTGTACACATGTTCCATCCTCTTCTTTTCTTGCTTTGAATCTTTTTGTTCTCAGAGGAGCAAGACCGATGGGTCGGGCTTCTTCTTCTGATGTCTCATCACTTGCAGATGTATCAACCATTACTTGAGATGTAGCGCTTGGAGACACCACTGGTGGTGCTGCACTGGGATGTGTCACTGATGTAGTACTCAAAGTTACCACTAGGGAGAACTCAACTTTTTGCTTCTTTTTTTCCATTGTGGCCTTTAATTCTTCTACTAGTGTGAGACGATGTTCTTTCCGATCCTTCTTCTGACTTTCAGCAGGATGCAGCTGCTCTGCTGGCATGGGCACTTGTGGAGGAGGGGGTGCAGGAGGGACAGGTAGAAGAGCAGTCACAGGCAGGGCTGGTGTTGGAGGAGGAGGAATAGGTGGAGTCACCCATGTGGTTGCTCCAACCCCCAGGGGTCGCTCAGTGTTTCCTGCATTCGAAGCCATTTGCAGATGATTTGTTAACAAAGCAATATGATTTTTCCTCATCTTGGCTCTGCAGTTCACTAACTCCCTCAATAAAGCATCTCTCTCCTCTTCTGCCCTCGCACGCGCAGCATCGGCACTCGCACGCGCAGCTTGCTCTTCTGCCAGCTCTCTCTCTCTGTCAGACAGCTGTTCTTTTCAAGGACTACATCAGTTAAAGCAGCAACTTGCTCATGCAAACTTTTCTGTTCTCAGCTAGCGTTAGTTTTTGCAATCATGTCTTTCCAACGGCGAATCTGACCCAGCACAACAAGTGTCCACTGCAACCGTTTTTTTCCCATCTCCGATGCGCTGTGCTTTTCCCCATGATCTTCGCATGTCATCCAAAGACCAAATGCCACCTGAATCTGTATTGATAGGGTTACTTCTCACAGATGTCAGCAGCTGTCAACTTCAAACATCAAGCTGTGTTTGTAAAATAGAGTTGTTAAAAAAAACATTTGGTCCCGACCAGGTAAGGTATACCTGGACCACACACACACACACACACACACACAAACACACTTCTGTAGCTCTCATCCACCTTGCTATTACCAGCCCTCCTAGACTCCTATGAAGATGAATGACTGCTGATGAATATTTTCACAGGGATGAAATGACCATGTTACATAATTCATGGATCATCATGATTCTGCCAGGGCTGCAGAATCACTCTGGATTTGCTCCAGGGGACAGCATTTGGACTGAACGGTGTTTCATAGATGGGACGTTCATTATACACAACAACGTAACTTATATAATGTGCAGGCAGATTGACCATCTCTGCCTCAACTGACCATCAGTTTAAAAAGCATAAAAAGTACCACCAGTCCAAATTTTAAAGATACAAATACATGTGGCTAGCTGGTGCCTCTATGTTGCCCATAATGTGTGTGTGTGTGTGTGTGAGCGGGTTTACCTATCCTTATGGGGACATAATGTCCCCATAACGTGATAAATATCAA
>JAOYFF010000001.1:41419754-41430090 GCA_025773925.1 Cryptomyrus ogoouensis | reverse complement strand
CGTTAGCATTTTTCCCATTGAAATGAATGAGCGGTCCCCATAAGGATATGTATACCCTACGTGTGTGTGTGTGTGTGCGTGTGTGTGTGTGTGTCTTTCTGTCTATCTTTGTGCCCCCTGTCCCAGAGTGCCCCCAGCCTTGTGCCCATTCATTCCTGGGATAGGCTCCAGGCTCCCCACCAACCCTGTGCTGGATAAATGGTTAGAATATCAATGGACGGTGTGAGGTTGGCCAATCAGCGGAATGGGTTCACAGCAAGAGGCATGAAACTTTTCAGGGGCAACACAATCAAAGGTGTTTCTTTGTCCCTCAAATACTAAGAACTAAGCTACACAGGGCTCCGCCCCCCCAGGACTGCAGTTTGTCATTCCTGCACTAGACAAAGCCACCTTGCTTGAACACTAGCAGCAACAAATCCCCAGCTTAATGAAATGCTGGCCTTTTAGAGCCTGGACTTAAAATACATAGATTGTAAGAGTCTAAAAGTCACCCAATAAATTACACAATAAATTAAACATCTCTTTCAAACAGGTCTTCAGTATTGGTCTTTTCCAGAACATTTAAGAGGGCCTTCGAGTACCCAGGGACTTTTTTAGCAGCCTACAGCAACAGAAGACTAAACAATTCAATTCAAAAAACTTTATTTATCCCCGAGGGCAAATTTAAGGCACACAGGGCAGTTGAACAAAGGACACAATAAAATGCAACAGTATTTACAGTATTTAGACTAGTATTTAAACAGGTGATTTACTGTCATTGCACTAAATATTGCATATATCCTAATCCAGTTATTGCACTTTTAGACTTTTAGTCCAACATTAATAAAGCTATATATCTTGTTAAAGTAACATCAACTATCAGTCATTTTCTTTTGTAGAAGGGACGTTCCAGGGCTCTCAAATTTCACCCAAAGTTTGGAGTGACATTACATCTGTTAGGGGTGGAGCGTGTGTCTAACTGTGAATGTGTGAGACTTCAGAGCCCTGCCTACCACATTCATCCGATGTTGCTCGTCCACTCCCACCTTGTCTGCACTCTGTTTGTGTGTGCATCCATGTAATAATGTGCTTGTAGTGGGATCACATCTGACTTATCTTGGAATTGACATGGAGACACCAAAAAGCTATTTTCTGATTGGCTGGTTGGTGGCTATTAACTCTATATAATTTGGGAAAAATTATCTCTGCTCTATATGCCTGCGCCTTATCCAGTAATTCTATATAACAAAACAACTTGGTGGGTGTTATTTCTTACTTATCAGCATGATAAATACAAGGTGTGGCGTGTGAGCTGGTGGAACCGCATGTGTATCATGCAGTTTGTGAAACTTGAGAACCCTGGGACCTTCAGTCAATGCAGACCTAGTGACTGCCTCAGGTCCTTCAGGAGAAAACCACTCCATAAAACAGAAAACGTTCAATAAAATAGATAGAATCATTTGTGCCCTCCTTATTGTCTGTGCAAATCTGCTGAATGTTTACATTAAGCTGTGCAACTTGTCCATGCTAAGGTGGGTAATTGAGAGGACTTTCATTACAGATAGACTTGGAAATGGATACCGAGAAAAAGGTTAGATGATTGGGAGTGACAGAAAACATTAGTTTGGTGATAACTTATGTAATCATATTTACAGTCTCTGACCCAATGTTATCTATGAAAGTCCTGTGCAAATCAAACAAGGATTTGTCTCCTTGCCAAATCAATTGTGAAACATATTAGAAAATATATTGTTATTTATTCTGCAGTGGTTAAGCTGTTATGGATAATGGAATCAAGGATATACAGACGGTCCTCTACTTACGAACTTTCATACATACATATGCCAGTTCCGCCTACTACGACTTCTGGCTGCTACTCCCGCCACGCAGCAGCGTAGCATGCATACTCCCAGCATCCCAGTTCTTTGTACTTGTGTATACCCTTAAAATAATGTTAAATAACGATTTACAAACATTTCAAGTTACGGACAACCGTTTGGAACATAACTCATTCGTAAGTAGAGGAGCATCTGTATAAAGAACACACTCTACTATTTAGGGTAAATATCTAAATTAGTACTGTGACATTACTCAGCGGAGGAACACCTCAAACATTTACAACATTGATAATTCCACTCCTTGATAAAATTGTCTGCAAGAGTTTCGGTATTTTTTTGGGTGTCTTGGACTTTTATCATTGCAGTTGGCAGATGTGTTTCATCTGATTCTTGGACTGAGTGTCATAGCTTCTCTGAAGAGCTGAACATGAATAAACTCACATATAAGTGATGATATGACAAATAAACTCACATTTCCAACAACTCCAGTGCTGAGCTCCACTTATATTTGCCTTGCTGAAGGATGTTCTGACACTGGGCTTTCATTGCAATGGCGTTTGTTTGTAAACGTTATGAAACAGGCCAAGGTCACCCAGGATGCGCCATTTGCTAGGGTTTCATGCAACTAAGCTCAATTGTATGTTGCTTTAGAAGAAAGTATATTTTAAATACATTTAAATGTTAAAAAGATGGTGGTGGTTCATCTGAATTACCTTTAAAATGTAGAGCATGCCCTGCCACTGGGTTTTCAACCTCATCAATTTCTGGGTTTCATAAAACACCGAGAACTGATGCACAGCCACCTACGTTAACATACGTAGCTGACTCAACTCAAGATTACAGTCATATGTCACTTAATGATGTGGGGACATTCTGAGAAAAGCATTGGTAGGCAATTTTGTCATTATGAGAACATCACAGAGCAGGATTCCCCAATTCTGGTCTTGGAGGGTCAGAATCCAACACAGTTTGCAGATTTGCCTGTTCAAACACACCAAATGGTGAAAGAATGGGTCATCCTGAAGAGCCCAGTGCATTCAAGCATGGTACTGTCAAAGGATGCCGTCTTTACAAAAAGTAAGTTCATAAAATTTCTTCCCTGGTAGATATTCTACGGTCACCAGTAAGTGATATTATTACAAAGAGGAAGTGTTTAGGAACAACAGAAACTCGTAAAGACCACGTAAAGTAACAGAGTGGAGTCATCGAGTGTTGAGGCGCATAGTACGTAAATGTCTCAATAACTGTTGACTCAATAACTACAGAGTTCCAAACTTACCCTGGCATTAATCCCAGCACAAAAACTGTGCACTGAGAGCTTCATGGAATGGGCTTCCATGGCCAAGCAGCTGCATGCAAGCCTCACATCATCAAACGCAATGCCAAGCATTGGATGGAGTGGTGTAAAGCACAATGCCACTGGATTCTGGAGCAGTGGAAACATGTTCTGTTGGAGTGACGAGTCACGCTTCTCTGTCTGACAGTCTGATGGATGAGTCTGGGTTTGGTGGATGCTAGGAGAACGTTACCTGTCTGACTGCATTGTGCCAACTGTAAAGTTTGGTGGAGGAGGGATAATGGTATGGGGCTGTTTTTCAGAGGTTGAGCTAGGCCCCTCAGTTCTAGTGAGGGAAACTTAATGATTCAGCAAACCAAGACAATTTTGACAATTCTATGCTTCCAACTTTGTGGGAACAGTTTGCGGAAAGCCCATTTCTGTTCCAGCATGACTGTGCTCCAGTGCACAAAGCAAGGTCCATAAAGACAAGTTTGGGCAAGTTTGGTGTGGAAGAACTTGAATGGCCTAAACAGAGCCCTAACCTAAATCTGTTAGCACTAACAGCCTTGATTCCCCCCCCCCCCCCCCCCACAGGAAGTTCTACTACATCACACTGCTGCGTGACCCCATGTCACGTTACCTGAGTGAATGGAAGCATGTGCAACGTGGTGCCACCTGGAAGACATCGCTGCACATGTGCGACGGGCGCTCGCCCACGCAGGATGAGCTGCCCACCTGCTACCAGGGAGATGATTGGTCGGGAGTAGCTCTATCGGAGTTCATGGACTGCCCCTCAAACCTGGCCAACAACCGACAGGTGCGGATGCTTGCCGACCTCAGCCTAGTGGGCTGCTACAACCTGTCCTCCATGAATGAGAGTGAGCGGAGCCGGACCCTGCTGAGCAGCGCCAAGGCCAACCTGAAGAACATGGCCTTCTATGGGCTCACTGAGTTCCAGCGCAAGACGCAATACCTGTTCGAGCGAACGTTCCACCTGCGCTTCATCTCAGCCTTCACGCAGATCAACAGCACACGAGCGGCCTCCGTCAATGTGGCCAAGGACATACGTCGCCGCATCGAAGCCCTCAACAGCCTCGACATGCAGCTGTACGACTTCGCCAAGAACCTCTTCCTGCAGCGTGTCCAGTTTTCCCGGCAGCAGGAGCGCCATGAGGAGCGCCTCCGGAGGCATCAGGAACGGTGCCGGCTGAGGGAGCACCGGGCCTTCCTCTCACAGCACCGCTGGGAGGAAGAGGAGGCCGCCACCCCCCTGGATTATGGCAGCCAGGTGGTGCGCTGGTAAGAGGCACATGTCCCTATATGGTGAGCAGATTGCTCCCTCTCCACTGCAGGTCACGACCCCCCTGCCTTCCCCTCCCCGTATCTCATGTCCTCTTGCCCTCTAATCCATTTAAGGTCCACTTGTCCTCTGCCTCATTTGCCGCCTGCTGCTGATCCTGGCAAAAGTTCAAAGCAAATATTTCTGAATGGTTTTTTTTTGAAAACTGATTTGACTTATACAATGGCACTGTTGAATTCTCAAATATGATTGGTCAGAAGGGTGTTCGATTAATTTTCTATACCTGTATAGCACCAGCCACGCAAATCATAGTAGTCAATCAATGTGGGGTTATAATCTTTAATTCCAGAAGTTGAACACAACCTTATTACCTGAAATCAAAGTTTTGATGGTGTTGTACTTAGTTTTAATAAGGACACAACTGTGTTACAGCTGATCAATAAGGACCAACCATCATCATTTACTGTAACCAGATAGGGTTATTTGCAGTGAAAAGCAGTGCATGATTTTCCGCTGGAAAGAGAGGCAGGTCAAAAAGGATCGCATGCGTGAAGCTAGAACACTGCAGCTTACCACTCCCATCTTTCAATGCTGAAAAAGGTGCAAGGTTTACTTTTTCCAGACTGTGCTTTAACCCCTTTTTATAAGTATAAATCTGCATTCTGATGTCTCTTTAATGTAAAATGAAAAAGTCATGTTTTTTCTCATTACCAATTTTATCATCCATTATCTTGTAACTGAAAATAAATTGCTGACATGCAAAATAAAGACTTACTTTGTTGTTCTGAAGTCTTTGGTGTTTTTGGGTGTATATTACAAAAAATATAAAAATAAATAAATAATCAGGTGTTGTCTTGTTTACCAAAACAGGTGGGTGTTCCTAGGAAGTTTGTGTTGAAACAGCTTGCTGTCATTGGCAGTATGAAGGCCAGTAGTCCCTGAGCCTTCAGCACAGCCATTCTGGTAGAGGTGCCGCGCTGCAAGAGGCCCAAGGAGTCTGTTCACATTGGGAGGGGCACGAAGGAAATTTTCCAGAGAATGCATGCAATTTTGTTTTTTTTTTTGAGAGCTCTTAAGGAGATCACAGGCTTCGAGATAATTTAGCTTACTTAAATTGAGAAGTGAAAACATCTCATTACAAGAGTTAAGAGTCAGACCTTTTACAGAAGATAATATTAAGAGAAAGGCAACAGGTACACCAGCGTGGTCCCCATCTGAGGGACGGCAGCTTGCCTCTCAGCATGTATCAGTCGCTCCCCACGCCAGTGCTGGTCACAAACTGACAGCTATGTTCGCCTGAATCTCTCATCCTGGTTCCTCACAGTCCAGGTCAGTAAGAAGTCTGCTCTTTGAGCAGCGGAGGTAAATATCTATGCCAAAGATCATAAAAAATCATAAAAAACCAACAGGAATGTGTCCTCTGATGTCCTTTTCTTTAAACACATCTTGGTTGCGTGACAATGCAGGCACTCACATGAGATTCTGCTGATATTTTCACCATTTCTAGGAATGGGAAATTACTATTACCAGTCATTAAGTAAGCACAAAAGAGAATTACATTTTTGTAACAAGTACACTATTCATAATGTGTTCACGTTACCATTTCCACATGAAATTTCTTATACCTCATTTGCATTATAGATCAGGATCTTTGGGCCTGCAAAATACAAAAATACTAACATTGAATATAAGTAATATTAATCATAATAATATAGCTATAATTTTCAGGCAGTCAAGCCTGTGTATCCTTGAAACAGATCAGATGGTTACTGTCAACTCATTCAGACTGTAGACAATTCTGTTAACCACCTGGAGGTGGGGCTCAGCCATCATCATGTTTTCTTCTCATCAGTTCTCCCATTCTCCACCAGTACAGCATTCACTTTCTGGAAGATAAGAGGTAAGTCATTTCAACATTTAACCACTAGTGGGAGCTACTCTACCACTGTCTTACCTGCATATTCAGAGAATATAAGTATATGCTTATATGCTCAATGACCATCTGAGGTGCAAATTCTGAAACACCTTCTGCCTTTGTATGGCTCAATCTACTCTGTCTACAGGCAGAGGGCAACATAAAAAAGACAATATCCACGGACAGTATAGGGGCTCTCTCAGCAGCCTTACAGCAGAGCTCCAATTGCCTTTCAGTTTCCTTGCTCAAAGGTACAGCAGTTGAAGCCTTAGGATTTGGACTGTGAACCTTGTGGATCCATGCCCCTGGACACCACTACAGCCGAACCTATGCGTCACTGCATTTTGCCATTATTCCAAGTGCCGCACTTCCAGTACAACTTTCCAGATCAATTTGACCCTTAAGCCCACATGGCTGCAGACAAGCCTAAAATGCAGAGAAACCTGTGTCATCCGTGCCCCAGGTCACACGAGACTTGAGCTGAAACACCATCTCAAGTACTCAACTAAGATATTTGGCAAATTGCTGCAATCAGAATCTTTTTCTACCTAGTGTCTGTGAAAGTCTTTGAAGAATGTATTGCTTTATATGTATAACTATGAAATATCCAACACAAGCACTTTCTATTGTATTCATTAGGGCATTAAGAGGGTCCTCTATACAATAAATATTAAATTAATGATGCTCCCAATTGACAGGGACCTAATTGATGCCTCTCTTACATTTTCAGATCAGCTGTTCGAAGCTGAAGCCTCTTCAGCCAGCCTTTCTTGAATCAGAAGCCTACACACAATATGAAATTGAGTTTATGTTGTGTCTGAACTGAACCTCATATAACGCAAATATCTAAAAATAGCCAAATAAATAATAATTTAAAGGGACATCACATGTAATGTTCCTTTAAATGGGAAATTCTATCATTCATTTAGCAAATTCATCAATACAATTAGCCCTCCATGAATCACCTCCTTATCGTGGCGGAGCAGTTTTTGTGCCTCTGCGATCCTAGAAGCTATGGTGTTGGTAGGGTCTCCCAAGGCAAAGTGGTCCTAGGTGAGCAGCCAGAGTAAATGCAGTTCAAATAGACTTCCATGATGACTACAATAAATGACCATGTTACAAAGTCTGGACTGGGGAGACCAGGGTGGAGGCCGGGGTGGAGCTCGAGGGCGAGTGCCTGGTGGTCCACCCATGAGTCTCAGCTGGGCAGAGCCTGAAGAAATAACATGGGTCCGCCCTCCTGTGGACCCACCACCTGCAGGGGGAGCCGTGGGGGTCAGGTGCAATGTAGAATGCAGGGGCCTCAGCTGACCGATTGTCAGCTACCAAAACTAGCTCTAGATACATGGAATGTAACCTGGCTGGTGGGAAATGAGTCTGAGCTGGTGTGGGAGGTAGAGAGCTGAGAATGAGGTGGTCAGGATGAGGATCAGCACCTCCAAGTTTGAGGCCATGGTTCTGTAAAAGGGTGGATTGCCCTTTTCTGGTTGCTGCTTTAAGCAGAGGAATTTAAGTATCTTGGGTTCTTGTTCACGAGTGAGGGAAGAAGGGAGCGGGAGATCAGCAGACAGATTGGTGCAGTGTCGGCTGTAATGCGGACACTGTACCATTCTGTTTAGGTGAAGAGGGAACTAAGCCGGAAGGCAAAGCTCTCAGTTAACTGGTTGATCTACGTTCCTACCCTCACCTACGGTCATGAACTCTGGGTAGTGACCGAAAGAATGAGATCGCGAATACAAGCAGCCGAAATGAATTTTCTCCACAGGGTGGCTGAGCTCAGCCTTAGAGATAGGGTGAGGAGGTCAGACATTTGGGAGGGGCTCAAAGTAGGGCTACTGCTCCTCCGCATCGAAAGGAGCCAGTTGAGGTGGTTTGGGCATCTATCTAGGATGCCTCCTGGTTGGCTCCCTGCACTCTGGGAGGTGTTTTGGGCATGTCCAACAGGAGGAGGCCCCGGGGAAGACCCAGGACATGCTGGAGAGATTATATCTCTGGGGCTGGCTTGGGAACGCCTTGGTGTTCCCCCGGAGGAGCTGGAGGAGGTGGCTGGGGAGAGGGAGGTCTGGACATCCCTGCTTAGACTGCTACCCCTGCGACCCGACCCCAGATAAACAGAAGAAAACGGATGGATAGATGGACTGATACAATTAAAGGGGCAGGTGATACAACGTATAGCGTAAAATAATGTCAGGGTCAGCACCTGTTTGTCCTAGTCGTTCGTGTCTTCTCCCCGTTTGGCCAGCAGGTGTCGCTGGCCACCCTGTCCTCCCCATTGTTAGTCTTTAGTGTTTCCCCTGCTTCCCTGATGGCCGCATAGCTCAATGAGCTGAGCATGTGGCTACCTGTCAACTCCTCACTCATATGTTAAAATCCTGCTGCCTCTGTTTTTGTATTTTTTGTAGATTTTGTTCCCTAGTGTTTCATTTGTATGAGTTTTATAGTTCTAGTAGATTTGTATTCGGTTTTGGTTTCATGCTTTGTGCCCGTGGTTGTGTTTCACCCGTCTGTTATTCCCCTAGTGTTAGAGTCTGTTTCTTAGTTCCTCTGTTAGTTTGAGTTCCTTGGGTTAATTATTAGTTTCCCCTGTTGCCTGTTCTTGTGCCGAACCTTGTGTTTCCTGATTGCTCGTTGTCCTGCACCCTCCCTAATTGAATGATTGTTTCATGTCTCACTCCTTGCGTCGTTACCCGTTTTAGTTTCTGTATTTAAGTTCCTGTCTTAATTCAGTTCCTGAGTTGGTCATTGATGTATGTCAGTTGTGTATTTCAGTTGTTTTCAGAATGTTAGGAATTACCCTGTGTTTAATTTTTGTACTTGTTGCCTGCCTGCCCACTTGCCCACCTGCCTGCTCCATGTTACGCTGACTACTTTGTAGTTAGTCTTTATTTTTCCTCTTTTTAGTTTTGACTCCTCGCAGTCCTTTTTGTTTTGTAGTGATCCCTGTATTTTCTGTTCAGTTGATAAACCCCTGTTTTGAGGAGCTGCCAGTGGATCATCCACCTACCTTCCTTACTGCCTGCACCATGCATTGCCCGTGTGCCAGAACCCCCGGGTTCATGACAAAAGTGACAACAGAAAAATTTAGGTCTTGTGCAACTTGCAATCCCATGTTTCAGATCTGATTGTTGAAGTTTAATCACTGTCAGGACATAAGTGGGATCCAGGGACTGGTTGCAGGGTGAACAACACAAATTGCTGATTATTTACAGCCAGAGTGGGAAAGGCAAAGGCAGAATGCCAGTCACACAAAATGCAGTAGGGAACTAAGGTGTGCAAGGCCACAGCCAAAGTAACTTACCAGGTGTCTCAGGCTGCCAGCACCCGTCCATCCCTGCCCTACATGTCACTTACCCGCTTGGCCAGTAGGCAAGTAAACATCTTGTGGTAAACATCAGTGAAGCACAGCAAAACTCCTGCTCACTCAACACCAAAAGCATGAAAAACGAAGTGTTGAATAAATGCATGTTATTAGTAGGATGGTTATTCAGGGAATGATGAGGCTAACCATTACCTCATCATTACCTATGCAAAAAGGAAATCTCTTGTGAGGTCAGGTTCTTTTATAGTTATTTCAAGCATCTAAGCAATTTCAAAAGTTACCTTTATGAGAATTTCACTAATTGCATGTCTTGTGTTTACAATTCTTAGCCAAGGCATGAATTAAAGCTTCAGGTTGGCAAGAACCCAACAAGGAAGGAGCTTCCCGTCAAGGTAACCTGCCTCTCTTACGTCAGCTGTCTTTGTGACTGGGGAATCTTGTGTTTTTCGCAGTAACTTTTAAAATGCTCAGTGCCGTTAATTTTGGCTTTTTAATACAGTCCAAAACTTAGAGCTCCCAGTGCATACAGTAGTAACTTTGCATATAAAGGGGCATGAATTTGATGGTTTGTATATTAAACAAAAAGGTCTTGATAGGAAATGCATATATAGTATAGTGCAGCGGTCTCGAACAGGCGGACCGCGGTCCGGGTCCGGACCCAGAAGCTGTCCCATACGGACCCGGACCGACAGCCAAAACATTTAGT
>JAOYFF010000001.1:41390983-41404709 GCA_025773925.1 Cryptomyrus ogoouensis | reverse complement strand
GGCACGATCCCAACTCATTACTCTGATTCATGTTGCTAACAGCTAATGAGTGTGGGTGGAAAACAGTGAGCCTAAAGAGGATATCAGACAGGCAGAAATTAAACTATGATATTCTCAGAAGTTCTTAACTTCCTGCATTTCCATTAATTTAGTCTTCAGAGTAAAACCTTTTGTCATTAATATTAAATTAATTTTGATGAACAGTATAAACTGTATACTTACAGTTTAAACTAATAATATAGCTACATCCTTTACTGGGCCACTTCAGAGTCAGCACCTTTACTAATGATATATAAGAGCCCCATCTGAGACTTGGAACTGTTGGTTGATGGTTCAAGCCATTGTCATTGAATTTAAATCGATTACATTGTCATTTTTGTGATATAACTTTAATATTTAACCACCTAAAATTTGTGCTTATGAATACATTTGCGTGTCACTCAGAAGTACCTCTTGCATAAATACTGACAGCTGTTGTTATAGAAATTATATTCATACTCAATATAACCCTTCAGTTATGTAATCATACGTAACCACTATAATTGTAAAACCCTGTTTCCAAAAAAGTTGGGACGCTGTATAAAATGTAAATAAAAACATAATGAAGTGATTTGCAAACAATATAAACCCACATTTAATTGAAAATAGAACAAAGACAACATATCCAATGTGGAAACTGGGAAATGTTATTGTTTTATGATGAATACATGCTCAATTTGATTTTGATGTCAGTAACACTTTTCAAAAAAGTTGGCACAGGGGCAACAAAAGACAAAGAAAAATTTTGTTATGCTAAAATAACACACCTCGTTTAATATCCATCCATTCATTTTCTTAATCTGCTTGTCCTATTCAGGGCCACATGTGACCTGGCAACAACCCAGGATGGGGAGCCAACCCATTGCAGGGTACAATCATATACACCGTACACTCACACATGCACACCTATGGGCAATTTGGCAACTCAGATTAACCTCAGCTTGTTTTTGGACTGTGGGGAGAAGCTGGAATACCAGGAGGAAACCCCACGATGACACGGGAAGGACATACAAACTCCACACACATGGAATCCCGGCAGAGACACGAAGCCAGTTCCCAGAGGTGCAAGGCAACAGTGCTAAACACCGTGTTGCCCCCCTGGTTTAATATCTCACAACCAATTATGTTAATTTGCAACAGGTCAGTAAGATGATTTGATATAGAAAGAGCCTCCCAGAGTGAATCTCTGTGCAGTGAAGATGGGGAGAGGTTCACCACTCTGTGAAAGACTGCGTGGGCAAATACTGCAACAATTTAAGATTAATGTTCCTTAACATAACATTGCAAAGAATTTGATAATTTCATCATCTGTTGTAATATCATGAAAAGATTAAAATAATCTGGAGAAATCTCTTTTCAGCAAGGAACATGATAGCCCTGATTTTTGGCACTGCTTAAAAAAATATACAATTCTACAGTGGAAATCACTGCATGGGCTCAGGAACACTTCAGAAAATCATTGCCTGTGAACACAGCCCATTGCTGCATCCACAAATACAGGATGAAACTATACCATGCTAAGAAGAAACCATATGTAAACATGATCCAGAAACACCGCTGACTTCTCTGTGCCCGAGCTCATTCAAGATGGACTGAGGCAAAATGGGAAAACTGTCTTGTGATCTGACAAATCAAAATTTCAAATTCTTTTTGGAAATCACGGATGCCACATCTTACTGGCAAAAGAGGAGAGGGACCATTAAACTTATCACCTGACAGTTCAAAAGTCAGCATTCATGATGGTATGTGGTGCATTAGTGCCCATGGCTGGGGTAGCTAGCACATCTGGAAAAGCACCTTTATTGCTGAACAATGTAAATGGGTATTAGAGCAACATATCTTGCCACCCATATTTCAGCAAGACAATGCCAAATTGTATTGTGCTCATATTACAACAGCATGGCTCTGTATAGAAGTGTCCAGACCTGTCACCCACTGAAAGCATTTGGTGCATCTTGAAACAAAAAATATAACAAAGGAGACCCTGAACTGTTTAGCAGTTGAAATCATATATCAGGCAAGAATTGGTCAACATTTCACTTTCAAAACCGCAGCAATTGGTCTCCTCAATTCCAAAACGTTTACAGAGGGTTGTGAAAAAATAGGTGATACAACACTATGGTTAACATGTCCCAACTTTTTTTAAATTTAATATTTGTAATAAAACAATAAAATTTCTCAGTTTTAGCATTTGATATGTTGTCTTCTACTTTAAATATGGGTTCATATGATTTTTAAATAATCATGTTCTGTTTTATTTACATTTTACACAGTGTCCCAGCTTTTTTGAATTGTTTTGAACATCTTGCTTCTACACTAGTTTCATTATCATAGGTGCAGGTTTACTCACCGATACCTGAAACGTCCGCCTGCATCTGAGTCTTTTTAATATTTCCTGGTTACTACTTTCATCCGCTGGAGTTTAACAGCACGTCAATGCCCTCCACACTGTAACTAATTTCCCTGCTACTCAACAGCCAACCAGTCACTATCCGAAATTTCTTGAGTAGTTCAGATCAGTCTAAAGCTCTCAGCTGCTTCTGAAATAAAACTGACACGATATGGTGGTATTTGCGGTGTAGTATTACAGTGAAGACATGAATTCCTGCCATGAGTAACTTAAGGTCACAGTCGTCTGTAATTTGCAAGCGGAAATAAATATTTGTAGTGCTAGTTAATTTTGCAGTTTTGTTAATGTTCTCCAAGGTGTGCGTCTCCATAGTGCAAATGGTAAAATAACTTTGCTGTGCTATGTTTGGCTTCTGAAGGGGCTGCTGTCATGCTTTGTCCCACAACTACACTTCCACACACACCAAAATACCAGTGGAGTTTTCCATGGTCATAATCCATGTAATATGTGTAAATGGCATTTTTCAGAATGAGTCAAAAAAATTGATGCTGATTTTGCAAGCCACTATAATCTTTATGTATTGGATTTTGGCTGATTTTGAAGTTTTTATCAGAAAAAAATGATCAGTGTTTCCTTATTTATTTAGTCACTTATTTTCCTCTGTTTCCTGTGCTCTGAGCTGAAGACTCACTGTGGGAGCACTGAGGAATACCTCTCTTTACCAGAGCTGTAAGAAAGTGAGGAAGAAAAAGGAAACCAGAGGTTGGGCAGGTGCACAGGAGACACTCTCAGCATTTGTTCTCTCATGCCGGAAGATACTGCCATGTCAGTTTCACAGGGGCTGCATGGGAAATGGCAGCAATGCCAGTTATATACAGGCTGTTAACTGCTCCGCTTCTGTTACCAAGCTGACCAAAAACCAAACCGCAATGGCATTGCAATAAGACTGTGTATCTGGACATCAGATCTATTCAGTTTGGATACTGTCAAATGTATTTTAAAAAGTTAATGTAAACCAACTTTCTCTTTCTGCAGTCATTTTAAATCAAAACTAGTCACCAGAGCACTGCGATATTTATTGTATTGATGACAAAGAAAGCTTCATCCCTGTGACTATTTCCACACACTGGTGACTGACATCATATGAGTAAACAGATAGACAAAAATGGCCTTTTCATATCTATTTGGAAGGAAAACATAATTACTGGGTTTTAGTAACTGTCCAGCAGTGTATATGTGTCGTATATTTACATTGCATCTTATTAATTAAACATCATCTGACTAGCAGCCCTATGGACACGGCAGCACCACAAGTTTATTCCACAGTGCCCCCAGCTCAAGGTGCCTGCAGATGCACCGGTGACATGCTTCAGGAACCCGACCCCATGGCTGCATGTTGACAGTCTTTCCGTACTGCTCTGAGCCAGCCACCTATGCCCCGGTCCCCTGCCACCCAGACTGGGATATACGGTTAGACACCCACGGGTGGGTGTTCCCGTTATGCATACGCAGTTGGCTGCTGCATGTGAACCAGATTCACATGCAGATCTGCAGGCTATTTCCATCAGATTATGACATGCACCCCATGGCCCAAAGGTGCTGCCTCTTTGCATGTGGTATGAAAAAAAATTATGACCATATGCCTACAAAGATGTTTATTTTTCTAAACTAAAGTTTTTATAAGTGGTTAATCAGTCAGATGTGGCATCATCACAAAGGAATGACGTACATGCTCTCACGAATGTGGAACTGAAAAAAGGGAAATTCACTTCTTCTAGTAAAACCTGCACGTGAAAATGTCAAACTCACATAGCAGGTAAACTGGTGTTCCCTCCATCTTCTCATGGCGCAGGTCTTCCAACTCTACAAATTTCTTCACAGTAAAATCATACAGATCACTAATGGCCAGACTTGCAAGATGCTAACAACAGCATTCAGTGACAATTTATTCATGGATTTAGATGCAGAATTTTTTTCTGACGCATCATTACATAAATTATCATAATAGTTGTATGTCACTTGTATGTCAGCATGGTTATAATGAAAATAGATTTTGTTTTTTTATTTCTGTAGCTGTCACACAGCCGTGGTGATGGGAGATAAAGTTGTATAATGTGATATTTGAAATATCAGTAAGTAAATGGTCTCCCAGTTCAGTTGAGCAGTACAGGCACTATGGCTGGACTGAAATCCATGACGGAGGAGAGGCCCCAGGGCTGACAACCCACAGGTATTCCTCCTAAACATTTAGCGGCTTGGGGCAGGTAGGAGGAGCTGCAGGTCGTATTTGGTAACAGTGGAAAGCTTGTAGTGACAAAGCAGCCGCACGCTATAGGAAAATTTTGAGGGAAGATTTAAACACGCGATCACACTGTCATCAAAGAAGATAGATGGGGCTTTATGGAAAGTCAGGTACTGCAAATCTACAATGGCAATCATGAAAAAACTTGTCAGACCGGGAGATCAGAATGTGAAGTGTAGTTTGCAGTTTGGGCATTGAAAACAAGGACTGTGAGACTGAACAGTACTTTAGTGTGAAGTCCTATAGCCAGTGACCTTGGGAAATAACTACCAGAATGAGGCCTGTTTATACTATAGGACACAATCTGTTGCTTTGGGATCAAGGATTTGGAAAGGAATCCTGAGCCGCTGTCTTTCATCTGTACTAAGTAACTTTATAACATTGTTCTTTAAGTAGTATAGCCTGCAGGGGTATAGCTCACCTTGGCCCTGAATTTCCTGATTTTGCTGTTTGAAATGCGCTCATCACCTTATTGCTTTTTTCAACCTCCAGCTTTTTGAAAGATTGAGTAGCTGTGACTAAGAGGAACTTTGACTGATGTAGAAAACATAAATTAAACATAATGTATGTACACTCACTAGCCACTTTATTAGGTACCTGACGGTGGTGATACTGATTGCAAACCAAGCCATAAAATCTCATGCTTTTACCCCCTTACTGAAATTAAGTATGTATTGTATGAAAATCTTTTAATCCTGCAGTGTATGAGATAACCAGAAGGTAAGTGAGGCCAAATAATAAAGTAGGGAAGTTCAATGACCAAGAGGTAAGATTAGGAGAAAATGCGGTTAATGGGAGTCCTTATGGTTATGGATATAAATAGGGTGTTAACCCTCTGGGGTCTAGGGGTAGGAAACAGGCTTTCACTGACTGGGGCATGATCACACATTTTTTCAAATATCAACTTAATTTATAGCAAATGAATTATTTCTTATATATTTGTTTTACCATTACACTCATCTTTATTTTAATGTATATTGTAAATATGTCAGATTTTTGTTAAGTTTGTAATTCGACATCAAAGTGTAGACATTGCAAAATTCAGTT
The DNA here is from genome assembly GCA_025773925.1 of Cryptomyrus ogoouensis. Classification (NCBI taxonomy): domain Eukaryota; kingdom Metazoa; phylum Chordata; class Actinopteri; order Osteoglossiformes; family Mormyridae; genus Cryptomyrus; species Cryptomyrus ogoouensis. The sequence continues at coordinate 41,398,971 of JAOYFF010000001.1, read as the reverse complement.
TGGAACACTTGCAGACACATTATAAAAGTACATAGTAAGCAATGCTGGCAGTTTGTTTTGATCCCAGATATCTGATCACCAAAGTCTTGGCTACATGAAGATGACTAAATGGTGCAGTTGCAACATTAAGTTAGATAAATAAGAAAAACCTAACTAATGCCACTATTTCTGGCTCATTTCATTGAATATGTAGCAACTTTCATGTGTATTAATGAGCCATTGACACCTGGCCACGTCCCCCACCCCCTTTTATGGAGCTGATGGGGATGTTTCTGGGTTGCGTTTCACCGTTGTGCTGTCAATCAAATTACCATGGCAAATGCGATTTTAATATGCGCTAATGCGGCTCTTTAGAATGTGAATAGCGATCTTCGGGTGACAGCGGTACTATACGCCCCCGATGCGGGTAAAACAAAGTAAGATGACATGGTTTGCCAATTTAGCCTAATTTTAAAAACTTTAATAATTCTGACAATGGACATTTTGAAAAGAAGACATTACGCATTTATCCAGTGTTTTTTTCATGATTTTACATTAACATTTCAGCGAGATATAAACTGAAATAGACGCGAAAAGTACGCTGCATCACCGACGATGCACTTAACCTCAGAGGGTTAAAGGTTGTGATTAGGAAAAGAAAGGGTTACAGTTAAATGAAGATTAGACATGGTTTTTTGAGGTCTATGGTTAGGGGTTATCGGTTAAATTACCATACTTCCAAGAGATACATGTTGTGCACGGGCCTGTCCAGGTAGGTCCCCCTGGCCCCATCCTTTACCCAACAAGGATAAGGTCCAAGGTTGTGGTCAAATTATGTAAGTAATGTCTGATTTTTGTTCTTTTTCATTTTTCCTAAGAGATGATTAACCAATACCAGGAGGAGGAACCACTGGAAGCGCCAGGTAAGTATGATAAAGTAAAAGGAAAAATAAGGGCTGGGGGTTAGGTTTTCAGAGTTGCGGTTATGGTTAGGTTAAGTTAGGTTATGGTTAAAGGGCTAAAACCAAGGATGCCCATGTGGGCAATACTTTTTGTGGGCGTGGCCACCATTTTACATGTACACGCGTGCGAAGGAGGGCTATATCTCGCTCTGTTTCTGAGATATTTGAAAAAAATATAACTTTTTTTTATATAGGTACATTCTGATGACAACCAAGAACAGGTTGGTGACTACTGGAGAGACAGTTGACGGCTCGGAAAGACTGCTCCCGGGGCAGGGTGGGTTAGCACCCCAGCCTGCAGCTTTTGTGAGAAAGCACCATAACAAGCTACGGAAAGCCCTGAGAGATACCCCCAGGAGACCCCGAGAGGAGGGGAGGATGAGATCTCCAATCGGACAGACCCTAGGTTATCGATCAACGCAACGGAAAGGACTACGAGTAAGACATGCATCTGCGGCAAGCTGTGCAAGAACCAGCGCGGCCTAAAGATCCATCAGGCCAAAATGAAATGTTTGCAGCGGGAGAGTGAGGTGCAACGCACAGGTCTTGAACCTGGTGAGACACAGGAGGAGCCCGGCCAGGAGGCACCCCACAGAGCCCAGTTCCTCCACGCACCGGAGTCTACCAATCCAAACCGAGTAGTTACACAGCAGCGGATTAAGTGGCCCCCAGCCAGCAGACGGAGTGAGTGGCAGAAGTTCAATGAGGATGTGGCTAACATCATACAAGCCGTAGCCAAAAGAGATGCTGACAGCAGGCTCCAAGCTATGACCACCATCATTGTCAGCTATGCCTCAGAAAGGTTTGGCCTGACCGAGAAGGGTAACAGCAAGACCCCCTCCTACACTATGAACCGCAGGGCTATGAAGATTCACCAACTGCGTCAGGAGCTTCGAAGCCTCAAGAGGAATTTCAAGAGGGCTGATGTGGAGGAGAAGCAAGCTTTAAAGGAACTGCACGACATCTTGCGGAAGAAGCTGATGACCCTCCGCAGAGCAGAGTGGCACAGGAGACGGGGAAGAGAGAGAGCCAGGAAACGAGCAGCTTTTATCACTAATCCCTTTCACTTTTCCAAACAACTGCTCGAGGACAAGCGCAGTGGCCGGCTGAGGTGCTCAGTAGAGGAGGTAAATCATTTCCTTCAGGACAACATGAGTGAACCACTGAGGGAACAAGACTTGGGACTTAATAAAGCTCTCATCAACCCTGCCCTACCGTCAGCGTCAGAGTTTAAGTTGACAGAGCGAAGCTTTCTGTCCAACTCTGATGATCCACACCTGTTCCTGGTATTTACCTGAGAACAGGTGTGGCTCATCAGAAGCCGGATAGGGTAGAAAACCTACTGGACAGTAGCTCTCCAGGACTGGAGTTGGAGACCCCTGATCTAGGGGGTGCAGAACACGTAGATCCAAAGTTTCAGCCTGATACAAGCATTTGCCAAGGCCTAGCTCATTTTCCCCAAGTCAGAGTCCCGGCAACACGTGTTGCTGCATCTCTGATTATCAACTTTAATTTTCAATTTTATTTTTGAGGCACCATTGGCTACAGATACTTGTAATTTGCTAGACACATCTCTCAGGTAGTGCCGATTCAGGATCTGCAAGTCCCCGTTGTCTAAATCACTGCATTCTCTAAGTGGCCACTGGGTGGCGCTAGAGCACCGGGGCTAAGTGCGTCCCAATCACTTTCCCACACTGATGTGTGCGCTGAAACTGGCCACTTTGTGTGTATGTGTGTGCGTTGTGACTGGGCACTGTGTGTGTGTGCGCGCTGTAACTGGGCACTGTGTGTGTGTGTGTGTGGGTTTGCATAGATCACATTTGATAAAATTTTCCTAAAAAAAAGTGTAGTAAAACACACAGAGACATATACATGCACATAAATTTACCATGTGAATTATTGTTATAAGCGTGGGAAAATTATTTTTCTATTTTCTTGCTGCCATCTCCTGGCCTAATGTAAGTATTGCAATTACCAGAAAAGATTATTTTAGTTAAGAGATCAAGTCAAGAGATTTATTTGTCACATACATACAACATGCAGTGAAATGTATCTCTGTGTCACCTTTATGTGGCTGTGTAAAAATAGAAAAAATAAAAATAGAAAAAAGTAAGAAGTAAAGTCGTCGTAAAAAAGAGAAATTACAATATATAAATACTAAGTAAGGAACCAAGTATATAATCTAAAATATACAGTGCAGATATAAAAATCAAAAAGCATAAATCAAAAATATAGTGCAAAAACTGAAAAATATGAAATGTAGTGCAAAATTGCAGACTTGGTGCATTCAGTGCTAGTTCACGTTGAGAAGCCTAATGGCCTGGGGGAAAAAGCTCTTTTTAATGTTTTTAAATGGTAGTACTTAATTTTGGCCACCAGATGGCAGCATAAAACGTGTGTGTGCTGTAACACGGCACTGTGTGAGTGTGGGTGAGCTCTAACCAGGGGGCTCTTTGTGTGTGTGTGCTCTAAGTGGGCATTGTGTGTGTGTGTGTGTGTGCTGTAACAGGGCACTGTGTCTATATGTGTGAGCTGTAACAGCGCAGTGTGTGTGGGTGTTTGTGCTCTAAATGGGCGCTATGTGCGTGCACTGTAACGGGGCACTACGTGTGTGTGTGTCTATGTGTGCTCTAAGTGGGCGCTGTATGTGTGTGCTCTAAATTGGCGCTGTGTGTGTGTGTGCGCGCTGTAACTGGGAACTATGTCTATGTGCAGGTTGTAACTGGGGACTGTTTGTGTGCTCTATGAATTTCTAATTTGGTGATCAGTGGTCATTGTCAACACACCACACAATGCGCAACAACAAAATGTGTCCTCTGCATTTAACCAATATGTGACTTTCATGACATAGCAGCAGGCGGCTAATTCAGTGCCCAGGGAGCAGTGCTTGGGGACGGTACCTTGCTCAGGGTACCTCAGTGGTGCCTTGCTGGTCGGGGAATCGAACCTGCAATCTTTCAATAACAAGTGTGCTTCCCTAACCTTCAAGCCACCTGCCCTATGTTGCCACTGTGTGCGTGTGTGCCCTGTAACTGGGCACTGTGTGTGTGCGCGCACTGTAATAGGGCACTATGTGTCTTTGTGGTCTATGTGGCCACTGTGTGTGTGCGCTGTAACAGGGCACTGTGTGTGTATGTGTGTGCACTGTAACAGGGCACTGTGTGTGTATGTCTGTGCACTGTGACTGGGCATTGCGTGTGTGGAAAATTCATAAGTAAAGTCAGCAAACCCACTGCAGTATAACACTAAGTACCATTAATGTTAATGAAGAGGAAGAGACAACAAAGAGAAAGAAAGCTAGACACCAGGCTCAGGACAATGCTGTACAGGAAACTAATCAAACATGCATTAAGTAACATCATTTAACATGGCACAAGGCAAACATATACACACATATACAATAAATTTACCATGTTAATTATCGTAATAACTGTGGGAAAATTATTTTTCTGTTTTCTTGCTGCCATCTCCTGGCGTAATGTAAGTATTGCAATTACCAGAAAAGATCATTTTAATGTTTTTAAATGGTAGTACTTAATTTCGGCCACCATACAACATGTGTTCGCTGTAACAGTGCACTCTGTGTGTGTATTTGTGTGCGTGCGTGCTGTAACAGGGCACTGTGTGTGTGTGCTCCATGTTGGTACTGTGTGTGTGTGTGCTGTAACAGGACAATGTGTGTTTGCGCTGTAACATGGTTATGGTTAGTGGTTATGGTTAGTGGTTACGGTTATGGTTACAGCTACGGTTAACGGTTATGGTTACGGTTAATGGTTATGGTTACGGTATCACGAGAGAGCGGTGCAATGGGTGTGGCTGCACCACCACTGGCCCCACCCCCAGCCAGGGGCGTGGCTGGGCGTAGCCTCGCGCAAAAGCACCACGCGTGCGAAGCAAGGCTGTATCTCGCTCTGTTTGTGAGATATTGCGAAAAAACTTCATAACCTTTTTTCCGTATAGGCGCGTTTTGATTTGATTGGTGCCGGTGGCCTCTACTGGTGGAGAGGGATCTGAGAAACTTTGTTGTGAGTGTCTACGACGTTCCCAGGCGGAGACACGCCCACTTCCGGTTTAGATGCTAACAATGCTAACATGATAACTTTTGCGATAACAGCAGATTGTGCATCTATGATGCGCAGAACGTGTAGATCGAAAGTTTCAGCCAGATCTGAGCATGCTAAGACATGCTAAATGGTAACATGCTGACTCTTGAGATGACAGCGGATTGTGCATCTGTGAGGCACAGAACGTGTAGTTCCAAAGTTTCGGCCAGATCTGAGTATGCTAAGATATGCTAGTTGCTATCATGAAAACGGGCTAACTTTTGCGATAGGGGATTGTGCATCTAGGGGGCGCAGAACACGTAGATCGACAGTTTCAGTCCGATGCGACCAATTGCCAAGGCCTAGCACCTTTTCCCCAAGTCTGAGTCCCGGCAACACGTGTGTGTTGCTGCATCTCTGATTATCAACGTTAATTGTCATTTTTTTTTTTTTTTTCCTCTCCGAGGCACCGTCGGCTCCAGAGACTTTGCGATCTGGTAGACGCGTCTCTCGGGCAGTGCCGATTCAGGATCTGCGAGTCCCCGGTCTCTAAGTCGCTGCGTTCTCCAAGTGGCCACCGGTTGGCGCTAGAGCGACGGGGCTAAGTGCGTCCCAGTCCCTTTCCCGCACTCCTGCCTAAGCTGTATGTTGGTTACGCTAAGCCTAGCCAGATTTGCTAGGTCTAATTATGAACTTGATAGTTATGCTAAGCCTAGCCAGATTTGTTAATGTCAAATTATGGATTTACTAGTTACGCTAAGCCTAGCCAGATTTGCTAGGTCTAATTACAGATTTGATAGTTATGCAAAGCCTAGCCTGATTTGTTAGGTCTAATTTATGTATTTGATAGTTATGCAAAGCCTGCCCAGATTTACTAATGTCAAATTATGGATTTGCTAGTTACGCTAAGCCTAGCCAGATTTGCTAGGTCTAATTATGGGTTTGATAGTTATGCAAAGCCTAGCCAGATTTGCTAGGTCTAATTTATGTATTTGATAGTTATGCAAAGCCTGCCCAGATTTGCTAATGTCAAATTACGGATTTGCTAGTTACGCTAAGCCTAGCCAGATTTGCTAGGTCTAATTACGGGTTTGATAGTTATGCAAAGCCTAGCCAGATTTGCTAGGTCTAATTTATGTATTTGATAGTTATGCAAAGCCTGCCCAGATTTGCTAATGTCAAATTACAGATTTGCTAGTTACGCTAAGCCTAGCCAGATTTGCTAGGTCTAATTACTGGTTTGATAGTTATGCGAAGCCTAGCCAGATTTGCTAGGTCTAATTGCGGGTTTGACAGTTACGCTAAGCCTAGCCAGATTTGCTAGGTCTAATTACTGGTTTGATAGTTATGCAAAGCCTAGCCAGATTTGCAAGTTACAATTACGGATTTCACGGTTTTAGTTATAGTATGTGGTCAGGGGAGAAGGTTTTATGGTTAGGGAAGAGGGTTTCAGCGTTACGGAAGGTGGGTTATGGTTAGGGGCTACGGTTATAAGAGTCTGTGACCTCAGCATCCCAGGGCCTATTGCTCCTGCTGGGTTATGGCGCCCCCTCGTGTGCGGCGTTGCCGCCCCTCCCGGCGTCCACCGGAGGCACCCCCCAGTGCCAAAGACCCCCACAAGGTCAATCTGCCTCCATCCTGACCGAATGAGTGGATAATAAAGAAATTTTCACCACCACCGTGTCCCATGTCCTTCCTCCACGAAAGTCCGATGTATATTTGGGGGACACGGTGGGGGATTACCATATATATAAAATGGTAAAGGTGAAAATAAATATTTTTGTGGCAATTATGGTTAGGGATCCGGCTAGATACCCTTAGGAAGGGGGACTTAGGTTTAGGGACCCGGCCACTGGCCTTAGGGTTAGGGAAATTAAGGGTTAGGGATCCGGTCCACTGACCTTAGGTTTAGGGTAGGGAGGGAGTTTAGGCCTAAATATGTCTAATATGGCAGACACTGACCTGTCCAAATTATGGTTACAAGATCAGGCTCCAATGCGTTTCTGGCTGCCATGCCTTCATCAGGGAGCCGGCGAAAAAATTGTTGGCCTAGTTAAGCTATGGACTGGTGGTAACGTGAAGAAGGTGGATGCTGATGGACCAGAATGGCACGGGCTGGTTATGGTTATAAGAGTCTGTGACCTCAGCGTCCCAGGGCCACAGAAAGTGCACTGTCCAATCCGGGTCCATCCTTGCATCCACCCGCTTACACGCACCACATCCATTCTCCAACTGGGGCTCAGAATATTAATTAATTATTAATGTTGTTGTTTTTCCTTTTGCAGGGGCAACGGAGACGGAAGATCCCAGAGCAGTCCAAAGTTCCAGGAAAGTGGTCCGGAGGAGCAGATGGAGAAGCAGAGACGCAGACAGGTAAGTGCAACTGTTTCCCTATTACAGGGTTTTTCCCCACTGTGGCTTAGGGTCCCCCACTTATAATTATTATTTCTGGCCATTCCCACACTGTGGTTTAATATTTACATCTATGGTTATTTCCTTACTAAGGATTATTTCTCCTGTTTAGGTTATGGCGCCCTCCTGTGTGTGGCGTCGCCGCCACTCCCGGTGTCCCCCGGAGGCACTCCCCAGTGCCCGAGACCCCCACAAGGTCAATCCACATCCATCCTTGGTTAATCCATGATAAAGATTTTCACACCACCACTGTGTCCCGCTTCCTTCCTCCACAGAAATCAGAGTTGTAGTGAGGGAACACAGGTGTGGTGATTAACATATAGAAAAGGGTAAAGGTCAAAAGAAATATATTTAGGGGACCCGGCTAAATAGCCTTATGGTCATGGTGACTTAAGGTTAGTGATCGGGCTAAATAGCCTTAGGATTAGGGGGAGGGAGGACTTACGGTTAGGGACCTGGCCTACTGGCCTTAGGGTTATGGTTATGGTTACGGTTAGGGTTAGGGTTAGGTTAGAGGAAGGGATCCTGCGCCCCAGTTTCCCAGGGACACAGTTGTGCACGGGCCTGTCTGGAGTCCAACCACGTATCCACC
>JAOYFF010000001.1:41351625-41364851 GCA_025773925.1 Cryptomyrus ogoouensis | reverse complement strand
TTAGTTAAGTTCTCCCCAAACGAGCTTGATGGGCCGAATGGCCTCCTCTCGTTTGTAAATTTCTTATGTTCTTATGCACTCTGAGTGGATATTAGACTTACTGTGGTTCCTCCTTTCATGGGGTTCCCAAGGTCACACACCACAAGCCTGGTCTCCCGCGTGTAGGAACAAGAGATCCTGGAGAGTGTCTGAGGAGGAAACGGCAGCTGCCATCACGTTCATTAGACAGCAGGACCTCTGCAGCAGGTGGACTTAAGGGCCTTGGTAAAGGGCTCAACAGTGATATGATGACTGTCAGCCATGGAGTCTCAACTCAAAAGCTTGGAGTGACAGGTACAGGGTCCCCTAAAGGAAAGTCTGAATGGCACAGGCAGTGCTCCCACCTCTTTGTTGCGTATGACCTCACTGAAGTCTGCTTGCGGGGGCATGTAAACATGGAGCTCTGCCTCGTACGCGCCCTCCCCCACATTGTCCGCTGTCACCTCCAGTGTCAGGGGACCATCATCACCAATATACATCTGCTTCTGTTTGCTAGGCAAAAAAGGGCCACAACTGTTAGGGGCCACCTGTCCAGGAAAAGGCTGGCCCCTGATCCTGCCCATGCACCACAGACCTCAGCACTGACAGTCGCAGGTCCGGCTTGCAGATGTTGTCCTCACCACAATCCAGCAGAATGTGAGCCTGAGAGTATGACATAGCCAGGCAGACAAGCAGAATAGGCAAACAGAGCAGACAGGCATAAAGAGAGAGCAAGAGAGAGAGCGAGAGAGAGAGCAGGCATTGATGTAAGCGCAGGTCTAGCAAAAGCTGCTGTGTGCTGAACACTGTCAGGATTTGTCAGTAATAATGTGTATGACACAGGATATTCAGCCCATTTCAGGGCCACATGCTATTTTCAGCACCTGTGTGGATACATTGGGGTAGATGAAGGGGTTCAGGATGGGCAGCAGGCCAGCCGAGTCCACAGCCGTCTGTGTATCCAGGCTATACTCCATGAAGATTACAATAGGTGTGATCTTGTCCCGGAACTCTGACTCGTCCTGTGGGAGATGCACAGAGTGCCGTTAACCCCGCGGAAGGCACCTCGCCCCCCCTCCAACCCCTGTGATGCAGAAGCTCACGATGAGGAAGGCGCTAAGCTCCTCGCATGTGGAATCCTTGCCATTGCTGACACTGATATTCCTCGAGTAGTGAGACATCTTGCTCTGCAGGAACATCACGCGCTTTATAATTCCCTTGGGCTTCAGCCGGTCCAATGTAAGGTTCACCTGGAAGCCTGGGGAGCAACGGCAGCATGTTCATCCTTTCATCTTTGTGATCCTGCCTGTAAGTGGCAGGCTCACGCATTGAGACTTACGCAGTGTGGAAGTGGCTCCTTTGCCCTGGGCCTGTAAGCAGAAGCGCACCTGGAAGCTGAAAGGGAAGCAGAAACAGCAGGTTGTTGGTGACGTCCCATCCTGAGACAGGAGGCGGGGGGGGGGGGCACAGACCATCACCATGACACGCTGGATCCACTCCCAGGCAGTGTGCAGCTCTTTTGCTCCGGGGTCAGCATGGAGGGGATGCTGTCCAGCGTGGCAGTCACCCGAATGACAGGTCGTGATCTGCCATCAGATGGGGGAGATGGTTAGGCTGCCCAATCTCCTAAAGGCTTGGGAATGCAGCCTGGTGGCACAGCAGGACCAGCTGTACTCTTCAAAGTGCCTGTGATCTTTGCTCACTAATAGCACTGAGGTGGAACTCTCCTCTTCAAAGCAGCCCGTAAATGCAGAGCCGTAAAACCAGTATGCTTACCTGTAGAGCACCGCTGTGTCCGCACCAAACACTCCAACCAGCAGGTCTGTGAGGCAGAGCAGAAATGCCACATCACCGACCCAGACTGCGAGGAGTGTCAGTCACCAAAGTCAAGGCAGTTATACAAGGAAGTAGTGCAGTATGGATCCACAAAGGCCCTGAACAGACATCTAACTTAGCAGAGTCTAAGAAACTAGATCAGCACCAGGATGAAAGATCATCTTCACTAGGAATGTGCCTTACTGCCACAGTGCTGTGAGAAACCCGCCCCTCCTGTGCATATCTGGGTCCCTCCTCTGCGTACCTGGGTACCCGTTCTGGTCGATGTCGGTTGCGCCGTGCATGGCATAGCCGAAGCTGGGCAGCATGCTGCTGGTGGCCCACTTTCCCATGAGTACCTGGGAGGCGCTGGATTGGGGCCCCTCAGCACGACCATTGTAGATGTACACCAGGCCCTGATGCTCCGGCCCGCCATAGGGGGCGGCAATGGCTACGTCTGCAGAGGGGTGACAGGGTGACACTGCCAGTCAGTGGGGGGGTGCTCGCCGGCTTTTGCATATGCAGCCTTCCCAGGAATGACTGTACCGTTGAAGCCATCCATGTCCAGGTCACCCAGTGGCATGATGCAACTGCCAAAGCGAGCGTAGATCTCTGTACCCATCATCTTCTGCGAGGGTTGGAAGGTGAAGCTGCCCCTCCCCAGGTAGATGTATACCTGGCCCACCTCGCGCAGCTTGCCATCGGAACCACGGTCCATGAAGAGTGGGGCACCCACGAGCAAGTCTATGAAGCTGATACAGGTAAACAGCACGGCATTAAAGCGGACAGGCGTATCACCTGACTTCCTGTTTACCATCAGGCAAACTGAGAGTCAGCAGCAGAAAACACAGGGTGACATACCCATCATTATTGACATCAGTCACCGCTACAGAGTGTCCAAAGTATGCTGCCATCTGTGGGTGTCACAAAGAGAGAAATCAATCAGAAGCACCTCCACTGTGATGTCTCTCTGTACCATCTCGAAGCTGAACAGAAGCAGCCAGGTTATCCCTAATGACTTTGGGAAGAATAAGAACTCAAAATGCAAGAACTTTCATCAGATGGACAAATCCAGCCTACAAGGAAACCACACCCACAAGCTGGCAACCAATCACATACTTCTCATTTGTGTCCTTTCGCATCCATTAGTGGTCTGCAGATGTTCAGGAAGGCAGGAGAACCTTTAGCACAAGTCCCTTGTGGGAAGCCCAACAGAGGCAGCTGGGAATTACCCATAAAGCCTCACCTGCACCCCAGTGAAGTTGACCATGGACACCATGTTCATTCCATTGAGGACGTTGACCTATTGAAACACAAAGACATTTCTATTCTCACAAGCTTCCTGAAGGGGGCACACTAAGAGCTGCAGTGGGTGGGCGGTGCGGCTCTTACATAGCCAAGGGCATTGCCACCTCGGGGAACTCCAGTGATGTAGTCTGTACACAGAGGACATAAGAACTAGTTTCAAACTCCTTAATTCTGACCATGTTTATGTCCTGAAAGTCACATGGTTTCTGACAACCCAAACGACTTTGTGAAAACTCTGTGACATATTAAAGCTCACCGTCTTCCCCGTCATTGTTGCAATCACCAACTGCCAGAGAGTAACCTAAGAAATGCGATGAGACATAGTATTAATGCAGCAGAAGCTGGCAAAACTGAAGCTTCCTAACAGCAGCTTCCCTCGTGGCCCTGATGGAGAGCCCCTCACCCAGATAGCTGTCATCATACTCAGCTATCGCGGACCTGGTGGACATCTGATTAAGGTACTTGGTGAACAGTTCATCACTAGCGTGGCTCATAATTTCAGAAATCTCATCAGATATCAGCTGTCCTGAAAACAAGACATAACCCAATTAGTTCAGAGCACAATGATTGTACTGAATCCTCCATTTCATGACTTTACAAAGACTATGTTAAAATAGCTACAGATTCTGACACACATTCATTTTCTTCATATGGAGAAGTAAGAAGACACCCACAGTCAAAAGAAGTAAAGAGGTGAAAGTATTACCAGCCAGCCATAGGGGGCAGCCCTAACCAGCACGCATAATACAATGTTACCTCGGTATATGTCTGCTTTGGAATAAGTCCAACTTGGTATATGCCCTGTTTGGGCGTGAAAAAATTTTGCTTGGTATACGACCTTTGTTTGGAATACGACTCGTGTGCTAGAACTTGTATGGGTCAAAATGAGTCACGACACCACGCGCTACCCTTGTTTACCCCTCTCAAGACAAAGCCACGACTGCCCACGAGCATCAGTATGCCAGTTGCTACCATTCACTGAACAACATTTATTTCAACTAATTGCTTTTTTATTTATGTATTTTAGTATTAAGCAGTGTTTAAATTATTTTATACAACCCCATCAATGTATAATATGCCATTAACAATAGGTTTTTTTTCATGGGAACAGATTAATCATTTTCCCTTTAATTCTTATGGGAAAAATTTGTTTGTATATGTCCTGTTTGGTATAAGTCCAAGGATCTGGAACGGATTAAGGACGTATACCGAGGTACCACTGTATTTAGATCTAATGCAGCACAGAGCAAAGGAGCATCTCTCATGCTCTAGGATGGGGGAGGCGTCAGTCTGTCCATATCCTGCTACTCCTTGAAGGGATGCTAAAGCTCAACACAGTGGGAAAGTGCTGCCTGAGAGTTAAGGCTACTTCCAGTGCTGACTGAGTTCCCCGCTCCCCTGTAACTGCTGTGAACATGGATGTTATGGAGGTCACCTTGCCAATAGAAGCTGCCAGGTCCTCCAACAACAACACGCTTATTCTGTTAAAAGAGAGAAGGATTAAAATACTCAGCATATGGCCACAACAGAGCACTCAGTACTCATTAAGATACTCTCTCAGCAAATGGGCACAACAGAACACTCGGTACTCATTAAGATAGTCAGTCAGGACATGTAGTCACCAGACACCTCATTCAGACACATTAAGCTTCACATGTACTTGATGTAAGGGAGAACAGGTAGCTTACCTTCACAATATCAGCACTAAATCCGGCTTGACAGAAACCCTGCCCATTTGGAGCACCAAAGACTGAAACAGAAACAAAAGTGCTCCTATATCCATGCTAATGTGACTGATGGAAAGGCCTCATACACCCCTCACACCACACAGTTACAGCAGCTCACCAAGGCACCATTTTATACCTGTCCTGCATGGGGAGTACTCCACCACTTTTCCATTCTTGTTCAGGAAACAAGTTCCCACTGGCTCTCTCTCCTTACCCCCAGAGGTACCCCATTGGTAGAGGGGGGCACATGCCTGGAGAGGGAAGCAGACTCCTAAGCCTTGACCAGTTCAGCTGGAAGGTAGGAGAGAACCACGGGCTGCACAACGCGGGGTGTAACAGCTCACCAGGATGGTGTCCCCCTGTGCCCGCACAGATGCTCCAAACCACTGGCTGGACTTGAACTCCATCTGCACGCTGCCTATGATCCTATTACCTGAGTGGGAGGGATATGGCAGCCAAATGAACCGATGAGCGTGTATGAGCAGAGAACAGTGGGGGGAGGGGGGGCCAAGGTCATAACGATACAGCAACATGCTTACACAGGTCAGATGTCCTGCCAGCTCACATTATGTGACTCCATAGACCAGGGGTGGGTAATCTTATTCACAAAGGGCCAGGGGTGTATGTGGGTTTTTGGGATAACCTTTAGGCCAGCTGTACAAACCCTGGTGTCAGTACTCTAATTAGTCATCTATTTAGGGAGTTGCGGCGAAAACCTGTTTACCCAATGGATGTTTCTGGATAAAACTGCCCACCCCTGACATAGACAAATTGTTGAAACTATTCATAGGATGCCCCCTGTCCCCTGTGCTGCTTCATAACAACAGGATCATCACAGGCAGTACTCTAATTGGGAACTGTTACAAATATGAAATTACTGGAGCTTCTGTCAGCATGCGCAGATGTCAGCCATGTTCAGGGACATGCCCAGCCCCACACAGGGCGAGACGGTTGGCGGTTTGAAAGCAGATGAACCCATGGCAGGCGAGGTGCTCTAGGTCAGGCGCTCCAGAATGAGACATTCTAGTTCAGCGTAAGCATGCTGGAGTGACACAATCCGCAAATGGAAATGGGCATGTGGTAACCATGCCCAGGAAACACACAGCTCAATAGCTGTGGTAACTGGCTCAGACAATAGCCAGCCTGTCAGATCCTGCTGCCAGCTTGGGGGGGCAGGGAGGGGGATTCCTGAGATGCACGTCTCAGCTTGAGTGTGGCACCCCCAGCTCATGCTCACATACAACAACTCACTTCCTCATACTTAGTCACAGACACCCCCAACCCCCCATATAACAACTGTGGTCATATGAAAAATAACCACAGTAAGTCAGTCTCTGGGGAGCTGGAGTTCCGAAGGCAGAGCGGCTGGCTGGGATGGAGATGTACATTGGGTTCTGCTCACAGTGCACATGCTGGCTGAATGGCGTCTGCGTGCCCGAGCAGGGCCAGGAACATTCCGTGGTGGTGGGGTGGGGCGGTTGCAAGTTAATGCTCAGAGATAAAGCAGAGCATGAGCAGTCATGTTGGGCTGGGCCCAGGAATCAGCATATCAGAGAAGCACCATTGCAAGTTGAAGGTGACCCCATGATGAAGAGCTCTGCCATAGGCACGGCACAGATGGGCACAGAGAATGCCCATCTGGTCACCTTCTAAGGGACCTGGAGAACTAGGGGTGTAGTAAGATGCATCAATGCATCATGATGAATTGATTATTAAGGTGAAGATTCAATGCATTGATCTGTAAAGTCAGAATAATTTTTGGGTTAAATATAGATACTTCACTGGTCCAATGTGTGAATCTTCACCAATTTTGCCATCCAATACTTTAACCTTATCAATATTCAAAGCAGCACCAGAGCTAAAAACAAAACTACCAAGATAATGGAAATGACTGCCCTGCACAATCAGATATTTTCCTTAGTGGAGGACTAGGGATTTTATGGGTTCATTCACCACTTAGAAAAGGTGACACCACAGGCTCCCTTTCAAAATTCAAGTATGATTTATGTTATTTGTGTTTGTCTTAAAAAGGTTACCTTTACAAGTTTTTTTTTTCATTTATACTAAACTACAAACCAGTTGTTAAATATCTGACCAAAAACATCTCATTTTAGGGCAGGACTGCTTGACACCCAAACTACAGATATACACAACAATGAAACAGAAAGTCTCTTTAAAAATAGCGTGAAGTGCGGGGCAGCTGGACCCACCGCGGGTGTCGAAGGGGACCTGAGCACAGGTGGAGCCGCTCTGCCACGGACAACTGTACACAGACCCCCTCTCCACCACCTCGGCGGCGCCTGACGTGTTGGCTTTGGGGGCACCGACCAGCACCCGTAACCTGCGTAAACACAGTTTTCAGACAGGCAGAAGCCGGTGACATTTTAAAAACTTTTATTCTGCTGACATTTTAGAAGCGCGTCTTCTTACGTCTTTCGCACTGCACTGTCTGTGCGAATACAGCTGAAATGACGCAAAAGTTTTACCTGAAAAGGATGTTGCTCATTTAATTAAAATGCTCGTTTATTAAGTGAGAGACTGAAGGAAAATGAGATGACCAGCAGCAAAATGTATGACTACCGATAAACGTGCATGACAGGCATAACAACACTGAACAAAACCAGCCAACTCACTGCCCGGTCTCCGGGGTGAAGAAATCCACTGCAAATCCAAAGTAACTCCCTTGTGGCCCAGAATAAACCGAAGGACTCTCAGCATCCAGGTTGAAGTTGACGGCACGATGCAGGCAGCACAACCCGAGCAGCAGTGCCAGCGGAGCGACTCTGCTCTTCTCCATAATGCCGCAGTGCTGAAGAATCACTGGGACTCAAGCTGGACGGTGAAGATGCGACAGCCAACAGTCCTGCTAATGCACAATGCCCGCTCTTTAAAGGCCGTATACGATGAGTAATCCCGGCAGGCAGACAATGAGATAAGCCGCAGACAGCAGCCGTGTCGGTGCGCAGCGCCCACCCGTCCACCGCCGGCTTTGCGATCGCTCTGCCCTCATTTGGTCACGAGTCGTCCCAACAGCGGGGCGGTGGGTGGGACAGTGCCTGCTTGCCAGTCAGCCATACCTAGTACAGGAAGTGCCGGGGACGCCCCCAGAAGTCGAAAAGCAGCATATATTTCCGTGATTTTATCAATGGACGGGGTGGTCGGACTGCACCTGGTTCAGCGATTATACATGTTGACATGAGATCCGTTCGGATAGCTTGCTAGGTAAAAACCGAAAAATTGTGGAAACTACCTATGCCATTTAACGAAATTAAACCAGGTTTACTGTACATGTTAACGTGACAAAAAATGTGCAATATCTCCAGAACAGACAAAGATAAAGATCCGTTTGAACACAATCGGGTTTATCCGAATAATAAATATAGGCCTATTGCATGGTATCTTAAGTACGCAGTAAATGTCCCGCACGGGCTGTGCTTCGAGGCTCGAGCAGACCATCCAGGAGTGAGT
The DNA here is from genome assembly GCA_025773925.1 of Cryptomyrus ogoouensis. Classification (NCBI taxonomy): domain Eukaryota; kingdom Metazoa; phylum Chordata; class Actinopteri; order Osteoglossiformes; family Mormyridae; genus Cryptomyrus; species Cryptomyrus ogoouensis. The sequence continues at coordinate 41,356,515 of JAOYFF010000001.1, read as the reverse complement.
CATTCAGGGGAGATCAGGAAAGCACCTGGAAAATACTCGGTTAAGTCACACTGTTACTAAATGTTACTTGTTTGTCATCAGACTGAAAGCTATACTGTTGAGTAATGCAGGTCTGGCTCCCTGTTTACATGCAACTTAAACTAGTTGTTTTCCTGTCTTCCTGAACCATAAAGAAAATGCACCTTTTAGCTTCACACACAGTAATATGTTTTAGTCTTATGTCAAGAACGATCAATCAGACTCACAGGTCTGAGGACAAGTCAAAAAGACATGAGATTTATGTTCAGCTTTGGGTGGATCCTCTTCTGCAAAGACAGGCAAGGTGTTCATAGGAATGTACAGAGACATTGCACTGGTAGAGATCCACTCCAGGAGGGACAGCAGGGTGGAGGACTTAGGCACCTGTTACCAAATAGGCAGCAGCTCCAAGCTAATTAAAAAAAAAAACCCTGTATTGTAATTGGGGTAGAAGAGAAGCTATTAGAGCTGGTTTCTCTGCTGTCAAAATGACACAGCTCTACAGGAGGGGAGAGCACCTCCACCTGCACAAATGAAGCTCTGCGATGCAATGCTGCTCTGCCTGACAGGCTTATCAGAAGGCTCTGTCAAATCAAACAAAATGGGCCTCATTTGTTTTCTTTCAGAGGCACAACTGTTCCTTTGTGGCAGCTGACAGTCTGTTGGGGGGTGGGATGGGAGGGCACACCATGTGACCTAAGGATGAATGTGTTCAAGGATGCATGCAGCCCATGGAACCACAATAAATGTTTAATATCAGGTCCTGGATTCCCGGCCAGTCAGAGCAGCATTCCAGGGTGGGAGCAGCTGCTGGACTAGAAGCACATTACAAATATGTCAGCACATCACATTTTTTAATATGACCAGGAATCATATATCATTTAAATCCCAGTAGCTGCATCCTGATGTCATGTGCAGCCACTCACAGCTCTGCCCAGCCAGCTGGACAGGCAGTGGTGTGCCCCCAAGCATACCTACCCATATATCCTGCTTCTGCTGGCCAGTTTTTGGGGCATATGGGATAAATTGAGGAGCAGAAACGGTCTCCTTACTCCCTGTGTAGTCCCACGATGAAATATCTTCATGAAGGCACTTTCTCTCAGACTGACAAAACACTGCAGGACTGAAGCTGCTGGAGCCTAGTATTTCACAGGCAGAACCCAAACATGCGGTGTTCCTGTTTAGCAGCTATGAAAAAGGAGAGAACTACATGCCCTACTGCTAATATCCCTCCTATTCCCTACTCCTCTAATCAGAATCAGCGTCGTGCAAAATTGAGAATTGACAGGAAGAAGAATTTAATTCATTTCAGTTAAAAGAAATTCAATGCAACATCAGCAACCATACTATCTACAGTTCAGCCTAGGTAGTTCATGTGAAACTAAGCAGGTTTGGACCTGGTCAGTACTCTGATGGGAGATCAACTAAGAAAGCTGGGTTGCTGCTGGAAGAGGTGTTGGTGTGACCAACAGGGGAGCCCATACTGTGGTCTGTGTGGCTCCCAATGCCTCAGTGCATTGATGGGGACACTGTGCTGTAAAAATAGTGCCATCTTTTGGCTGAGACATAAAACCAAGGTCTTGATCCTTTGACTTTATAATGGATCCGTGGGCATCTTTTGAAAGAGTAAGGGTAGTACCCTGATGCCCTGGCTAAAATTGCCCTCTACTGCCAACTATTGCACACTATGACCCTTTCAAATCTGGCCGCCTAATCATCTTCTCATAATCATGCCAAAAGTATTGGGACACCCCTCCAAATAATTGAATTCAGGTGTTCCAATTACTTCCATAGCCACAGGTGTATAAAATCAAGCTCCTTGGCATGCAGGCTGCTTCTACAAACATTTGTGAAAGAATGGGTCAAATATTCCACGGTCAACTGTTAGTGGTATTATAACAAAGTGGAAGAATTGGGAACAACAGCAACTCAGCCACAAAGTGGTAGGCCATGTAAAATCAAAGAGCGGGGACAACGCATGCTGAGGCGCTCAGTGTGCAGTCGTCAACTGTTTGCAGAGTCAGTTGCTACAGACTTCCAAACTTTGTGTGGTCTTCAGATTAGCTCAAGAATTGTGCATAGAGAACTACAGTTGACTATGGTCAAAAATTCACATAAACATACTCATAAACCTTATGGATAGCCTTCCTAGAAGAGTTGAAGCTCTTATAGCTGCAAAAGGTAGGCTAACTCCATATTAAATCCTATGTATTAAGAATGGGATGTCATTAAAGTTTATGTGTGTGTAAAGGCAGGTGTCCAAATACGTTTGGCAATATAGTGTATTTAATTGGTGAATTCTCTCCTGTCCCTTCTCCACCTTAGCTACTGTGTGGTGAGTGCACTGGCACCGACTGCTTGGACTGGATCATCCAAGTCGGTGCTACACAGTGGTAGTCTCATTGGTTCTGTAATGTGCTTTGGCTGTCTTTAAAAGTGCTATATAAATGTAACACTCATTCATTCCATCACACAACACAAGAATATCATTTAATCTTTCAAAACACTAATAATCATATAACAGATTTGCTTTCTAGTTGGTAGATGTACATACTTATACAAGTGGGGAAAAATGTACTTTATATTTATATAAAATTCCAATGCTTTGGACCCCTTGGATGCTTGCAGTTTCTAGTTATATTTTATACTTGCTTTGGACACATTTAAATTGCTATAGATAAAAACATACAACAGGTAACATGACACATACCACACGAACATCCATCCTGTCCACTCACATAGAGGAGAGGAACTGTTATCAAACACCCACCATCTTGTCTGAAACTAACTTTTCACATCCAAGCCAACAGCCTGAAGCATCTTCCATGGTGCCGTGCCATAAAGGGTCATCATTGTAACCAGTGTTTGTGTGAGACCTGGCCCATTTAACATGAAGCTCTGCAAACATTTATCATAGACACAGAATTACAGGGTTCACAGAACCTCAGATAAGCAGAATGGTTTGCATCATTCTCACCACCAGAGAGTGACATGTACAGTCAATTCTTTAAACAGCTGTCACAGACTAACTCCAGGGAGACCATGCCCCCCGGAAGACCCCGACCGGGCTTACCTTCCTGAAACATGGAGTCTGCCTGGGTTACATGCTTCTCCATTGGTTTTTATAGTCTTCCCAGTTCTAGTGCAGCCTTGCCTCTCAGATAATTCCAGTTTAGTTTGTTTGATCTTGCACCCCAGTGTGACATCTTCATGGTTTGTCCTCAGTTTGAGCGTTTTTTTCTGTCTATCGCCCCCACCTGCTTTCTGACTGCTGTTTACTCATCGTCCTACCTTCGCTTGTTCCTTGACTAATGCTTTGCCTATGATTTGGACTGTGTTTTGTCTTTCTCTGGTTTGGAATTGACCTGTCAACTATGAGTTTGGATCATTTTTAAATAGAACTTGCCCATCTTACCTGAATCTGCACAAGTGTACACCTTTCTAGTGCGTCATTCCTCACAATGGCTGTTCTGCCTCTGACTGACTGAGAGAAATGAGCATAAATCCGAAATCGGGAATTAGCACCCTCTGCTGTTGCAGGCCGGCCATTTTGTTATTCTAGCTAATAAAGTTAGTCAGTATTGAATGTGACATGTCTGTCAGCCATTTTGTAGAAGGCATTTTTGTAGTTCACTTGTTAGGTTTATCCCAGTCCATCCTCAGTGTTCCCTTCAGAGAGTCATAGTCTGTAAGTATTTGAGTTATAATTAATGTATATTCTATCGATTTTGGGATATTTTATGTAACTTTGTTTTAGCTGTGTGACATGTACAAACTTGATTTAGGAGTTAATAATCTACATGCAGATGTGCAGGAGTGGAGTGTGTTCTGTTTTGTAATGTATAATTTGATGACATTCCATACACATTGGTGAACATATGATTAGCGTTTGTTCATTATTATTCTATATTACTGTGTAGATGACGTTTATATTATTTCATGCCAATGTGCGCTTTCATTTCTTATGCACTGTATTTGCACTAGGCAAGGTTTATGCGTGTTGCGCACTGTAAAACAATATGTTGTTTTCCCCCGCATAACAATGTTGTGTTTGCATTTCAAAGTAGCACAAAATCCGCTCCATAGTGCAGCGTGAACACCTGCCAAAATCACACGTTCTGTCACCTCTAACGGAGCAGAATTCGACATGTTGTGCTCCATCACTGGCAGCCCCTTAGTGCGCTTATCGTTACCATTCATTTCTATGCAAAGAAGTCAGAGGGGCGTGGGAAATTTGCATATGTTAGAGAGAGATTATGGGTGCGTTTGACTTCATGCAGCTGCTTGCAGCGCTGGCTTAAAGCAATGCATTCTGGTCCTGATGCAATGCATCATGGTTAGATTTTTTTGTATAACTTCTGCCGGGGCTGCAAAAAGTTACCACGCGTCACCATGTCACATGGTACAAAACCATCGCGAGAGCAAGACGACTTAAGACAGATCATGCAGCACCTCTCAGCCGGCTGCCCAAACTGGAGCCGCCTCCGTGACGACACACCTTTGCCCTTATTGGCTGAAAATTTTAGTCACATGCATGATGTTTGTATCCCAGGCAGTTTCGATGCGTTATCTGCTATTTCTCCCGAAAAGCACGTAAAGTAGTGAGAATTGGTTTTCAGTTAATTTACCTGGTAAAATAAAGTTTAAATAAATTACATAAATGCTTTAATAGTACGCGTTATAGTAGCAAGAGCCGTTTGTGGGGGACAACATCAAAGGCCTTCTGGAAATCTAAGTAGATCACATCGTAGGCCTTTTTCTGATCAATTTTACTTGTAGCTTCCTCAAAGAACTTAAGTAGATTCGTTAAACAGGATCTACCTCTCCTAAATCCATGTTGGCTATCCCTCAGAATGTTATTTGCATCCAGGT
>JAOYFF010000001.1:41329669-41347649 GCA_025773925.1 Cryptomyrus ogoouensis | reverse complement strand
TCTGGTGGAGAGAGGGCCTAACTGAGCATGTGCAGTATGAGTATCATCACTCTAGCATGTTTCTAATTGGAGAAATAGGACTTGTTGCAACCGTCCCTTGTTGCAACCGTCCCCAGTCTCCCCTACGATTGTTTGGGAGAAGGTATGCAGCACTCATGCAAAAGCAGTGAAGGTAAACTTCAAACTGATTTTTAAAAATATAAGAATCTATAAAATCTATAAAAAGGAATAATAATTAAAATTGCAAAGCTTGCCAAGTTATTTTGCTATGACAGAGTAAAAATATTTTTTTTAGTGAAACCCCGGCGCTATAATGTCCGTACAGAACTGAAAGTAAGAAAAAGCCTTATTTTAATACAGCTGACTAGCAAAGTAAGAATTGGATGTGCATGACATGCGATGTTGGTATCAACATTGCATATCATCCAGCCGTATATACTACAGCCATTTTTCAGCTTCAGTACAAAAAACCCTGCCTCGCTCTGTGATGCCATTCGGCGCTGGTACCAGTTTTTACACCAGTGGAAAAACAGCACCTTGAAGTACCGTACTTTCGGTACTTTCTTGAAATATCAAAAGTGTTTTTTTGGGTTTGTGCAATATGTGTAATTGTGTGCACTAATTTATTTATTGTATTTGTTACTGTATTTTTTGGTCTGTTTCTTTTCTACTGCTTTTTATTTACTGGCTGTAGCAACGAGTAAAGTCCTATCTTATCTTTTAGCTTATCTTATCTTATCTTATCTTATCAATCACCAGCAGCTGCAGGTGAAGAAGGCAAGCAACCCGATCCCTGAGTTAGGAATTGGCTGCAGACAGGGAGGCCACAGGAGTGGAGGAAGGTCTTTATATTCGGCTCGAAGACCAAGGCCATCTTCTCAGCTACTTTGAGGAACATAACAGGCTGCTGCATCTTTGCTGCTGGTTTACAGATGGTGACAGGACTGTTCATGCACTGCTGTGACACGTTACGGCAGGGCATGTCAACAGAAAGGAAAAGAGGGACTAATCACAAAGTGGCTCACAAAAAAGGGGTTTATTAAGAAACAGGGGTGACTTTCCAGAAAGCTTTGTAATGCTACAGTAAGTAATTTATCTAGTACTTAAGATCGATTGTTAATTAGTACACATTTCCAGCAACCTGAGTTGGACAGCATTATTTAATTGCATGTAATATCTGTAGGAACTAGTGAGCGATATTTAGCAACATACATCAAAAACATCTTAAAACTATGGTAGAATAATGCCTTGGATATATTAATAAATGTAAGGGGTAAAACATCGTGTTTGTTTAAACAAATGCGGTATTTTCTAACAGTAAAAAATGTGCTCATCAAATTTTACGCCGAAATCATACCTTTTTTTTTTTTTTTTTTTTTTTAACAGTACGGTTAATTAATAAAGAATTTAAGCATAATATCCCACACGCACCCCGGCCTATAGCTGGTAGAAATGGCGCTATCCTGCTGCCTACAAGATAAAAGCATATGGCACCAAATGTGGCGTTCGGACACTACAAAGGAGGCAGACCCCTTAATGTGGGAGAAGGGTTTATTGAGTAGTAAGCCGAGTGCACAAGAGCTAAAGGGGAAATCCAAGCAGGTCGTCGGGTCGAGCGCGGAAGGTTGAAAGCCGGGAATGTCAGTCCTGCAGGCAGAGACAGGACATTGACATGATGGGATGGGAGAGAGAACGAAGGCAGACCGGGACGGCAGGGCAGGGTAGGGCAGGACAGGCAAGCGGGGCAGGCAGGACCAGGCAGGGAGGTAGGGTCGACCAGGGAAGCAGGACAGGCAAGACAGCAGGGCACGACGAGGAAGTCAGGCAGGGAAGACATGAGACAAAGAAACTCTCAGTAGATGTCATTCACATGGCAACAATACTTTGCAACACTCTGTGGTACGATTTGTATTTAACTAGCGTGTTGGAATTGTGACAATTGCTAGCAGCTGTGTTGCCCCGCCCCTGTGGGCGTGGCACCAAATTGGAATCAATAATCTTTAAAAGAATAAAATATATTACATAAATTTATTAATGCGATATTTTAAATATGTTTTAAGGCATAATAAAACTTTTAACGATCATTTTAAAGGGGTCACCGGACACGTCAAGCTTTTCTAGCTAGAAAGGAAAGAGGGTCTGGCCGTTTTAAATGGTAAAAGCAGTAGTATTGTTAACGGGGTACTTTTAAACAAAATGCACTATTTTATGTCAGTAAAAACACAGCCATCCTGTATTTAGGGGGGATTTATGCGTATTGCATGTCTAGACATGTCGGTCAGCTAATGTCCGCGGCGGTGGGAAACGGGGCATTGGCGCAAGAGCTTTTGGAGTCGTGAGCGATAAGCCCATGAGAGGGAAGCATCAATGAAACAAAATGGCCACCGGTTGACAAATTGTAGCAGGGTACCTACAGAGTGACTGTAACATCTCGTTTAACCGCTGCTCCTGGGTGTGAGAAGCACGCCGCCAGCAGCCCCATCCTGACAGAAAGCACAATACCTCTATTTATTAATCTGGCTTATTTGTAAATAGTATAAAATAATCTATTTCTAATTTAAATAAAAGTCCATCTCTAACACCACAGCTCTGGGGCTCTGGCATAGGCCCGGACGCCCCGCTGCAGGCCTGGGGGTTTGGATAAAGTATCTAACTACAACTGTTTAATCAAATAACAAATTAGTATAAATTTTTAAACCAATAAGATTTAAGGAATAAAACAATTTAGTTGTATTTTGTTAGTTTTATTTTAAGTAAGATGCTCCGGTTTATTTAATTACATTTAATAGTTGTAGGAACTAGTGTCACGATGCGGCCAGAAGGCGAGCAGGGAAGCAGGCGAGAGCAGCCAGGAAGTGGGGTAAACGGGGTTTATTTAGGAAGGCACGGACAGGCACGGACACTACAATGATGGATCTGGGGAAGACTGACTGAGACTCGGACTAAATACACAAGACAAGGCAAAAGGAATAGGCAACAGGTGATCACAATCAGGAATTGACACGAGGTAATGAGGGGGCGTGGCACACACGAGGATCGTACGGAGCTGGGCGTGACAACTAGTGAGCAGTATTTAGCAACATACATCAAAAACATATTCAAGATACCAATATAGAAGGTAACCGACAAAGTTTTGGATTTTTCATAAAACAAGACACCGCAAGGAGTGCGTTCGATCCAGAGATGGCACCATGTGTAGTCCCGGATAGAAACTATAGTGAGCGGCGTTTAGCTACATACTTCAAAACATTTTAAAAACTTGGTAGAATAATACCTTAGTTATTTTAATAATTTAAGGGATAAAATGTTTTTTTGTCGTGTTTGTCAGTGTGTTATTTTAAGCAAATGCGTTATTTTCTAACGGCAAAAGCCCTGTCATCATGTTTTAGGTGCGAAATTATATGGTCTAGCAATGTTTTACAGCACAGAGAATTAATAAAGAATTTAAGCATATTGTCCTACACGCGCCCAGTACTATAGCCATTACATGGCGACTCAGGCCTGCAGACGGGGTAACATATTCTCGCAACATGATTATGTCAGGAGATTGTCACCGACCTTGCCCGCTGTCTCTGGGGGGAGCACCCCGGATAGGAACTAGTAAGCAGCATTTAATAACAAGCATCAAAAACACATTTTTAAAAACTTTAACAGAATAAAGCCTTAGTTATTTTAATAGCTAGTTTTTTAAACAAATTTTTTTTAGACTTAAAAAATTAAACATTTTAAAGAAAAGACATTAACGGCTTTTGTTAATGTTTAAAGGTATAATGCTTCAGATGTATCGGGCATGCGCACAAGAACGCACCCAAGGGCACCTTTACAGTTTGCTCAATCAAAAAAACACCAGTCATATATACTTTACATTTTTTCTTAAAATGTATAAGGATCGTTTTGTTATAGCGACATTTTAAACTAGTATGAGTGTGATATAAGTCATTTAGGCAACAAGATTTGAGGAAGAACCTAAATAGCTGCTATAAATGATCGACCAGGCAGACAGAAGGGGGGCTTTCTTATCTCACAAGCCATGGAAGGGTAGGGGGTGTAGGAACGGCAGAATCAGGCAAGTGTGTAAGAATTTAGGATATATTTTTGTTATTTTAAAGAAGGTGGACATGATTATTTACATTTAATAGGAACTATTAAGCTGCATTTAGCATCATGCATCAAATACACATTCAAAACTGTAAAGAATAATGCCTTCGTTGTTTTAATAAAGACATTCTTCAGTAAATGTCAGACATCCTACAAGGTGACCCCACGGCCCCTGCTTATATCATCTACAAGCTTGATTTGAGATGCTTGCTGGAGTAGCATGTTAAGTTGACAATGGTAACTGAGATGCAGCCTGCTTGATAGTTAATGAAACTTAGTCCACATTCAACAGTGTCAGCGGTCATCTACTATGCAACGAGACTAGAGAGTGACTATAGCGCCCCATTTAACCGCTGGTCCTTATTATTATTAAAATTAAAAAAAAACTTTAACAGAATAAACACTTGGTTATTTATTAAACACGCTTTTGCAGTAAATGTTTGTTCATGCTCATTGACCGACCAGGCAGGCAGAAGTGTGCTTTCTTATCTCACAAGCCATGGAACGATGGGAGGGCTGACATGTAAGCGGGGGGTAGGAACTGTGGAATCAGGCCAGGGGTAAGAATTTAGGATATATTTTTGTTATTTTAAAGAAGGTGGACATGGTTATTTCATTACATTTAATAGCAACTAGTAAGCTGCATTTAGCATCATGCATCAAATGCACATTAAAAACGTTAATGAATAAGACCTTAGTTATTTTAATAAAGACATTCTTCAGTAAGATGTCCCCACGGCCCCTGCTTATCTCATCTATAAGCTCGATTTGAGATGCTTTCTGGTGTAGCATGTTAAGTTGACAATGGTAACTAATGCCTTGTCCACACGTACACGGGTATTTTTTAAAACGGTGTTTTTCCTCCTCCGTTTTAAAAAAAAAATCCCCGTCCACACGAACATTGTCTTCTAAAATATTTCCTTCCACATGAAACCGCTAAAATGCGCCGTCAAGAGCATGCCAAACCAACAGGTGGCATTATAACTCTAACAGTACTGCCATGTTAGCCAATCAGAAGTCTAATTGCCAGTCCTGTTAAGTTGCAAACCATGGCGCACATTCTGACGCCTGTATTGATCAATATAATGCGAGAGTGACTCAACATTTATCTGTACACATGTAAGAAGTCCTGTCAGCAAGGTTAGCACAAGCACTATTTCGGCTAAGTCCGCCATTGCTCAAACTCGCCTAACATATACAGCAAACAGCGCACGCTTTGACATTAAATAAAGTGGACAACGGTGCACAATCTGACGTTTCGAGCCAAAAACTCCGTTTCCCCTGTCTACATGTCGACACTGAAAACGGAGTTTCTTAAAATCTTCACCCTGGATGGAGTTTTGCAAAAGCTCAGTTTTCAGTGACCTGAGACGCCGTTTCTGTGTGGACAAAAGCCCAAGACGTATAGAAAAAGGTACGTTTTAAAATATACCCGTGTAGGTGTGGACGAGGCATCTAGTCTCGCTGTATAGTGGATGACAGCTGACACTGTTGAATGTGGACTATGTTTCGTTAACTATCAAGGAGGCTGCATCTCAGTTACCATTGTCAACTTAACATGCTACTCCAGCACGCATCTCAAATCAAGCTTGTAGATGATATAAGCAGGGGCTGTGGGGACAATCATTTCAGCCGTGTTGTTCAAACAGGCCGGTCGCATGCAGCAGAGCTGCGGAACTTGCTTATTTCGTCTTTCAGCTACCGTCGGACTTATAGGTTATTCATCTTAAAAGTTTGCTGGTTAAATGCTTTCTTCAACCTAACAACGAAATAAAACACGTAAATACCGTTAAAGTTTTTCTTCTTCAAACATTTTGGTTAAATATAATGAGTTTAAGTGTTTTCTTCTTTTAAAATACGCAAAGTGCCAGGGACGCTTGTGTCTACTAACAACACTTGGCTGCTGCCGGACCCCCGCTGGACGTGTATGTGCTAGCTTACATTCATCCTGCTATATGTTTTATTATTCCTTAAAACATAATTAGAAATAACACATTAATAAATACATGTAATGTATTTTTATTCTATTAAAGTTTACCGGCAACCCTTATCTCCCAAACCATATGGCCCCTATCAGCAACACGTGGCATAAGCATGTATGATACCATATATGGACATAACCCCTCGACCAATCAGAATAAGGGATACGCCCCCTCCTGCATATGACATCATATACGGAGCTGTATTAAGCTCCGCCCAAGGTACCAGGTAATATTTTTGTAATACCTCCTCACTCCTTTGAGTCCCCAAACTTTGGCTGAGGTGAGGTACAATGCTGCATCATGCAATGTTGTGGAGCATGCTCTTGGCATCTGGAAGATGCGGTTCTGGTACCTGCACACGTCCTCAGGTAGGTTTATGCTTCTCGCCTGAGCATTGCTGTGCGATTATTGTTGTGTATTTCATGCTGTACATGCTGGCATACCACTTCCTCAGGAGCAAGAGATGAATGACATCGAGGAACCAGAGGATGACATTGAAAGAAGAGAAGAGGGAGGGACACCAGGCTGGTTTGGAAGCATGTTTGGGTGATCACTGTAATGACTGGGACCTGTTGTGCAATTGGGATTGCAGTACAACTGCTTTGTTAGAAGTTGTGTAGCTCTAATACAGCTTACACTTGTACCTGGCCATGCAGTGGATGCTTAGCATAGCTGCACTTATGCCTAGTTGACAGGATGTCTGTGACTATTTATGACTATTTATTTACTTGCATGTTGCTTTGGACAATAGCAGCTGGTGTAGATGCACTGGTGTTCATTTGACATTGAGATATCACATGCATATTTACTTATGTATTGTTTATTTACTCTATAGGCAGTACTTGACAGTGCACATTGCATCCTGGTTGGTCTGCTGCTTGCGTGTCTGTAAAGAGAGACCATTCATCATTGACACAGCTACAACATCAGTCCCTGATGGACTCAGTACTTCATACAACCCCTTCTTATTTACTTCATTTCAGAATGAGTGACTTACTCACCATCTGTGGGTAATATGATGTTGACTGTCCAATTTGGCCTTCTTCAGCAGGACCAGCTCCTGGTGGTGCCTCTCCCTTTGCTGCAGCCGCTCCTGGAGCCACCTCTCCTTCGGTTTCAGCGACTCTCTCTTCAGCAGGAGCTTTTCTTTTGATAGCTGCAGCCTCTCGTTTTCAAGTGCAGTCAGCTACTGCTTTCTATTCTCCGGGTGTCCCTGTCGTGAGAGGGCCCTGGAGATGGACTGTCACTGGTGGAGGGAAAGGGATGCAGTGGAAGCGCAGATTGGGGTGGGAAAGACGGAAATTGGCCAGCACACATATCTACTCCTCCAGATAGTCCCTCAATCACAACTGGGCCTAGTATGGCTAGGATCTGTATGGCTAGGATCTGCTGCTCCTCTGGGCTGAGAGGACCTGCCTCTGACTGCCCTCCACCAGTTCTGCTGGTCTGCCATCTCACCTCTGTAGCCTTTCACTTAGCGAGGCTGGTGAAGTCTTGCTATTTCTTGTGGACTTCACTGCCAAGTCACCGCTGACCACTGCAGGCATTCATCTTCCTGTTTATTTTTTTCTCTCTGTTGGAAAGGCTTCTTCTGGCTTTGGAGAAGAGGTCAGCCTTGTGAGCAGCCACCTCTGTTTTCTCTGACAACTGTCCATGGTTTTCTTTTTCCAGAAGACTAGGAAATGAACATTGCTACTAAAACACAATAACATAAATACACAGAAAAACAAGGACTAACAAGGGGCAGGTGTGGACCATAACAAAATCAACCAGTCAATAAAGGTGCAGGACAACAAGCGACAGGTGGAATAAATTACAAGCACAGGAACTAAGGAACATTGACAAACAGTGAGAATTAACATTAGAAAAGACTAGGAACATAAATATAAGTAGAACAGAATTAAACCAGGGACAAGCAGGGTAAACCTTAAAGCAGAGACACAAAGAAAAATAATACCTGACCACCCTGTACTGGCTGTGCCCTCAGGACTAACTGATGCCAGTGTGGCCGATCAGCAAAGCTTTAATTATGCATGTTACCAGCCTGCCTTACACTGCTACGTTTGTGCTAATTCGTAATTCAATGTGATCGAAATATTTGGATCTATTCACTAAAAGTGCACAACTCTGCAACATTGTTGTGTAGTTGGTTGCAAAAGCTGATCATATGGCATTGTACTGTATATCGTAAACTGAGATGAATACACAATATCCAAGTTTTAAAAGGGCTGGAATATACTGAGGCAAATGTATTACTTTGCATACTTCAGCTTTCTAAAAAAATATATAAAAATACGCCTGACTGATTCTAATTTCACGTCTTCTCTATCTACATAATTAATACATCAACAAAAACTTAATGAGGCCCCCTTTTAGATAATATTACTGCCATCAGTGTTCTGCAAGTTCACACTTAACCAGAACTAGCTCAAAGTTCACACCATACAGATTAAAATGTACTACTTCACGTTCATCTCTTCCATTTTTTTAATGTTTTTATGAGCTGTTCTGAATCCAAAGTGATTTTTTTCAGCAACTAAAATATCAGTAGCATCACTTACCATTTTAAAGCTCTTGGAGTCTATTGACATAATCATTAAAAATCATTAGTGTTACGACCAGCTAACGCATCAGAGCCCAGCACTAATCAAGACCAGTGTCGCGCGAGAAAATCAAGACCATCACGTAATAGTTTTCCAAAGTTCATTAGTTGCAAACTGATTAGATCATTAGTGCATTAATGCACAACATTGGCGGTCAATGCAGCTATAACATGGTACATACAGGCATGCACAGTAAGAGGTGCACATATGGGCAGTGGTGGCTTAATGGTTAGGGATGCACACATGTAATTGAAAGGTTGCAGATTTGAATCCCTGACCACCAAGACACCACTGAGGTACCCTGAGCAAGGCACTGCTCCCAGGGTGATGAATTAGCTGCCCCCTGCTATGTCACATGGGTTAAATGCAGAGAACACATTTCATTGTTGTGTGCTGTGGTGTGTCAATAATGATAATTAATCCCTAAATTCAAATGTACTTCAAAGAACTCCAAAATTCTTTTTAAAATGCCACCAAATTTCAGTCAACAAAAGTATGGGTACTGGTTAATTATCTCTCCACCTCTGCTAAATGCAGTGTCGATCCAAAATGTATTATTCAGACTTTAACTTATCCCTGTCTAAACAACCTAAATGGGGTAAAGGCAACGGTTTTTTTAAACTGCCCTGGACCTTACCTCCGCCGGGGCATATCGTAGGGGTCAAGGTAGTTTATGAAAGTTATTTTTGCCTTGTAGCTAGTCCTTGCTTTGTAAGCTTTTTTCTGTATAGGTATTTCTCTCGAGAGCGTTCTTTTACAGTACTTTCTATAAATATTATTATTTAAAAAAAATAAAGAAATGAGAACTATATATGATATTACTGGTATTTCGGTCACCGTGTGGAGGTAATTGAAGCATCCATCCACCATGGTGGATGTAGTCCTGATGATGTCGCGTTCCCCTGTCAGTGATGCTGCTGGTTGAACACTGTCAGTGGAATTACGTTTTAAAATACCTGTGATGTCCTTTAATGTGACCCACAAAGTTGTCACAATATGCTTAAAAAAGAATTAGAAATTACGCCAAACTCTTAATGCATTTATTAATTCAAAACAATGTCACACTGTTTTAGTTTAAAATTTTGTGATTATTTATTGCATACCTATTGAGAACTCCTTAATCTTTTGATAAAAAAAAAAAAGTTTTAAAAATTGTTGATTTGGATTGGTTGATTCAGTCCTGGTAGGCGTGAACTGCCTTCTGATTGGTTCGTAAGGGATTTCATAAAGTGGGAGTGCATGTTCACGTCGCAAAAATCGGGGCTGCAGTCAAACTAACCATCCTGGAAATTACTGATATTCATTCTCAAAATTTGTGCAACAACACTGAGAAGATGAATGTAAGTATATATCTATATTTTAGATTTTCGATAGCTTTTGTGGGAATGGATTAAAACTAACCCAGCTGGATTTCAGCTAGTTATACTCATTCTATAGTCTGTTGTTCTGTAAAATAAGAATCTCCATTCACCAACATGAATTTATCAATAATAATAATAATAATAATAATAATAATATAGCACTGGTAATTATCTTACAACATACACTGCATTTCAAATGTTCTTTTTGACTCCAGGACACATAAAATATAGAAGAACATAACACATGACAAAAACAACAGGAGATGAGGTTGATAGAGATTTACTGACATAATGAAATTCTCAATAGCAATATTTTTACAATTAGCAACATTAACAACCAATACCTCTTAACTGCTTGGTAAAATCCAGTACTTCACAATCCCACTCTTGTTGCCAAGTATTATACAGTATCAAAGAAAAAACTGTCATTGATTTGTCAGTAAATATTGCAGAGATCTGTTTGTGTCAATATTACCTTGCTCTTGAAGATTAATCTATTGCATGCAACAGAGATCTGCAATGGTGCTTTTCAAATTTTCAATTAAAACCTCACAACACTCTGCAAAGGTGTAATTGCAACATTCAAACCTGCATTGTAGTCTTGTGCACTTTAGGTATGCCATTAAAACCTCACTGAATTACAACATCAATATCTAAAGGTGCTAACAGATAAAGAATAAAATGATAACTTTTTCTTTACCCAGTATCTGCAATAAACAATGACACAAAGGCTAAGTGCCTTAGTTGACATAAAACAGAAAACATTTCAGACAGACAACTTCCCACAATTAGACGGCCAGAGCAAAGTTGAACTCAAAGGAAAGGTGCTAATTCTCCACAAGGGTGTGAGCAGGACCCCATTAAATCATCTTACAAACAGCTGAATAGTTTTCACAGGCAAGGCCTCCCCATATTTGACCACATCCAACACAATCAAAAACAAGCTGCTGTATCTGAGCAGAGGGTCTGTTGTAGCTGACAGTGTCTCTGCAAGTTGTTACAATCATTTGCAAGATAGAAAAGTGAGTTGGGGCGTACCAGCAGCCAAGTTTGTGCAGTACTTGCCATGGCGATAGCATTTAAGACCACAACTTCAACTTTAAAGCTTTAAAGCTTCATGGACGACCAGATCTTGAGGATATGTTGAGCAGCATCATTTCAGCTGTCCTCCTGGATACAATTTATATAAGAAAAATGAAGACAATTATATTGAGATACAAATAAAACTGCTTGAATCATTCAAAGTGACTTATTATCAGGGCAGAGTTAACCTATGTGGTAGAAAAGATAATCATTAAACAACTCGAGTCTATTCTCCAGAGAACCGGTTAGAAAAACATTTGAAGAACACGGTGCAAGATGGCTGTACTCCACAGAGTGTAGTGCCTGAATGAATATTGAATGTTGCTGCCTTAAATTTGCACCTTTACATAGCCAGGTAACCCTATGGCTTTAAACCTCAGAGCATGTTTAGGTTTTGTGATTGTACTCACCTTTAAACATTGAAAAATATCCAATTAGTTTGTTCTTCTGCCTTCCTCTCTTACTTAAGGGTTAACCTGCACATTAAATAACACATTAAATTTTTAAACGCATCATAAAAAAAGAATCTTGCTTCAAAAAGTTCCTCTTCTTTCTCGCCAAGGGGCAGTATGTGGCTGCGTATAACAGCTACACACCTCATGTCAATACTTTGGTTCTGTGAAAAAAATTAATATTGTGTCAATACTGAACCATTATTCATACACAATGGACTGTCAAGTGAGAACACAAGAGGATACATATGCGAGGAACAGTGATTTGAGTGTGCAGGGCAAGAGCCTTGTGTGGAAAGATAGCGCATGCAGGAGCATAGAAGCTACAGAGTGGAAATATTTGTACCGAATGCACATATTCATGGGGCAGTGTGCATGTGTGTATGAGAGTGAGTGAGACAATCAATAAGGTACTAAAACATGTGAACAAGCACAATTTTGAATTAACAAACCTGACTCAGTTTGGTCCCCATGATACCTCCCTTGGCCTTCATCGGGGCAATAAGTTTGGTCAAGTTTATACATAAAGCTCTGCTCCAGGGAAATTGCTGGTATTCTCCTGAATTCCTCCTCCTTCTGAGTTGACAGATTCCTGCTCCCAGCTCCCTGGGCACGGCTATGGGTGGCTGCCCTTCACAGCCAGCTTGGTCTCACCTATAGAGAACTTATAGAGTATAAGGAAAATTTCCCCCACAAGAATCCATAAAGTATGAATAATAATAAAGACCAGAGTTTTCCTGTAGTTACATGTGGATTGCTTTTTTCTAACCTAGTAAGTTTAGGTAGCTAATAGAGAGCTAACAAGATTAAAAGTACATTCAAGCACAGTCTAAGAGGAGCAACCAGAACTTAACATTACTGAGGTTATGCGAATAAAACTAACATTAAGGAAATTACAAACAATAATGTGCACTGCTGGTCCCTATCCGCGGGAGATAAGTTTTAAGATCTTCTGCGGATAGCAGCAAACACTCATTATCGTTGATAGGTCCGATAACTCTGGGCTGTAGCCCTGAGTTTTTTCGCCACAGTTTGTTTTGCTGTAACACCTCCTTTTTCAGGCCAAAAATACTTGGGCCGATAGTTCAGAGTGAACAGACATATCGTTGCCAATGGCGAACACCACATATGACTTTTCTTCATGTACTGTACATACATACCTATGATAAAGTTTAATTTAGAAATTACACGCAAAAAGCCATCGGCAACAATAATAATAGAATAAAACAATGAAATCATATTATATGATGTTGCTGAAAGGATACTCAGAGTGGCACAACATTTAAAACTTAAAGGTAAACCGCAGGTAACTGAAACCGTGATTATGGAATCCGTGGGTACGAGGGATCTACTTATTGCATAAAGCAAACAAGAATCAACCTTTCAAAATCCCCTACCTGAACCTCTACTCGATCAGATTTTGGAACATGCTGGTTCAACAGGTGTGTCCAGGCTGATTACAGTTCCTGCACACCAGCTGAAATGGGCTGTTCCCCTATTTTAACACAGACTGGGATCATCTATTTTGTGGGTAAATGGGGTCTTTCTTTATCAGTTTCCTCTCACAGCCTTTAGTGGAATCCTCCTCCTCCCTCTATACTTCAATAGCATGAATCATGTGTTCACGGTACTGCATCTCAGACATAGTAATGAGCCCCACCACTTGCTTCAGCCTCCTGGAAGTGCCTTTGGTACAGGCCACTGAACGCCAGATTCTGCAGGTCCTGCTCTGTCTCAGTTTGCCACCTCTTTTCTTGTCTTTGCAGATAGGAAGCTGGGCTCTCCTCTTCCTTTGTGTGCTCCAGCTTCATTTCGGCCACACTCAGCCACTGCCAAAGGTAACCATCAAACTGACGTGCATCATTTACAGGTGTCCCTGTTGCCATGGAGCAATCTCGTTTTATGCCTAAGAAGTCTACCATGAACCGCATCCTGCCACTGAGGCTTCTTATTGAGCACAAACACGAATATCTGAGTTTCTTTGCCACCTTTGTAGATATTCGTAAAACATTTGACTTAGTTTATCGTGCTGCCCTGTGGGATGTTCTACGACTTTGTGTGATCCCCCCAAAATTGTTGGACATCATGACTGGCCTGTACACTGCTACTGCGAGTGCTGTGCAGAGTGGAGGCAGAACCTCTGCGTTCTACCCAGGTGATTCTGGGGTTCTCCAAGGGTGTGTTCTTGCTCCTACTCTGTTCAATGCTTGCATGGGCTGGGTGTTGGGCAGAGTCATGGGGTCCAGTGGCTGTGGGGCATCTTGACAATGCTGTGGTCTTCATGGAGTCAATGAAGGCTCTGATCAGGGCTATAGAGGGAATCAGAGTGGAATCTGAGTGTCTGGGCTTGCGAGTCTCCTGGATAAAAACCAAGATCTAGGCCTTTAATGACCTCTTGGGCACAGCCATCAGCAGTGTGTCTGTGTCTGTCTGCATCGAGAGATTCGCTTACCTCGGCAGTGACATTCATGTCTCTGGTGACGGATTGGGAGAGCATGGGGGGGTCATAAGGTCACTGGAAAGGGGTGTGTGGTGCTCTTAATATATTTGTAAGAGCACAAAGGTCCAAGTCTTTAGAGTCTTGGTGCTCCCTGTTTTACTATATCACTGCGAGACACTATTCAGCGACTGGAGATGAACACTGTACTCCTTTGATCTTTGGAGAATTCTTGGGTACTGCTGGTGTCGAACGAGCAGTTGCTCAGGGAGTCCTGAATGAGGCACATTACCTGCATTGTGAGGAAGCCTCAGTTACACCACAACGCCCATGTGGCGTGATTCCCTGGGGGTGATCCGGCGCGGAGGATCCTCATTGCTGAGGATCAGGCCGAGGGGACGCCCACGTAACACCTGGCTGCGGCAGATAAATCATTTCCGGAGGGTGGGACTGGACCGTGTGTCCACATGGGGGATTGCCTGCTGGGATCCCAGGGTGCTTTGTCACGTGTTGGGTGCGGCAACACACCGTACCAGGGCATGCTCCCCAACCTAACCTGACCTGACTTTCCACCACGGCCAGGCCACTGCTTCACAGCACCCTCCCCATTCTGTCCACCAGAACACCAACCAGAACCGCCTTTATATCCCCTATCGCCAGGAACAGTCCCAGAGTTTTCTCCTCAAATGTTTTTAGCCAATTCCCGGCCCCGTCTGCCAGAATAGGGAGTAAGTAAAATAAGGAGCAGACCCTCCAGATCCTGACATGCCCACAGCACATACTGTGTCTGTGATTCATTTACCACTACAGTAATGGGCACATCAGAGAGCACCTATCAGGGGCCCTCCTGCTTCTCACTGTTCTCTGCTCTGCTCTATCCTCTTCCTCTGCTTCTTCCTCTCTCTCATTTGCTATTTCTGCCTCTATCTCCTGCCTCAAACTTGTCCACCCTTACCCAGGACCCTTCATTACAGTCTGAGTCAACACATCCTCCTGTCCTTCTCCTTTGTCTGGATCCTTTTCCTGATATTCTTTCCTGGAATTGACTCCACCCTTTATGTGGAGGGTTAGGGGTCTCCAGCAGTTCATCTGCATTACCACCAGATGCTCCTTCTCCAGATTTCTTGGCACTGCCTTTTACCTCACATCCCCACGTCTGGCCTTCACTACTAACTCTCTCGCATTCCTTCCTCCACTGCTTGCCGCTCACTTCCCTTTACCCATCTAGACAACCTGACATTCCTTTCTTCTCTCTACCTATCACTCTGCTTTACTTCCCCTTTGAACTCCACCTTTGCTCATTCATCAGAGGTGGCCTTGCCATTAATGGATACTAGGGATGTAATGGTACAGTTTTCACATAATTCGGTTTGTGTCACGGTTTTTTGGACCACAGTAATGTTTTGGAATTTTTTTATATTTTATAAGAAAATAAAAACACATCTCCCTTTTATTAAACCAGGAACTCTTCCATATTACAACTATTACAACTACAATTATTCCATTCAGAAAAATTGTAGCATGACTAAATCTAGATTATTTCTCTAGTATATAAAATTGAGAGAAAAACATTAAAATTAAAAATGCTTCTTAACTTTGATAACTTGTAGGCACTTTGTCTATTTCATTTTAAATTAACATTGTACATATGTACAGTACCTGTACAGACAGTATTAAATTAAAAAATAATAGTGTAACATCAGAATTACCTGTCTAAGCATTCTCTGTAAGCATTCTTTCTGAGCTTTGACAACCGCAAAGTGATTTCCCTTCTTTTTTATATAAACGTTCCACTGTTGTTTTAAGATTTGTCCATGCCTTTGTCCTATTGTAGAAATATAATTCGGCCTGTGTCTCTGCAAATTTGTCACTTTCTAAGTTACACCCATTATTCATCTGTATTACTAGTGTACTAATCACCGCTTCATATATTCTCTCAACGTATCTGTCAAATACACTGCTCAAAAAAATTAAAGGAACGCTTATTAATCAGAGTATAGCATCAAGTTAACTAAACTTCTTGGATATTGATCTGGTCAGTTAAGTAGCAGTGGGGGTTGTTAATCAGTTTCAGCTGCTTTGGTGTTAATGAAATTAACAACAGGTGCACTAGAGGGGCAACAATGAGACGACCCCCAAACAGGAATGGTTTAATAGGTGGGGGCCACTGACATTTTTCCGTCCTAATGTCTTCTGACTGTTTTTTCACTAGTTTTGCACTTGGCTAGTCAGTGTCACTATTGGTAGCATGAGGCGATATCTGGACCCTACAGTGGTTGCACAGGTAGTCCGACTCCTCCAGGATGGCGCATCAATACGTGCCATTGCCAAAAGTTTTGCGGTGTCTCCCAGCACAGTCTCAAGGGCATGGAAGAGATTCAAGGAGACAGGCAGTTACTCTAGGAGAGCTGGACAGGGCTGTAGAAGGTCTTTAACCCATCAGCAGGACCTGTATCTGCAAGGAGGAACAGGATGAGCACTGCCAGAGCCCTACAAAATGACCTCCAGCAGGCCTCTGGTGTGAATGTCTCTGACCAAACAATCAGAAACAGATTTCATGAGGGTGGCCTGAGGGCCCGACGCCCTCTAGTGGGCCCTGTGCTCACTGTCCGACACCGTGGAGCTCAATTGGCATTTGCCATAGAATACCAGAATTGGCAGGTCTGCCACTGGCACCCTGTGCTTTTCACAGATGAGAGCAGGTTCACCCTGAGCACATGTGACAGACGTGAAAGGGTCTGGAGAAGCCGTGGAGAATGTTATGCTGCCTGTAACACTGTTCAGCATCACCGGTTTGGTGGTGGGTCAGTGATGGTCAGGGGAGGCATATCCATGGAGGGTCACACAGACCTCTACAGGCTAGACTATGCCACCATGACTGCCATTAGGTATCAGGATGAAATCCTTAGACCCATTGTCAGACCCTCCGCTGGTGCAGTGGGTCCTGGGTTCCTCCGGGTGCATGACAATTCCTGGCCTCATGGTGCGAGAGTATGCAGGCAGATCCTGGAGGATGAAGGAATTGATACCATTGACTGGCCCCCACAGTCGCCTGACCTAAATCCAATAGGACACCTCTGGGACATTATGTTTCGGTCCATCTGACACCTCCAGGTTTCACCTCAGACTGTCCAGGAGCTCAGTGATGCCCTGGTCCAGATCTGGAAGGAGATCCCCCAGGACACCATCCGGCGTCTCATTAGGAGCAGCCCCGATGTTGTCAGACATGCAAACAAGCAAATGGGGGCCAAACAAACTACTGAGTACGATTTTGGAGTAGCTGCAATGAAATTTCGGCAAAATGGACAAACCTGCTTTCACTTTGATTTTCGGGGTGTCCTTGATGATCGTATCCCAGGGAGCGTCTGTATATGGCCACTTTCTCCACTTACTCATACTATCTCCCTATTAGACTAAACCCTCTCTGGCCCCTTTTCCTAACAATTCAGTCTGATTCAGCGGATCTTCTTCTCTTAACCCAGGATCAGCAGCTTTTACTACACAAGCCCTCTCTGGCCTCTTTCTACTTTAAAAATACTTCTGCGTCACCAAAACAGACAGACACCCTCTCTAGGGCAGTCCCTCTAAATAACCGTTACCACACAGGCTCTCTCTGGCCTCTTTCTTTCTTTTCTTTCTTTCCCTATTTACCCCTGTCGTGTTCAGCTGTTTAGCAAGCAGGATGTTAGTCTGGGTGCTTTATTTTTCCAACACTTTTATTTTGCCAAGTGGAGTTTCGGATTAAGCTCCTCTTGTTACTTGCGGTATACTCTTTATTAACCATTTTAGATTATTGCGCCACAAAGCCGGAGCTGACAGGGGAAGTTAACTGAGGTAGAAGAGACAGAGAGAGGAAGAGAGGAGGGAGAGAAAGAGGAGAGAGAGAAGAAGAAAAATAAATAAATAAATACACAAAAAATTCATAAAAAAAGGGGGGGGGGGGTCAGACAGAGAGAGACAGGAA
>JAOYFF010000001.1:41282286-41301694 GCA_025773925.1 Cryptomyrus ogoouensis | reverse complement strand
ATTGCGTTAAAATTTTTAATCAGATTAATCACGATGATGGATTAATCCGCGTTAACCCGTTAATTTTGACAGCCCTAGTAGAAACATGTTGATGCCCAGGATCACATGCTGTGCCCCCACCCACAGGATGAGCTGTAGTTTGACCTGCTGCCATGGGGGGCATATTCACTGACCACAGGAAATGCAGTTCAGATGCTGGACGCACAAGCAGCACAGAGGCAGATGAGGGCAACATTAGCTTAATGTGTCTGTACTATGGCAGCACTGATGGCAGAGCCCCCTGGTCAGTGCCTCAGTCCTGTCTACTTACCCCTGACGTGATGTCCTGATGGACCTGCCTATTTGTGTCTGAGCTGAGAGACTGGCAGCCTTGTGCTTTACCTGATCTGATGTTAGTACTATTATTTTTTTTTTTTTTGTGGGGGGGGGGTTCCCTCATGCTGCTGCTGTGTCACCCATGCTCTCCAGCCATGGGGGTGACACTCCAAACCGTGCTGGTTGGGACAAGGCACTGCTACCTGCTCTGCACACCTAGATGGCTTCTGAAGTGTCCTTTGTGTATTGTATAAAAGAAAACCCAGTGACATTGGTTTCATTTGTTAAACCCCCCCCTGTAATTTAATAAATGGATTTTTTTCAGTTGATTGTTGCTTGGTGTTTTATTTGCATTTCTCCCCTTAAGCTTGAGGCTGAAAGCATCTTCAGCAGGCCCATCTTCAGTAATTCTCAAACTTGTTATAACCTTTAATCAGCTGGTTCTTCCAGTCAGGAGGGGTCAGATGAACTGTGAGCCATCCAGGACATACCTCTTCAGAATTGGGTGGGGGGGGGTTGGTTGTACACATTTAGGTATTTCCCAGGCACTACCTGTCAGTGAGAGCAGCATCATACCAGGGCTGGTTTAAGCTGCAGCATTAAGATCCCAATTGGCTCTGTGCCCAGACCACATCCATGTAATGTGATGCTCCACTGCCCTCCCCACAGAGACAAGCTCCACCCCTTAGATTCCGACAAGCTGCTGTATTTGTCTTTAGATACATTTATCATTATTATGATGGTACAGTAATCTCCATAAATTTACCAGGTAAAAAGTGGTTAGATGGTTAATAAGTAGGTCAATTGTATTCACCACCTGCTCTACAGAGCCCCACATGAGCAGAGGTGGGTTGGTAATTAAGATCACATGAAAAAGCAGGTTCACACAAACCACACACGCACCCACACATACACAAAATGAAATCCAGGGAGGTGGCAACAATGCCCCTTCCCATGCACAAAGTATGCACAGAGCACACGGCCAGAGTGGAAGAGAGTATGCTCGCCCGCTGTGGGCTTTAGCCTGGATCCCCCAGGGGCCTGTGCTTGTCGCAGCACCATCTCACGCTGAAGATGTCACACTCTGCTTGTACACAGCATGGTAGGCGTTTCTCAGCAACACGTAGGGGAAGCAGGACTCCAGTAGGTCCATGGTGAGGAATGGCGATTCCTGAACGATCTGGTGAGAAGTTGGGAAAGAACCACTGTTAAAACCAGAATTGTGAGTGTGACAGCATGAGGTACAGAAGGCCTGCAGAGCATGCCTCACCATGTCCAGCAGCAAGTACACTGACTCCCGGTTGCGTGTAGCCACCTTGTCGCTCTCCTGGCCAATCTTCAGCAAGCTGGAAGACGCCAGCTGAGAGAGTCAGGATTGAGGCGTTAATCTGCACCTTCATCTGCCACCCTGCCTCTAACCACAGCTTCCCAACAGGAGGCTTACGCTCAGTGCATGAAGGATGCTCATCATGCACTGAGAAAGCCAGAAAAAGTGGCAGGAAAAAGGGACATGGACCTAGGCCAGGGCCTAGCCCAGGGTGGGGTGCACTCACAGCTAGGAATTCCTTGAGACGATCCTCAATGCTGCCCTTGTGAATAGTGAATAGTGCAGCTGCGATTTGGTTCACCGCTTTGGCCAGGCAGTGGATGTTGTTGCAGTGACCTGGAAACAACAGCAGCTCAGCCTACCATTAGGCAGACTTCCATCTACATGCAGGAACAAGGGCTGCTCGGCTCACCTTCAATAGCTGGACTGTACTGAGACATGACATTACTTGCCAAGGTGGGCAGGGAGACAGCCACAAACACCATGAGCAAACAGGCAATCTTGTACTCTTCTTCTGGACTGATGTTGTCTGTCAGACAAGAGTGGGATGCATGCAGCTGTCACTGCCCTGCCTTATGGCTGAGAGCTCAGTCCACTTCAGCTGACCAGATTCTGCATAAACGTGTCTCCCATCATCACCCTTATGGGATACAGCCCACTAATGTATTTGCCACACCTGATTTTTGAGAGGACAGCGCCACCACCAGGGCAGGGTCGATCTCACAGGGCAGACCAGCAGCAGAAGATAGTTCATAGACATTCATGGCCACCTGTGGCATGGGGAAGCAAATTATTACCTGGTCATAGGTGGGAGGTGTTATCCCCACAGTCCATCCCCATTGGGTACATACCTTCAGGTCAGTTTCCCTGGGGATGTGGTCTTTGAAGTCCTCCACAGAGCTCACAAGGAAGGGGATATGGTGAGACAGCACCTACGGAGAAGTTCCATGTAAGAGTGACCTCAGAGTAAACATATTGACCAGACCCCATCAGCAGGTGGCAGACTCACATCTCTCAGCGCTTCCTGGGCCAATGAGCGGAAGGATAGGATGACACCGATGATGGTCATCCTCTTCAGCACGCTGTCCACGGCTGCAGCAGGAGAGCAGAGCCACTAATGTTTAAGGGGGATAGAGCCCCTTGCGTAGGATAACCCCCCCTAGGGAAGACCCCCCCCCCCAGGGAAGACTTACATGACAGCTTCTTAAAGAGCGCCACCATCTGGTCGGGCTTGTCGAAGCTGGTCCTCATCTGGGTCAGAATGTCCATATTCTCCACCACCAATTTCTGTAAAGGACAGACACAGAGCTGGTGATGAAGGTCAGATGCAGGAACACAAGGAGTGAGACAGAGGTGGGCGATGGGCAGACCCACCTTGAGCTCGGCCACCTGCGAGGAGATGTGCCACATGAGGCTCTCGCTGAGGAACTTCATGCCATACGGCCCCAACAACTCCGACAAGGACCTCATCTCTGCAGGCAGACAGCCAGGGGAGAAGGTCATGTGCTGGCCTGGCTGACCTTCAGTGACAGTATTCCGGCACCAAAGCCCAGGCGGTAGCATTACCGGATATGTCAGAATACTCCTCGGCAGTGAAGGACAGCTCATTCTCTGTAGGCAGGTTCACAAAGGCCTTCATGGCTGGGAAGTAAGCAATGTGACCATTGCTCACCTGTCGCAGCAAGGTCTCCAGATACCTGCCGGGGAAGCAAGTCCAGTTCAGGGAGTCCTGAAACTGAGCTATGTCAGAAGATGTCCAGTTGTTGTCCAGGAGGAACTGTTGCACCTTAAGAAGATGTCCTTCACTTGAGCCAGATATGACTCCACATTTTTTAAGAAATCTGTAAATAGTGCGGGAGATGCCGGAGGAGCAGACTCGACCTCAAGGGGGCACCTTCATGCCTGCCACCTACCAGTTAGTGTAGAGGCTGGTGATGGTGGGCTCGCCATGGCTGTCCAGGTGCTGTGTCTGCTGCAGCAGAACGTTGTTAAAGACTCGTGTGATGTCGATCTGCACGTGGTTCTCAATGGCCTGCAGAACGGACATGTAGGCTCGCACACTGCTCAGCAACTCTGAGGGCTTGGCGATCTCCTGCGTTGCCTGGTTGTACATGGTCATGCCCACAATAGCCCTGTCGAGGACATGGGGGGTGTCACTCATGATTCTGCTGTGATAGCACCAGACACGTGGTGGCAAAGAGAGCATTTGCTGCCATTGCTGTGTGGCAAGGAGGCTCTCCAGCGCAGTCAGGAAATGACAGTAAAGCCTTTTGTATTCTGAGTTTGATTAA
Organism: Cryptomyrus ogoouensis; assembly: GCA_025773925.1. Taxonomy (NCBI): domain Eukaryota; kingdom Metazoa; phylum Chordata; class Actinopteri; order Osteoglossiformes; family Mormyridae; genus Cryptomyrus; species Cryptomyrus ogoouensis. The sequence goes on along the minus strand of JAOYFF010000001.1, from coordinate 41,297,761 downwards.
CGTATTCGGTCATTGGCTCTGACATGACGAGCGACTCACCGCACACAGAACAGGTTCAACGGCCTTGGGGGATGGGCAGGCACTCCAGTGTTTCCCTTACCATTATATTAGGGGGGCGCCCCGCCCCCCCCAACGGCACCTCCCACCCCCATTTGAAGGTCTAGTTAATTTTATTTAATTTTTCTGGACCTGAATTACCCAACTCGTAATAATCCACAGAGAATTAAGAAAAGATAAGAAGAAGGGAGGCTGCAGTGTTCTGATGGCTAAAATAACTGTGAAATGCGAAATGCTATTTGGTACATGTGGCACTTTTGTTTCATTTTCGGCAACCATGAACAGAGTAATAAATACGTTTCACAATGGGATTTTCTGCTTTAAACTATCACTATTTTAAGCTATCAGCTATCACTTTTAAAGCCTAACAGTTAATGTATTTGCAGGTCAAGACAAACATCCGCAATAGGCTGCAAGGAGACCATCTTGCAGCCTGCATGCGGATCTCAAAAAATGGGCCAGACGTTTCTGACTTCCCATATCAAGAGGCTTTAGAGATGTTCTTCTTGAAGCCCAGAAAGATACACTGCAGTGACAAAAGCTGCACACTTTATGGATAATTGTCATAAAAAGAAATGTTCTGATGTTTAGTTCAGTTGTTATATTGACTGCTGTCATTAAAAGAAACACATGAACACCATGAATCCGGTCGTTGTCTGTCTGCCCCCTCCAAAGCTGTAAACCTAGGGGAAACACTGCACTCACTTGGTGAAGCGGATCTCCAGGTGTGTGGTGAGGTACTCCCGGGGGGTGAAGCTGTGCTCCCACACCGGCATGCTGGACACATAGTTAATGGAGAAGGAGAGCTCTGACAGCGCCGTGTGCAGTTTGTCCAGGCTGAGGAGGTAAGGCAGCTCTGTCACTACCCCCCCCCATCTCTCTCCAGGCAGAGCTAAAGTTCCAACCACCTCTAAAACCCCCCTTTGTGCAACTTACTTAGTAACCAGCAGGCGGCTCTTCCTCATGCTCTCCACGCCCGGCTTCTCCAGCTCTGGCTCGCCCTTCTTCCCTGGAGGTTTCTTCGATTTCTTGGTCACTGCCTGGCTTATGGTCTTGGCACAGTGTTTGGGCAGCAGCTGGATAAGATGAAAGCTGTGTGTCACGGCTGTGGGGTGGCAGGGTGGGGTGGCGGGACCCAGGGGAAGTCCCAGCTAGGCCTCACCTGGTCGCTCAGGGCACACTGCTCTGTGCAGATGTCGGTGATGAGGTTGCGTGCCTGCTTGGCCATCTCATCCAGGAACATGTTACAAAGAGACAGGCTGCGGTCGCCAATATGATGTCGCTGGGGGGGAGGGGGGTCAGGGGGGATTAGCTGACATAGACAAGCCAGGTGTAAATGCAGCTGCACAGGCGGGGTGTGGTCAAAGGCCCATACGACCACCAGGCAAAGCAGTAAAGCAGCGATAAGCAGTAAGGGGAAGGAGCGCGGGCGCCAGACTCCCCAGCGGGGTCCCCCGGACCCCTCACCTCCTCGGGGCATAGTTCATGAGTGCAGCTCATAAAGTGGGTGCAGAGCAGGGGGAAGGCGATGGAGTGGCGGGACTGAGAGGGCAGCTCCAGGCACTGCTGGAACATCCTCTCAAATGCACGGCTGTAGAAGCTGACAAAACACAGCAGACGGGGCAGAAGGAGAGGTAAACAGCCTGCAGAGAAGCAGCGCTGAGGAACAATGCGCCCCCTGTTGGCCGGCTGTCACACCTACCAGAATACGGAGAGGTCAGAGGTCTCCACTAGCATTTCCACCAGCGAGTCTACCATCTTGGTGTGGAATATGATGGTGTTCATCATCTTGCCCAGGTCACGGTGGTCTGCGATTCCCAGTGTGGCTTTTGAAACACTTGTGTAGGCCTGGTAAGGAGAGCTCTATGAGGACACATGAAGGTGTGTCTCCTGTGTGAGCACCTCCAGAACTGTCACCCTTCTGGAGACCATGTGTATCTTGTGATAAAGAAGCAGGAGCGCTCACACAGACACCTGAGCTTCCTGGCTAGGCTCAGCTCCTTCGGAGTCTACAATAGCAGATAATATCCTCCATTCCAAACTTTGGTGAGGCAACAAACTCAAGTGATCAGAAAGGTTGCTTCTGTTTTGGAGGCTGAGCCGGCCTCCCTGTGGTGAATACAGGCCTCTGTCTTAGCAGGGAAATACCAGGTACCAGTCTCAATATCAGTGGCAGACACTTGAGAAATTACTCAGCGTCCGGGACAGTGCTTCACACCCCCAGAATGACACTGTGGGCCAAAAGAGGAGTGCCTTCTGCAGGGGACTCCTGACTTCTCACCCCCAATTAGCACACAGGACGTTTCTCACATGAATAGTGCTTTTTATGCTCCTGTTGTATCCTATTGTACTGTATTTCAGCTGCTGTAATACCTGTGATGGAATTTCAGTTCATCTATAGAATACAGCAATGTGTGCATTTTCATTCAACTTTGTGACAGCATGTGAGAGGCTCGAGACAATTGACCTAACAGAGGTAGGGACTCGACTCACTGACTTAAGGCCCTGATGTTGGACAAGAAGGCCTGACTCACAGTCTCCGCTGTAATTCACTTCAAAGGTGCTCTATCGGGTTGAGGTCAGGGCTCTGTGAAGGCCAGTCAAGTTCCTCCACACCAGACTCGCTCATCCATGTCTTTACGGCCCTTGCTTTGTGCACTGGTGCGCAGTTATGTTGGAACAGGAAGGGGCCATCCCCAAACTGTTCCCACAAAGCTGGGAGCATTAAATTGTCCAAAATAAAGCTGCAGCATTAAGAGTTCCTTTCACTGGAAGCCCAACTCCTGAAAAACAACCCCACACCATAATCCCCCCTCCACCAAACTTTACACTTGACACAATGCAGTCAGGAAAGTACCGTTGTCCTGGCAACTGCCAAAACCAGACTCGTCCATTGGATTGCCAGACAGAGAAGCATGATTTGTCACTCCAGAGAATACGTCTCCACTGCTCTAGAGTCCAGTGGCGGTGTGCTTTACACCACTGCATCTGACGCTTTGCATTGCACTTGATGATGTAAGGCTTGGATGCAGCTGCTCAGCCATGGAAATCCATTCCATGAAGCTCTCTACGCACTGTTCTTGAGCTAATCTGAAGGCCACATGAAGTTTGGAGGTCTGTTGCTATTGACTCTGCAGACAGTTGGCAACTTCTGCACACTGTGCACCAGGGTTGGGGCCATTCCGGAATGCATTGATCAATTCCAGTCCAAATCAGGAAATGGAACTGGAGTTGGAACTTAAATCTCCCTGAAATTCAAATTAATATAAAATGATAAATAAATGATAAATAAATGTTTTTAGATGGGTGAAATATTTTAAAATGTCAAGGCATGTCAGACTACCCCGAAGGTGGTTGAGGGGCCTCAGACTCCTGATAGTTAATAGCGAGGAAATTTCACGAATGAACTTATTGCACAGGTGGCATCCTATCACAGTACCACGTTTGAATTCACTGAGCTCCTGAGAGCGACCCATTCTTTCACAAATGTTTATAGAAGCAGTCTGCATGCCTAGGTGCTTCATTTTATACACCTGTGGCTGTGGAAGTGATTGAAACACCTGAATTCAATGATTTGGAGGGGTGTCCCAATACATTTGGCAATATAGTGTAAGCAGGGACTCAAGTTACATGACTCACAACTCGATTTGGACTTGATTGCAAATGACTCGAGTTTTGACTCGGACTCGCCAAGGAATAACTTGTTTGTCCCTTTGACCTACCAACCAAGGGCCATACACAAGCCCCCCCTCTCCAGCCCCCAGGCCCAGTGCTTACCTGTAATCTGAACCAGTCGAGCCGCATGCCCCTGAAATCAAACACCTCGCCATCTTCCACTGGAGAGAAAAGGGGAGTGTGTGTGATTCAAACTGGAAGTGGGCGGAATTGAAACCAACTGACTGCAAACAGCACTGAGCAGGCAGCTCAGAAACATCTCTACATCCTTTCAGCATCCCAGTCACCCTGTTTAGTGGAGACCCAGAGCTTTTCTTCCATCAGAAAGGAGGAGTACCCTGTTTCACGGTGAGGGATGTCATGGTGTTCACGAACGAGGACATGATGATGGATTCATCCTCTGGACAAACAGACAGGTTCTGGAATGCCAGGAGCCAAAAGCACACAATTACATATCAACATCATCAGCAATACTCCATCTCGTGAGACCCAAACCTGATGGGGCTTGTGATTTGGGGGACGGGGGAGGGAACACACACCTGCACCAACTCATTGAGCACGACGGCGTCAAACCCAGACAGGTACTGCACGTAGTAGCGCTGCATCACCGGGCCGTATTTGCGAATGTGGAACCTCAGGTCCTCCATATAGAAGATGAGCTCTGCAATATGCCTGTTTTGGGGGGGAGGGGGGTCAACAGATCTTATGCCCATCCTGCTGTGTTTTTTTGTCATGGTCACCATTCAAAACCAGACAGGTACTGCACGTAGTAGCGCTGCATCACCGGGCTATATTTGCGAATGTGGAACCTCAGGTCCTCCATATAGAAGATGAGCTCTGCAATATGCCTGTTTTGGGGGGGGGTCAACAGATCTTATGCCCATCCTGCTGTGTTTTTTTGTCATGGTCACCATTCTTACTTGTCGATGAAGTCATCTGTGTTCTTCTTCTGAACGTTATCAGCATGACGCAGCAGCCAGATGATCTCATCCCGGGCAAAGGACAGTGCCATGAAGACAAACAGCGCCTGGATAGGGCAGGAATGTTACTCTGAGAGCCGCTGACAGGGCTGGACAGAGTGGGAGCATTAACCTGAAAGACACTGACGGAGCCAGACATAGTGGGTACATTACCCTGAGGGATGCTGATGGGGCTGGACTTTGTGAAAACAATACCCCTTGAGATGAGGCCAGACAGAGTGGAAACATGACCCTGAGAGATGCTGACTGGGCCGGACTGAGTAGAAACGTTACCAGAGAGATGCTGATGGGACCGAACTGAGTGGGACCGATTTACAGGTCTAGTATTCAAATATGCAGCAAACAGGCTTCTAGATTGGATATAATGTTCCAGATTCTGGTCAGTACCTTTGGGCCAAGCAGTCCCGGCTGGTCTGCTAGCACTGTGGCTAGTTCTTTTAGCGCAGACCTCAAGAACCGCCGTCTCTCCCTGTGCATGGAACCCCTGTGCAGGGAAATTTCACAGGTCAACCAGGAACTCACACTTCTGTTCAGCTGCACCGTGCCCAGTAGGGGGGCACACTTACGCATGTGATAATGCTGCCTCTTTGCATTCCCTGATATCATTGATACGCTTGTTGAAGCTGAAAGAGAAGAAAAAAGAGCAAGGAATCCAGGGGAGGGTAACTGTACTGTGCTGTGTGTGTGTGTGTGGTGGGGAGAGGTCATACCCGCGGATATTAACAAATAGATCCTCGGTGGCCTTGTGGATGTGGAATACCTCGTCCCTGAAGAGGCATAGGCAGGAACTGCTCTGGAGCGCCAACTTCCACAAGCTGAGGGCTACCGGCTCACTGTTCAATGCCGTGTGGGCCAAAATGAAGCCCACTGAGCCCGGCACCGGGGGGTACCACATACTGAGTTACTCAAACAACAGAGCACACTGAACGAACCATGGGGACAATCTGTGATACACCCTGTACTTACACACAATCCACTTCTCCATTGTCTCCAAAGACAGATATTCACAGGGCATCTGAAATGAAGAAAACCATCACAAAGGTGCTCTGTTGGGAGACAACACCCTATTGTGATGAGCACAGGATGCCTTGCTGCACTTACTGTGTCTGACTGGGCGGGGTTCAGCATGGTGCTGGGTGCACTGATCAAGCTCAGCAGCTGAGCATTCCTCCACTGGTCAGCTGACAGATTGCGTCTGGGATAGACCATCTGTAGGGACACGAGGGCGTCCGACAGCGACTGCAGTGGGAGTGGCGGGAGGTGGACTCGGGGTTAGAGGGTTAGAGTTAGAAGAGGCTGGCATTTTGGACCATGGTGAGGCACAGAACTCACCTTGCTGTGCGGGACAAACTCCTCCATCATCTTCTTTAGGGGGTTCTCATAGTCCACGATCATCTGCCCAAGCCTGGGGTACTCTCGATCACTGGGGCGGCAGGCAACAGCAAAGCCTCATGTAACATTAGCTTCACCAAAAGGGGGCACACATGATATAAACACCCCAGCTTCCCACAGCATCCTCACTCTGCCCCAGCAGCAGCATTAGCTGGTTTCTGATCCTGGTGACACTTTATGAAAATCAGCTAGACTAAATGAGTACAATCCAGAAAAGAAAGTCTTTTCCTTCCAGTTGAAAACATGAGGAACTGGACCAGTACCTGGACCCATGAGTCATGTCGTGTGCGTAGTTGTAGAGTCCGATGATGGCTTTGCGTTCCTCAATCCGAGAAAGCAGCATCATCAGTGTGGTGTAGGTCACCACCAGGTCAAGGTAGTTCTTAGTCAAGTCAAAGTTAACAGTCTGCAAAGAGAAGCATTATGAGCTAGCTGGAAACATGGAGGATTATATACAGACCAGTGTATGACATGATGATAATGTACCCCGTGGGGGACTCACAATGTCAAAAAAGACTTGGGAGGCGTCGATAGTGTTCAGCAAATCACAGGCATGGTCCTGGTGGATGACACGGGGGTGGATTACTGAGGGGCCTCTGGTATAAGCAGACCCCCACCATGCTCTTGGATGTGGGGGTCATTGCCTTACCTTCAGCATCAATGTTTTTGCTTTGAATTACGCACTTTTATCTGGATGTATAAGCACATTGTTTATGGAAAATTTAAACAAGCAGGAATAACAGGCTCCTACCTTAAACTCCATTACATCCACAAAGGTGAAGTAGTAGAGAGCCAAGTTCTTCAGTATCTCAGACTTCTCTTTCTGCAGCTGGGCAAGGTGTTGCTGTGATGAAAACAGGACTGTTACCATGAAAACGGATTTCAGCAAGGGTCACTCAAACTGAGCATCATAACAGTGTCTGCCGCAGGCCTGGGTAATACAGTCCAAACAAAAATACTGATAAACCACTTTCCCAGAGTGCATAGCAACTACAGTGCCAGCTGGTGATGACCAAATGCTCTCCATCCTGCTCCACATAATACAGCACTAATAAGTGTCACAAGGTGAGAGACAGACACCCTCTAAAAGGAGCTCTGAAAATGACAGTACTCACATTGTTGTTTCGCGTCTCCACAGCTGGAAACTTGCGGACAATGAACTTGACAGCAGACTCCAAGTTTCTATCGACCAGGTAGGAGGGCTTTGCTTTAGGGTCACTGCAAGCCTAGGGAAACAGGGAAAGAAAGGTCACTTGCAGAGGAAATGTGGCTCAGATCCATTGCAGGGGCACAGTCACAATGCTTCCTGTCAGGTGGCCCAGCTTCACTGGATAGACAGGCATTTATGATTATATGGTTCTCATGGGTCATGTGATGCTGGGCATGCACCTATCATGTTGTATGCTACATTGGACACCAGAGGAAATTAACCCTTAGTGCATTATTTATTGAAGTGATGGGTTACTTTAGGGTTGTGTGGCCCTTCACAACACAAAAATGCCTATGCCATAAAAATTTTCCAATGCCCAAGTCACCCCATTCTGAAGCTGGAGGCTCGCCAAGTAGCACCGATGCATGTGTACAGGGAAGTCTGAGTGGCTGAAGAAGCTGTGAACCCAATGGTACCAGGGAGTTAAGCTGTCCAACCCTCCAAAGCAGCAAAAGCTGACCCAAACACACACAGGGAGCCGTGTTAGTCCCCCCACCCAGCCACAGCCACTCCTTTGAGATATTGGGTGGGGGTCATGGAGCATGATACTGATCACAGGGCGAGTGGGTGGGGTGCAGTTTTGGGGAAGGCGAAAACTGTGCAAACCTTCCAAACTTGTCCTTGCTGGGAGAGGCATTGCAACAGAGAGAGAGAGAGAAGGACATATAAACACAAGCGGCCAACAGAGTACATGTGCACTCAGGTCAGAGAAGAAGCAGCAGGAGTGAGCAGGAGGAGGCCAGGACCCACACTGTGCCGCACCAGGGACCTGGGGTTTCATTTAGCCAATGTGTTATAGCTTATTAATTACAGCCAGCATCCTGGTTGCTACAGTATGTTTACCCACCAGGGAGGAGTTTCTCAAAAGCTCCTGTTAGCAACTTATATAGTTGGACCCATTCAGTTGCATGATTCCAACTATGTTACCAACTCTGCTTTTGGGGAACACACCCAAGGGGGGAATAAACTGCTGTGTACAGAAGCCCAGGTTAACAAACTGAGGTGTTTGTGGGTGAACCAGCCAGTGACATTCTGCAGCTGGGTTTCACAGTGACAGAGGGCTGTGGGTGGAGCTGCACATAACATGATTCATCACGGTTGGGTATAACGGACAAATCATCGGTGTGCTTTGTTAAGGATGACAGCCTCCTCACAGTTTTATCTAAAAGGCTAATCCACATGAATTCCTCTCATTTTATCTATGGCAATGCCTCTTTGTGGTCTGTGACACATGCAAACTAAACCATAATTTTGACAGAGTCCACTGTCTACACAATTAAAATAATATATCATTAATTTCTAAAGCCAAAATTGCAAGGTGTTCCACAGTAAATTAATTAGATTTATTAAACTTTATTACATTAAATTAAATTTATTGGCAAAAAAATCAGCCAGACACCTGCAGCTCACTAATGACTCACCTGTACTACTGGCTAAAGTGTACTTGAGTACAAAGCACTAAATGGTCTCGGGCCCAAAAACATTTCTGATTTCCTTGAACATTAGTGAAGCATCAGGACCCCTGAGGTCATCTGGGAAAGGTTTTATCAGTGTTCCCAGAATCAAGATCAAGCAAGGTGAAGCTCCATTCAGTTTTTATGATCCCCATCTGTGGAACAAACTTCCTGAAGGTCTGTGGTCTGCTAAAACGTTTAGCTCATTTAAATCAGATCTTAGAACATTACTGTTTGCTGCAGCTTTTCAATAAACTAAATCAGATAAGTCATACACTATCAGTACAATATAAACTTCTTTCCAATAACAATTCGACTTTTAGGATTTTTTTGTAAATGTAATTTTATTATTATTTGTTTTTTAACTATGATTTTAATGTATTTTAATGTGCTGATTTTAATGTGCTATTCTTTGTAAAAGACAAAACACTTTAAATTGCCATATATACACTTTAAATATATATATATGGCAATTTAAAGTGTTTATATAAATATATATATGGACATTTGAAGTGTTTATATATATATATAAACTTACCTTGCCTTACTTTAACCATATTCAATTTACGTCGTACAAACTTTTTACGCACAAGTAAAACTGGGGGCGGGTCCCCGGTACCGGGTAACCGCTAAAGTCTATTTGCTGATAGACACGAAAGGGTTTGTTTCACTAACAAATTCGTGAATTTGGCTAGTTTCTTCAATAACGCAGAAGCGCACAAAAGGGAATCCAAGCAGAAACAGACAAAATGTGTGAGGCTGCGCAACAGAAACCCTCCAAGGCGGGCAGAAGGGCGCACTTAATTCATTTTACCGTATAATATTTATGTAAATCAGGCGGATTTGACGCATTTTACTATCTAATAAAATATACACCAGGCGCACCTTATGCATTTTACCATAGGCATATAACATAGATCACCTTATGCACCTTATGCATTTACCGAATAACGTAGGCTAGACGGACTTTAAGCATTTTACCAGATGTATTTTTAAATATTATTTGCATTTTTATCGTGTAATGCAGACCAGGCGGACCTTAAGCATTTTACCGTGTAATGTAGAGCAGGCGGGCTTTATCCATTTTACCGTATCGATTACGTACTACATTTCAATTTATTTGAAATTTGTTTGTCTATTAGTCAGGCTATAAACACAACGGTGTGTAACCGCTTAATCATGACAATCATCAAGTCGCTTATTTTAATATTAGCCTCCCGTTAAATACGCACGTCCCCGGTCATCAGGCGCACATACCCACATACATAATGGCACATACCCAATCGGTCACTACTCGGCGAGGTGCGACTCCCGTTTTCCCGGGGACGCGCCGGTGAAAGCCCACCTTTTTGATGTTGTAGACACGGGTGAGCATCCCGATGCCCCGGTCGTTCAGGATGGTCAGCTTCTCTGCCAGCTTCTGTTGGCTCGGCTGAAGCGCGGCCCGTGACATTCTGTTGCCGTTTGCCTGCCCGCGATGCTGGATGTAGCGATATAAAAGGTGTCACGGTGTAATCCTGTAATTTACCAAGATGTGTCGTGATTTATTCACAGCACTCGCAGGATGCGACGCGCAGGCGCACTCTGACGCAGATCCTTCAAGGGCAGCCCCGCCTTTCCTTGTCTTGGCTAACAGGAGAGTGTTAATATTCGTTCAATTTTTGCCATCATTACCGCCTGTGTGTATGTTTCCTTAAAATTGGCTTCAGGGAATCTTGATTTTTACTTTCCACTTTCACCAGGATGAGTCAGCCCATTTCACACTAACAACGCCGCGTATCTAAGAGCAGCAAGACCCTCTACAAAAGTACACTGTACACCGCGGCGTAGATATGGGTGTGGACTACCAATATTGTAGGAATACCGTGTGTGTTTAGGGGGGCGGGCGGTTTGGGGCTGATTTGAATGTCGAAACCTGAAACCTAAGCCCTTGGCTGTACACTTTTCACAAAATGCTGGCATAATAAAAACAACATTTTAAATGTTACTCTGTTATAAAATGTATCTTGATATACAGTATATTTACAGTATAAATGCTGCTCATCTGAAGAAATATATTTGAATAAGGTAGCAGACACTTTTAAAATGCATTTAATATATATTATGTATGTCTGACTTGTTTTCTGTTATCACAGCTGGCAAACATCGATTCCACCCCTCCCTCCATTCTTCCATTCATCTATTCATCCATGTGTCCACATACGCATTTCCTGGATACTTACTTAAAATGATATTGAATCATAGGCCTGTGGTTGGCGTTGTTTAGCTGTCATAAAGAATCCCTCGGATCAATAGCCCATTCTAATTTGTCAAATTGAACTTAATGACGTGAGTGGCTACAGGCAAGTAGATAGAATAAGATCAACACACGCGAAACAACTTGAGTTTGACAAATATCGGAGTATTTTATTTTGGGGGAGTCTTGTTTTGGATGCATATAATGCATATAACGTGCAGGAAATAAAATCATTTTTCAAGACAAACTTGAGAAAGTAATGCACACAAATAATGACGCTCAGTGGAAATCGAATAATTGAGACGTAGAAAGGTGCCGCCGTGCATATAGTAGAGGACACGGCACAACCCAGCACAGGCTACGGTTATGTAGAGGACAAAAGCTGGGACCTGCAAGTCGGCCTTATCAGACCTCGCCTGCTGCTAGGTAAATGAGGTTATCTGCGTTCCTTTTGCGTTAGTATTTTTTAAAGCACTTTACCACGTATTTTATTGTATTGTATTGTATGGACAGCTTATGTTTAAGTTTGAAAATTACTGAGTGGATTTTCTAGACATGTCCGATACACAAATCAAAGAATATGAAAGCAAGTATGCACAAAATAAATTATCTATAAGAAACCAGTGAACCTCATCTGGTCTGCGTAGGTTTTACTATTCTCCTGTACATCTGTCAGTTGGTTTCAGTACAGATTAACTGGTGAGCTATGTTAACTAGTAAATCTATTCAATACAACTACTGGGAAGCTATAACAAAGTAATACATATACTCAAACCGAAAAACTCGTTTGCCTAATTGATTTTAGTAGCCTATTCTACTGGAAAATTCCACTGAAATTTCCACTAGGGATTCCCGCCATGGTATTTTAGCCCTGAACAAGAAAATTATGTATGTAGTTTGGAATTTGACATTAGTTTTATTAACGTTTTATAAAAATTAACCACTTCACATTGTTGAGTCACATGTTTTGTTTTTTTTTTACCTTCTCAGGACGCTGCACAGGATTTCGGGACTTTAAGGAAATTTAAGGAAAGTACCTCTGGGGGCATGGGGAATGAATGTGTCTCATGAATGATCATGTTTACTCCATTACTAACCGCATACAGTGTCCTCTTCCTCCGCAGGTTTCCCACTTACTCAATGTTGCTTATGGTGTGGAAAATGCCTTTCCGGACCTGTTTATATACAAAAACCTCCCGGACACTGTCATTATGTCCTACCTGCAGGAGTGCTTCCAATTCATTGAGCAAGCCTCTAGGGAGGTAAGGTGTGATTTTTAGGACTTTATTGCCTTGTGCACAGCTTTTCTTGAAAATCACAGGTGTTTGTCTATCCTGGCTGTTTATACATTACATTTATTAAAGGGATTAAGCCTGTGTCACGGTGCAGTCAAACAATCAGAATAGCTACTGAAGCCCATTTTCTTGAAGCCCAAGAGCTTTATGCTCTTTCTGCTAAAGGATCTCCCACTAAATAATAAATGTACACTTTTCACAATACATTATTCAGGTGGAAACGTTCACCTCCCTCTCTTGCAGCGTTTTAACTAAGCCGTCAAAATGACCCCCGGCCCTGCACGTGGGGGGAGAAGGATAGTTATGATTGCAGTGCTCTAAAATAACTACAGACCAATCCTCAACCTTTCACCGTGAGGTTACCCTTTAACTTGCAGTTATTGGCCATTGGATGCTGTATTATTTACACAGCTGGCTTATGGCTAAGTTCAAAGCTCTTGTTTCCCTTTTGACCTGTGATGTTTCCACTGAAAGCCTTTTTACTTATTTCACCATGAAGTAACTTATCTGTTTAGTGGGACTCAATGAAACAACTGGTGCCCTGAAAAGAAAACTTGGGTGTAATTCTTGATTTGTGTCATCTGTTTCCTGTTTTGTCCTATTGTGTCCCTCAGAAAGGAGCGGTCCTTGTCCACTGTAACACTGGAGTCTCCCGCTTGGCTGCTGTTGTCATTGGGTACTTGATGTCCAGTGTTGGACTGGCCTTTGATGACGCCTTTTGCCTTGGTGAAGAAGGCCATATGGTATCAATACATTTCAGTGTTTTCCTAGCAACCTAGATATGTGGGGGCCTCTGGAAGCCTTACCATATTCCCTAGCACCCTCTAATGCCCTGAATTTTCTCACACATTTTCTTCCGATACCGGGGTTTTACATGAAACATTAGGTTCATTGTTAGCTTGTTTTGAGAATTAAGTTGCCACATTTTTACCATTTAAGTCTGTTTATGCTATTTCTCAATGACAGGCTGTAGAATCAAGGTGCACTGAAAGAAAAGTTCTTTGAATTTACTTTATTATAATATGTACATCCGTTCCACATGAACAAAATGTGGAATTCTAACAAAATATTTATCCTTTGCTTTACCTGCTGCTTGCAGGTCAAGCTAAAATGTTTCATTCACATTAGCACTGCTTAACAGATTCACGTTGATCCAGCATGATGTTTAGAATTACTGCAATATAAATTTAGTGTGTACCGGTAAAGTAATTCCATCATGCCCACAGTAGCTGATGAATACTAAGACAATTCTGTCACAATATTCTTACTATATTTCCACTCAAAATGTTGGAGCAAACATAATGCAAACTCAGAGAGGAAAATACAATAGTCAGCTGTTTTAAACCCATAAAAAGCAGTGGATTCTTAAAATATTCCCAAAATTTCAAAAACAAAACATAAAACACTACAATGCACAACTTAAAAACTGTTTTAACAAACTGACAATAGCAAACACTGAAGACTTTTCAAAGTGCAAGAACAAAATCACATACAATGAGTAAAGAAAAATGTATAAAATGTACAACACAATTTGCTTGAAAGTGTATATTTTTCTCACAGCCAAGTGCTTTGTAATGGCAACATGCCTTAAAGAAATTCCACTATCCACTGACAGTGTTTAAACTCCAAACCCAGTTCAATGAAGAAGCTTGTTTTTCAGAGCTAGTACTTTGTTAGAAAGTTGACTTGCATCAATAACGTTCAATAAAAACTTTCTGAAGTACCTCAAAGGTATAGCGGAGGTCAGCAGGGTAACTGAGGTTCAGGGCGTATATGAGACCAAACAGCATAGCCACAGCAAAGGCTACACTTCCCAGCTCTTGCAACAGTTTGATGCCTTCCAGGACAATTACAATTTCATCTGGTTGATCATCTGAAGCATAGTCTTTCAGAACATAAATCCCAACAACTGTGTTTTCAATTACCTCTTTAATGCGTGTCATGTACACAAAAAAGATATACATGGACCTCTCAGCCAGATAACTCTTTATCCGATTGTTTAGGAGGACACTAAATCCACCATCATGACTGGGTAACCTAAGTTATTTGAGGAAGAATCAGATGCAACAGAACAGATCGAAGCACAACAGGATAGAAAAGAAAGCAGAAGAAAAAGAGAGGAGATGAATTAAGGCATCAGGTACAGAGAAAAGATTAGTAACAGTATAGTCCCAAAGATTAAAAAAAACAGCAACAGAGATGAAAAATGAAAATATGGACAATATATACTCCAAGTATGGTGAACTAAGACAGAATAGAAGTCAAAAGTAATTTGTGATCAAATTTGAGAACATGGCAGAGAAAGGGAAAATAATTATGTGGCATGTGTACTTACCACATACTCCTGCACAAGTTCTTCACAAGGATCTTTGCCCATGTAAACACAGATTCCCTTAATGATAGTCTTGTCCAGTATCAATATCATTATTGTAATAGAAAATTTTAATAAGAGTCTCGTTCAAATGAGTCATTTCACCCCTTATCTGATTACATACAGTATATGAACAAAAGTATTGGGACACACTACTTAATCACTGAATTCAGGTGTTTCAGTCCCATTCAGACCCATTGCCACAGGTGTATAAAATCAAGCACTTAGCCATGCAGTTACAAACATTTGGTTTACAAAATGTTACAAAATGAGTAGGTCCCCAACCTCGTATTTTCATATTGTTGCATTGCCATTAGCTTTTAGAACTGCAGTCAGTCTAGCAGGATAACCATTAGTTAGCTTCTTACAATACTCAGACAGGATTCTTACCCATTCCTCTTGACAGAAGTTGTACAGTTCATTCAAATTGGTGGGTTTCTTTTTGTGGACTTTTTTCTTAAGTTCATTCCACAAATTCTCTATAGGATTTAAATCCGGGCTTTGAACTGGCCATTCCAAAACATCGATTTTGGTCTGCTGAAGCCATCCTGTGACCAACTTGGATATATAAACACAGAACTTAAATTAATATGTAAAGCTTTGGCAAAAAAACTGGAGGAAGCCACCCCATTCATAATACATCCAGATCAAACAGGCTTCATTAAAGGTACACATTCGGTAGCCAACGCACGCAGGTTAATCAACCTAATGGATTACTCTACCATCACTAAACTAGAAACTACAATTATCTCTTTAGACGCAGAAAAGGCGTTCGACAGGGTAAATTGGAAATTTCTTTTAGCAA
>JAOYFF010000001.1:41235733-41247452 GCA_025773925.1 Cryptomyrus ogoouensis | reverse complement strand
ATTCTTTTGGATAGGGATAAGGATAATGAGATCTTCTGTATTGATTCTCATTTTGTCGCATGTCCAGACCATGACCGGGTGTTGCATACATGTTAGTAAACACCCCTAGCGCATCTTGCACTCTTAACATTGATCCTGGTGTCGACTATTCGTATTGACGCGGTAAAGGACCATAATGGTCACAGAAGTGTTATGAAGGCAGTACCCCCCAATTATGGAGGGGTAATTCGCACTCTATTTGAAGTGTTATGCTTCTGGTCTGCTGCATGTCTACAGCGCTCTCTGTGTACCGTGCTAATAACCGGGAGCATCAGTTGAACTGGCGTTTAATATGGTGATCTATATAAGCAGTGCTAGAAGTGGAGAAAAGTGTCGCTACTGCATTGACCGTGAGAACGGCGGCGGGAGTGTTGGGAACAACAGAAGCGCCTCAACAACACTGTCAGTACTGCGCGCGCTGCCCCGCCACTCTCGCGTGACACTTGTCTCTGAGTAGTATAGAGTACTGGCAACTTGTGAGAAGTGGAGGTACAATAAAGATTCAAATATAGCAGTGCAGGTACTGCTTAATTTTTATTACGTATATGATGGCTGTGGCACACACTTCCACTTTACCTCGACCTGCAGAACTGTCGTAAACGTCGAAGTGAATTGCGTTGTCAACCTGCGGTCGATTACTTTTCCTCAAGGACCCGGATGTGTGTCTCAATAGATTGAAATTGAATTTACGAACTGAAAATTTTCCAGGTAGGATAAATGCAGTTATTGGAATTCAGATTCAAACTATTAAATTCAGATTCCGTTTTGTAATGCGACAAATGCTGATTCAAATATACAATATTCATATTCAGTTTCTTGTGGCATAAATATTAGCCCATACCCGCTTTACCTTCTTTCCTTCAACAATCTCCGCAATAGAGGTTTCTAGGGGCGACATGGTGGTGCAGTGGTTAGCACTGTTGCCTCACACCTCTGGGACCTGGGTTCAAGTCTCCACCTGGGTTACATGTGTGTGGAGTTTGCATGTTCTCCCTGTGTCGTCGTGGGGTGTCCTCCGGGCACTCCGGTTTCCCCCCATAGTCCAAAGACATGCTGAGGCTAATTGGAGTTACTCAATTGCCCATAGGTGTGAGTGTTGCGATGGGCTGCCCCCCCCCGTCCAGGGTTGTTCCCTGCCTCGTGCCCATTGCTTCCGGGATTGGCTGCGGACCCCCCGCGGGGGGATGGATGGGTGAGAAAATCCCCTTCTGGAAGATCGTGACCACTTGTGCCGGTGTTGTATCGAGCCTTTCTGAGCATGTGCCCACCGTCTTGGGAACAGGGTGGGCAATCTTAACCGCAAAGGGCCGGTGTGTGTGCAGGTTTTTGGGGTAACCTTAAGGTCAGCTGTTCAAACCCAGGTGTGAGGACTCCTCAGCCAATCAGTCCTCTAATTAGTAATATAATTAGGGAGCTGCAGCGAAAACCCGCATACACAGCGGCCCTTTGCGGATAAGATTAGCCATCCCTGGGGTAAGGGTTAGGGCTATCGATTAGCACTACAGTAGCCTAACTCGACAAAATAGCTCAACTCGTCAGAACACCGGAACAACGGAAGTACTTCCGGTTCATTACTCTTGCTTGCTTCGCGGTACTGTAGCAGGGTTAGTCTTTGTGTCGTCATTTCCGGTAATGTGGATGTAGCCTTATAGCTTATTCAAGGGAAAGGAATTAGTCAGCCATTGTGCTTTCGTTTAATTAAATAAATCCCAATACAGAAGACATGAGCGACGCTGAGAAGGATTTTGTCGAACGAGTGCGTAAGATGGAAGTTTTTTGGAAGCGATTTCATGAAGCACTTTGTGTTTATATTATATTTCTGTCAGAGACACTGTGAGATACGTCCCTCGCTTTCATAGGCCAGATATCCGTCGCCTAGACGCGGTATTCTTGTTCTATGCTTTGGTTATTTTCCCTTTAATCAGAAATGTTTTAAAATTCTTACTTGTATGCAGTGGGAAATAGCCTTCCTTTATGTCTGACGAAAACTCTTTAAATATTATGAGACGGGATTCATGGCATTATATGAAACACATTTTAATAAGCATTTGTACTGCGTCTGGAGCAGCCGCCACATCTTAGTATTACCACAGAACGGTAGGCGAGCGGAGTGCCGCTTGACTCGAGGATATACATTGGCTCCAGCTCGCGTTTTGATATGCTGTGCTCGCTGTTTCCCGTGCTGGTGTCATGCGAGCGTTTTTGTAAAATGTGCTGTGTCCTGTTGTGAGCATGTGCCGCAGCATCGATGACGTAACATGTCGGAATACCCAGTAAACATTTAGACCACGTGACAAGCGTGGATTCCCTCCAGACGTTTAATCTGGATCAGGTTTATTCTGAATTTCTCTCACACGGGGAATTTATCTCCGATTGTCAATGACCTTTATACATACAGTAGAATATTTTTACAGGTCAGAGTTCTCATGCAGTATGGTGTTTCAGGTTTTTGTCAAGTGTTTCTTATGGATCAAGAGGTTAGGTGTGGGGGCAGTATGATGAGGGATGTGTATTATTGTTTAGTGATGGCATGTTTCATCTGCCTATGGAGCTAAACAAACACTTATCATAATTGTGAATTAATATAGGCTAGTTGTTTTTTCGTGACAGTTATAACTGCTTGTAACTATGGATGCACCGATTGCAATTTTCTTGGCCCGATCCCGATTACCGATTTTTTGGTATGTGCGATAAACCGATACCGATTTTTGCCCTGAGAACAGCAAATATATACACAAAACATTTTCTTTACCTCAAAACTTTATTTTCATAATAAACTCTTATTAAACTTTACAAATTCAAATAAATAAAACCCCAACTACAACTAAACATTAGTATATTCTTTAAAATAATAATAGGTGCAGCAAGTAAAAGAAAAATATGTAACAAGACACCACATCCAGTGCCATGAATTGTATAATTTTCCTCATAATTTCTTTGATCTTTTTACTGCTTATACCAACGAAAGATAGGACAGACTGCTGGCTCGTAGATGACTTCGAACATGCTTTGCTAGCTTCTTCAAACTGAGCATGTTCACTGGGGTGACGTATTTTTAAATGTCTAATTAAATTTGTTGTGTTAAATGTCTTTGTACTGGTTCCCCCACGGTGTACCTGGTCCTTACACTTGCTGCAGATAGCGAATTTTGGGTCCGCTTGGCTCACACTGAAGAATTTCCAAATTACGGACATTTTTCCATGTCTGAAAGTGCGCATGCGCAAGATCGGTTCATAATCAGAAATACGTGAGACTGATCAGCCGATCACCGATCAGGCTGAAAATCAGCCCATTCCAATCGCTGGCCGATTGATTGGTGCATCGGTGGTTGTAACGCTTGCCAAATTAAGTGCTCAACAATTTTCCCATCGCCAGAGGATAGAATAATGCATAGACTTTACCATTCTGCTCCCATTCCCACAGAACCTCTCCGTGAAATAGCGATATTTAAACAGGCCATATTGTGTGTGTGTGTGTGTGTGTGGTATAAGAAGGCGGTGAGAGAGATTCATCATCACATCCACCTAACCAAATGGCAGAACTGTTTAATCGATACTTTACCTACCTTGCCTTGTTTTTTTCCCTGGAAAATATCTAAACAAGCACATTTTATTAGAGCTTTATAAGACCATCTGCTAAATGACAACATAATATAGTCTGTTAGTGCCGTTAACCTACTGAATTCCATGATGCATGCACTGGGGCAGGGGTAGGAATCGGACTTCCCAAGAGTGTCAATCAGGCCTTGCAGTAGATGATTGATTGGTTGGATAGATTTTTTTTTTTTTTTGGTGTGGCGGCCCGCCACAGAGAAATGTTGCCAATGGAAACACTGAAATATATTTACGTGTATGTGTGGGTAAGTGTACAAAAAGTGAAAAAGCGTATAAGAGCTGGTGGTTGTGCTCAAAAGTACCATAAGGCGGCTTGCTGAGCTCAAGTTCCTGTTCTAAAAAATCAGCATATGCAGCACCACCCTTCATAGTTTTACTTTGCTGCTGCCACAATTTATTTAGATTTTAGGGTCATACTGGTTATTTCTATCATCATGCTTGAATGAATCAGCTTAGCATTTATACAAGCTTGTCTTGCTGGGGTGTTGGTGTCTCAGGCTGTTTTGTTGATTTAGGAGTCCCACTCGCCCTCAAGGAGTGTCAGCCCTCAGGGTTCTGTCCATTCTGCTCACTCTGCTCAGTCTGCCAGTAATTCCCCAGCCCAGTCTCCTGTCCACTCTAAGGAGGGCTCGCAACAGTCCAGATCCAAGTCTCAGTCTCGCTCTCGCTCAAGATCAAAATCTCGGTGAGTGTGTGTGTGTGTGTGTGTGTGTGTGTGTGTGTGGATGATTGAATGCCTTCTGGAGGTGATTTTTAGTTGATTCCAAATCAGTCCTTGAGAATGCCCAGGCAATCCACAGTTTTGCTCCCTCTCAGCTCCCAATGCACCTGTACCAGGTATTCGGTGTTCTTGATTGGCTGAGAGCTGGGAGGGAGCAAAAATGTGGATTGACTCAGTTGGGAAATACTACTTTAAGTTATGGGTGGGTTTGTTTGTGGGTGTGTCCTGCAGGTCAAGGTCACACAGAGGTTCCCGCCGTCGTTATTCACGGTCACGGTCCCACCGCCGGCGGTCGCGGAGCCGCTCCTACAGCGCTGAGTACCGCCGGGAGAGGAGCCACAGCCGCTCACCCATGTCAAACCGGCGGCGCCACATTGGCAGCAGGGTACAACCTTCTCCAACCCAACCACCCACCCACCCGCCTGCCCGCCCGCCTGCCTGCCTGCCCACAGGGCTTCATGGTTAAAACCATAAAGAAGTTGTGTAACTCCTGCTCCAGTACTGCTTACACTTTTACCTGGGCATTCATTTGAAACTCAGCCTATCCACACTTATACCTAGTCGACTCTTCAAGAACCCGTATGTTCATATTGAAGCTTGTAGTGTTGATCACATTATGAAAGATAGCCCCACCCCCCCACAGGCAAACCCGGACCCTAACTGCTGCCTTGGGGTGTTTGGTCTCAGCCTTTACACCACGGAGCGGGACCTGAGGGAGGTCTTCTCCAAATATGGCCCCCTGACGGATGTCACCATTGTGTACGATCAGCAGTCCCGGAGGTCGCGCGGCTTTGCTTTTGTCTACTTTGAGAACAGAGAGGATGCCAAAGAGGTTGGTGTGCCTGGGGAGCAGCACTGAAGCGTGGCCCCTGTAGGTTTGGATGCACTAAGCTGTGCCTCTGCTCTCAGGCAAAGGAGCGAGCCAATGGCATGGAGCTTGACGGCCGCCGCATACGAGTGGATTTTTCAATCACAAAACGGCCGCACACCCCCACACCAGGGATTTACATGGGCCGGCCCACATAGTGAGTATATCTGTCTGGAGCAGGTCACTCTCTGAGGGTGGGGGCCACCAGCTGCAGCATCACCTTCTGTGTGCTCTGTGCAGTGGAGGTCCCAGCTTTGCCCGGCGCTCCAGAGATTACTACGACCGTGACTATGAAAGAGGCTATGAACGTGGCTATGACCGTTATGATGACCGCGAGTACTACCGGTCCTACAGGTGGGTAGAAAGTGCCATAGTGAATGTCGGTGGCACAGTGGCTGACACACAGTTGAATGGGGTCTTTGTTTTCAGACGCAGGTCCCCGTCGCCATACTACAGAGGGGCATACAGGTCCCGCTCCCGGTCACGCTCCTACTCGCCTCGTGAGTACAGCAGAGCCACGTCCCACCCTAAATGTTTATGTGCTCCATTGTTGCTCTCCTGATGCCTCACTCTCCTCTCTAGGTCATTACTGAGAGTGCCGTTTCCATTCCAACCTGGACATACAAGGGGGACCAGGATAGGGTGGGAGGGGGTGAAAGTGCGGGTGTTCAGAGCAGTTTTGTGATATTTTTACTGTTAATTTGATGCATTTGTAATGTCTTCCTATTTTTAATTGTATTCAAGTTGGTGTACAATGCTTGGTCAAGCATCATCCGTGTCATTTTTAGTTATGCAGTATTCATGTAATAAACGGCACCCACACACAGGCCTGTATGTCTTCTCAGAGCAGGATCAGCTTATCCTTTTTTTCTGCTTATGGCCCACACTTCCAAGAGTGGACATGTGCCTTTTAACAGAAGTTGTAGTTCTCATCAGGAGCCTTGCTTGGATCTTAAGACACCTGGGGCTTAGTCTCAGCCCTCAAACTGACAGCAGGGTGGTTTAAAGACCCAAGCTAAACAAATCACTGGGGATTCCTGTCCCCCATGCCCCAGTCTAGAGACTGCTTCAGTTCTTGACATGCTGAGGTCTGAGATCCAGTTCTAGGGTTAAGAATTTTATTTGTCACACAAATTATGATCCCTGTCCAAACAAAAGTCATGCATCATTCTCAGTGCAGCTGATATCAGACACTCTAAGAATGGACTGAATTGAGTGTGGTACAACAGTCTCCCCATAAATACTTGATCCCCCCTTACAGTTTAGCAAATCTAGACATTTCCTTATTTTTTCCCTTTCTAGAAAACCTGTAAGGTCAAAGTTTCACTGCCAGGAAGGAAGAAACTGCAAGCTTTGCATAGGCTAATGCAAGCTGGACAGCTTTCAGGTGCCATGTGTTTTATGGCATCACCTTGAGGAGAACACTTCGATTTGTGCTGGTCCAGCAGAGCAGCTCCTCCTCCAGTGATGCCTGGGAGCTTCTCACACAGATGCCTGCTTCAGTGATTCCATAGCTGTGTTTGTAATTGCTCTCCTGCACAACCAGCAGGATAAGATTTTCAGGGCCCAACCACATTTGAGCTCATACATTAACTTTGTAACCTAATGGCTTTTAACATGTTTCTTTAATAAAAATTAAGGTCAAAAACATGAAGGGTTAACTGGAGACCTAGAGAGAGCATGCGATCATGCTCCACACCATGCGCAGCTTTTACTGCAGAAAGCTAAAAGTACGTTTATTAGACAGGCAGATTCTCATTCTCCAGAGTACAGGCCTAGGTTGAGTCAAACCTGGGCTCCCATGATGTCCCAGTGTTTGAGATAAATAACAACCCAGATTAACCCTATTTCAAATCACACAAAATACCTTAAAAACAATTTTAAAAAATCAAAAATAAATATTTAAAAAACTAGTCTCATTTCTACTCAAGCTGCAAATTCCAATATCTGCCATCCAATGTTCATTCTACATAGGCTTCATGAATTTAAGACTTTTATTTGGTTGAGTTTTTTTTCCACTGCCCACAAGGAGGCAGCAGTGCTTTAGGAATAGGCAGGACCAGCTATCTGGCCTTCTTGTCAGGAGGGTGTCCGTTCAGCTCCAGTGTATCCAGCTTAAGGTGGGCATGGCGGCTATAGTGGCGAAGCAGTGCTCCCGGGAGCAGCGCTGCACAGGCGATGGCCAGCAGCTGCAGTAGTGTCTCCCAGGAGAAAATGTCATTCAGTGAGGAGATCTCAGACAGCATGGCCCCCGTGCGCACACAGATGAAATTGTAGGGGATGAGACCTGGGGCAAGAACATACAGTTGACACATTTAACAGATGACAGAGGCTTCAGTGCAGCTAGCAATATGTAGGTGTCTGGAGGCGCTGACCGATGAGAACGGAGAAGAAGAAGAGAGGCACGGGCACACTGAGGATGGGGGATGTAACATTCAGGAACCAATTAGGTGTCATGGGGAAGAAGCGCAGGAAGAGCAGGAAGAAGAAGAGACTGCTCCTGTTCTCCTCAACCTGAGGGAGGATGGGTGAGAGGAATGAGAGACAGAAAGAGGTATGGAGAATGAGAGAGAGGAGAATGGAATAACGGAGTGAGGGGAGTACAGAGAAGGAAAATAACGGTTTAGAAAGTCAATGACACATACTCAAGTTGGAGGTCGGTATCCCAAAACGATACAGTAGAAGAAGGTCCCTGTACCTTACATACACCTGAATCTTAGCAAAGCAAATATGACCATCACAAATACCAGCTATCGAGAGTAGAGGCTATCTCACACGAACAATCAGAGCCACAAAGAGTGTGGCTTTCATGCAGGACATCTCACCTTCCTCTGCAACATGGTCACCTTCTCAGGGAAGAGCCGCACCACGTGTTGCTTCCCGAATGCATGGGATAGGAAGTAGCAGTTGGTGGACCCGACTGTGGCTAGCAGGCAGGCCAGAAGCAGGCCCTCCCAGGGCCCAAAGAGAGCGCCCGCCAACATGTTCTGGAGAGGAGGAGATATAGCAGCAGCAGAGACAGCCAGTAGAATACTGTGACAGCTCTGCATAAAGCAGTGGAAGCTGACTTAGTGGCTTAGTGTGTGTAAAGGAGCCTCCAACCAGACAAGGGGCAAAGACAATGTGCGAAATATGGGGGGGTCTGACACCCCCAATGAACCCATGAGACCCCCTGAAAGCCTCAAAAGCAAAATTTTCAAAAGGGGATCTCAAGATCGGTATTGTGCAACAATAAGGAGATGGGGATCCCCCCGAATATTGACAGGTATTTCGCACACTGGGCAAAGGCATTCTGTGGGAGGGGGGGGTCTTCTTTAACACTCATGTACTGAGCAGATGTGTGAAAGTGTATGCCTGGGGTGTGTGTGTGTGCATGCTCACCAATAAGGAAGATCCAGGTATGGCAAAGGACTGTTTGTACAGATAGGCGCTGCAGTAGAGCAGCATGACGTAGGTGATGTGCTCCTGCTTGTAGAACTGTAGGGTGTCGGCCAGCTCTCGGAGGTCATCAAGATCTGAGGGAAATTTAAGTCTGCAACACAAACACAGACACACAGCCAGCAATCACAGATGCGCAGTTAGAAAACAGACATAAAGTCAGTGAAGGCAGACAGAGTCAGTAAACAGATATGTCTGTGTGTTTGCTTCTGGCAGCAGGGGGCGCTGAGTGGCATGTGGTGTAAACATGTCATCAGCTGCCACAAGATTCAGGCAACGCCTTGGGCTCAAGACAGAAATAGTGTGATCAGAACAGAAATAGATGGGACTTTACCTCCCACCCTACAGACGTGGGAAATATCAAATGTCTGATAAAATGGATGAAACTGCTGAAACATTAGCTATCTTATTTCAGGGTACAAGAAAGTCACATGAGTCTCTCCTAAAGTGAGTTCAGCCTAATACGATATCCCATTGGTCAGTGGGTCAGACAATCCTTCCCCATTTCTTTGAGGGCCACAAAGCAATCCCCAATTCATCAGAGGGCCAGACAGTCTTCTGCTATTGGTCAGTGCAGCATAGAAATTCAAACACTTTTATGCTTGCCTTCATTCCAGCTACCAGCTAAAAAGCCTTAAATGAGCTGATTTTGAGACAAATCCCATTATTCTGAACAAGGTACTTAGAGGTAC
Organism: Cryptomyrus ogoouensis; assembly: GCA_025773925.1. Taxonomy (NCBI): domain Eukaryota; kingdom Metazoa; phylum Chordata; class Actinopteri; order Osteoglossiformes; family Mormyridae; genus Cryptomyrus; species Cryptomyrus ogoouensis. The sequence continues at coordinate 41,238,080 of JAOYFF010000001.1, read as the reverse complement.
TGAAAGAAAGTAAATATATTTTGAAAGTTTACATTTTGAATAAATAAATTTGAAAGTCTTAAACCATAAATGATAATTGCCATGTTTCCCCAAGAAAGTATGAGGAGCCCGTCTATCATAGAAGACCGCAGTAAGTCACTCTGACACGGATCCTGCAATACTAATTTTAGTCTGGAAAAAATAATGAAACCAGGTTTTTAAAGATGTACTTAAGGTCTTAAAGTGTCTTGTAACTAAATAGTTATCTTAAGTGTCAATGTTTGCTGGCCAGCTGGCAATTTGGGTGCTTGCTCCTCGCTCCTGGTGTTTTCATTTTTTAGTCTTGGGTTGGGGTCAGGCTGTTTGCCCTCTGGACCCTGGCTCTTTGGGGCTCTTCTATGTTATTGGTCGTTATGGTTGCAACCCCCCCCCCCCCCCTCAATGTCTCCAGTTTCCGCACATCTGTTGGGAAATGTAGACACTGCACTCATTTGCAAGGCCCAGCTGTCCTGCTGACGGGACGAGTAACCCTGGCTTAGTTCAGGAATCTGGCCCCCATCGTATATAATTCCACAGGGGGAGGTTCCTCTGCTTTTAACCTTTTTTACTTAATACAGGGTGTAAGTGTATTGGTCATTGGTTGATTTTTTTTTTGAAGTTTTATACATCCTTCCATCCATACATTTCCTACAATCTCTTACTGGTATAGGGTTGTTGTGCTTATTTATAGACTCATCAGTAGTCATTGGTCACTTACATATTACTAATTCAAGCAGTAATATCTAAGGCATGGAGGCATCTCAATTAACTGTTGGGTTCATAATGATCAACATCATTTAGTCATTATGTTGTCTTTTGAGATATACCTTAAGTTATTCAAATGAAGTTAACCTTAATACCAGTTACAGCATATTATAAATAATACAGTTAAAGTCGGAAGAATAAAAAACGTATAGGCCTACAAATTCAGCAGATTTTGAAGACTGGTAAAAGTGCACTAAGCGTTTTTAGTTTAGTTTAAGTTAAAGTAACTACTAAAAAGTAACTAGTCCTATTAATGTGAAGCACAAATTAATATACATTACATCTGACAGACAGTCACCTGTATTCTTTGACCTCCATGTCGCCGTCCGTGTCACCAGTAATGCCCCCCGTTTCATCTCGTCTGACTGGCTGCCGTGGTCCCGGGGGGAGAAAGGAGGACAGGAGGTACAGATACACAGTAGCCGCGGCGACTACGCTGATTAAGCCCAACACGGAGCGCATGGTCCCATGAAGAGACGCACAGGAACCCGACACCACCGCAATTTACCGGCAGAAGTATCATTGCAGTGACAAGCGGAAGCTGAATACAAACATACAGACAGAAACCACGTGTCCTGCAAACACACCCACTCATTTCATATTTCATAACTGAACTGCTACACTTTTATACTCCGGCCAGTGAACTTAGGTAGTCTCAGCAGCTTCTGCTCAAAGTACCCAAGACCAGGCTAAAGACCAGAGACGACCGAGCCTTTAGGGTGGCAGCCCCTAGACTTTGGAATAGCCTACCCTGGCATGTTAGATCTGGCCCGACTCTGGAAAAATGTAAATCGTCCCCGGAGACATATCTTTTCTCGATGGCTTTTAATTTGGGGTGAGCTGGCAGATTTATCTGTGTCTGTTGTTCTTTGTTTTATGTTTCGTATTTTATGTCTTTCATTGTTTTTCTTTTATTGATGTAAATCTGTACAGCACTTTGGTCAACCTCGGTTGTTTAGAAGTGCTCTATAAATAAACTTTGATCTGATTTGAAATACACCCACTCGATCATTTCATACGTCATAACCCACGTGGCTTTGTGACTCCTTAAATACCATGTTCCCGGATATAAGAAATATAGAATAAGAAGAAATTAAACTTGAATTTCACAAAACTGGATAAGCTGTCCTCACGGTTCGGGTTTCGGGTTGGAGTCAAAGTGTGGTTATCTGACATTAAAATGTAAGTTTCAGGTCGTGTTTATCCACACGATCTTTATCCAAGGTTAGCTGTTAAACTTTATCACTTGATTAGCTGTATCTACATACTGTGTGCATAACAGTTCAAAGTCAAACACGGTTAAAGTCCAGTGCCGTCGGTGGAGTGCAGATCTCCGGCAGCATGGCTCACTACACGGTCGCTTCGCACTCGGTGGCTCTGATCACCCTGATTAATCCGCCCGTCAATGCGCTCAGGTGAGTCCCGCTACTGCAAGAGTAAGATCTGCCGGCCTGAAAGCAAAGCCACTGCCGTACTGGAAGGCGGTACGTCTGCCCCTCTGCAGCCGGGGCTTGGTGGAATTGCTCACGGAAGTGCAGGACTTTGCGAGCCCGTGTGTGTGTGT
>JAOYFF010000001.1:41219062-41230039 GCA_025773925.1 Cryptomyrus ogoouensis | reverse complement strand
TAATCTGAATAATTGCATAAAATAATCCAAAAACTCCACAACGTCACATAATACAACCGACCTAATTTCAGCTAATTGTCGTCAAATTCTGGCAGAATTAAAACAAGACTCTGCTGTGTCCACCTAAGCCATTTTTTTAAACGTTTTTTTCAATTCTCCCAGAATTCATCAGGTAAGCAACTCAAGGCACGCCATTGGTTCTCGTCACCTTTTTCTTTTATGGCGGTCGGCATCCAGCTTAATGGTACTTTACTGCTCTCAAATTAGGAGGTAGCCACTGTACTTATGTGTATAATAATGTAGACCCAACTAATTGATTATTAGATTAGTTGCCAACTATTTTAATAATCGATTTGTTGTTGCAGCCCTACTTTATTGTCCCCGGGGGGGAAATTGTTTTTACGCCTCCCTCAGCTTGCTCTTTGTAGAGTAAGTTGTTTGTGAAGGGCAGCCACCCGTTAAGGGCCTTGCTCAAGAACCTACAGACGTACTGAGGCTGGGTTTGAACTGGTGACCTTCTGATGACAGGCACACAGACTTAGCCCACTGAGCCACACACTGCCCCTGTTACAGCTGGGTTTGGCATCATTAGCCAGTGTGTGTTCTGGATCACTGACCTGGATTTCTTGGGGTGGGTGGGGAGGGGTTGCTCCATTTCTGTTTTGGAAAACTGACACTTTCTCTCTGGGAAACTGCAGGCGCAGCTTGGACTCCCAGAGGTGACCCTGGGCCTCATTCCCGCTGCAGGAGGAACACAGCGCCTTCCCAGGCTCATTGGGTTTCCTGCAGCTCTTGACATGATTATCACAGGTGACAGTGAAAGCAACAGCAAGAGCCTCTTCATTCCACTCTGAGTTGTGGCTTCCTGGCGTAGCTATCAGTGTAGTTTGATGCAATCAGGGTGCTTTTCCACTCCATTAGGTACCATACTTTTGGTACAGTACTTTTCGTACTTTCCGTTTTCCACTGGTTTCTGGGATGTATTTTCCTAAAGCATAGTTGCTAATTACGTTAGCAATTTGCATAGTTGGAACTAGGCAGTTGTGATGCAAGTGTTTCTCTAAACCATAATTCGAACTATGGTGGTAACTACGCTGGCAACGTACATCATATGAACCAGCGATAAAACCACATAGATATTTCCCACAACCATAGTTCAAATGAATGTTTCTAAACACTGTTGTTAAGATGGCGGAAAATGCAGCTGAAGGAAGGTAGTGTATCAACGTGAAAGTTAATATTAAATAACATAAATAATATCAAGTGCTTTGAAAATGTAGTAGTATGGTATGATTGGAGAGGATATTGTTTACCCACTTGGTTTGTGCTACATGGTAGAATTCATTAAAAATATAATTGTATATAGAGGGCTGCACAATTATCACATTGCAATAATAAAACCTATATATATATATATATATATGTATATATATATATATATATGTGTGTGTATGTATATATATATATATATATGTGTGTGTATATATATATATGTGTATATGTATGTGTGTGTGTGTGTGTGTGTGTGTGTGTGTATATATATATATATATATATATCTCTGTCAAACCAGATGATGCATCCCAGCTCTCTGGTTAGAAGACTGTCTACTAAATGTGTTGGACGGCTACAAATTTCCTTATGTTACACACAGAAAAATGGAAGTACTACTAGTTGTTGATTTGGAAGATGCTCTTTTCCATAATGCAGAAACAGTAATACATGTCTTTTTAACTTCCAGACTGGACTACTGTAATTTTCTCCTTTCTGGTTGTCCATTCTGGATCTTTAAACTTAGGATAAGATAAGATAGATCTTTATTGTCACTATTACAGAAACAGTGAAAAACAGTTTAGCAGCTCTGTTTAGAGTGCAAGTTAAAGTAATAAATAAGAAATAAGAACAACACAAAAAAGAGACAGCCATCCTATTACAGTATGAATGTCTGAGTACAATGTGTACAATATGTCAATCGATGTAGTGTGTGCTTAATGACCTGCCCTAAGCATAGAGTTGCATAGAAGACAGTCATTCAGGGGGGTGGATACTGTTTCACAGGGGGTGGGGGATGGGTGCATTTGCCTGCCTGTGGGTAAAAGCTTTTGTTCAGTCTCTTTGTCCATGCTCTGATTGACCTGTAGCATCTGCCAGAGGGGAGGGGGGAGAAAAGGTAGTGTCCAGGGTGTGAGGAGTCTTTGATGATTTTACTGGCTCTCGAGTGGAGTCTGCCAGTGTAAATATCCTTGAGGGGTGGTAATGCCGTTCCGATTACACGCTCTGCCACCCTTACGACCTGCTGCAGGTTCTTCCTGTCTTTCTCAGTGCAGCTACTGAACCACATTGTGCAGCAGTAGGTCAGGAGGCTCTCAATGGTAGAGCGGTAAAATTGATCAGCAGCTTTTGGGGGAGGTGGGCCTGACGCATCTTTCTGAGGAAGTACATTCTTTGTTGTGCCTTCCCCACCTGGTGAGAGATGTTTGTGGACCAGGTGAGGTCGGCAGAGATGTGGACCCCTAGGAACTAGAAGCTCTCCACTGTCTCTACCTCTTACCCGTCGATGTACAGGGTAGAGTGCTCAGCCCGCTTGGCTCTCCTGTGTTCAGGATGAGAGTGGAGGAGATGTCGTCTCCTATCCTTACGTTCTGGGGTCTGTTGCTGAGAAGTCCATTATCCAGGTGCACAGTGAGCTGCTGAGACCCAGGTTGATCAGCTTTTGAACCAGCTTGTGGGGTCGTACTGTATTAAAGGTGGAGCTGAAGTCCACAAACAGCATCCTCACATAGGTGTTGCTGTTGTCCAGATGTTTGAGGGCTGTGTGGAGAGCTGTTATTATGGCATCCACTGTTGACCTGGTTGCCCTGTATGCAAACTAATGTGGTGTCAGCTGCAGTAGCGGCCATAATGTGGGGCATGATGAGTCTTTCTAAGCACTTGGTGATGATGGGAGTTAAAGCAACTGGGCAGTAATCATTCAGGCAGCTCACTGCGCTCTTCTTCTTGGGCAGTGGAACAATGGTGGCAGGTCGGAACTACAGACTGGTAGCGAGAGGTTGAAGATGGTTGTGAAAACTGGTCTGCACATGCCTTAAGTACCCTCCCTGCAACTCCATCTGGACCAGCTGCTTTCCACACGTTGACTGTGCAAAGTGGTTCTGACCTGATGTTGCTGCAGCTGGATAGGGTCGTCGACCCTTTTTTGAAGAGCAGGATGAGTGTGGGCCATACTGTTGTTTTGGTCGAAGCGGGCAAAGAACCATTTTAGGTTGTCAGGTAGGGTGCTGTCCGAGGAGTCTGCCGGTGTGTGGGTATCTTTGTAGGCGGTAAGTGCCTTGATACCCTACCACATATGTCTGAGGTTGTTGCTGTTACAGTGTTCTTCGATGCGCTGTTTGTGTCTGCGCTTGGCCTTTTTGATGCCTTTCAGAAGGGACCGACGTGCCTCTTTGTAAGCCTGCTGATCTCCTGACTTAAAGGCAGCATCTCGTGCTCTGAGCAGGGCACGCACCTCGCTGTTGAGCCACGGCTTCTGATTTGGGAACACTTTAATAGTGTTTGTTGAGGTAAAAGTTAATGTAAGGGAGCACAGCAGCTGTGTGACCCTCTAGGCTCTAACCTCTGTTCCCTCTGCAAATATTCCCCAATCCGTAGTGTCAAAGCAGTCTTGTAGGGCTGCGGTGGCTTCCTCAGTCCACACCTGAATTGTTTTAACTGTTGGTCTTTGTCCACTACTAAATGCAGCAGAGAGAGTTCCTACAGTCTCAGTACAGAGTTCAGTATAGCCCTAAGTCTCAGATTGACTACATAATACTGCTGTTAAGTTACAAAGCACTGAATGGCCTTGCACCAGAATATCTTAGAGACCTACTGGTCTCTTACAACCCTCCTCACCTGATTTGATCTCAAGAAGTAGGATATCTATTAGTACCTAGAGTAGAAATAGCTATGGCCGGCTACAGAGCATTCTTTTGCAGAGCTCCACAGTTATGGAATAGTCTCCTAGCAGATGTGAGATTCAGGCTCACTCTTAAGCTTACTCTCCCTCCTACTTATGCTGCCATAGCTGTATTTGCCAGAGCATACATATTGCACTTACCTAACTGTTTGCACTGCTTCTAGTCTCCCCTACTTCGGCTAATGCACTTTTTTCCCCACCCCTCCTGGGGTGTGCTGTCTAAAGTCCCCCCAAAAAAAAATCTAAATATTCTGCCTACCCTGCTGCCTGCAATACCTGTACTATCTGTGACATCCATCCAGCCTGCCCACCCTTCTGCCTGTGACATCTCTCCTTCCTGCCCTACTCTGCTGTACCACTCATTCATCCTGCTGTCAGAAACAGTACCAGCACCTGCGTGCCATCACCTGCCTGCCCTTTGCACTGAGGTTCAAATCTTAAAATTTGCTCTGTGTAAATTAAGATTTTGCCCTCTTGTTCACTTTCCTCTGCTGGACCCTGAAGGATGGGCTCCTTCCTTTGTTACTTTTTGAAGTACCAAAAGTACAGTACCTAGTGCAGTATAAGAGCACCTTAACAGTACTAATAGTAGAAAATGAAACAAATAAATCTGACTGTCTTACACAGGATGAGACATGAAGTTTACATATACTAATACTTTTTATTTAATATTAAAATGTCTTGGTAGTCAGAAGACTTTAGCTGACTATTTTAAAAGTAAACATATGTTTTAACAATTAACATGTGGAATATTTGCCCTTTATGGAAAAATCAAATACCATTATGTGTATTGAGGAAATAAGAAATATTTCCAAAATTAGGAACTGTACAGATCATATCCAGTTTTGCCTTGATCAGGTCGCCGTGTGTCAGCTGGGGATGCCCTGAAACTGGGCATCGTAGACCAGGTGACAGAAAGAAATGCTGGTGAAGTGGCAGTGGCCTTCGCTCGGAGTGTAGTTGGTAGGTGAACACAGTTGAACAACGTCACAGCTTTTTTCACAGTTCACATCTTCACACCTGGTACAATTCAAGTACATCTGGGTACTGCACTGTTATTGAGGTTTTTCTCTGAATAAATGATAAGCATGTTGACTAGACTTTTTGGGCCTTATTTCACTGTGTGCTTGCCCTGCAATGAACTGAGCATGCTCTGCGCACTTGCCCTGCACTGGACTGGACTGAGCATGCTCTGTCCGCTTGCCCTGCACTGCACAGGACTGAGTATACTCTATATACTTGCATTGCATTGTACTGGACTGAGCATGCTCTGGGCACTTATACTGCACTGGACTGGACTGAGCATGGGATGGGTGCTTGCATGGTACTGCACTGGACTGGGTATGCTCTTTGCACTTGCATTGCAGTGTACTGGACTGAGCATGTGCTGTGAGTTTGCACTGCATTGAACTGTGTGTGTTCTGTGCATTTGCTCTGCACTGGACTGTGCGTGCTCTATGGACTTGCACTGCACTGAACTGAACATGCTCTGTGCACTTGCCCTGCACTAGACTGGACTGAGACTGCTCTGTGTGCTTGCCCTGCCCTGCACTGGACTGAGTGTGGTCTGTGCTTGCATTGCATTGTACTGGACTAAGCATGCTCTGTGCACTTGCCCTGCACTGCACTAGTCTGAGTATGCTGTGTGGGCTTGTATTGCACCACACTTCACTAGACCTCAGCATGCTCTTGCTCTATGCATTCTCTTTGCACTTGCTCTCATTATATTAACGGAGTCTACTCTAACTCTTGTTTCAGACTGTCCACTGGTCTCTCGCCGCCTCAGCACATGGCCACCCTTGTGTCCTGCAGACCTGGACAACATATTACAGATGGTGCTGGCGAGAGCATGGCAGCGTGGGCGAGGCGCCCTGGCACCCGTGGCCTGTGTGCAAGCAGTACAGGCAGCTAGGCTGCCGTACAGCCAGGGCATGCAGCAAGAGCAGAAGCTGATGTCCATGCTGTTTGCTTCTCCTCAGGCTCGTGCCCTGCAGTACTGTTTTTTTTCCCAAAGGGCCGTGGGCAAGTGGAGCATGCCTAATGGGGCCTGCTGGGACAACTGCACCGCTAGACCCATCCGCAAGGCCGCTGTCATCGGTAGGACCTCCCTGCATCTTTATGGCTGGACTAGTTGTATATGATCAACATTAGTGATGCGCGGGTCGACCCGTGACCCGCGGGCAGTTTTAGGGCAGACGTTTTTAAAATATCATGGGTGCGGGCGGGCGGGTCAAAAAGTTACAAACCGCTTTTCATTATCGATCAAAACGTGTTGTAAACGGGGTTCGAATTACCACAAGGATCACTTAGTTCCACTCGCAATCACAACCAGGGAAATAAAAGGAAATAAAGCTATCCGTAGCTTTAGTTTACACCGCCAAAACCTCTCCTAGACCTCGGATGAAGACATGGCTAACTTAATCAGAGAAAAGTTAAGAAAGGCCGATGCAAAGGTTGTCATAAATGCAGTCGGCGTATATTTTTCAATTTTGGAGTGTTCAGTTTGTAGGTTAAGCTACTAGTTTGGAGAAATATCATGGTTAGGTATGCTCTGCTCTACTTCATTTTAGACAAAATTAAGTTAAAAGAAGACCTAAGTTTTACTAAGTTCATTCAAATCTGAGTTCTCAGATCTGTTACATCAGATGTTACAGTTTTGATAACTAGTGTGTTTTGTATACATGTGCGCTTGTGTATGTTTGTGTGTGTGCGAGAGAGATGCAATTTCCTGCAATTTTCCACAACCCTTCAATAAATAATGACGTAAAAATCGATCTTTCGGTTTCTTTGTTGTTGTTTGGTACACAGTTAATCTTGCATAAAATTGTGTCATCATCTTCAGTTCGAAACTAGCACAAATCTATGTCATCTATGGGTTACAGTGTCATAAATGACACTTCATTGGTAGGTTCCATGGCAATACAGGCTCACTGGTGTTTTATTTTTTTCCTCGGGTCGGGTCGGGTTTTGGGTCATTATCTACGCGTATTTTTGCGGGTTGAGTGGGGCGGTTTGGATCTCCTGACGGGTCGGTTTGGGGCGGGTGTTAAAAAAAGCTGACCCACGCAACACTAATCAACATCAATTTATCCTCTATTTCCCACAGGTTTGGGAACCATGGGGAGGGGCATTGCTGTCTGCCTGGTTCTGGCAGGTATTCCTGTCATTGCCATGGAAACAGATGAAAAGCAGCTGGAAGCTGCAAGGAGGGTGGTGATGGCACTGCTGGAGAAAGAGGTACAGAAGTTGGCTGTGGGGTCACACCTGGGGCTGATCCACTTCACGTTAGAGCAACGATACCTGCGTGAGGTGGACTTGGTCATTGAGGCTGTATTTGAGGACCTGGCTCTAAAGAAACAGCTGTTTGCCGAGCTGTCATCTGTGTGCCATCCAGATACCCTTCTGTGCACCAATACCTCACAGCTAGATGTGGACCAGCTTGCTACTGCCACCAGCAGACCAGATCTGGTGGTAGGAATGCATTTCTTTGCCCCGGCAAACAAGATAAAGTTGCTGGAGGTGGTATTCACAAGCCGCTCGTCCCCTGAGGCTGTGGCTACAGCCATGCAGCTGGGGAAGTGGTTGGGGAAGGTGAGCGTTGCTGTTGCCAACTGCCCTGGCTTTGTCGGGAACCGCATGCTCAGGCCCTACGTAGAACAAGCCGGCTTCCTGCTAGAGGAGGGTGCCACCCCTGAGCAGGTAGATAGCGCCCTGGAGCATTTTGGGCTTGCCATGGGTGTCTTCCGTATGTCTGACCTCTCAGGGCTGGACGTGGGCTGGAGAGTGCGCAAAGCAGCGGGACTTACAGGTCCTGGAGTGCCCCAAGGGCAGCTCTTACAGACACGGCAGGGGTACAGATATAGCCCCTTAGCTGACCTCATCTGTCAGAAAGGTCGTCTGGGCCAGAAGACGGGCTGCGGCTGGTACCTGTATGAAGGCCCAGGGGGACGCATGGCACGGCCGGATCCCTGGGTGCACGCCTTCCTGGAAGAATACCGCCGAGTGCATGGGCTGCAGCCACGTAGCATAGGCCAGCAGGAGGTGCTGGAACGCTGCCTGTTTGCGCTCATCAACGAGGGTTTTCGTGTGCTGGAGGACCGCATTGTCATGGACCCTGTGGCACTGGATGTCATCTATGTCTTGGGTTATGGCTGGCCAGCCCACACAGGGGGACCCATGTACTATGCTGGGGAAGTAGGGCTGCCCAGGGTCCTAGGGAGGTTGGAATACTACCAGCGGGTACATCCAGACATCCCACACCTGAGGCCCAGTGCCTTGCTGAGACAGCTGGTGGCCAAGGGGAGTCCCCCAATCCACAAGTGGATGTGGCATATTGAGGAGGGGTCCAGCCGCCTATGAGCCCTAGACAAACCCGGGCAGCCCCTGAATAAAACATAAATTTCTACAGCTGTAAAGCCTTAATACTTACAATAAAGTAGTGACTGTTAAAAAGCCTTTTATTTTCATAAATACATTTTACTTATACCGGTGCACTGATGGCTTCTGACCACCAGGAGCCTTACATAGGTTTTGTGATAAAGTGCCTTTATGCACATTAACAGGGTTCGCATTGATTGCATATTAACCATGTCATACACATGCGTCTAGTATTGCCATAAATAAGAGTCATCATGGCAGACAGGAAGAAGCTGAGTTATTTGTCAGTATTTTTTCCAAGTTGTTATAAGACTGTTTAAGAAAAGGTGCATTATAATTTAACATGCAACAGACACACTCAGACATGATAGTCACAGTTGTCTAGTTGCTAGTCTTACTGCACTAAAGTCACTGACCTGTAGGCAGTATTCTGTTTGGGATGTCAGATAATAAAGCAGTTGATGCTGAAAAGCTGTGTAGGTGTACTTATTTCCTCATAGAAAATCGGGTCAAAAATCAATAAGGTAATCGATAAAGAACCAGATCAATAAGTAGAATCAATAATGGCATTGGTATTAAAAATTTACCAATTCCCATCCCTTGACTTCAGTGCTCATCGCTTCCATGATTTATCAAAATAGTTGCATGTGACGTGCTCCACTAACCAAATTTAATAAGCATAAGGATATGCTTAATTTATAGAGATTACTAACTTTTGGGAGTCACAATATGTATCTCATTAATATTTTAAGCATACTACTAATTTGCTTATTGAATTATGGGCAAAAATAATGTCTATAATACCGATAAACCAGTGTCCATTATGTAAAGCCCTGCAATAACATACGGGGGTGGCGTTCCAGAAAGTGTTTGATCTTAGCAAATAACAAATAAGATAAGAACGACATAAGTAAAGAAGTAGTGAGATCTTCGTGCATTTCCAGAAACCCTTCATTATTACAGAATTAAAAAACAAACTTTAAGTAGTACTTTGTTGGCTCCTCCCCAGCCTACACATAAGAAAATATATGTCTATAACATGCATATCAATCACAGATATTTCAGTGGTGAAATGATTGTATGTTGTATGATTGTAACCAGACATATCCATCCATCCATCCATCCATCCATTTTCTCCCGCTTATCCGAGGTCGGGTCGCGATTGTAACCAGACATATAAATAAATAAAAATATAAACTGATTAGAAAATCAATAAAAACACACAAAAGCAACTAAAATTAAGGTTAGGTCAGGTTGGGGAGCATGCACTGATGCAGCGCATTGCCATACCCACCACACAGCAAAACTCCTCGGGATCCCGGCCAGCAATCCCCCAGGCAGATACATGGTTCAGTCCCACCCTCCAGAAATGGCCATCCAACTGCCGCAGCCAGGTGTTACATGGGTGTCCCCTTGGCCTGGTCTAGCCGCTTGGGTCCTCAGCAATGAGGATCCTGAGAGCCGGATCACCCTCAGGGAAACGCACCACATGGCCACAGTGCCGTAACTGACGCTCCTTCACAATGCAGGTTAAGGCTGTCCCTCGCTCCTAGTGCTGCTTGATCCCAGTGCTGCTTTTGATACTATAGACCATGCCATTCTCCTACACAGGCTTGAACATACTGTAGGCATAAGGGGAGTGGCACTCTCTTGGTTTAAATCTTACCTCTCAAACCACTATCAGTATGTGCATTTAAATAGTGATTTCTCAGAACATATCAAGGTCAGATATGGAGTGCCATAATGTTCAGTTTTAGGTCCCCTACTATTTTCACTATACATGTTACCTTTAGGCTTAGTTATTCGTAATCATGGAGTTAGCTTTCATTTCTTTGCAGATGATACACAATTATATATATCGGCCAAACCAGAAGATAGACAGCAACTTCAGAGAATGGAGGAATGTTTAATTCACATCAAAAAGTGGATGTCAGACAGCTTCCTCCAGTTAAATCTAGACAAGACTGAGGTTCTTCTTACTGGCACTAAAGCCACCAGAAGTAAACTATCTGACATCATAGTCAATCTAGATGGACTATCTATTGCACCAAGTACTGTTGTTAAGAACCTTGGTGTTATTCTAGATTCTGATGTTTTGTTTGATGTACATGCTTCAAACATTAGCCGTACTGTGTACTTTCACCTGCGTAATATTGCCAAGTTAAGAAACGCTATCCTTTCAAGATGCAGAGAAACCGGTTCATGCGTTTATTACCTCCAGGCTCGAGTACTGTAATGTCTTATTCTCCGGCTGTCCAAATAGGTCATTAAATAAACTCCAGCTAGTTCAGAATGCAGCAGCCAAAGTCCTCACCAAAACTAAAAAATGTGATCATATTACCCCAATTTTATCTTCACTACACTGGCTGCCAGTTAGATTTCGTGTTGGCTACAAAATACTACTCTTAACTTATAAAGCTGTAAATGGTCTTGCACCGCAGTATGTGAGTGACCTCATTTACAACTACATTCCGAATTGTACGCTTCGATTGCAAGATGCAGGTCTTCTATTCATACCCAGAATAAAGAACGTTACTTTTGGGGGAAGAGCAATTGCTCATAAAGCACCAAAATTATGGAATAAACTTCCTATTAGTGTTCGGAACTCAGACACAATCTCTGCTTTTAAGTCAAGGCTTAAGACGTACCT
>JAOYFF010000001.1:41190811-41202492 GCA_025773925.1 Cryptomyrus ogoouensis | reverse complement strand
ACAGGTGGTGGATCAGCTGGGGGGTAGGGAATTTGTAGTAGATTTGTAGTATCCGGGGTGAACTTCTCCAGGCTGGTGATAAGGCTGTCCGGCTGGCATTGCAGGCAATGTTTGCTTCCATTTGGGAGTCAGGTGTGATCCCAACTGACTGGAAAATGGGACTTGTAGTCCCTATCTGGAAAGGGAAGGGTGATTGCGGCAACTACAGGGGGCTAACACTGCTTTCAGTGCCGTGTAAGGTCCTTGCTAGGGTCATCCTTAACAGGATCCGTGGTCACTTGCTTGCCTGTCAGCGACTGGAGCAGTCTGGTTTTACACCTAAGAAGGCTACCATCAACCGTATCCTAGCATTGAGGGTTCGCAAGTGCGAATATCGAGCACAAGCACGAATATCAGCAGAGGTTCTTTGCAGCCTTTATCGATTTTCGTAAAGCGTTCGACTCTGTTGATCGAGTTGCCCTGTGGGACATCCTAAGACTTTGCAGCATCCACCCGAAGTTGCTGGATGTCATGGCCAGCCTGTACACTGGTACTATGAGTGCTGTGCAGAGAGAAGGGAGAACATCTGCGGTCTTCGCAGTTGATTCTGGGGTTTGCCAGGGGTATGTCCTTGCTCCTTCTCTGTTCAGTGCTTGTATGGACTGGGTATTGGGCAGGGTCATGGGGTTCAGTAGCTGTAGGGCGTCCGTTCGTGAACAAAGATTTACTGATCTTGACTTTGCCGACTATGCGGTGAGCGGAGTCAATGGAGCGGGGTCAATCAAGGCTCTTGAGAGACTGAGCGAGGAGTCAGTGTCTGGGATCGTGGGTTTCCTGGATAAAGACCAAGATCCGGGCATTTAATGACTTCTTAGGTACAGCCATTAGTAGTGTCTGTCTGTCTGCAGGGAGAATATTGATCTTGTTGAGATTTACCTACCTCGGCAGTGACATTCATGTCTCTGGTGACGCTCCCTATGAAGTCAGCAGATGGATTGGAATAGAATGGGGGGTCATGAGGTCGCTGGAAAGGGGTGTGCTGCGCTCCCGATATCTTTGCAGGAGGATGATGGTCCAAGTCTTTAGAGTCCTGGTGCTCCCTGTCTTGCTGTATGGCTGTGAGACATGGACACTACCCAGTGAGCTGAAATGATTTCAGTAGTGTCTCTTCCGAGAATCCTTGGGTACGGCTGATTTAAACTTTATGTCGAATGTTCGGTTGCTAGAGGAGTCCCGAATGAGGCACGTTACCTGCATTGTGAGGGAGTGTCATTTACTGCACTATGGCCATGTGTCGTGTTTCCCTGAGGGTGATCTGAGTTGCAGGATCCTCACTGCTGAGGACCCAAGTGGCTGGACTAGGCCAAGGGAACGCCTATGTAACACCTGGCTGCGGTAGATGAATGGCCTTTGGAAGGTGGGACTGTACTGTGTGTCTGCCTGGGGGATCGCCAGCTGGGAGCCTGAGGAGTTTTGCCGTGTGGTGGGTGTTGCCACAAGCTCCATCCGCACATGCTCCCCTACCTAACTTGACCTGACCTGACCTATGATTGGTTAACAAGGTGTGTCTGTTTGTAGGCTGTATCAGGGTCCCTGTGTACATAGTATTCTTTTGTCTGCAGAAACTTCAAGAAAAAGAAGCTCTTCTCGTTTACTACAGCCACACTGCGAAGGCTAAGACTCAAGCTGTCATGTGAGTTCTGTTCCAGATTACCTGATGGACTGGAGTAGTA
The DNA here is from genome assembly GCA_025773925.1 of Cryptomyrus ogoouensis. NCBI lineage: Eukaryota > Metazoa > Chordata > Actinopteri > Osteoglossiformes > Mormyridae > Cryptomyrus > Cryptomyrus ogoouensis. Next base: position 41,200,780 of record JAOYFF010000001.1, on the reverse strand, counting down.
CCTGCAGCTGTGGATTTAGGAATGACTGATTTAGTAGCAGTTACATGGCGGCTCATTGGGTAGCAAACTCCAGGGTTGGAGGTTCAAATTCCATTGTTGTATTTGTAAAGTTCTTTGTGTTTCCTTCAGGTAGTCCAGTATCCTCTTGCAATCTATCTTTCTAATTTTCTCATAATATGTGGTTGTGTGTGATGGACTTGAATCCCTTCCAGGGTGAACCCATGGAGGGACTGTCATCCCTTACAGCAGTACTGGCCAATCGGTCAATTATGATCGACAGGTCTATATTCAAGACATTTGTACTCCATTGCAACACCCTCAAGAGCCCCCTATGTATTAGCAAAATCTATCATAGGACCCCCTGATTACAAAATATACTGTCACCAGTATATGTCCCCAGATTATTTTCATTTTAAAAAATGTTGGAGACTACTGCCTTACAGGGTGCACTCAGTGCCCTATGTTGGGCTGTCTGTAATTGGTTCAAGGTTCCCTGTGACCCTGCTCAGTATAAGTGGTTGGAAGATGGATGAATTAATTATCAGTCTGCTTTTCACCTTTGCTTTGGTGGCCATTAAAAACCATCTGTCAGTGGGTTCTCTTTTCTATCAGGGAGTACATGATGGACCTGCTGGAATTTGGCCGGGAGAAGTTCCTGGTCTTTGCCCACCACAAGTTGATGCTAGACAGCATCACCAAAGAACTAAGAGAGAAGGTGAGGGATGCAGAGATTTTGTTATTCCCTAAGAAAAATTACCTAAATGTGGCTGTTAAGGTTCACTTCATTATCTCCTGGATACGTATTTGTTCAGGAAAAGAGCTCTACTTTCAGCCATCTTCCCAGCTGACCATGTCACCCCCTTCAGAATATCAGCTATATACGTATTGATGGAGCCACACCGTCAGCTGAGCGCCAAGAACTGTGCCATAGGTTCCAGTTCTCTGAAAAAAAGTGTGTGGCAGTGCTGTCCATCACAGCAGCCAACATGGGCATCACGCTTCACTCAGCTAGCCTGGTGCTGTTTGCGGAGCTCTTCTGGAACCCGGGAGTGAGTCCTATTCCACTTGGTGTCACATGCCAGTGTGTTGCTTTTCTCTGCCATCACCAACCTGCTGGCTATTCCCCAGGTACTGATTCAGGCAGAGGACCGAGTCCATCGCATTGGACAGACCAGCAGCGTGGATGTTCACTATCTGGTGGCCAAAGGCACAGCTGATGACTATCTCTGGTAAAGATTTACCCTCTACACTGTGTTCAGCAGATGAGATGGGTCTGTGTGGTTCAACTCACTGCCCTGCACACATTCCAGGCCAATGATCCAGGAGAAGATGAATGTGTTGAAAGAGGCAGGGCTTTCAGAATCCAGCCTCTCTGAGAGTGCCAAATTGACCAGCTTCCAGTCCAAGGTGTGCCTTCAAGGGAGATTCTCCTCATACAAACCTGGCTCTTGATGCCTTTGTTAATTTTATGTTGTGCTTCTCCTACTATAACAGGACCCACAGAAGAGGACAATTGCCGAGATGTTTCAAAGGTCCTTCAGTGAAGATCCAGACCCAGATGAAGCTGCTCTTCTGGCAGCAGCCAGTGCATGGGAAGACTGTGACCCAGAAAGAATTTCTGATAAGTCAGGAAATATGGCAGAAAGCCAATGCAAAAAACCGTGCATTGAACATTTCTTCTGAAAATGGGGTTAGGGTTAGGGTTAGGGTTTTATATTAAAAAAAGTGTATTTCAACCAATATTTTATTTTGAAATATGTAATAAAGCTATTTTATTTACTGGAATATGTGTTTTCTTCACCCAATAATTTTCCTCTGTGGTTGTACATTAAAAGTCAAATTTAAACTACTAGGTAGTGTAACTGTATCGTGGATTTTTATTCAGAAAACGGTAGGACTAATTTGATGACTAATTTTAATAGTGAATGAACCTGACATTTCATTCATTGTAAATGCTTTATATGTTGCATATCGGTGAATCATGCAACTGGTAAATATAATGTGGACCAGTAATCCAATGCATGAAGGGTAGGGCTAATACGTGTCATATGATGACTGGGAGATGTGTGAATCTAAAACAAATTTCGGTATTCAGGCAAAATATCTCAGTATTGATGCGTTTCAGTTTTACTCTTTAGATTTCACAGCGTCCGAAGCATCTGAATCGCTTCACGTTTGTGAGCCGCTAGATGTGAATTCTGTGTTACCACGGTGAGTCGAGCATACCAAGTGCAGCCATACCCTAATTAACACTAGTTTTAAAAGTACTTACCAATGTAAAGGTTTGTTAAATCAACGGACTATAACGCTACAGACAAATTTGTCCAAATCATAATTTCTAATTTATTTCTTGTTGATCATTGATTTTTAAACTGAAAAAAAATCTAGCTTACTAACTACATGTTAAATGTTAGTTTAAACTAGTTTTATCATTGGTAATAAATATTAAATGGCAGCTAATTTGCTGACTTGCAACATGAAATGGGGAATTAGCACTAAAAGCTGCAACATCCAGGTTGGTACTTTAAGCCTGAATTCTCAAAACTGTAACAAAAACATCTTAATCGTGCATCTGTGAAATGATTTTGACTGATTTAGAATTTAGACTAAGAATTTCATTTTTAGACTGATTTACAGATAACCCTTAATTTGCCTTTGTAAAAAAAAAAAAAAAAAAAAAAAAAAAAAACAGGTGATAGCGGCTGTATCATCTAACGTATCCAAAATTTGTCAGAGGCTCTTCTGTAACTCGTTGGATGAGGGCTTCCATGACATGGAACATTGCAGCATTTTTGTTTGTTTTTCTTATCTGTACTGTTATAATCACCATGACCTTGTCTGTGAAGTTTATTTGGTGCTATGTTAGTGTATTGAGCAGCCAGTCCAAACAATGTACTAACATGTCATAGCTCTGAGACAATCCAAAAGCATAAATGCAGGTTTTGGATGAAGTTGACCAAAAATGATAACTGAAAGGATTATAGGAGACTATATTTAATTACAAAAACAGATATTGGTCAAAAAATATGGCCGCACCTTTGATAATTTAGTTCGTATTTAGCGTCTATGTATAATACAGTAAAATTATTTCATATTTTCCAACCAGCAGAAAACTGATTTGAATTAGCAAGCAGGTTTTCAAGAATTCAAAATAATATCAGTTGCATAGTTTTCAGTGTTTAAATCTGTTTGGATGTGGACATTCCCTTTCCGTTTAATTTTTTTCTCCAGATACTTGCTTCCCCAAAATCCAAATCCTTGCAGTTAGGTGAACTGGTGTCAACATGTGAATGTGTCTGGTGATGAGCTGGTATCTCCTCCAGGATTAACTCCAGAATATACAGTCATGTGAAACAATTAGGACACTCCATTAAATATTTAATTCTTTATTAAGAAATAGCAACATATCAGTATTAAATAATCTTTCAATTTATATCTGTATATGACAGTGATGTAATTGCATCATCTATGCAAAAACAAGAAAGAAATTCACTTATTCACAAAAAAGAACTTAACTAAGATCCTACTTTCCACTGAGGAAAAAGTTAGGACACCCTCACATTCATCACAATTCAAAATTCCTAGAATTAGATTCAGGTGGCACCATATCAGGTGAAAATGATCAGAACATCATTACAGAGCTTTTTGGTGGAGTCTGTCTTATTTAAACCACAGACATTTAGTTTGGTTTGCTCTTGATTGTTGAAATGAGTGGGATCACCATGGTGAGAGATCAAAAGAGCTCGCTGAGGCCTTCAGAAAGAAGCTTGTAGATGCATATGAGTCTGGGAAGGATATAAAAAGATCTCAAGAGAGTTTGGAATCAGCCATTCCACTGTCCGGAAAATAATTTATAAGTGGAGAACATTTAAAACAACTGCCAGCATGGCTAGGGCAGGATGTCCAAGCAAGTTCAGGCAAAGAACCGACCGCAAGATGCTGAAATAAGTCTCCAAAAATCCTAAAATGTCATCACGGGTCATACAGGAAGCTCTTGCCACAGTTGATGTCAAGGTACATGCATCTACCACCAGAAAGAGACTGCACAAGTTTGATTTACATGGGAGCTGTGCAAGGAGGAAACCCTTTCTGTTACAAAAAACTTCTGGGCAACACTGAAGTTTGCCAGAGGCACCTAGACATTGACTGGGACTTTTGGAACAACATGCTTTGGACAGATGAATCTGAAATTGAATTATTTGGGCGCAGTAACAGAGGACATGTTTGCCGTAAACCAAAGACAACTTTTAAGCAAAAGAACCTCATACCAATTGTGAAGCATGGGGGTGGAAATGTCATGGTTTGGGGCTGCTTTGCTGCAGCAGAACCTGGCCATAGAATCCACTATGAATTATTCATCATAGGGTGCTTGAGGACAATGTGAAAACATCTGTCCAGATGTTGAAGCTGAAGTGAGGGTGGACCATGCAAATGAGAATGACCCAAAACTTTGCAGTAAATCTACCAAGGAATGGCTTACAAGAATAAATAGAGAGTTCTGGAATGGTCAAGTCAAAGCCCGGATCTGAATCCAATTGAGATGCTGTGTGGTGATTTGAAGCAGAAGTGCATGCAAGACACCCTTCAAACATTACACAGCTTAAGGAATTCTGCATTGGAGAGTGGGTAAAACTTTCTGCCAGTCGATGTCAGAGATTGATAGATGGTTATAGGAAATGTCTCATTTAGGTTATTTCACCTAAAGGGGGAAATACTAGTTATTAGGGCACAGGGTGTCCTATCTTTTTCCTCAGTAGAAATTGGCATCTTAGTTAATTTCCTTTCTTAAATAAGTGAATATGTTTCTAGGTGTTTTCTCCTGCTCAGGATGTATATCCTCTGGTGCTGAGGTGGTGGCTGTGCTGAACTATGGGACCCCTTCCCCAGCCTCTCCCTCCAGCATCACAGTAGTCGTGGATGGGTGCTGCATCCATCCTTCACTGGAAGCAAAGGCAGATTTATGAGCTCTAGATCTCCATTCGCTAGTTCTAAGCCATGAGAGAATATCCCAGTATCTTTCAACACTGATCCTTCTATATTTTACATTATTTCTCAGCATGAAACAGCTGGTTCTTACCATTAGCCTCGCCCCCCTCCAAAGGTAGTTGACTGACCAGTGCTGTTTCTTTGCCTAACATCCAAATGGGTAAGGACAGCACTGGTATTAGATCGTCCTCATGTAGTGAACTGGGCACATAGTGAAATGCTTGTTATGAGCCCATATTACCATGCAGCAGGGACGCTTGATTCTCTTCCCTGCAGACATCTCCAAACACAAGATGGATCTCCTCTTTGGCGCGCTCTGAGCTGGAGGAGCCATGCACAGCATTATGTAGAATGTCCTTGCCAAAATGGACCCGCAGGGATTCTGCGGCAGTCTCACGGGCCTGGCACGGGTCAGTTGGGCCCATCATTGCTCTCCACTCTTGCACAGCTCTGAATTTGCTAAGGATAAGTGCCATGCAGGGCCCACTGGGAGGCAGACATGCAGGAAAGAAATGAAAGCTAGGAGTTATTGTGCTGCATATGTATGGACTGCAATCAATATGGCTGCTCTGCGCCATATTTTCTCTGATTCACTTTGGATTCCTAGTGATTATTTGTCATGTTGCAAGCTACAGGTCTCCCTATAGAAGAGCTGGTGCTGATTAAAGGAGCAGCATCCCTTATTTCTCAAGGAAGTGGCAAGCCACAGACAGCTTTGCTTCTCTGAAAATATGAGTCTGGCTGTGTTTGAACTGGTGTCAGTAGGCATGGTCTGATACAACTGTGTATTACCTACACATGAAATCCACCAGCTGGTTGAAAAAGGGTTTGTCCTGTAGCTTCCTGTACAGCTTCTCAATGTCAGCCTGAGACAGGCAGACCGCCATCATATGAAGGATGGAGAATCCAGCATCCTGGATTGCCTTGAGAATCTCATCTAAGCAGAGGGGGGAATACACTCACCAAGCATCATAGTGATAGAGCTGCACCTAACCACACAGCCTCACATTGCAAAATCATCCTGGCTGTCACTGCTAGTTCATATTGACATTTTCCAAGGTGTAAGTCCACAGGTCAATACCTTTATGTTCCTCAATGGTATCTGGTTTTATGAGTGCCAGTGTCTGCTCTGGTGGGAAAACAACCTGAATCTCCTGCTCGGCCTGGTCGGGGGTGTGACTGCCGTACAGCAGGTTGATGGGCTCACCATGTGCCACTAACTCAACTGCTAGACTGCAACAGAACCGCACAGTGAAGGCATGTCAGTCGGGGCCCCCTGAGACTGCAGCAGGCCTCTCTGAAAGCACACACCTGTCTGAAGATTCTTTCTGGGCCCAATCAACATCCTGCAGTTCCAGCATACTCCTCCACTTCTTCACAGCGCCAAGCCCAGAGAGGACAAGGGCAAGGACAGGCCCACTGAAACATGCATATACACACTTCTACATGTTTCTGCTCCACAGCTCATGTTTATGCATTCAAAATGATGGTGGGGCTGAGGGACCTGCCCTATAATTCAGAGTCTGAATTCCAGACTCACCTGCTCATGCTCTTCAGAAGAGTTGGGAAGTGATCCTCTTGCAGATGCTGCCAGTAAAACTGCCTGATTTGCTCCTCTGTTAACAGTAGCTCCCTCTTCATGGCTATGCTAAGTCCGGTAGCTGGGATACGTAGGATGATGTCCTCTGTGGCATCACAGGTTCAGCAAGTTGCATAAAATTTACAGAGAACAATGGTACATTCCTGTAAATTGTAATTACCACTGATCCAAATGTTTAGTACTGCAAGTTGTATGTGGCTGATACAGTTTCACACACAGCACTATTTGAAGACCTCTGCTTATTGCTGGAGGAATCAGCGCCAGAGTCCTCTCCACAGTGCTTTCCTCTGCTCCATCCTGCGAGTGTGCAAATGCATGTCTCAAGCTGGGGAAGAACAAGGCCAGTGCCCTGTTGGCCTGAGATCTGTCACTGCAGCCATGCAATGCATTGGACAACATGCCGGCACCACACTGCCCCTTCAAGCTGGGGGGAGAGAGAAAGGTAAACAGTGCCTTAACTGCTGTGTTTCCTGCTGTTCCTGATGTCCCACTGGAATGCCAAAACTCACTCTACTTTCTTCAAATTCCACCTTGTATAAAGGTTGCCTCATTCCACCTTTGCTCCAAGGTGTGTTTACTCCATATACCTGTCTGTCACCTCCCCTTTGGCCCCCTCCATGGTTGCTGTGTCAATGAACTTCCTCCAAGCCTGGATGACATCACCCGACTGGGATATCAGCAGGATATGAGAGGGGCCATTACACATGATCTGCACCAGCTCTCTGAAGTAAGGCTGTCAATCAACACACAATAGCATCAGGTTCCTCCCTCATACTGTCTCCCTACTCCTCCTTCTCTCTCACTTTCTCTTTCTTCCTCTCCCTCCCCCATCACTATGTCTTTACCTCTGCAGCCATATGCTGGTAAAAGTCTTCTGCCTCAGCCCTGGTGAGCATTCGCACCTCCTGGCCTGTGATCTCAAAGCCAGCCTCCTGAACCTGATCACCAACATGTCATTAGCAACCTTGTTCTGTGTGCTTGGTGAATCACATGCTGTTCATGGCGTTACTGTAATTATTACCTTCATGATAATTTCGTTGGCTTTGCCATGTGTGACGACATCTGGTTTTATCACTGCTATTGTATAGGATTTATGGACAGGAACTTGACACAAAAGAGTTGTTGCTTCAGTATTGTAATAAATCACATATAATTTACAAACAGAAATGCATGAAGTAATCAAGTCCAAGAAAGTGTCCCAGGTTAACATCCATTACTTTGCTCATTGTGTGTGATGCCCAGGTCTTTGTCCACCAGCTCCTCTTGCACCTGGTAAATCAGAGATCCACTGTGATGCACCGTGATAAAATATAATGGACTATAATGGACAGTCGTGGACCATGTGGTTCCAGCAAGCTGATTTTGTCATGATACATGAATGTGTGTTTGAATCTATCTTGTAAGTGTCTGTGTCTCACCACCTTTCTCTCTGCACCCTGCTCCATCACTCTCTTCTCCTGATCCAGCTGCTCCAGCACCATCTTCTGCAGGAGGGGGGCATTAGCCCCATGCTGCACAGCAACCAGACTCCCCCCCTGATGGCACCCCCACAGCAGCAATGAATCCCCATCTCACAGCAAACAGATCCCAAAATGCTGCCGGCCACCATTTCTCAAGAGTGTCAAACACCAGAGCTCTGTCATACATCTATGACTAGCCGAATCACACATTCATTTACTGTCTGTTTACTCGCTAAACATACCAAACAGGAGACAATATGAAGAGAACACAGATATCCGATCAGGTGACACTCACTCCATAGAACATGAAGGTGGGCTCACATTTCCCCCTGTATCTCTGCAGGGAGTCCACGCTGTCTGCCTCTGCCTAGAGAATTCACACAGTGGCTGCTATTTCACAAAGTAGTTCTTAAAATCAATCAGTCAAGTAACTGAAGTCAGATTTGTAGTATTACACAATTAATTACATGATTGATACAAGCAACAGGTCAAAAGGCAAGGGTGAAAACTCACTGTGCACAAGCACCTCATGACAAACTTAGTGCTGAGGGACGCTACAATCTGGAATCTCGTTATATTTCATCAAAATGATGAAACATCATCACATATGAAGTGTTCCTCAGTGAAGCACTGGGTGCAGGATCTTTGCTAACACACTAAATCCTGTTGTCTATACTGAGATGCTAACACTTTAGACTGTATAGGCTACTGATTGCCCAGGGCCCATAGCACTCTCATTTGAGTGGGCACCACTCAGACCTCACCGTGGCGAAATGCAGCAAGTTGTCCCCCAGTTCATTCTTAATTTTACGGAACAGACTGAAGACAGCACGGCAGGGTCCACACCACCGTTGATACACATCCACCACTGCAGGGGGCGGCAGAAAGACACATCGACATGGTCTCCCAGAAACCAGGGCAGGGCTGTAACCTCCATCCACCCCCCAACCCACATAACAGATTAATTTAACTTCTCTGCTACCAGCTGCTTTTCAAAGTCGCACTGCAGTCCCGGAGGGAAATTCATAATACACCATATAATGCACCAATGAATAAATAAACATACTTGTATATCCTAATGCAACACAGTGCTACTTGCAAATAAATGTATGCAATGGCATCTTACCTATTAATCCCTTTGTTGCCAGCAACTCATCCCATTGCCCTTGATTAGTAATAGCCACCTGTAAACAAATTCAGCAATACACACCATTATGATTTACCTAGCAAGCTATAACATATATACACTGCTCAAAAAATTAAAGGAACAATTTGAAAACACATCAGATCTCAATGGGAAAAAAACATGCTGGATATCTATACTGATATGGACTCGGTAATGTGTTAGGAATGAAAGGATGCCACATTGTTTGACAGAAATGAAGATGATCACCCTTCAGAGGGCTGAATTCAAAGACGACCTGAAAATCAAAGTGAAAAAATGATGCGGCAGACTAGTCCATTTTGCTGAAATTTCATTGCAGCAACTCAAAATTGTACTCAGTAGTTTATATGACCCCCATGTGCTTGTTTGCATGCCTGAAAATGTTGGGACATGCTCCTAATGAGATGATAGATGGTGTCCTGGGGGATCTCCTCCCAGATCTGGACCAAGGCATCACTGAGCTCCTGGACAGTCTGAGGTACAATTTGGACTCGTTGGATGGATCGAAACATAATGTCCCAGAGGTGTTCTATTAGATTTAGGTCAGGTGAGCATAGGGGCATAGGGGAGTCAATAGTATCAATTCCTTCATCCTCCAGGAACTGCCTGCATACTCTCGCCATATGAGGCCGGGCATTGTTGTGCCCCAGGAGGAACCCAGGACCCACTGCTCCAGCGTAAGGTCTGACAGTGGGTCCAAGGATTTCATCCCGATACCTAATGGCAGTCAAGGTGCCGTTGTCTAGCCTGTAGAGGTC
>JAOYFF010000001.1:41172105-41183129 GCA_025773925.1 Cryptomyrus ogoouensis | reverse complement strand
TGAGAGACACAAGACGCGACGCCACACCGGGGGGGGGGGGCGCCGAGGGGGTCACCCAACCCCCCCCCCCCCCCCCCCCCCCCCCCCCAAAGACGCGCACTCCGGGCATGCCTAAAGGGACCGAGGGGACCCAACAGGGGACACGACAAAACCTGGGGAAACAAAAGCAAAAACGTCAGCAAACCAAAGTGAACAAAGGCACCAGGGACAAGCAAGACAACAAGAAGTCAGACAACAACTACACGAGCGCAATCATGAACAGGGACACCATGGATGGGAGCACAAGACCCAAAGACTCCAAGGAAGGGGACAACACCAGAGGGCACACCGACTAAAGGAGGACAAGGACCAGGTGGGAGCAAAGGAAAATGAAACGGACAGGGAGGGAACACGAGGAAACCACCCAGAGAGGGAACCACACCAGGGGGCAAGGAGGCAAAAAGCGGGGGGAACCAGGGAGCTGGAGGAAACCCCAGCGGATGGAAGGTGGAGGGTTAGACCGGAGGAGGCGAGGAGGGAGCAGGCGACCAACGAAGCATCGGAGATGGGATCACAGATGCCCGACGAGTCACCGCAGAGGGAACTGCAGGCGATCACTGAGCAAGAGCCAGGGGGACCGCAGGCGACCGCCGAGCAGGAGCCAGGGGAACCGCAGGCGACTGGCGAGCAAGAGCTAGGGGGACTGAAGGCGACCCGGGGGGCAGGGCGGGCAGGACATGACCCCGGTGCAGGTGTCCTCTCCCTCTGCTCCCTCGGATTTGCCGTGATGCCGTGGTGGTCGGGGTGACCCACTGGATGGGTCCATTGGGACTGATGTCAGGGAAAGTCCCGATGGGTCCCACTTGAGCTCCTCCATCTCCACCAAGGGGGAAGGAGTGGTGGTCTGATGATAAGGGACCTCCTCGGGAATGGGAGCTGGGGCCTAGGAACTGGAACCGGGGAATCAGGAACCAGGGTAGCAGGAACCAGGGAATCGGGAACCAAAGCGGGAACCACGAGGACCAGAGCTGGAACCGGTGAATCAGGAACTGGAACCGGTGAATCAGGAACTAGGGCTTGCAACTTGGGTGCGGGTGCGGCCTCAGGGAAAGCGGCAACATTGGGCGCCCCCTTGGGCGAAGCATCATCCCCTGCCGAGGACGCACACTCCTTCCCCAGGTGGAGCAACTTCCTCAGGGTCTCTGTTGCTTTTTCTAGCTCTTGAGGCGAGGAAGTCAGGGTAAAAGCTGCAAACTCTCCTCGAAGCTGTAGAAGGAGCGGGGCAGCCTCTGGAGAGTTCCGCACTTCCGGATCTTCCATCACCCGCCAGTACAGACCCTGAATGACAAAGAACTTCCTAGCCAAGGTCTTAGGTGCAGGTGAAACGGCGGGGAGACAAACCTCGGGTGCAGGTGAAGCAGCAGGGAGACAAACCTCGGGCTCTGACAAGGCAGCGGGAAGATGACCCAAGGAAACTGCCTCTGGGACTGGCGCGAGGAGGGGTGCCTCGTGAGCCGGCGCAGCAAGAACAGGCGCCTCTGAAGCCGGCCTTGCAGAGGTGGAGGCTGGCAACGCAGGTGTGATGAACACTAACAGGTTGAGTACCGTGAGGTAAGCCCTGCTAGGAGCAATGGGGAAGTAAGCGGAATTTGCGCCTGACGTTAATGGATCCCCCGAGGAATCCGCCCCTACGTGATTCTTCTGTGGCTGCTTTAGTCAGATCTGGGGCTGGCTCGGACTGTTCTATCGGTGAGGCAGGAGGTAGTCCACTGTCCAGGGCTACCTGCTTGAGCATCGCCTTGGCCACCCCGCTCCGCAGCTGCAGCAGGTTTTGCCACTGCAAAGAGGTGTTGGTCTTTAGACAGGGAGATCTCTTCCAGGAGGTCCCTCGACTGATGGGCAAGGGCTCGAGCTGCGGGGTCCTCTTTTACTTCTGGCTGGTTGAACCAGTATATTACCTCGTCTACCAGACCGAGGTACTCAGCCTCGGTCAGGCGAGGTGTTTTTTTTTCGGGAGTCAGGTCATTCTGTCATGAACCATGGAGCGGGGAGACATGAGCAGGAGTCGGGGAGTTGGGTGAAAACGGGATTTAATAAGGATAACACACTCAGGAACATGAAACTACGCCACAACGTCAATGACCGGACTAACACAAAACACACAGACACAGACTTAAATACACCAGACTAATTAACACAACTAAAAACAGCGGATGACACAGGGATTCCACATGAGGTAGCAATGGGGCGTGGCACACAGAAGGATTGGCACAAGCAGGACATGACAGCAAAGTAGGGTGATCAAAGCTAAGTGAAAAAACAGTAACACTAACGAAATACTATAGTTTTAATTTTTTCCATATGTTGTCATGTTTAAAAATAACAAAAATGAACACTGAAAGTGGACTACTTGATTACAATAACTGAATTATATGAACAGTATTTGTACAGGAATTATTCTGTCCCAAGCTTTTCGATCCATATAAGTGGTTGATCACTATAACCATGATCGCTATAAGCGGTTTCCAAAGTATTTGTGTTTAGGGGATGTTGCACGTACATTTTCACCAGCACATACTGGCCTCTCATCAACCGATCCTCATGGTTATTGCTGGCAAGATCGTGAATGTCAGCCAAAGTGATGGAGTCTTACTCTTATCTTTGTACTACTTATCTTTTCCTAAGTAAAAGTTGCTCTCAGCCACTTTGTGAATCAGGTTTAGGAAAAAAAATTTTAGCGCGATTTAGAAATACTCTTAGTGGTAAGATAAAATGCTAGGGAAATGGAAAGATGGCGGATTGAGCGGTTGCACTTTTAAACGTGCAGTAAGGTTTCCTCTGAAGGTTAATTAATAAGAATTCTTCCTCCGCAGATAAGCTGGTAGGTTAGCTTGGGATATGTGTAACAAAGTTAAGGAACAAGACTCCCTGGAAAAGAGTCAACTTATGAAGAGTACTATTCTCAATACGAAGGAAAAGCAGGCTAGCGTTAGCAACAAGCATGTTAGTAATAATCAAGATACTACTAAACATGTTAACAATAAAGAGGTCTGGAGCACTGGAATTTAATGCAACAGAAATGAAAGAATGTAAAAACAAAGTGTCTGCTCTTGATGAAAAAGTAGAAACCCTGCAAAAAGAAAAAGACCTTTTTAAAAAATAAAGGTTGGATGACTTGGAGAGGTACAGCAGATGATGGAACTTGAGAGTGAAAGGCATGAAAGAAACGCATAATGAACACACAAGGGAAAAAATTATTAAGCTACTCGGGGAGGTTACTCCGCAGTGGGCGAAGAAGATAAATGACATAGTGGATACGGTGCATCGGGTGGGAAAAACGGAGGAGAAAAAAGTCTCGCCAGGTGATCATCCGATCAGCAGAAGCACAGAAAGGAAACTGATGAAAGAGTCATAAATCTGCAGAAGTTTTGCTGAAGACTTAACAATGGCAGATAAAAAGGCCAGAGAGGTGCTCTGGCCCAAAATTGAGGAGGCAAGGAAATCCAGAAAGAAGGCATATTTCCGTGGATCCTTCGGGTTTCTGGAGGGGAAATGGATCAAGACGAAGGAGTGCTTGTAAACGTGTGAATTAATGCTGCAAGGAGAAATGTTTTGATGTTGCTTCAGAGGAACCGGGGTTTGTGGTATCTACACTTTAAGGTTTGGTTCTTGTCGTTTCTAGCATTTTATTAAGAGGCTAGTTTGATACTATTTCTTTGTAATTGTTCTCTATTTGCTCTGTTTTTTATGTTTTCTTTAAAATCTGAGATTTCCTTTTTATCGATAAATGCAAGAAGTCTTAAAGACAATATTAAACTCAAGGCAACTTTCTTGTTCTGTAAGGGTCTTAAGGTACACTATATATTTTTGCAAGAGACCCAGTCATGTGAGGAGGATGTTTTGTTCTGGAAGAACCAATGGGGAGATAAGATGCTGTTTTCTCATGGCAGTAATCGTTCCAGGGGTGCTATTTGTTTCCAAAGATTCCCATTTAAGAATGATGTTGATGGTCATTGGATTGTGGTGGTTGTTTATGTTGAAGGGTCATTTGGTATCCTGATTAATACTTATGGATATGACAATACTGGACGAAATAAGTTGTTATTAGAGTCTATTACAGAAGTTATCTCTGAATATTAAAAAAAGGTTTAGTATTAAGTTTGCTTTAGTAGGTGGTGATTGGAACATGACACCTGACGAATGGTTAGATAGATGTCCATCTAGATATGACTTCATGGACAATAATAACAGTAATTCATTGATTAACACATGGAGAGTTAATAATCTATTGTTAAAGTAGTTTATTTGGACAAATTCCAAAGGGCGGACCAACGCAATCATACACTAGACTTGATCATAACTCACAGAGTTTATACTCATCAGACCAAGGAATTTCTGATTCCTGATTCTCATAATATTTGCTAAGTGTAATTGGTACAACATTCTGAAGTCCCAACACCATGTAATGTCTGTGTATGACTCAGAGACTGGCTACATATTTCTCTCACTCGCCATTAAGTAAATTCTGTTCTACAACACTCCTACATCATTTTGTTCATTACACCACATTAACTATGGGAACCAATCAGGTACATGACAACTTTCACAAATACTTGTTCATTAGCTTGCATTGAACAACACAACCAACCCCTGGCCATTTGGAATGTTATTCAGCTAACGTTAGTTAAACGTTAGCTCACTCGCTAACATTAGTCAACGCTAGCTTGCTCATTCAAATCTAGACTAAAACAGTCTAGCTTAGTCTAGCTTATAGGGATTCTAGTTCTACCTCTAGCTAACTACTCACCCCCAGTTATGCCTATAATGTGAGCTCGTTACACATATAAATAGACAGTTGGTGGTAAAGCATTCTGCTACAGGGTCCCTATTTTGTGGAATGGTTTACCAGACTATGTTCAGGATTCCGATTTGGTCTCAGTCTTTAAATCTTGACTGAAGACTTATTACTATAGTTTAGCTTACCCGCAACCTAACACATAACACAATGTAACTATGATTGCTGGTGATGCAATACATGCCATTTTTTATCTACTATGCTTGTCCAAGAAATGTGTCAACGCATGTTCCGACCATCCATGCTCTCTGCCTTCCTACATGTCCTGGTGGTGCTTGAGGTAGGCACCATCTGGAGTCCTAGTCTGGTCCCATGTAGGGATGATATCGCAAATGGAACTTACAGAACTGTATCATCGTGGGCGCAGTCTTCAATGCCACCCAACAGAGTCCAATGTGGATAACAGACTCATTGATGGACTTTGTCTTGATCCCTCAGCTTACGCCTTGGTTTTAGCAAGCAAGTCCACTCTTTTCTGTTTTCAGTAATATTAGTATGCCCAGGGGGATTGGGCAGCCAGTTGACCTTGGACCCCCAGAGGATTTTTTTCTCCCTACTTCGGAGTTTTTATTTCCTCTCCTCCTTTGTCATCTGGCTTTCTTTATCTAATTTCTTTCCTTCTTTTTTCCCGTTTTGTACTGCACTCTCTAATGATGTGATGAATCACAGCACATCAATGTAAAGTGCCTTGGGATGACTCTGTCATGAAAGGTGCTATATAAAACGTGCTATATAAAAATACATTGAATTGAACTGAATTGAATATCAAACCATTTTAGTCAAGGGTAAAGTTCAGGTTAATTTACTACAAGGCAGTGCTAGTAATATTCTCTGACAGGTTCACAATGTGCGTTAACATCAGTGTTAGGTTAGCATTAGCTAAGATAACATTAATTTAACAACGTTAAATGTAAAAATATTCATGTTAACACTGTCATTTTTATACTATTGTAAAATAGTAAATAAACTGTTGTAGGTTTCATTTATTGTAATTTAAAAGAGCTAACATTAGTTAACTTGGTTAATTAATGTTAATGTTGCCAGTAAGTGACTAAAAATCCTTTGAAATGTCTAACAGTGTGACCCTCTACCATGACCCCCAAGCTATGGCGAGCAAGATGGGGTTGGTGAAGAGAAGCATTCCAGTGTACCTGTACTTGTGCAAATGGCAAATAAAATTTGTTTGTTGTTTAAAGTTGACACATACTGTGGGCAGTGGTAGCTTAATGGTTAGGGAAGTGCACGTGTAATTGAAAGATTGCTGGTTCAAATCCCTGACCAGCAAGACACCACTAAGGTACCTGGAGCAAGGTACTGCTCCCTGGGCACAGAATTGTAGCTGCCGCCTGCTATGTCACATATGAGTTAAATGCAGAGGACACATTTTGTTGTGGTGTGTCAACAATGACCACTGATCGCTAAATTCTATTTGTGGAATGTTTATATATGTACCTATACATTTGGTCAACATTTTATGCATCTCTTTGATCTATAGATTATGAACATATAACCTGGATATCATGATGATCTCACAATACGAGATAAAATGATTGACGTGTGGCCAGTGTGTGATTTCAAATTGATCTTGCAGTGGTATCACAGTAGTCTCATAGTATGTCTTACACCCAGCTCGTCCGATCCTCGTGTGTGCCACGCCCCCCTCGTTACCTCATGTTAATTCCCGATTGTGATCACCTGTGTCCTGTTATTTCTGGCTAGTCTGGTGTATATGAGTCTGCGTCTTCCTCTGTTTCCCAGATCAGTCATTGTATTGTTTAATGTTCGTCGCTTGTCTGCCCGGAATAAACCCCGTATTTCAGGATTCAGGGCTCTCTCGCCTACTTCCTCGTTCGCCTGCCCGCCCGCCCGCCGAACGTAACAGTATGAGATAACCTAGGAGATCAGTATGAGATCACAGTGAGATCATATTCTTGACTGGGTGGGGACTGTAGGGTGTGAGTGCAGATTTTCGGCTTGGAAACTTGTAAAAAAAAATTACCTGCCCCAAATAACCATGGCAGATTACCGTCTGAGGAATCTAGCTATTCTCAGCATTGAGAACCAACGTGCAAAAGCACTTCATTTTGATATGTTTATAAAACATTCTGCTGCACAGCACAACAACCATCGCCATAAGCTGTCTTAAAAAAAAATGTGGTCATACATGACCAGATGGGTAGTGCAGAGCCAACAAGAGCTGTACAGTTTTTTTGCATGAACACTGATCTGTTGTTCCTATTGTTGATCATTAAGATAAACTTGAGGAATTATGTACTACAGTTTTTCTTGATTGCTTTGGCACATTTCATGAAACATACCTAATGTTCTCAAGACTATAAGAGCAAAACAATTTATGCACAGAGCAAAGCACAATGATTTAGCTACAAAAGCCAGTACAGTAAGACCTCAGACATTCATGAGGGTACGTTCCAGAACCCGTCGCGAATAAGGAGGATTCGCGGATGTTTGGTAGTCACTAAAAATGATAATATATGCTTATTTCTATAGTTTAAACTCTAAATATGCTCCCAAAACACTTTAAGTTAAAAGTTAGCTTAATACATTACCATTTAAAAAAAACAACCATTTCAGTGTTTAAAACAAATGCGTCTTGAGATGGGAACCCGGGACGCATTTGCTATGTACCTACATAAACATTAGCATCTTTCAAGAAATTTATAATTTTTGTACGTTGAATTTATGTTATCATGTACATACTATTACAAAATAGTAAATTAACTATTTTCTAATATTTATGTAACCATTAGCGTTTCTCTCACGTAGGCCTATTGCCGGGGCACGGACTGGGGAAGCAGGGACAGGACGCAAGGAATCGGGGAATACGGGGTTTAATCAAAAGGTAAAGTCAAGCAGAATAATAATTTTACGTCCAAAAGTATATATATGTGTAATCATTGTGTTGTCCACTCCATGCAAGACAGTTAACCAAACTGTCAAAAAGATATATTCCATAAATTGAAGTGATAACGAATTGTTGTGTTTTTGGTTCTCACGGTACGGTACATTTTGTTGTCATTTTGTTATTTGGTATTGCCATTTTGCTGTTTTTGTGTTATACAGTGTTGCGTAACTTTTTTGTTTGCTATTATACTGTCTTGAGATGAAGAAGTTACATGTGCATGCCAGTGAACTTTACACGCTGTAATGCAAAGCCTAGCAATGTTGATACTGGTATCTTTGACATGAATCAGTAACAGTTTGGTAAGGAAAAATGATAAGTCAGTGACAATAAAGAAGTGGGAACCTGGTTATTATTCAGAATTTTGGAGCTCAGAAGCATGCTTACACTGACATACTGACAATATATGTAAGCATTATGACGCTCATGGTTAAATAAATGCTTATTGTACTTTTTGGTGGAACTGATTAATTTATTGGTGGAATTATTTGCTTTTGAGAAATTTGTTAATTGTTTTGGGTAAGTTACAGGTTTTTGCAGCTAAACCATAGTGCTTTGCTGTATGTGTGAATTGTTTTGAGAAGTGTTCTTACAGTCTTGAGAATGTTAAGTATGTTTCATGAAATGTGCCAAAGCAACTGAGAAAAACTCTATTCATGTCAAACACACTAGTATCAACATTGCAAGGTTCTATATTGCAGCACGTAAAGATTACTGGCAAGAGAAGGCACTTTCATGTACATGTAACTTATTCAGATGTCAAAACACTGTACAATAGCAAACCAAAGCATCACATAGTAAAAAACAATTGGCAGTTGGCAATACAGGAACAACAAAATTACAACAAAACCTTATACTATGGCAACCAAAAATACAACAACGTGTATCACTGCAATTTCTAGAATATATTTTTAAATCATTTTGAAAGCTTGGTTAAATGTTTTGCATGTGGCGGCTAACATGATGATCACATGCATATATTTTTTTGGGTGTAAAATTATTACAATGGGAAACTACATAATTTATCTTAATCAACTACACTAAAGCAACTGAAAATTGTACCAAATGACAACTGTACAAAAGCATTTGCATGTATGTACTAAAATGTTTGGATATTTGTGTAAAGCAATGAGAAATGATGTTCGGCTGTGCAGAAGTGACATTACGGTATGGGGATTTTGCAAATGTTGTCATATGAGGAATGCTCCAGGGCAATCGAGACAAACTGTAACAAATCAAAATAAATTAATCAAAAATAAATGTCGTAAAAATGTATTTGTGGATCTATTGTTGAGTACATTTACACTCGTCTGTAAATATTGTGTTCTTATGCAATAACGATTTCACGTAATTCCCATAGTTTATACAACTGAAAACTTTTCTGCGCTCATTAAGGTTGCTTTTGGTAAAATATAACCGAGGGTACATATTTGCTATCAACACTGGTAGAGACCAAATAAGCTCCTAACCTCCCGCACCCATAAACATACTCCCCCAATATTGCTAGGGACATGTCCCTACCGTTCATATCCACTGTCCGGGCTCAAACCAGTACCCTCGACGACACGAGTTCACCTCATTATGATGACTTTTATCTTAAGCGTACCTGCAGACTCGCTTCTTTCTTTTTTCCAGCCATTGAAATTACAGTTTGAATACAGTATTGATGGAACACTGCTTCAGAGACTACACCGCTTTACACGCGTCCACGACACTTTGTTTAGAGTCCCCGTTGCTTAGCACCCGCACATCCGGGATATGGTCCGGACCAACCCGACCCTAAAAATCAAAATTAAAGAAATAAATAAATGATACATATTGGAAATAGTTTGATATCTGGAATCCGTAAAACGAGTGTACTGTCAAATGCATAATGAACTGCCTCATGAAATTTTAGTTAATTACAATATGGGACAGAAACGCATATGAAAAAAGAAATTGGCATAAATTTAATCGTGTATGTCACAGGTGTCAAACTCCAGTCCTGGAGGGCTGGAGACTTGCACATTTTTGGGGATTTCCCTCGTTTAACACACTTGATTCAGGTCCTTGCACCTCCTTGTGCTAATTACCACACAGCTCTTGAGCTGAATCATTTGTGGTGTAACAGGGAAAGAACTAAGCTACACAGGGCTCCGGCCCTCCAGGGCTGGAGTTTGACACCCCTGGTGTATGTCGTCTCAGTTGTACCATTCAGCAGATGAGTACTGTGGGGGGCCTGGGGGCGGGCCAATATGGCTGCTTGCTAAGTTTTTCGAAGCTTCACAAAAAGTCCATTAAAGCTGCTCGCTACAGCTACAAAGTGTTTCAGTTTGTCCGATAACAGGCTATAGTAATGTCACAACGTGAAAAGAAAATCGATTTTTGATTGCGGCACTGCTGTTGCCAAAATTCATTCTTACAGAAAATCCTCTGATTCTGTGCAATCTCAGGAGGAAGAGAACTTCTCATTGGTCCCCCTGCTTGAAACACCGAGCAAATCTCCGGCTCCCAAGAAAGGGATATCTGATCATTCTGACATGAGGCAAAGCGGCTGGATATGTGCGAAGCTTGTATTGCTAATTAGAACGATACTCTCGCAGATTTAATTTGTGAATGCTGGGCTTAGCCGAGAAAGAAAATGAAGAGGCTAGAGCCGAAATTCTTCATATCTGTGGCCTGAAGGAAAGAACAAACTTTCTGACACCATTGGTGCGGTCCACAGGGTGGGGAAAAGGGAGCATGACAAAGCTAAACCTCCTGTTGTTGTCATGCAGTTCTCGTCACGTATTGTAAGAAATGCTGTGTGGAAGGCAGCTAAGGTGCTAAGTCCCACCCCTCCCACCACAGAGGCCCCTGAAATTCACCCCAGAGGGCTCGCCTCACCTCTCCGAAGCTGACTTGTCTGGGGACCAGCGGTTGTGGGCCCCACACCCATAGCCTAGTGCTGTTGCCCCTTTAAGGCATCTATCCAGGGCTGAGAGACGGCGCTCTGAAATATGAGGTTGTGGGCCTGAATCCGGCTTCAGCCATACCTCCAAAATAACTGAAAATGTCCTACTTTGCATAAATATGATACATAAAATTGTGCTTCAGCAAAATATATTTATTATATATATCACGTTTATTATTATTAATCATTATATATTTGTTATATAATATGTAGACCATGGGTCATGGGTCACCAGCTCCAGCCTTATCTCTGAAATAGCTCTGTCATATATACATCTTATTCAGGAAAACTTACAGTATACAAGTATATACATACTTTTATGTGTGTGTGTGTGTATA
>JAOYFF010000001.1:41103618-41117763 GCA_025773925.1 Cryptomyrus ogoouensis | reverse complement strand
CTTATTGCTGCCCATGCGGACCAGGCTCTGGCACCGGTCATACAGGGACCGAACAGCCCTTAAAAGGAAGCCCGGCATCCCATACTCCCGGAGCACCCCCCACAGGACTCCCTGAGGGACACGGTCAAATGCCTCCTCCAAGTCCACAAAACACATGTAGACTGGTTGGGCAAATCCCATGAACCCTCCAAAATCCTGCGGAGAGTATAGAGCGGGTCCACTGTTCCACGGCCAGGGCGAAAACCACACTGCTCCTCCTGAATCTGAGGTTCAACAACCCGGCGGACCCTCCTCTCCAGAACCCCCGAATAGACCTTACCAGGGAGGCTGAGGAGTGTGATCCCCCTATAGTTGGATCAATTAAATTGATCAATTATAATCATGTTAATTCATGTATTGAAAGGAGTTTGACAGTAGTCCGTGTTTAGTACTGCTGTAAGGTAAACACTACCAGGGTTTATTTATAAATGGTTGAGAATATTCATTCTTAATTTAGAAAAGTAATCAAAAAGTAATCAAATGTAATCAGTTACATTACTTTCATATAGTAATTGAAATAGTTACACTACTACTACATTTTAAATAGAGTAACTTGTAATTGTAACAAATTTCCAATGTAATCTTCCCAACACTGAACTCTACCAGGGGAAATTGCTCCCGACAGCATACACTATATAGACAAATGTATGGGGACACCTGGCCATTACACCTACAGGAATATTTGAGATGCCACTCTAAATCTGTAGGCATCAATATGGAGTTGGTCCCCCCCCCTCTTTGTGGCTATAACAATTGCCACTCTTCTGGGAAGGCTTTCCAAGAGATTTTGAAGTGTGCCTGTGGGAATTTTTGCATATTCATCCAGAAGAGCATTTGTGAAGTCAGGCACTAATCTTACACATCAAGGCCTGGCTCGCAATCCCTTTTCTAGCTCTTCTCAAAGGTGTCTCGTGGGGTTGAGGTCAGGGCTCTGTGGGAGCCAGTCAAGTCCTTCCACACCAAACTCACCCAACCATGTGTTTATGGACCTTGCTTTGTGCACTGGGGCACAGTCTTGTTGGAACAGAAAAGGGCCTTCCTCAAACTGTTCCCACAAAGTTGGAAGCATAGTATTATCCAAAATGTCTTGGTACGCTGAAGTATTAAAAGTTTCCTTCACTGGAACTAAGGGGCCTAGTCCAAGCCCTGAAAAACAACCCCACACCATTATCCCTTCCCCATCAAACTTTACAGTTGGCACAATGTAGTCAGACAGATAAGGTTCTCCTGGCATCCACTAAACCCAGACTCATCCATCAGACTGCGAGACCAAGAAGCAGTAACTGCTAAATGGGTTGCCTGGAAGCTCTCAGAAATCACTTGTTTTCTTAAGTAGAATCCTTGTCCTGATCTTAGTATAAGACCCATCCACAGCAGGTCAAGAGGATCTGAACTGGACTTTGCTTCATAACTGTCTTCCAATGAGGGCATGATGTCCAAGATGTCCCCCACTTCAGGTTCTTGATGCACCGTGCAGATTCCCATTTGCGTGAACCGCTGATGATTATACTCACCGTTCAGTATCACAAAGTCACACTGGCACTTGTGCACAAATAGTGTGGGTCTGAACAAATGAAGGCTCATTAGCCCTTGTGGTGAAGGTCACACAGTGCAATTTTTCCCAGGTGGGCAATGATACACACCAGGCAGAACCACTCCTGGGGGGATCGGGGTGCAGTTGCTGAGGCAGGAGGTGGCCCAACTCGCCCCTCCCCTCCCCAGGCTGCTGTGCAACAAAATGTGAACCAGAGGCAGACACCAGATTAAAATAATTTAATAAATGCTGTCATTTAAACATTAAAAAGGAACAGGCCTGTGTTCACGTGTGCATTTTAAGTGACTTTTTCCAGCATTGCTTCCAGTGAATAATATTTTTAAATGACCACAAATGTCAAACTGTGCCAATGCTTACAGAACATTAGAAGAATCCCATAAAATCCCATTAAAAATAGCACTTCAACAAACTACAATCAATCAGGTGAATAAGTGACGTTCATGTTGAGGTTGGTACATGAGCATAAGTATAATCCTCATACGATTAATGGAGAAACATAAAATGCTGAAGCAGACTGTCACTATGGATCAGATTGCCGGGGAGATGCAAGGAATGAAACAGCAACCGTTGAGCCTGTAGGCACAAAGACAGACATGTGAGTGTAAGGTATGAAGGCCTGCAGACCTCAGCCCAGAGCCCACCCCTCATGCACCACGCCGTGCTTCGCATTGGTGAATGATTTCACAGACAGACTGGTGCCTCATGGGGGTGGGGAGGGATGCAGCTCACTCACCTGGGATGCACCAGGGGAGACGGGCAACTCAAAAACAACCGGCTTCTATTTTCAAGCAGTCACTTCTACTGATATTCCACCATATCTGCAGCACAAGTCATGTGACTCTACCATCTGTTCTCAGGGCACTCTGACTGACCCAGGGGACAGTGAAAATGAACAGTTAAATAGGCTACCTGTAGGCTCAGTCCACCTTCACTGTCCTTGAATTCAGTCAGAGGCCAATCAGCACACAGAGCAGGCTGTGAAACATGAATTACTTGGGCACCTGGCTGTTCCCAGCTTTGTCCTTAAGCTGGATGAGTGGATGGAATATGTGGAATCACAGATGACCACTTGGGTTACAATGGACGGTGTGTCCGAAGGGGCATTAAGAGCCTGGGGGGGGGGGGGTTAACACTGAGCCAAGCTGCCCCTGAGACCATCATGTAAACAAGGCAGTTAGCATCAGGGTAAAGTTACAGCCACACTATATGAATGGCTGCACACAAGCACATGAAGGCTGAATCCTGGCGCTCAGAGTCACACCAACAGTTACAGAAGCTGATATTCACGCTGAAGCCAGAGCTGCAACAAGCCTGTGGATTTGGTCCCAGGTGTGAGCCCAAGGCAGACACACCTTAACAAGCCCGGAGAGAGGGAGGGCCAGCACATCCAGTAAGGTGACATCACTTAGGGCCGCAGGGACAAGGCAGGACAAGGTCACACCTGAAGTCCAAAAGCAGCTTTCTGGTATAATTCCTGTCTTCCAGCACAGGCGGTGCTTGCTGCCCCCCTGCATCACCATGGCCCCCCACTGGCAATATGGCTTCCAGTGGTTCTAGAAACTCACCTTTCTGAACGGCTCCCAGGTGCTGCTGTACAGCCTCCAGGTGCTGGATGTACTCGCTGAGCGAGTGCTCTGGGTCCGGGTATGGGGGTGGCCTGGGAACACAGGGGCAGGGGGAGCTTTAACACTAATAAAAACACACTGATGTCACATAAAGAGCCAGAAGGCAGCCTACCTGTGCTGAAGATTAAAGGCTGATGTTGCAGGAGGAAGCACAGGAGAAAGTGCCATCCTCTGGCCAGGGCCATGCTTGTGTGTGGGTGGGAAACAGATGCCACCTGGCTGTCGCCGCATTGGTAAAGCTGCGCGGGTAGGACTGCCTGCAAGGTGACGGGGCACAGTTAGTGGGGACAATGGGGCAGGAGGCATGGGGCACAGATAGTGGGGATGCCAGAACAGGAGGCACAGGGTTAGCAGGGATGACTGAGCAAGGGGGATGACGGGCCAAGAGAGATAGGGTTAGAGGGGACAACAGGGCAAGGGGAACAATGGGATGGGGTTAGTAGGAATGACGGGGTACGCAGGTTGTGGAGCCGGGGGTCACTCACTGACGCCGGGTCCATGTCCGTTTGAAGCCGGATTCATTGCCCCCCTTCTGACAGACTTGTGCCACTTCCTGACCAGAAAACGGAGCCTGGAACAGCAGGGGATGCAGAGCGGGAATGTTGCGAGGATGCAGGGCAGGGAAACCATGCTCCATAATGCGTTTCAGGGTACCTTACCGTGAAATGGCGATTATCACACAGACAGTGGTCCTGAAGCGATTAGTGGGGCGGGTCTTGAAAGCAGCAGGGGAGGGGCATGCGCCCATGAGGCCGATGAGGGACAGGGTGGCCAGCTCGCAGTCCCGGAAGCCCCCTAGCTGCAACAGCAGGTACCTTTTCTGGTAGACGAGTGCCTTGCGGAAGCTCTCAGCCCGCAGGTACTTCAGATACAGCCGCTGGACCTGTGGCTAACACAGATCCACTCAGAAATACCCCCTACAGGCCTGCTGCATTTTCCACATATAAGATCTTTTATTAATACCCACAATTCAAGGATATAAAGTGGCAATCACACAACTCCAAAATCACCATCATGCCCCAGCAGGTTCAGAGTCTGTGTCCAGGTCGTTGGTTTGAATACAAACACTGGCAGCAGAATTTCACTTTTAGGCCCTAAATCCAAAATGCAACCCAAGGTGGAGGAAAAATGGCTGACCTGTGCCCTGAGCTTTGCACAGTCAGTGACTATCACAGGGCCAACCACCTCTGGCAGGGATGCCCATTCAGTGTGCCAAGCCTTCTCCTTCTCCGCAGACAGCCCCTGGGGAACAGGCATGTGAAACAGCTTCTTACGGCCTCCTGGTTGAAGCTACATTCTCGAAAGTTCTACTACTACTGCCCTACATGCACTGATCCCCAATCCTCACCTGGGAGTTCAGTTGCTGCAGGTCCTGCTCCAAGTCAGTCAAAGTGCAGAGCAGCTCCTGCAAGCCGTGTTTCTGCTGCAGCCACCCATTGTCGCAGCTGCAGACAGCAACAGAAACCTAAAGGCATGCCCATGCCCCACCCTCTCTCCACATTACCCCCTCATCCCAGCCACAACCACACACACTCCCCAGCTACCCCGAGCAAGAGTAACATGGAGAGCCCAAGCTAGTTAGTGAGCCACAGTGACTCTACACCGCACCTGGTGTGGGCTCTGTGAAGGAGGCTGGTCACTCGAACCCTGGCCAACTGCAGCTGCTGCTGGGTAATTTGGAGCTGCTGCTGCTGGCTCTGTGGACAGGCAGTGGCATGGCTTGACATCCCCTGCAATTCTTGGAACGTTTGTTGAAAGTGGTTCATGCGCTGCTCCTCCAGCTCCAGCTAGAGCCACAGGGTGGTAGTCATGCACATGCATCAAAAAGAAAGCCAGCATTTGATGGTGGAGAAATTTTCACTAAGGAATAATGTGGAAGAAAAGTTGAGCTGATCTCTCCAGATCATCAGGTGCCTCCACCCTACCCAGCAGACTGACATACCAGCCTCTGATGCCTCCGCTCCTGCTGGTTCTGCCAGTCCCTTCTCTCCTCCCGCAGCTCCTGCTTGTCGGAGTCTAGCTGCTGCCTGTCATGGAAACCCTGCTGCTTCTCCAGCTTCAGCTTGAGATCCTGCTTTTCCTGCTTCTCCTGAGTGAGGGAGGCAGTCAGCCGAGCACTATAAGAACTTGCCTCCTCCAGCTTCAGGGTGAGATCCTGCTTCTCTCTCTTCTCTTGTGTGAGGGAGGCAGTCAGCTGAGCAGAGAGAGAACACGCCTCCTCCAGCTTTACGGTGAGATCCTGCTTCTCCTGAGTGAAGGAGTTGGTCAGTTCCTCCAGCTGCTGTACTGCCTGACTGGCTCTTCTGCTCTCCTGCAAAATCAGTGCCTCGCAACGGGAAATCTCGATCTGGAGCTCCTTGCGGAGGTTGCTGCACTGTACGCACTCCTGTTCCAGGGCATGCTGAAGTACCTGTAGAAAAAGCCAGAATGTTTAGTCACTGAATCCCCACTGAACAAGGTTTCCAATCCCCATTCCAAACCATGTCTACACACCACCTGATTCTGTGCCATATGTGTGTGTTGACTGCATTGCTGCTCCCTGTGCACCACCTGCTGGACCTCCCACACCTTGGCTTGTCCACGCTGCACCTCCTCTTGGAGCTCCCGCACCTTGGATTGTCCACATTGCACCTCCTCCTGGAGCTCCCGCACCTTGGCCTGTCCATGCTGCACCTGCTGCTGTAGCTCCTGCACCTTGGTTTTTTCATGCTTTGCCTTCTCCTCCCAGGACAGGCACTCGACGGCCTGGATCTCCAGCTGCACCCTGATGTGGAGGGTTAAGGGCTAACGTATTGCAAGGTCTGCATCTGCAGGAATGTGCTTTGAGAGAGAAGCTGCTGGGCTGCTGTACCTCAGCGTGCAGGTTTCGCTGTGCAGGTCCTGCTGGCTACTGGCAGTGGTTTCAAGTAGGGTATGTTTCTGCTCTAGTTCTGTCCTCAGCTGGGCTGCAATATCCTGCTCCAGAGACAGGGAACTGCGCAGCTTCTGCACTAGAACTTGCTCCTGCTGCAGCCGAAACTCCAGCAGCTCCACTACACGCAGACAAAACTGTGTGTGAGGCTTGCAGTCAGAGGAGTCACCACAAGAATCACAGCTGGAACCAGCATATTGTCTGACCTTGTCTGCGCAGCTGGCTTCCGTCCCCCTGCGCAGCACTCAGACAGTTCTGCATCTGCTGCAGCTGCTCCTGATTCTGCAGACTTGCAATGCGTAGCTGAGCCTGCAGGCTCTGCAGCTCAGAAAGGAGGCTACGGCGCTCTGCAGACAGAAGCTGCTGCAGTGATGACCGCTGGTGCTCATACTGAGGGACAGGTGGATGAGGCTTCAACAGCCGCTCACAGAGCACAAGGTCAGCAGTCACCCCCTCAGAAAACCCTCCCCACCCAAACATAGGTTCCAAAACCCTGACCTGCTGTTTGAGCAGCTGCTCCAGGTGGTCTGTGAGAGGATCAGGATCCAAGGCCACATGGGCAGCCATAATGGTGGTCAGTTCCGAGCGCAACCAGTGCCACTCACTGGCTAACATGGTGCTCACTGCTTGGATTAGCTCTGCACGCCAGTCAGCTTCGTTGCTCTGACCCTGCACACATGCAGCCTGTCAACCTACAGTAGCCACAATGCTCTCCACACATGCAGCCTCTCAGCCTACAGAACCCCCAATACTCTCCCCACACACATGCGTGTGGAAATTAGCGGGAGAACATTTTAAAACAAATTTGAGGAAGCACTTCTTTACACAGCAGGTAGTTAGAGTATGGAATAGTCTTCCTGCTAATATAGCGGAAGCTAAAACCCTGGGTTCCTTTAAATCAGAGCTTTTTAACAACTCTGAGCTATTAGTTAAGTTCTCCCCAAACGAGCTTGATGGGCCGAATGGCCCCCTCTCGTTTGTAAATTTCTTATGTTCTTATGCAGCGTGTAGACCTACGGTACCTACACTGTTCTTCACACACACGCAGTCAGTTAGCCTATCGTACCCACAATGCTCTCCACATACATACAGCCTTAGATGATACATTCAAGCCAGACTTCAGGAGGCTGCAGCACACATACGCACCTTGGGCCCATCTTCAGCCATCCTACACAGCAGCTCTCTGAGGGACAGAACCATTTCCTGTAGAGCGCGCTTCTCTCCCTGCCATCCTGGGGGTACTGCATTAGCACATGGGCGCTGAGAGAGGGCCAGCACCTGGCAGGCCTCCTGATTCAACTTTTTCAACAGGCCCTGGATGATGGACAGACAAACTACAATTGGAAACAAGCTAGAAGACACTCTCTGGCCCAGGCTTAGACACTGCCCCCTACCTGCACCTCTGGTGAAAGCAGCTTGATGCTGGCGACCACATTGTCTGCCACGGTCATGCCACGTTGACGCAGGTACTCCAGGAAGTTGGCATCTAGGCGCTCTGTGGCCTCCAGCTCCATCTGGAGCCTAGCACCAAGCTCTGACCTCATATCTGGGAGGAGGGAATAATGAGCCTGGGGTCAGCCTGAGCTCTGCTGGTCTCTGACCATCTGACAGGCCCAGTGCCATTAGGAGCACTGTCACTGGCCCCAGAGACTTACTGCTGCCATAGCCATCACTGGTAAAGTCCAGCGGGCCACCGGGGGTGCTGGGGGGGGTCAGATCCAGGTGCAGCAGCCCCTCCACCTACATGGGGTTAGAGATGACAACTGAGGCCATCTGCAGGTTGAGAGCGACGGTACGGTGCAGGCAAACTGTTGCCGTTTGGCAGGTATGGCACATACCTGCTCCAAATGCAGAGTCTCCATCATGGAGACTGTGTTGGAATCAGACAGGGGCCCTGGCGAGCAGCTGCCCAGCAGCTCTGTGTCAGTCCGCAGGCTCTCTGGGGGCAACGAGGGCTCCTTGCTACATAGCTCCAGGCTGCTGCAGTCTGACAGGCGCGAACCATGACCCATGCTGCGGTCTTGACACCGTAGATGCTCAGGGGAGCGGACAGACACCCCTGTGGACAGCAATGGGAGGTTGCCTCCTGCTGCTGCTTCCTGTGAGTACGACGGCATAGCCTGCAGGTCATACTGCCCATGCAGCTCCTGCAGCTGCCACTTCCCCCGCAGGCCCCTGAGCTCAGCCTTCAGCTGTTCATTGACAATATGTAGCTCAGTCAGAGCTGTATCCTTCATCTGAGGCAGAGAGAGAGAGAATCCCCAAGCAAGAGATGCAAGGCCTGTGCTACATGCATATCAAGTTCCCATACCCCCCATTTACCTGGCCTTCCTCCAGCAGCTTCTCCACCCTGTCAGTGCTGGAACTCAGAGCCTCTTTGACAGCAGCAAGCTCCACCCTCAGGGCCTCCAGCTCTGACCCCTTGTCTCGCAGCGCACCCTCCGCCTTGGCAAGGGTTGTTTCTGCATACGTCTGACGGAAACAGGGCAACAGGTAATCTATCCAGCCTCAAGAAGTCAAACAACCATCTGCCAAACAATCCAAGCTTTCTCATGTTAGGAGGGAGGTAAGTGGCCCAGCAGCAACCCCCAGCCACACCCTCCCTGCTATGCCTCCAATCACAGGGATTAAAACTACTTGGATAGTTTAATCTTGAAGCTCCAGCAGCCAAAGGTCTCTGCTGCATGGGAGGTTATCAAGGCTGGATTTTCTGCAGAAAGCCTGCTATATCAGACTCACCAGAACGTCTCTGTGAGCTTCTGCGTACCCCACCTCCCCAGCTTCGAGCTGGGAGTTCAACTCCTGAATCTGCGCACCAGCCAAAACCACTTCCTGTTTCAGATTTTCTACTTCCTCTTGCAGCCAGCCCTCACGCTGCTTCAGTGCCTGACACTCTGCTGTCAGCTCCTCCTTTTCCACCATGGACAGCTTCTCCTGTCCCTGATGCTCCTCCAGCTCCTGCAAAGAAGCTCTCAGCTGCTCCACCTGCGCCTGCCGCTGGGACAGACTCTCCTTGAGGAAGGCAACCTCATCCTTCTTCCCTGCTAGCTGCTGCTCCTCCTTCAGGCTGTGACCCAAGCTCTCCAACTGGCTCCTGAAGGTCTCCTCCTGGCTGCAGAGCAGGAGCTGCAGAGCTTCCTTCTCGCTGTGCACCAGGTTCAGTTGGCTCTGCAGGTCAAGGCTGGAAGTGTGACAGCCCACTGCCAGGGTTCTGTGCTTTTCTTGCAGTTCGCTCACCTCCAGACAGCTGGGTCCCAGCTGTGTTAGCTCCTCCCGCAGCTTATGGATGACCCTGTGCAGCTGCTCCTCCTCCTCCTCATGTTGCCGACGCAGGTGCTGCTGTTCATTGCAGAGATGATCAATCAGGGACCGTAGCTCTTCCAGCTCTACCTCCACCTGGGGGGGGGCAAGTCAGAAGGCCATTCAGACAGATACTATTTTTACTTCTCCCCCCCCCCCCTCACGGCTTCACTGCACCCCTATGACGAACCACAAACCTTGCTATCCTGAGACATGACCACTTCCTGTTGAAGCTGATGAATCTGCTGGTTCAGGTGGTCAGTGTTCTGATTCTTCTCCTCTAGCAGATCCAAAGGGAGCTGAAGTGGAGATGTGGCTTTGTTGTCCCCTCTGTCTTCCCTGTGCAGGGAGTTCACCTTCTCCGGAGAAGAGGGACACCAGTCAGCCCCAGCACACTTCGGTGACAGTTGGAAACGAGCAGATGGTGGCCCCACCTGCAAGGCTGTGACCTCGCACTGCAGCTGCACAGTGCAGGCGGAGATCTGCTTAGTGAACTGATCCAGCTGTAGATTCAGCTGAGAGACCTCCTCCTCCTTCACTATCAGCTCCCTCTGCAACACCTCCAACTGCCCTGACAGCATTTGTACCTGGGGAAAGACAAGCTGCAGTTAAACCCAACACCCTGCATCTCCTGGCCCGGATGCCATGCCACACACCTGTGTCTCCTTGCTGAACAAGTCCTGTTGTACAGCCTCTAGCTCCGCCCGTAGCTCAGGGTCTGGTGTAGCATCAGGCAGCCGATAACGGGCCTCGTCAACCGTAGACTGCAGCGCAGATATCTGCATACACTGCGAGTACTGCTGCTGCTGAAGGGCGTCCTTGTCCTGCAAGAGGCAGCTTTTGTGTGAGCAGGGAGCCACCTGCAGCTGGCACATGCAAGTCCTCGCCATGGAGCCCCATCTTCACCTGGAGCAGCTCCAGCTGGGCCCTCCTGGCCCTGTCCAACTCCTGCTCCAGCTCTCGCATGCAGCCAGCCATCCTGTTGATTTCCTCGCTTTGCTCAGCGACCTCGCACTGGTACTTCTGCTTCACCAGCAGGAGAGTGCTATAATCATCCAGCTTCTCCTTCATAGATGCTTGCAGGCTCTCGACCTGTACACAGCAGCAGTGGGGGCCCATGCAAGGTGGTCTGCCAGCCTGAAGGGCTTTAACAGCACAACAACCCCCCCCCCCCCCCCGAACGACATTGGGTATGGAGGTACATGCAAAAGCACTGCTTAGTTTGTTAACCGGTTAAATGTTAGCTGCACCCCTCGCCCTTCACTTATGTGGAAAAGCCATTAGTTGCCAATTAAAGTGGTTACTGTATTGCAGAGACCATGCTCTGCTCGCCCCAGGTAACACACAGGCTGAGCAGGAATTGGTGTCAGAGCAGCTTGTAGGTCATCACAAAGGCAAGACATCCAGAGGCACAGCACAAAGAATATGCTCAGATCACGTACCTGCTGAGACAAGTCCTCCACCTGAAACAAAGTAGTCGCATTAAAGCATGCGCCTATCAAAGGTCTCAGATTAAACAGGACACTGCAAACTGCTACCTTGCGTCCAGCATAGTCATCCCCAGCACAGCCCCGGGTCTGCTGCTTCAAGTGCGCCTCCAGTTTGCAGATCTCCTGCTGGAACTCTTCTCTCTCATGCTCCCTTTCCATGGCCTGGCACTGTGGAGCATTCTCACCATCAGATACAGTATAATGCCAAATCAAGCACCTAGGCATGCAGACTGCTTCTACAAACATTTGCGAAAGAATTCAAGCGTGGTACTGTGATAAGATGCCACCCATGCAATAAGCCCATTTGTGAAATTTCCTTGCTACTAAATATTCCACGGTCAACTGTTAGCGGTATTATAGCAAAGTGGAAGCAATTGGGAACAGCAGCAACTGAGCCACACCGGTAGGCACCGTAAAAATCACAGAGCAGGGACAACGTATGCTGAGGCGAACAGTGTGCAGAAGTCGCCAACTGTCTGCAGAGTCAATACAGACCTCCAAACTTTGTGTGGCCTTCAGATTAGCTCAAGAACAGTGCATAGAGAACTTCATGGAATGGGTTTCCATGGCTGAGCAGCTGCATCCAAGTCTTACATCACCAAGTGCCTTGCAAAACGTCAGATGCAGTGGTGTAAAGCAGAGCAGTGGAGATATATTCTCTGGAGTGACGTATCACACTTCTCAGTCTGGATGAGTCTGGGTTTGGCGGTTGCCAGGAGAATGGTACTTGCCTGACTACACGGTGCCAAGTCTAAAGCTTGGTGGAGGGGGATTATGATGTGGGGTTGTTTTTGGCCCCTTAGTTCCAGTGAAAGGAACTCTTAATGCTGCAGCATTCAAAGCTTTTTCGGACAGTTTCACGCTCCCAACTTTGTGGGAACGGTTTGGGGATGGGCCCTTCCTATTCCAACATGACTGCACACCAGTGCACAAAGCAAGGCCCATAAGGACATGGATGAGCGAGTCTAGTGTGGAGGAACTTGACTGGCCTGCATAGAGCCCTGACCTCAACCCGATAGAATACCTGATGAATTAGAGCGGAGACTATGAGCCAGGCCTTCTTGTCCAACATCAGTGCCTAACATCAGAACTACTCTTAAAATGGTCAAAAATTCCTATAAACACACTCCTAAAACTTGTGGACAGCCTTCCCAGAAGAGTTGAAGCTGTTATAGCTGCAAAGGGTGTATCAACTCCATATTAAAGCCTATGCATTAAGAATAGGATGTCATTAAAGTTCATGTGTGTGTAAAGGCAGGTGTCTACTTTTGGCAATTGAATGTACATTAAAGGAGGAGGTGAGAGCGAGCTTGGGGCTCACATCAATGAAATGTCGATGATGCTTCAGTTGTTTTTCCAGAGCCTGGATTTGCTGCAAGAGGTCGTCATTTTGGGCCTGTTGCTGCTCCTCCAGCTCCATGTTGCGGTTTGTCAGCTCCTCCAGCTCAGTCTCCAGATGGCGGAGCTGTGACACCAGTCCACCGTGGTCTTTCTCTGCCTGCAGCTGAACATCCAGCTTTTCCTGAGCCAAGCGCAGCGTCTCGTCAAGAAGACCTGCCGGATGGCGGAGGCCCAACTTAACACGACGTGAAGCATTGACAACCACAAGAGGGGAAAAAAAAAAAACACAGCAGAAAGCACTGCAAACCAGGAGAGAGCAAGGATTGGGCACCTACAAGCAGGAGAACCAGCAGGAAAGTCAAAAGTGAACAGGTTACAGTAAAGAGAAGAATGTCAAAGATTCAACGTGCACAGTTAAGAAATCCTGAGCCACTGACCAGACACACACACACACACACACACACACACACACACACACAAGCACAGATATGAACACATACAAACCTGTGATGTCAGCCTCCTGACCTCCTAGAGGTCACCAAAACAAAGTTACCTGTCAGCCAGTAAAGCATTCCCCCTTTAGACCCCATCTCTCAGCACTTTGGCTGGTGGAATACAATCAGCTGAAAGCCTGCACTACAGCCCTTCCCCCCCCCCCCCTTTGCCTCTGGCAACACTGTGCAGTACAGCCCTGTCCCCACAGAGCTCCCCCTCCTGTCCCTACAGCTCTGTCCCTTGCCTCCACCCCTCTGCACTCCGATGCCCTCTCCTGTCCATACAGTTTCCTGGCCCCTCACCTCTCTCCGGCTCCCCTAGGACACCGCTGAGGGCATCTCTCTGCCGCAGTAGCAGGCCATTCTC
Organism: Cryptomyrus ogoouensis; assembly: GCA_025773925.1. Classification (NCBI taxonomy): domain Eukaryota; kingdom Metazoa; phylum Chordata; class Actinopteri; order Osteoglossiformes; family Mormyridae; genus Cryptomyrus; species Cryptomyrus ogoouensis. The sequence goes on along the minus strand of JAOYFF010000001.1, from coordinate 41,104,641 downwards.
CTCACTGAGCTCCTGCAGCTGAAGCCGCATAGCCTCCAGGTCCTCCACCAGCTTCTGCTCTTGGCTCTCCTTCTGCTGCAGACTCTCCTCCAGGGTGGACTTCTCCACCACATAACCCTCCATCAACCCTACAGCGGGGTAAGCAGCCATGAGCCAAAAGGGCTCCCCAGATTCATTGCCACACCAGCTACCAAGCAGAGCTGATCTTCTGTATTTGTTTTTAAATATTTTCTAATTTACTCCTCAATACCACTCTGCTGTTCCTTCCTTGCCTATTTCAAACATTCCATCAGTGATTACTTTTACATTGTGTCCCCCCACACTTAGTGAGGGAAATAATTATTTGACCCCCTGTTCAATTCTAGATCCATTTATAAAAAATGGGAAGTCTATAATTTCACTGGTAGGTTTAACTTCAGAAGATATATATTCAACAAAACAAGAAAAAAATCATTATTTAACAGTTACAAACCAGTTTGTAATTTATCTATGGAAATAAGTATTTGATCCCCTACAAGCCAGCAAGAAATTGGGTCAAGTACATGTGCACTAACACAACAAAAGTAGTACTTAAATATTAAACAGATACCAAGCCAGCATTCACATTTAATGGCATTACTTTGTTAAATAGTATTCTTGAGTGACTAACCTGTCTACGTCTTCAACCTTATCACCATGGGAAATACCAGAGCTGTCTAAGGATATCAGAGACAACATAGCTGACCTTCACAAAGGTGAAAAGGGCTACAAGACCATGAGCAAGCAGCTTGATAATCTATCTTTTGCCGTTAAAATAACCTACCGGTGAACTTATAGACTTCTCATTCTTCTTTTTCTTCTCATTTCATTTTCTTCTCATTTATTAATGGGTCAACTTATGAATTCAGCAGAGGGTCAAATAATTGAATTGGATTCATTTTTGAATCGTTCATTCCTATAAAACTCGCAGAACTCTTGAGCTTAATTTCCTCCTGTAAATCCTCTACTAGCCTCGTAGACCCAATTCCTACAAAATTCTTCAAG
>JAOYFF010000001.1:41089474-41100881 GCA_025773925.1 Cryptomyrus ogoouensis | reverse complement strand
ACACTTTGGGATAAATGTTTTTTAGATAGGTGAAATATTTAAAAATGTCAAGGCATGTCAGACTACCCCGAAAGTGGAAAAAAAGCCTCAGACCCCAGGGGGTTAAATTAGTTGGCAACTATTTTAATAATCGATTTTAATCGATTAAATCGATTAGTTGTTGCAGCCCTATTATTAAGTACAAATATCTTGTACACATGTCGCAGTTTGGGGAACATTGTTTCACGTCACTGTACATTGTGTAAATATGTTTGGGGTGACAAAGTTGTACTTGACATTATCATTAATGCAATATTTTCCTCTGTAATGCCAATATCTGCATATAATGTTCAAGCCTTCCAAATGCATATCAGCTCTCAAACACTCTGTGGCAGTCTGGGTAACAATGCCAAACCATCTACAATACATAATGTTTATATGGCCTCGAAAGGTACACAATACAATTATATAAGGTGTTCACTACCATCTGTGGTTTTCGGTATCCACAGGGGGTCTTGGAACCTATCCCTGCAGATACTGGTGTTTGACTGTATTGAGTGTCTACATCAGGGCCTGATGTAGCTAGCTCCAGCTTTTTAGTGGGCCTCAGTGTGGTCATAGCACTCACAGGAGACTAGCCTATCCTCCACCTCCTCCAAGCCTAAGCCAGCTCACCCTCTGCCTTGTGCAGCTCCAGCTCCATCTGCTTCTTCACAATGGCCTCCAGATCCAGTTGCTCCAACAATTGCTGGTGTAGACGGATCAGCTGGGCTGTATCATCTTTGCCATGACAGGACTGGACTGCCTGGAGACAAAATCATCAGGTATGGTGGTCAGCTGAAAGAAAATTCTTTTGGGATCTTCTCCTGCAGCAGCAGGGAAGCTGGGCTCAGGTCTCCGTGATACCCCCCTGCATACCACTCTGTCAGACTGTGCCATCAGTTCTAGCAGCCTGCCCACTGCTAAGCGTAGCCGGACACAGGCTTCCAGCACAAGCTGTTCAGGACCACAGAGCAGGGAAAGTTCCAGGCCACCCTCAGTCAATGTGGACCACAGACAACTATCTGGCCCAGAGTCACAGTGTGCAGAATCCTCTCCTAGAGATGACAGAGGTTAACACCATGCAGCAATGCTATGGAGCCATAAAAGGCTCACATTCAGCCTTAAAGGGGAAACGCTGAATCGAGATTTGTTTTTTTTCAGGCTCCAAGGCTGGCTCACCCTTTACTGGGCTTGATCCAGGTTTTCCCATATTGATACTCTGGTTGATCAGGTCCTCTATGGCTACAATGCTTCTCAAGACATCCAGCAGCAATTTCAACAGCCGCTCCTGCACCTCCTGCAGGCCCTTCCTGTAGTTTACACATAGCTATTGGATATTATGCAGAGAGAGCCAAGCACTGGCAGCCCAGGTGAGAGCAAGAGAAAGAGGTGTGGGCGGCACCCCCTGCCCTTCTCACCTGTCCTCAGCAGCCACATTTAGGTCTGCCCTCAGCATAGCCAACAAATGACAGCCCTCCTGGTTTTCCCTCTCATGGCGCTGCAGAAGGGTCTCCAGCATGGCTATATCTGAACACCTTCCCTCCAACTCCTCCTTCAGGTTGGAAATCTGCACACGTAGCTGGGGCACAGGCCACAGAGAGCATGTTTCGGTGAGCAGGCCTAAGGAGGTCAGATCATAGAGCCCACAACCCCTGGCACTGAGCAGGTCATATGGAATATTACATAGCACTGTACAAAATTTAGTGAATGCAATCAATGCAATCCTTAGGACAATAAAAATTCTTTAACTGACAGAATATAATGTAACCTTGTGACCTTCAGAGCAATGGTTCTCAACCTTTTCAACATTCAAGGCCCACCTATGTCACAGCATGTTTCCAAGGTCCCCTGGGCCACGATAGATCATATTTAATAACCAAGTGTTTTATTAAATTAATATTTAATAAAAAGTTTAATTTTTATTAAATTAATATTTAATAAAAAGTTTAATTTTTATTAAATTTCAGAAAAATATACCAACATACTGGGTACTGCAGAAAACTTTTATATATTTTATAAAAAACTCAAAAGCTAACTAGCACAGTCTCAAAACTGCTAAATTACTAAATGAGCCTTAAGCAACCTTCAGTGTTTATCTCCTTTTCTGCGTTGGGAACAAACACATACCAAAAATGTAACTTTAATATTCTGATTTAGTGAGTTTCAAAGCAGAATTCTATAACTAACCCAAATTCTTAAAATAATAGTACTTTCTTACTTTCTCGCAACACATATGGACGGCGACTGGCAACACCAATTCTTCAGCGATGGTGAAAGCTTTTTTGCACTGGGCAACACGCCTAGCTACCAAGTAGATGGACTTCAGGACACTTCTAGGCTATGTCGATAGGGAGACAATTGTCTGCTTCTGCAGTTGTAGTCCATCATGTTTTCGCTGAAAATACTCCAGTGGTTTTCCTACAAGTTTTGGGTGCTTTGTTTCGATATGCCGCATGAGTTTTGATGGTTTTAGAGCCTCGTTTGAAAGTGTTAATCCACAGTCCACACACTGTGCCTTGGGCTCCATGTCATCACCTCCCCTGGCAAATTCACATTTCATGTATTCTGGGTTGTATTTGCGGAAAATTTGGGCTTTTTGTTTACCACAGCACCAACTTTTTGCACTTGAAACTTCTCCGTCACATTTACACGTTGGTTGCGTTGACTCAAATTGATGACATTAGCCCCAGCTGGCCAATTTAATTTATTATATTTTTTTTTTACTGATTGCATGGTTAAAAAAAAATACACATCTTATTCACTTTTGTAGGGACTTTAACATCTTTACATTACAATTTTTTTTTACAATATTTTTATATTATATTTATAGCCCCAATTAAGTGTGGTGCTGGCAGCCCTATACGGACTATTGGTAGTCTCGATTTTAAATTCGCAGCCCAATCTGTATCCTGTATCGCGGCCCAGTGGTTGAGATATGTGGCTTTAGAGCAGAGCCCTGCGCAGTTTTTGGGTTACATACATTTAACACACCTGATTCAACTCCTTGTGCTAATTACCACAGAGCTCATAAGCTAAATCATTTGTGGTGGAACAGAGAAAGATCTAAGCTACACAGGGCTCCGGCCCCCCAGGACTGGCGTTTGACATCCCTGCTTTAGAGAATGTAGACCAATTACCACTGCACAACATAACTAAAGTAAGTGTTTCTGCCCCTGATATCAGCCTTGAAATTTGTGCCCTAAACACGTGCCTTAGCAATAAGCTGCAGGCCTAACTGTGTTGAAGCCCGAAGAATATAATTGGCTCTGTAGCTAAGCAACATGTGCCCAACTGAAACAGCCAAGATTGTGACCATCCATTACTAAAGAAACACCGGGGTTCTCACGGTAGTTCTGGGTGTCTTGCCTGGACCTCGATCGTAATATTCTTGGCTAGTTTTTAGGCTCTCTGCCATCATATAGAAAACATTGTGGAGGCCATTTCTGCTGTGATTGTGTCTTCTGGTAGGAAATGATTGGCAACCCTATCTTATCGGGGTGGGGAAGTAATTTGACCCCAAAAAAGACAGGGGAGGAATATGTGAGCCCCAGAAGGGGGGGCACAATGATAGCGATTGGGCCAGAAAAGATGATGCTTGGGACATGTCGAATATCTTGATAAGAGATATGAAAAGTGTAAAAAAAAATAAAAAATCAGTGTAATTCACCATGGGACACACTCCTGCAGGGTGTCCAGTCTTGGATGTAACCTACGTGGATGCAATAAAAGACTGACATTGGAATTCTACACAAGTGGCTTCAGACTCCTGATTTGACTCAAAGGGATTAAAAACAAGAGTAATACCCCAGCCAACACTAAGCATGGTCCACCCCCAGTAACAAGCAAGTCACCCCGCAGCCAACACTCCACGCAGAGCCCGCTGTCCCCCCGGACTGAACAGATCACACCCCAGCTGACCAGACACCACATGGGGGGAAAGACACAGCGGTAGTCTAAAGCGGACATATGCGTCAGGGTGTTTTTTCACCGTATCATGTAGTGTATTTTTGGTACTTCGAAAGTGCCAGTTTCCCACTGGTGTAAAAACTGGTAGAAGTTCTGGATGACATCACAACAGGAGGTGGGATATTTTGTACTAAATCTGAAAAATGGCTATAGTATGTTACAGGGCTGGACGATGTACGATATTAAAACTAACATCACGTCATACACAATTCTTACATCACTAGTCAGCTAAATTAAGATTCCTCTTTTTAATTGCCTTCAGTTCAGTACAGATATTACACATTATTATAGCACAGGGAGTTTAAGTTTCACTAAAACAATTCTTTTGTCATGGGGCATTTACCTTCACTGCTTTTGCACGAGTGCCGCATTTGTTCTCTGAGAACCATAATTATTTCATCCTTGCTGTTTAAATCATTCCTAGACGGGTTTGGGGTATTTTTAAAGCAAAAAGGAGTTCATAAATTTCTCAAACAAATTCACGTTGCTATATTCACAAAAAAAATATCACATAACCGATTGCATGCTGTCATAGTATATTAAACAAAACCCTTAAGGGTTTGCACACTTTTCGATCAACAAATTTCCATGACTTTCAAGCTAAATTTCCAAGAATCAATTAAAAGTTTTTCAACTCATTCAGGAAAAGTGTTCTAAGTTATGTGATTGTAATGGTGTCATGCAGTGATTAACATGTACTTTGTGTAGAGGAACCAGGTGTTATGATCTTGCATTCATCATTTGGATATGGTTGTACGTTGCAGTGCATATAATTTCACTGATATATATGGTGCTTTACTCTCTTGTTCAGATACACACTACAAAAAAAGTTGTATAGTTTAATTTCCATCTGATCTAATAATGGTGAGCTGAACAATTATTAACCACTTTTAAACACTTTTCTAGCTACCAGATAGAAAGTCATTAATCTATTCCTTACATTTGCAGTTACAAGAAACAATTATTGAGTTGTAAAAGTTAGTGCTAAAAGACTTATTTGAATTATTTGTGCATGCCATTATAATTACCCTAACGTGACATAAGTGTGATGTACAGGTCACAAAAGTAAGAACGAAATAATAATAATAGCCATAAAATAATGCCACAGTGCACTTTGCATGTAAACATGTAGGAAGGAAGGTCCTTGGGTGTGTGTCGCAGCAGTTAGCATCAGTGTGGAAGCTAGAAATTACTTTATACCTAATGTGAAAGTGTTTATTTTACATATTAAATATGTCCCTTTCAGTAACCACTTTAATGGACTGACTCTATCTCTCTCTCTCTCTCACACACACCTATTTTCACACTGACTGATACTTGGAATAATTTACAGATTCTGTATCTAAACTTCTCTGCTAGCTTATACTTGTAGCAGAGCAATCTTTTCCACAGGTGGCTCATTAAGTGTTTATATGCAAAGTGCATTGTGGTGTCAAAACACCAAACATCTTTTGTGCTGTCTGATATTTGGACTTCATGTGATGTTTACACATTCTACTCAAGTTAATATTTATTATATATAAAAATATTTCTTTTAGCATTGTCTATAAGACCACATTAAATGTTTGACGTTGACAATGCACACACACCTTTTTTTGTTTATAGCATGTAATATTTCAACTTTACACATTCTATAACATGTTGGGTACACTTCTAGACAACATTTCAAGTCCCACTACAAAGTACCAAAGTAGTACCCCAGTTGGTTTAGCACTTTTGGTACTGGTACTTGGCAGAAAGTCAACAGAAAAGGGAAAGCACCAAGAGAACCATACCAAAAGATTTATACTTGGTGCTGTGAAAAAGCCCCTTCAGGTGAAGCTGAGCTAGAGGCACTTCGGCGTGGTACCTGTGAAAGCTCCAGGTCCACCTCCTGCTGTGGCTGATGGCTTTGCTGGTGCTCTTTGCTCAGCTGCCACTGCACAGCACAAGGTTTCAGTGAGGTCACAAAGCACAGCAGCTGACATGGCTGCAGGCTACCCGACATGTACCACATCTCCCCAGGAAGAGCAGAAGCCTTTACCTCCAGCTGAGAAACCAGCAGCTTCTGCTCCTGTGCCTTGGACTGTAACACTTCCATCTCTACCTGGAAACGCTCCTTCTGACGCCTCGCTTCCTCCAGCTCCCTGTGGAGGGCCTCCAGCTCATGGACTGATTCACCACTAAGCTCCTGCCACAAGGGGGCACAATGTTAACCAGGAGGCACGCAGAGCAAATTTTGGTCAAGACAAAATCACACTGCCACTGACCTGCAGCTGCTGCTGTGCCCGTGGGGCCTGTACCTCTGCCTGCTGCTGCTGCCTCAGCTCCTGAAGGGTGGTGCTATGCTGGTTCTCCAGGGCAAGCACTTCCTGCTGCAGCACCCCCAGAGCTGCAACACACTCCTCCTCCAGGGCCTGTCGCTGGGAAGCCAGGGACCCTGCCAGCTCCACCTGCAGCAGGTAGTCACACACTCAGCATAAGTTATCGACATTCAGCAATTGCAGACACATTTAACAGACCTTTTATAGATACATCTAAACATTTAAATCCAAAATTATGCAGCTGTTAGGGATGCAACGGTACTCTGTAAAATACCGGACCGTTCGGTATGCGCTGCACAGTCCGGTACCCCCTTGTGTACTATTTCGATTTTGCACTTCCTTTTGAAAATGGCGCTTAATGATTATCAGGCTACTGTTAAGCAGTAAGCGCCAATGAGCGATCAAAGCCCTCTACCATGAGTTAATGTCCAATCACTGTTGTGGCTCCACCCACTCGCCCCCTCTCACACTGACGTAACTGGAGCTGAGCTCGCAGCTCGGTACATAGACGCGGAAAAAAATAAAAACAAACAAGCATGGCCAGCACTAGCGGAAAAATTGAGAGGCAGAACTTTGAAGAAGCACCGGCTTTGTACAAATCTCCAGTATGGAATTTTTTTGGGTTCGCTGTAGAATACAACGACCAGGGAGTCAAAACAGTTAATACAGGGTACCTGTGGTCATGGAACACCTGGAAAAGTTTTGAAATTTTGAAATCATTTTTCCAGGCCCTGGATAAGTTTTGGAATTCTTGGATAGAGAGGAAAAGTTATGGAAAAGTTTTGGAAACTAGCCTTGTTCATTTTTCTTTCCCGCTTCGTCCCGCAACGCGCTAACAGAAATGTAGGAGTGGAAGTCAGTAGTTAACTACCTTGGTAAACATCCGTTTCTGCGCAGATTTCGCATATTTGAGATCGCTGCTTTTTTGCTCGCTATTCCAGTTTTTATGGTTTTATGTATTTTTTTTGCACGTATTAGAATTGTATTGATCACAGTTTCCTGTTTTTGACTCCGTTTGCCTCTACCAATCATAGGGTACGTATAAATCTAATATTAGGATTAATTTTCTTAACAATCGAACGCTATTTGCACATTGGCAAAAGTTGTCCACCGTCTGTGTTTATTAGGTAAGCAGATTGGCTATTATCATACCGAAAATTGTAGTATTACTGTCGTGCTGTATGTGGGACGCGGAGCTGAGACAGAGGAGCGGCAGTCAGGAAATGGGGTAACACGGGGTTTAATAAAAAGGGCAGGCAAAAAAACACACAGTGATATTACAATGACCGGACTGGGAAAACAAACTGAAACGCGGACTAAATACAGAGGACTAATGACAACAACCAGAAACAGCTGATCACACGGGGATTCCACACGGGGTTAACGAGGGGGCGTGGCACACGGACGGAGCGGACGATCGGGGCAGGACAATTACTATCTGAAACTGCATGATAATACAAAGCAAATTTGTGGGTTTTTGAAAATTTTCTTGTGGTACTGGAAAAGTCATGGGAATTTATTCTGCCAGAACTGGGGGAACCCTGTTAATAGAAATGTCACTGTTGGTAAACATTGCCTAACACGTGTCCCATACGCTAATGAAAACACGAGCAATACGGCTAAGCAGGTCAAGCGTAGTCATGCTGATATAACGGTTCCTGAACGGAGGAGACGAAAAGGTAACTGCAGGTAAACAAGTGTCTATCGAAAAAGCTTTTCAGACATACCCTGCCACATCCGATAAACATAAGAAAATAACCCATGCAGTGGGAACGTTCATTGCTAAAGATTTGCAACCCTTTTCTGTTGTCGAACATGCAGGGTTTCGCCACTTAATTAAAACGCTCGACCCACGTTATGTTGTGCCCTGCCGTACACATTTCAGCGACGTTATAATTCCCGACCTCTATGACAAATCGCGCAAAGCCATCGAAAACGATTTGGCTCAAGCACAGAGCCTCGAGTGGAATATAGAGTGTTTAGAGCACTTTAAGAGGCACTTTAACATTAAAGTGTTTTTGTTTACATTTTGCAAGTTTGAATTTTATACATGTATACATATTTTCTACATAAATAAGAGGCAGTTTATTGTTTGTTTTGTTGTTATCTGTAGTGTTGTGTTTAAACTGAACCAAACCGTGGCCCAAATACCGAGGTACATACCATACCGTGGGATCCCTGTACCGTCGCACCCCTACTCAACATACAGGTTTTCTGGACTTGCTGTCTCTGCCTGTTATTTCAATGACTCATGCAGCAGGTCCTCACCTTATGAGCCTGGCCCAGCTCCACTGCCATGGCGGTAAACTTTTCCATGTAGGCCTGGGCCAACTGTCGCCTAAGCTCTTCCAGCTTGACCACATGGCTGCTCCTCTCCACATGCAGCATGGCCTCCTTCTCACAACAGATTGACTCCAGCACCTCCATGTTAGACAGCAGTCTGCCTTGCACCGCCTCCTCTCTCCAATGTTCAGCATGTAGCTCTGCCTCACACGCTTCCAACTGAACCATGTTTGGTTCTTGCAGAATCGCCTCTAGGGACTCAAGCTCCACCTGGTGTTTGCTACTCACGTCAACCTCCAGCGACTCAAGCTCTCCCTTAAGTCTAATACAAAGCTTGGGTTCCAGCTGTTCCATTCTAAGCACGTACATCTCCAGCAGAGACCTCAACACCTCCAACTCCTCCCTGTGAGTCTTCCTCAGACGACTGAGGTCATGCTCACACTGCTGGGCTAGCTGTCTCTGCTCTTCCTTCAATCTGCACACAAAGATATTAACAAAACCCAGGAGCTAAAGTCAGCTTAATGTGATGTGGGTAACAGTGACCCCCCCCTGCTAGCCTGGTGCCCCTCACCTGGCCTCTGTCTGCTTCTCACGAAGAGACACATGCTTCTTCACCTCCTGCATCATGCTTTGTCGCTCACTCTGCAGCTGGCCAAAGATTTTCTGTGCTATGGCAGAGATCTGCAGACTGTACTCATCATCAAGCTGGTCTTGCAGGGCATGTCCGGTCCATTCTTTCTCCAAGTGTTGCTCCTGGACCCAAGGCTCCTTTGCAGCATCCTCTTGCTGGACGAGATGGCACTCTGCATTCTTCCGCTCTTCCCCATGAGCTCCTTCTTCCACACCCAGTTCAAAATCCTGCTTCAGCTGCCAACAACAACGCCATTAGCAATGTGGTAGTTCAGGCACCTTGACGCAAGCAAGAATGGTTTGGTCATGAATTTTTACAACACTAGAATACTAAGGTCACACTGAAATCTCAGATTTCAGATATTCTCAAGCTTACTTTCTGCAATACTTTGCTGAGAACTTGTTCCACATACTTAACTTTATTTAAGGTTACCTGGCTGTGGTCAGCCTCCCTGCTGACCTGGACTAGATATGCTTTGTGTTCTTGTGCCAGGGCTTGGACCCTGTCCAACTTGGCCCCAACCTGACGTGCCACGTCTTGGGCACTCTGCACACGCACAGTTATTTCTGAAATTAAAATGAAAGAATTAGAAAAGAAACGGAGTCAAAACTGTGGAGCTTACAGTGTCCAAAAGCAGCAGGAAGGAGGTGCCACCTTTGACATTAGCATCTGAGAGCTTGGCCCGCAGCTGCCGCAGTTCCAGTGCATGCTTGGACTTCAGCTCCAGGATCTTCTGGAAGTAGCAGTCAGCGAGGATAGTCTTCACTTGTAGCAGCTCCTCCTGGTGCTGCAGATGCAGGCTGTTATGCTGCTGCTCCAGCTCCACCACATGACTGCATCCCAGTTGTGCCTGCAGGGACTCCTTTCAGAGAGATACCAGTTTGCACATGGCCCAGTGCCACATGCTGTATGTTCTAAGCCAGAGCTGTACATTAACTCTTTTTGCACACAGCATTAGCGCTACAGAGGTCGATTCTTTTGCAGCACAGGCCAGAAAAATCATAGTGCGAGTATAAAATGTCAATTACCATCTCTAAAAACAAGTAGTGCAGATCATTTAAAAGAATGTGACGGGTAAAAATTAATGTTGCATATGGCATACATGAAATCCAAACCTTAACAAGAATGTTTTCAGGCAAACATTTAATGACCCATAATGGTAAACTGTAGGGACATAAAATCATCAATATCACATTTCACATTTGCGTATTTGACATTCACAGATACCGTGAACTTTTAAATAGGAATATTTTTGGAGCTTGCTGAAACAAACTTGCAGACACACAAGCCAAAAACAATACTGAAACAATTTGGAATACATAAAATCATATAAATATTAATGATACCTAATATGTTAGTGTAACAGCACGATATGTTTAATATTAAGTCTTGGTTTGGGCACACCATGCATCTTTGTCTTGACAACCAGCCTCTCTAACGTGTTAGCTGTCCCTGTGAGTTATTTCCGTTATTGCTTTAACTTATCTTTCCAGTGCTGTAAATTCTGCATTTTTCATAATGAGTCCACAATGTAGTACTCCCAGTGCAAACTGTAGTTACTTTGATGCAGGCATATAACTTACAAGGTGTGTATTAACTGTATTTTATATAAAAAGATCTAGATGGGAAATGACAAAGCAATTTAACATGCAATTGTACAGTACAGTTTGTTTAGATACTGGAAATAGAGACTTATTCAGGATAGCAGACTTGCAGGTTGAAGTTAGGGTGCTCACTTAAAAAGGGATGGGCCGATCCACATTATTTCAGTGCTGATCCAATTACGAAACAAGAGCTTTTTTTACTTTAATATTTTAATGCAATAAATATTAAGTATAAACATATTGTATATTAATATTTTTAAACTAATACAAATGAAAAAAAAATGTACCCCAAAAAATCTAATTAGTTTAATAGAAACATAACTTGCATCTTGTTTGTGCATCTTGTTTTAAGCATTTGAGACATCCATCCATCCTCGTAACTGCATAATCTCTACTGGGGTCGCGCGGGGCCTGGAGCCTATCCTAGGAACAACGGGCGCAGGTGTACCCGAGTTAGTTAATATATTATTGAACTTCTATAAAACTTTCTGATTTATTCTTATTATTATTATTTTACTGAACAATTTAGTTTTGTGCATATAGATTATGTTTATTTTATTATAAGTAGTATTGGTTATCATAGGGCATTTGTTTTATTG
>JAOYFF010000001.1:40962092-40978566 GCA_025773925.1 Cryptomyrus ogoouensis | reverse complement strand
CACCCAGGACAGGAAGAGCCCACAACCTTGCTCACACACAAATCAGCACAACTGCACACAAGCTGGTGATTTAAGACTCTTTCAGTCTCAGGCCTCCAACCCGCTGGTACTTTAAGGGCTTTCACCTCGGGTCTCCAACCCGCTGGTACGTTTGAGAATCTAACCCAGGGTCTCCAACCCGGTACTTTAAGGGCTTTCTCCTAGGGTCTCCAACCCGCTGGTACTTTGAGGGCTTTCACCTCCGGTCTCCAACCCGCTTTAGAGAGGGGGACCTTTTTCCCTCTTGCCAAATTAGTGATTCGGGGGTCCTGAATTCCTCGGGCTTCTAGCCCAGCTTTTCTACCGCTCATCAGCCAGTAGTGGGGTTGCCACACCTCGGATAATGCGGGGGTCCTGTACCCTCCGCTCCTTAAGGTCTATTTTCCTGTGGGGGTCCCGTACCCTCCACTCCTTAAAATTCTATTTACCTGTGGGGGTCCCGTACCCTCCACTCCTAGACACAATGCATACACAATACATACCCAATATATAAACACAGTGCATGCAACCTCTCCTCCGTCTCAATTTACTGACGGGCCACTGGACACTTCAAACTGCTCAATTTGACATATCCAATGTGCAGATTTTGATATAACAGGCTCTGCTTACAAAAAAAAAACATATTTAGGTGTAATTTTGGGGGGCCGGGAACCAATTAATTGGTTTTCCATTATTTCTTATGGGAAAAATTCGATCAGAACGAACGTTTTAGGATTCGATCCGGAGTCCGGAACGGATTAAGTTCGAGAACCGAGGTACTGTACCACTGTATGTGTTAGGATTTCTCTTTATTATTACTGTACTTGAGAAGTGGGGCATTTCTGTCACAGGCAGTTTTAATGAAACAGTCTAAGTCTTCTCTTTGGGCTTCAAGACACTTGCAGAGTGATAATTCAGTGATAATTTAGATTGTAAGCAGCATTATAATTTCAGTGTGCATGTTCCTTCATCATCAGGACCAAGGATGCACAGGACCAGAAGGATGCAGAGTTTGACTAGAATGTTCATAGGAGAGATTTTGTGTTTTGTTTTAGATCTCCCAAGCAGGCGCCATTTTTGAGAGAGAGGTGCTTGAACATCCTGCACCCCCACTAGTCAGTAGTGGTTGTGGTGGTAGTAGGGAGAAATTATTACTTAAATTGGTGACACCTGCGTAGGCGTGCCCAGTATATAGGGAGCTACCCACACCTTCCTCCCTGGCTCTAGATCATTCCCACACATCTTTACCCACACTCCACCATTTCCTCTTGTCCTGCCATCTCCTCTTACACTGCCAACATTGAAGCCATTTAATAAATTCTTCTATTTATTTATTTAAAACCCAAATTCCTGTTAGCCTCCCATTCTATGTTGCAGTGTCACCAGCTGGGCTCACCTTTAACCAAACTTGCCTATTTAATTTGAGTAGTTTTTGGTATTCATTGATTTTTATTTGTCTTATGTTGAATGTATGAAACACCTGAGTATAAAATATTAGAGATGTGTGGTGGAGCTAGGGGACAGCCCAATATAAAACTATAGCTAATTTGTTAAGTCACATAATATACTGCTTTTTGTATTTAATTGATCCAAGCACTGTGAGATCAGTGATCCTGAAAGTTAAACTGCTCCAGAGCAATTTTGCTCCGTAGCATGAGTTATGGTAGCGATATATCCCGTTAAGAAAAGAACCAGCGTTGTGATATCGAAAAGTTACCACTATTAAACTCTTTCCTTCCACAAATATAACTGTTTAATTTGTCGCTCCGCCAATTCGTATTCCAAACTGATATTAACATATATGTAGGAAATGTAAAGGCAGTTAAAAATACACACAAATGTTTAATATTTAAATATTTACCGTTTAATGACGCATTCGCTGCTATCTGCCCAAAAGAGACCACAGCAGCGCGTGGTTTGTTTGGAATTATTGAAGGCTATATGAACCACGTGATTGCGTGGCGACGAGATCAATCAGTGTCGCATCTCTCCCAACGGCTCTCATTCTTGCTAGCTTCACGGTACTCTTCGGAGTATAGTAGTTTCAGACTCACGTCCATAACATCCGTAGTAGTGTAATAGCGTAGAAGAGTGCAAGTGCAGTTATATTCTCGGGGCGTCGCAATTGTTTTTCCTAGGTCCTTTTGACTTTCTTCTTTCCTTTCTTTCACCTCATGACGTTTTTCATCGAGGTCAATGATAAGTGGTAAGGAAAAGAACATAGGACCTACCATTCGGCCGTTGGATACGCGCGGGCGGAGCGCATGCACGGTCCTATCCTCGTGACGGTACCGTTACTGTAATAGTTTTAAACCAGTGAAGTTACTCTCAATATATCTTGTCACGCGTTAAAATTTTACTAAACGTAAAATCTAGCTTGTTGGGGTTAGTGTGAGCAAGTGTAAAGCTGCACAAAGAGTACATGTTAAATTTTCCCACATGAGAACCTTTACTGTACATTTTTCTTAATGTATATTATCATGCCAACGTGACGTACGTTTATTTCTCTTGATGAATGAACATGCCAGACGGTATATTGTTCAGATCTGATATCGCGTAATGAAGAAGGAATAAGCATTTAACGCCAGATTAAAGTCAATTAATCACGTCTTGTTAGGTAGCAGCTGAAATGGAGGAGCAAGATTCTTCAGACGCCGATGCTCTTTTATTACAGTTAGGTGAGTTGCACCCTGTTTATTCTTTTGTTAAACTGCAATATGTATGCTTGTGATAATCACTGAAGTTGTTTAAGATGCATTATCAAACATGTCGAAAAGTTTTCACTATTATATTTATGAAACACAAGCCGTCTTTAAATACTGGGGTTCCCGAATTTAAGTTTTTCAGCAAGCGAATGTTTTCAGGTGTGCACAAGTTTTAGAGTTTTTTTTGTGTTGAACGATTGCAGCATCAACAGCGATAAACTCGAAGGAAAAGGGTCAGAGAACTCATCTTTATTAGATCAGCACACAACAAAAAAATCTCTCTCAGAGTAACGAAAAAATAGTTTCACCAGCGACCCTTAGTGGCGACACATACAGTACTACATAGTTATAACAACATAAGACAGCAAACATATATTGCAACTTGAGTATACAAATTTCACTTCTTAACATTTTGCTTTAAAATTTACACCTATTGTGACACCTAGCACAATGTTATTAGTTGGAGTGCACAGCACAATTATATCGCAGTTAAATCCAGTTAAAATGAAAATGTCTGTTGAAAGATTACTAACATGCCCATATACCACGTATAATACAGAAAAATATGAAGTGCTTGTATATACGATAGAGTTGTGTATTTGGTTTGATTAACTTTATGTTTTCAGTTCTGCAGTTACAGAAACTCCATCTGAAAAAGAATGAGATGCAACAGCAAATTCACAGTTAGTCATTAATTATATTACATCCTTCCTGTGTTTATATGGTTTATTGATCCTGAATTTATGAAACATCACTTTTATTTATTGATTTATTTTTCTACTGAAGTTCACCAGGAAAAAAATGCTGAAAAGAGGGGACAAATGGACAGAACCAAACAAAGTACTGAGAAGCTTGAGAAGGAATTGTGTCATGGGCAGAAATTAGTGATGCATTACAAAGACAGCATTAAAAGGTCAGATATATGAATTGAAACAAATATTCAGCTAACAGGTTGTGAATGGCAATATGGTGTCACTGTTATGCAAGGTTATGTCTGATCCATCAGCATCCCTGTCTTGTCATCAAAATATACCTGATGTGACTTTTTTTATATATATAATCCTTAGCCTGAGGGGAACTAACAGCCTACTGCTCCAGTTTAGATGTGCTCTTCAGGAGGAACTACAAAACAGAGAGGAGAACTACACCCAAGACATGTGAGTGTAGCAGACTGGTGACATCTCAGACAGAAGTCTATAAAACAACATTTTATTGAACCTTAACCAGATTACTTGAAATATTTGTTCTCCATTCAAGGAGGATGTATGACACAAGAACCGAAACCTACAGAAATGTGTTTGAGCAACAAAAGACTCAGTACTGCCAGAGTCTGCCTGCACTGAAACTCCTGAAAATGCAAGAAGAAAAAGAACAGATTGAACTCAGAAAATCAGCTCTGGAGGAAAAGATTGCAGCAAAAGAAAGAGAACTGCAAACCCTACATGGTGTGCTTCACATGATTCACACGCCATATTTCTTACCAGTGAAGTGAGATTCATACCAAAGTACTAAAAATGTTTTGTTCTGTTGTTTCTTCAGGCTCTATCCCCTTCTCACCCCTAAGTAATACTGCATCAGAAAAGTATCCTTTTAAAAATAAATTGCTGTCTACCTTCTTATGGCCTTCTTATGTTTTTCATCACAAAAACTCTGTTATTCTTTAACTACATTTATGTTATTTTATGCATAACAACGTATGTAACTACTTTTAACAGCTGATCAATGTCAACACTCGTATATTAGATCAGGCACACAGTAGTTTGCACAGAATAGTATTAGTGGAACTTAAGTTTTTAGTGTATAGTACTGTAGTAATCAAGCACACAGGGTGTGCAGAGTGTAGGTTATGCACGTTAGTTGGGAATATAAGGTTTGGAAGTGTATACAGACGCTTCTCTACTTGCGGACGAGATATGTTCCAAACGGCCGTTCATAACTTGAAACGTTCATAAGTTGTTATTCAACATCATTTTAAGGGTATATGCAAGTACAAAGGACTAGGATACTGGGAGTACGCATGCTATGCTGCTGGTGTGGCAGGAGTAGCGGCCAGAAGTTGTACTAGGCAGAATTGCTGTGCAGAAAAAAAAAATTATGTTGCAGACGGGAAACGGGAGCCCAATTTGGACTTATAGTTCTCTTCGTTTGTATGTCTGAAAGTTCGTAAGTAGAGGAGTGTCTGTATAGTGTATGTATATAATGTATGTACAGAATAGGCAGCATTTGCACTATCACATTATGATACACTCTCTTGACCCACCACCCCAGTGGCAATGAGGAGCAGACTTCCCCTCAGAAGTCTGCAGAGCAAGCTGAAAAAACTCTGGAAAAGAATCAGCGGGAGGTAAGCAATTCAGCCATTCTAAGTTTCTTTGGTTGTTTTTGTGCATTTTGGGCAGTGTATTGTTCACAATTATTTTAAATGTCATCTCATTCCTTGACAAAAAGATTTGTTAACAGGAACCTGTTTTCGGCAGGGGTCAGGAAATTGTTTTGTGTTAAAAGGAATTGAGATTGTAGGTAAGACTGGCAGGAGCAGTGAAGAAGATGATGTGAAGAAGATACGAAAGAATTACAAAGAGGAATTTACAGGGAATGAGGTTGTCGCCCCTCCATCCACCATGAGCCCAAACAGTAACCTGATGGATACTGGTAGTAAGACAATGGTGTCATACATGGTGAAATTGACAATATTGGCATTATGCAACAGGGTACTTCTGGTGACTGTAAAGAAGTAGGAGTATTTTTTGTACATTGCTTAAATCATCCGAGGTCAGATGCCTCGTCTTGGATGAGTTAATGCTGGTGAAACTCATCCGGGATAAGTTGGTTTTTCAAATGCAGCTGTGTAGTAGATTAGTCTAGTTGGATCCTATCATCCGAGATGATTGTGCATGCCTGCGCTGCTTGAAAAGCCAATATATATACTGTAGAGTCCAGAAAACTTGATCGGCAAATCTCTCACCTTTTATTAGAGGGGTATGATGAAATCAAAGATTTAATATGTACTAAAGGAAACACATCAAAAGCGGCCCAAACCAGAAAAGACAGTTGGAAAAAAGTGTCTGACAAATTAAATGTGTAAATAATTTTTAATTATATTTCAACCAAGGAGACCTCAATAGATAGTTGACACAAGTGTTTATTTGGTTAAACAATTTAAATGAGTATGAGAAGAGTGATTTGGCGAAGCCTGTCTCTTGGTCGTCGGTTCCATTGACTCTGAAGCTTACAGATCTGGCTGGGCGACCAGGCAGGAGGCAATGGAGCCAACCCCGGACCAGGACGGGGAGCTGAAGGTGGTGGAGGGGAGGAGGTGGGCGAACCGAATAGCTGTAACGGCAAAGAAGTGGGTTATACTTTCCCTTTTATATAAAACCTGAATCGATGTGATTGGACACACTTGCATGCATTAGGTCTCCTTGTTTGAACTTTCGTATTCACTTTCATTTATCACTTGAATGTAGTATTACGTTTCCAATGTTTCATTATTTTATTGTCAATTACAGATCAAATACAAGCACAATCATGCAGGACATGGGAACAAGTTAAAGTGAAATACAAAAATATACTTCAAACTGGCGAACATGACACATTTCATTCATATATATATCTGTGTGAGTGTGTTTTAATTTTATGTATACGAAATGTAGGAAATCTTTAATATTTATAAAACATCCCTTTTGAAGCTAATAAGAAGGCAGACAAAACCTTTGGAAATTCTGGGTAATGAGAATATTAGTGTGATTTTTAAATTCTTTATAGAACTGTAATTTTATTGCGTATACATTACCTGCAATGGCATAAAACACCTCTTTAATTGTCTGCACTCGCAGGTGTCCGTGAAAAACAATTGCGAATTGCCTGGCAAACTGTACTCTTTGATATTTTTTCCGCATCGCCTACAGTATACAAAAAAGTGCCGCTTGCGAAATATTTCAGGGCAATGCACGCTGTCTGTGTGGCTTTGACAGCCCGACTTCGCCTAGTTGGACATCTACTATACGGAGCTAATAAATCTTTAAGATACAATATTCAGTCTCAGGTGAAGCGGTATCTTTCAAAAAGAATTTCCTCCGGGAGCAATAAAGGATCTTGCCGATCGCACAATGCCCTCTCTATATTAAATTTTCTTATAATTTGCGCACCGATATCAATTGGTCACCCATTCATGAATGGCGAGGCCATGACATCGGATTTCCATGCACGGACACTGATTAAGTGTGTGAGCTAATCCTTGTTTACATAGAACAAACCTGCTTTGAGCAGGTTTGAGGATTTGGATATGTTGTTTTGACAACACATCCAGCAAGAGTTTCGAAAAACCAACAGATCCAGGATCATGCCAAATCATCAACAATTACATCCGGCTAAACGAGTAATCCACGTACGAAAAATACCCCCACTGCCTTGTCATATATCTTAAGTTTATTTACAAAAAGATTTATATTGAAAAAAAGAATATATAGTCTATGTCAGGGATTACAGCTGGCTGTCTAATTAGCTAAGTGTCTAATTAGATCACTTTTACCTGTATTCTTTATTAGACTTTACTTTTTTTCAGCAGGAGGGCTGCAGGGCTGTGAAGAAGTACAGATAGAGGATGTCAAGGTACAGTGATGATAGTATAGTGATATTTTATTTATCCCCATGAGGAAACCGTATTTTCAACAACAACAGTAATTTTTATGTATGTGGTGCCTTTCATAAACTCAAGGACGCTTCACACACAGGGCACCCGGGGTGTCTAAAAAGTTTTGAAAGCATTGAAATCTATATTATCAATGTAAGGCCTTAAAAGTATAGAATATTTTTTTTTTTTACAAAGTATTGAATTTTGTTTACAAAGGTCTTAATTTTTTCTGGTCCTTTTGTAGGATTAAATAAATACTGTGACATCGTAAATAACTGTGATGGTACCTGCGTGCTATCACCTTCCTGTCGCATTGAGACTAAAATCTTTTAAAAATTTGGACTGTAAATTAGGATTTTGTTATCTTGTTCATTTTACTTCCTCACCTGATCCCTGGAGGATGGGCTCCCCCTTTGAATCTGGTTCCTCCTAAAGTTTCTTCCTTCTAGGGAGCTTTTCCTTGCCACTGTTGCTTCTGGCTTGCTCACTGGGAGCTTCGGGCAGGGATAATATAAAGCGCTTTGAGACAATGAAATGTTGTGAAAATGCGCCATAGAAATAAAATTTAACAGAATTGAACTGAAAATCTGCAACAGAGTGTTTTACATGGCAACAGCCATCCTCTTAATTGTCACTACTTGAGCTGTACTGTGCCTGATTTGTACCACTTCGTTTCACATTTTCACAACCCAACCTGATGGAAGTTATCAGCATAATTAGTTTGATAATTCGAACTGTGGTAGTTGGAAGCACTTGCATTGCAACTGTGCTTTAGGGAAACATACCCCTGATCTTGTAAATATTTCTTTTCACAGTATCTGATTCATTTTAAGGATTCCTTGTAAACAATCTCCACTAACCCAGATTTGGATATTTAGTCAGATACTCTGATTTTGGATTCTTTATGTTCTCTGTTTGAATAAAAGTTCTGGGAAACATTTACCAAAGGCATATTTGCTATAGCTAGAACCTTGCAACTGAATAGTTCCAACTATGTAAGTGGTTAATGGGCGCTTTTGGGAAACGTACCCCTGCATTGCACCTGCACTTGTGTCTGATCTTGTATTCACATTCACTTGGTGCCAAAAGGATAGAACAATGACATCAGTGTGTGAATGTCACTGTTGGAGGGGTACTGTTTTGGAAGTAACAACAAAGATGTTTTGTGCAATGTGATGAACGTAAGACTTTTAATTTACTGCAAATGCTTACATTATTTTTAGCTTGGCGAATCAGTTTAAATAATGTTCTGCTGCAGACTACATCCATGTTTGTGGCACAACATCAACATTCCATACAAGCCTCACATCGTCATTAGGTAGGCGCACAAGGACTGGCACTGTCTAACCTCATGTTAGCTGATTTTTAAACAGTAGAGCAAGAAAAGAACAAAAGATTTTGGTAAACTTTTATTTGACAAATATACAAACAATCAAGTAATACATAAATCTTTCACATGAATCAGTTTAAAAAGTGATGCTCCTGTCCACCTGCATTTTCTTCACCTATGTCAAAACAAGCACACGAAAGACAGGATTGGTAAATATCACTTAAATCACTGACTTTTCAAGCAAGATGTGAGTCTTATTGGTATTGCTGTAACAAAGCACATTGGTCTTAAAAGTTATACAGACATATCAGCACTTATAAGTATTGCAGAAATGCTGTGTTTGATTGCATCCTTATTTCCGCTTAGTTCACGACTCAAAACCCTAGTTACAACACAGGTCCAACACACAAAACACAACTGAGCATTTAATGATATGCTATTTTGTTTGATGGATCCTTGGAAGGCATTCGACATGCACCAAATGTAACAAAAGTTTGTAGTAATATTACAAGTAAACAACAATAACAATTTACCCGATTCCTCCAAAGCGGTTGCGGAGTGCAGTGCTCCAGTCACCTGGTTAGCAGGTCTGTTTCCAAACACGGTCATGATTTTGAAAATGAGTCCATATTTGTTTTTAGGGCGGCGAGCACCATTTTAATTCAACTTTCTTTTTGACTTCCTGTATTCTTTTTTCAATTTTTAAATCTTGTTCAAGACTTATTTCATTGTTTTGATAATCCCTGCCTTCTCCAGCTCACTCTGCATTGCTTCATAAAGTTTTGCTTTCTGCTGTAATGATTCTAACCCAACTTATGTTCTTATGGATCTGTTAATCAGATGAGAGAGAGGCTCAGTAATAATGGATATCAGATTTTAGGAGGAGGGTGGAAGCAAGATCTAATTGACAGATGAGTTTGAGCTTTTAATAAGCTCAGCAACGAATAGGGTAGTAGTAAGAGTGAAGGAAGATAGCAAGTGTACAGAGTGATCCACTAAAATTTAAGGACAAAAAGAAACTGAAAGAAAGAAATTTGATTAAAACTGTTTTTAGAATAGAAAAGAATCACATAGTTCTGCAGAATCACTGTAAAAGATGGCTGAGTAAGTTTGTTAATAACAGAAAAGCACGATGTAGGTCTATACTAATATTAAAGGATGGGTAAAATGCATGTGCAGCATTCAAGGCAGTTTTCTATTCCTGGATATGGTCAGTGTAGGCTTGCACAGCTAGACCAGTTTTTTTTAAAAAGTATCTACAGACACCAACTTGCAGCTTTCAATCCCGTCTTGCTCTTCATGCAGCATACATATAGGTGAATACATATAGGGTTGCAGTACAGGGTTAGCATGTGTCGAGTTCAGCTCAAGGGCCTAATGGCAGCATGAGTCTGTCGCCCTAAAATTTCTCAGATTCCTGCTATATTAACTGATTTTGATAACACCCTTTAACTTCTAAAGCTGGGCCAAACTCCATTAAGCGCAAGAGAAAACATTTTAACAAAAGCAAAGATGTGTTGGCAATGGTGTGATATATAGAGATGTAATACTGTTCATGATGTTTCACTGTTGAATGACATGCAGTGACCTCTCAGATGGTCTTTGGTATCTTTGGCCTCAATGCAGACAGGAGCAGGTGAAATGGGTAAGCAGGTTGCAAGGGAACAGGCAGCACACACTGCTGAAGAGGGTGAGCAAAGGGACCTACGGGCACCACCACCCAGAATGAAGGCTGTATCAAGCACTCCATCCCTCTCACTCAGGTTTGCTTTACTAAACAAGCTAACATTATAAGCTTAAGAAGAAAAAGTGTGCTATGTGCAGGTTAGATTGCTGGCATGTTATTCAGCAAACAGTGAACATTGTGGAATAATATATATTAAACATGGTCAAGGTCTGCAGCACTTTCATATGGTCAAATGCAGTATATATATGCAAGGTATATTCATACACAAGAATATCTATGGTTCTGTTTCCTTGTTACATAGTGGAAGTCCAAGTCAATCTCCTCACGGCGAAGCTTCAGTGTCCCCTAGTTTCATGTTTGCTGCACATTCTGTCCCTGACACACCTACATTCTCTGGCTTTGATTGCACATTTCATGTAGAGTCAACTCAAGAGGTGAGGCAGGTTAAATATACAGAAACTGAATTGTGTGAAATGGTGTCAAGTTGCAATTAATATTTACCTTCTTGTAGGACATCCCCTTTTATTTTTCAAGCTCCTGTTTCACTGATAAGGTGGGTGATGACAATACTGTGGCTTACTTGCCATACTATTTGTCTATCCTTCCTGATTTTTGCTTTCTTCCATAGAAACTTTCAGCTTGCAAATCCACAGGTGATTTATGTCTTTAGTATCATTTTACGTGCATAATTTGATTTATTGTGCAAGTTTTTAATACCAGTGATATTTGATATTCCAGGCTTCCTGTTTGAGCAGGTGGGCAGTCGATCAGAGGATGAGCACGACTTCCCCTTCTCCTCTGGGAGTCCCAGTCAGGGAGCTGCTAGCCCAGCTCTGGGTAGGATGGAAGACAATATCCCTTTTTCTTTTACCTTTGGAAAGTTTCAGTGAATCACACATTTCATAAAGATATTTCAGGGTACTTTATGGTCACATGTACATGTCATAAGACCTGTTTGGTAACTGGTTTTTGTGCCGAGAATATTGTGAACTTATAAAGCTATTGATAAAGCTGTTATATACTACTGCAATTGATTTTAGTTTTTTACTTAAAAAAGATTTCAAAATGAGCTGCATTAAAATCTTATATTGATAGATTTACTTACCAAAAGGTAGAAAAAGTATGGTAATATTATTGTAGTTAAATTTTCAGCACATTTAAATGATTCAAAGGAGAAAAGCCAAATATAAATATTTCTAGTAAATATAAATTGTGGAAATCTTGATGATTTTCTGTAGATTGATCTTTTGCAACAGTCCATGTGGCATTCTATAAAAATATCAGCTCAGATGTGTCTTGGAATATGAAAGTTTTATGTGTATATTCCACTTCACTCAAGAAAGTCACAAATGTGCACATAATCTTTCAAATGTAGTTTGGAAAATAAAAATGTAAACAGTCAATAATGGGTCTATTGTATTACTGCAGGTAAGGTGTTTGTGCCTTTTGATGCTGTCACTATTAGCTTTGGGATTCAGCAAGCAATATTAAATTCATGTTCCATAACTACAGTGACAGAGCCACAGTTCTTTTAAGAAATATCCCTTTTCTAACATGTTCACTTCATGAATCCCTTAACTTAAAATTTTGTCACGCCTTTAGTATATACAAATCTCAGTTGCCAGGCTTTTAACTAGGACAATGGGACATTATATTATTCCTACCCTAGCCTCTCTTCACTGGATAACTATTAATATAGGATTGATTTCAAAATTTAGCTGATGTTGTTCAAAGCCCTGCATGGATTGGCTCTATTTTACCTTCTTTGTTTCTACTCATCATCGCACTTTCTTAGATCATCTGACCAGTTGCAACTAGTTTCCTGGTCTAGGCTTAAGATAAAGGGGGAATCACACCTTTGCAGTAACTGTCCCATGGCTATGGAACAAGCTATGGTTGCATGGTAGGTCTGCCACCTCTCTTAGCCTCTTTAAGGTAAAAACATACTTGTTTTCTGTGGCTTTTTGATAAGAAGTCTGTTTTTTTGTGGGTTTTCTTTTCTTTTTCTCCTATAAAAAAGTTGTGACATTTGTGTCTGGAAATATGCTCTATAAATAAAGTTTGAGTTTGGTGAAATATTGCTTGTGTTTAGAGAAGGATATTTGATCACTTTGCTTAAAATACCAAAGATACACTTAACTTCAAAATTATTGGCACCCCTCATGAAAAGTAGTTAATACATAAGATGAATCAAACATGTGATGAGCAATATTTTAGGCTTCATGTGTGTAAGCCTTATAGTTTAACCCATTTAAAATATATATATTGAAAGCCTTTTTTGTAACAATTTTTAGTGACAAAAATATTGACACCCTAATAATTAATATTGTAATAAGCCTAAGATATCCAAAATTATGTAATCAACACTGCCATATCTTCAAGGATTCACTGGTAAATGCTGTCACCACGTATTTCTAATTTCTCAGGGGAGGTCCAGATACATGAGACAGTACTAGAGAAAGTGTTCTTTAATAATAAATATAGCTGAGGGCTACAGCCTTCTCTGGAGGGCAATACCAAAACGAACGGAAGATAATACCATACACAAATATCACAGCAGTCGGTGCCACAACCAATAACCATACAATTAACACAGCAGACTTATCCAAGGAATAAACCTACATGCTTTGTGTTAAAAAGTTATCCCCACTACTCTTGTTCCCTGCCCTCTACACACTGCCACAGCTCTTAGTTGAAATTTCACCAGCTTGCATTCTCACTCACATTCATACAAAATGACAGTTACTTTCCTGGAGTGAGGCAGTACCAGCCTCCCCGTCCACCTCCAGAGAATGAAGAAGATTCGTCCTGTTGTGCTCCACCAACTGCAAACACGGCATTGGATCCAGACTTTCTCTACTGCCAGCCTTAAAAACAAAACACTATCTACCCTACACATTTACCACCCCCCAAAGGATCAACGATGTGCCATCATATTTCACATGGAGCACCAGGTATTTTTCATTGTATGTCATTATGCCAAACATGACATAGTGTGTATGACAAGTTCAAGTTCAAATCTGCAAGCTTTTTGGTTTTACCCATATTGTTAGATGACAAAAGCATTTTACATGCGTGCAGTGTCATATTTTTACCTCAGGGAAACAGGAAATGGTCACAGACACCAAAGGAGAAATAAAAGAAAGAAAGAAATTTAAAAAAAAAAAAAAAATTAATGCACTCAAGGCAAATCTGGCATTTGGCCAGCATCTTCAGCATCTGTCGCAGCTTCATCCGCCATTGCTCTTTGGGAATCCTGTGCCTGAAAAAATATATGAAAGCAGATGACACGGAACAAAAACAGCATGTTGTAACGCAGTGATTTCAAACTTTTTACACCAGCTCAGAAAAAATGGCAACTGAAAAGGAAACAAGCAGGGGAAGGGTGGGGGGTGGTAATAAAAAAGTTGTTATACCCTTGCTGTGTGTCACCATTGTGATGAGAGGTCCCCATCTAATATAGTATGAGAACCACTGTTGAAAAGGACATTAGCCTATTAAAGTTATTACATTCTTCATTTAGACCCAATTGACTGTGTGAACTGTTGAGAACTGGATTCTTCAAACGATAGTAATCCTTGTCATTTTAGCAATCAGTCCATATAAACCTATTTCAGTGAATTGCTTGGCTCATTTTGTGGAAATTATTTCTGCTACATTTACCATTTGAAGACTGGAAATCACATTTACTCATAGACATGATACTCACACAATGTTAGTTTAGGCCTTCAGCTCTGTCACTGGGCTGAAGGTGAACGCATTCCAGGTCATACCAATCACACAGATGCTGTTAGCAAACACACAACCTGGGAAAACAAAGCAAACACTTACAGCTAAGTCCCTCTTAGAGCCCTATTACTGGTGGGAGTCAGGCCATTCAGCCCTTCAAGCTCACTTTGAGGGAATTAAACTTATAATTAAACTAATTGTCAGGATCTTGTCAAGTTCAGATTTGAAAGAAACTAAGGTTTTAGCTTGCACTACTTATTTGGGTAGACTATTCCATACTCTAATTATACTAAGTGTTCCTCCACTAGTTTCTGATTGTAAAGTCTGGAGTTATATAAGTGAAATTGTTAAAATTGCTAAAATCCAGTAACAATAAATACTATGTATTTCTACATCTGACAAAGCATTGCTAAGATTCATACACTGGCTTCTAATAACATTTTCTGTCATTTCACACAGTTTTGCACATCAAACAAAAACCCAAATTTATCGAGGACCACTACAGAATAATCTATTTCAAAAACCTTATTGGAGGAATTCTCTGCATCTCTCTTTCATATTACATGCTGTTTTTTTAAAAGTAGGCTCAATCTCTAGTTCTGATACAATCTTGCATAGTTGATCTCACTATGGCAGATTTACATCCTGTTTCTCTGTTTTTCCAGAAAGTCAATTAGTTCCTAGATTGGGGATAGTGCTACATAAGTTTGCATGTCCTTAGACTGCAGGTCACAATGTGAGGGTGGAAGGACAAGGGAGCCGATGTGGCAGTCAACCAAAAGGGTACTTTATTAAACAAATGAACAAGGGTGTGAAACTAGGGAGGTCATATGCAACATGTAGGAGCAACATTAATAATAGGACTGGGGAGTATAGGACTGGGAAACACCTTAATACCAAGAAAAAAGGAACGAACAAGAGACTGTTGACAAGATGAACAATTGCGGTCCCGCTGGGGGAAGAAAAGGAGGTGGCAGAGGCAAGGCGTGACAGTACCACCCCTCTAATGTGTGCACTCCACGCACACAGAACAGACAGAAGATGGAACCTAGAGGAACAGAATAACATGGCAGGAGACAGATGGGACACTGAACTAGAGAGTTCCATGTGTTTTAGAATCCAAACACCACCCCAGGGCCTGAGGGACAAAGGCCCACCAGACAGGACAAAACTGGTACTACCAAAGACTGGTACTGACACAGGACATGGGACCAGATATGGAACACCACTAGAAGCATGGGATGGACCAGGGCAAGACCAGGGACGAGGAGACACCACGCAGGACACACCAGGGCAGGATAAGGGACAACACAGCACAGAGCACAGACACAGCAGGGACCATGGAACAGAAGGGACAATGTCAAAGACCACAGAGACAGCAAACAGGATACCACCAAACAGGGTGGACAAGTGGAGAGGGCTAGTAGAACCAGGTGGTGCCGATGGGCCAGTAGAGCCAAGTCACACGGAGGGGACAGCTGGGCCAGGACCGAACGGCGCTGAGGGACCCTCAGGACTGGAACTAGGACAGGAGCAGGTGGGTGCCACAGGAATTGCAGAGCAGGGACCGGAACGTAGCACAAGACCAGAGCTGAAACCTGAGCAGGAGGGGACTGCGGGAACTGGTGGCTGGGCAGTTGGGAGCAGGGCTGGTGACCTGCAGGAAATGGGAAGGATGCCAGAGTACCGACAGGAGATGAAATGGGGCCAACAGGCCATCAGGAGCCAATGGGATGGTGGGCACTGACGAGGCATCAGGGGACAGTGAGGCAGGTGCCAACGGGACACCTGGAGGCCGACTGGGCTGAACCAGGACACCAGGCGGTGAGCAGGATGGAACCAGAACATCCGGAGACAGGCAGGTTGGAACTGGGACTTCCGGAGACGGACAGTTGGAAACACGTACGATGTGGCCCTACCTGGGCCGGGCGAGGTGGGGGCATCTCCTGGGCCAGGAATGGCAACGGCCTCTCCTGGGCTGGGCGCTTGTGGGCTGTCAGACCTTACGTGCAGAGGGTGTAGGCTGAGCAGCCCTCTCTGGGCCAGGAGCCTTGAGCACAGACAAGGCAGGCCTCTCCATGCCAGGCATGGCGACGGCACTTCCTGGGCCAAGTGCGGTGGCGGCCTCCTCTGGGCCAGGCATGGCTGTGGCCTCCTCTGGGCTGACAGTCTTGAGCATGGGCAAGGCAGCCCTCTCTGGGCTGGGTGCAGCGGCAGTGGGAGCTGACAGAGCTGCTTGCAGCCTGTGGAAGCCTTTTTGGGTGGCTGCAGGAAGCCAGCGGGAACCTCTGTGATTAGGGTGACCAGATAATCCATGTCAGGGAGGACACTCTGAGCTAGTACAGGAATTGTAAATTACCATTTCAATTAAA
>JAOYFF010000001.1:40934901-40947030 GCA_025773925.1 Cryptomyrus ogoouensis | reverse complement strand
GTGGAAATTGATTGGTGATGTGCTAGGTAGATTTTCGTACAACCAATTAAAGGTATGATCACAGAAAGGTATGTTGTTTAAAGCTCTACATTAACGGTTTAATGTCACTAATATATTCAGCTCCTCTATTGGTTGAACTCAGTATTTGGGGCGGGATGTTATTTGTAGTCCTCATTTCATGACACTTAAATGCTGAGCTTAGACTTTGCTGAAAGTTACTTTTAGCAGCTTTATACAATGCTCTTAGGTCCTACTTTTTGATAAGATTTCTTAAGGACCATTCTTAGGAAGTTTTATGTATACCGGCCCAGATCATTGGAATAAGTCACACCAACCAAAATATGTCATTTCCAGGTGTGTAATTGATATTGGTATTGCAACAAACTAACGGCCACACCTATCTAAGGGTAAGATGTGCTATTTGAATGTGAATATGCAATTTAGTGTCTGTACAACTTACCCAAAGTAGCAACATCTGTTGATGTGCAACACAAAACACCTATACTTTATATGGATGTGATTCATTAACATACATAATGTAAGAAATTGCTAATTAATTAATACAGATGATATGAGGTGTGAGGTGCACAAACATCATCGTTAAAGTGGCATGAGTCTAGTCATAAATACCAAAAGGACTGCCACAGACACCCCTCCGAAAGCCTGCCAACTAGATGGCCAGCCATTGGATCAGGTGTCGGGTTCCTGGTCATCCCTATTCATGAACGCTAGACCATAAAACCTGGCACCTCAGAGGACCACACGGGAGAAGCCCTCCGGAGAAGCCCTCCAGAAAACCATCAAGAAATTGCCAGAACACCATGAAACCCAGTAAAGAAGCCCATCCTGAAGCCTGCCAGTGAAGGCCTGCTACCCAACCAAGAACTGCAACCTCAAGACAAAGTTCACTCATTTATAGGTTTCATATTTCTTATTTTTATATTTCTTTCTGTCCTTGCTACTTGCTCATCATGTTCTTTGCCTATCTCATACAACTTACTCTCACCAAGGCCGTCTGGCTACAAGAGTCTGTATGAAGACCATAGATAAAGGGCCTGCTTCCCGGGGGCAGAGACAGACACAGACAGACACTGAACTGGCCATGTGAAACATCTTTCTGTAGCATCTTCATTTTGTCTTAATAAACTTAAGCTTAAGGAACCTGCCTCATCATTCGACTCTAAAGAACCTGAGGTTTCACTGAAGGAATCTATCACAACCTAAACTGTTCTGTTTAATCTGCTCTATAACTTTAAGGTCATGTTTCCACAAACTGTGCTTGCTTTGCAGAATAGTATTTCCCTTTTAAGATTACCCATTTAATATGGTCACTGCATTTTCATATTACATTGCGTTTGGTTCTATTCCATTTATTTTGTGTTTGTTGACTATGTTAAGTGTAATGTCTGACTTATGTTAGTATAGTGTTAGTTAGCAATAAATGCATGCCTTTTTATACAACTTCAGTCTCTGTTCACTGAGTGCTCACAATAGTCACTGCCTCTATATGAACTGGCTACTAAGCTCTGAAACCTCAAGGTCGCCTGAAATATCATGAGACTCTCTCTCTCAATGGCTGCTTAGAAGAGCTTCGCTGCCAATCGTTTACATTACCTGGTGATGTAGCTCGGTGGAAGAGCATTCTAACCCAGGTTACTAAGCAATACTGATAATTAGTGGATCCCATTTAAGTCTCACATTAACAGACTCACGGGAATTCTGCAATTGAGTTTGGAAGAACCAACCATTTGGCATATAAATTAGTTAATAATTGTCATTAAATAATAATTAATTAAAATTTAATGAATTTCCCTACATAATGATGGAGACATTAAAACTTGAGCTAATTTTTCCTATACTGATGTCAGTCCTTTCAATGAGTGTATCATGAGACTCAGACTAAGGCACTCCTTGGGTGTCTTGTCTGTTGTCTCAGTGTATGCTCTGACCACGGTGAGTGATGTCTCGTTTAGGGAGACATTTTACTTGCAACTTTGCTTGGTGGTTGAAGGGTGCCCAGGAGGTGACACTCCTCTGGTCATGGGTGACTTCAATGCAACCACTGGCACTGACAGGGCTGGCTATGAGGATTGTGTCGGTCCCCATGGGTCAGGAGCAGGGGTTACCAACATGGTGCCTGTGGGCACCAGGATGCCCCCGAGGGCCACATGAGTCGCTCGCAGACCTGTTCTAAAAATAGCACAACTCACCAGTGAGTAGTATCTAAAATTTAATTTTATGCTGTTGCTATTCTTCTTAATATATAATGTTTAGATAAGTTTAGATAAACTCTGTTCTATTCTAGTTCAAAGGTCAGTATTGTGCGCATGACAAAACTTCAGCATTCGTGGAGAGTAAGCTAGCTGGCACAGCGAAGACAGTGAGCTGAATACAGTTTCTTATCCCAAAAACATGGAAGAAAAAAGAAAGCAAATTTATCATTTACACAGTGAATGGGAGGAAGAGTTCCTTTTTACTACTGTGAAAGACACCTGCGTGTGTCTCATTTGCGGGGCGACTGTGGTGATGGCAAAGTGGCACAATGTGGAGAGACACTTCACTATGTGTCACAAAAGCTACCATGCTAACTACCCACCAGGCAGCATGCTACGGGCAGCAAAAGTCTGCGAGATAAAGACAGCTTTGGGCAAGCAGCCATATTTTTTTACAAGACCAGCAAAAAACTCTCAAAAAGCAACCAAAGGCTCATTTAGAGCTACACATTTTCTGATAAAGAAGAAGAAGTCATTTTCAGATGGGGACATTTTCAAAGAAGCAATGATGATAATTGCCAATACTGTACTTAAACACAAGAAAAATGGAACCAATCTAATCTCCACTCTCTCCGATGTCCAACTGGGGGCATCTACGATGGGTAGATGGGTGTCGGCTACTTTCGGTAACTTAGCCAATCAGCTGGACCAGGATCTGGCTAAATGCTGTTGGTTTAGCATCCAGTGTGACGAGTTCATGGACAGTGGCAGTACAGCGCAGCTGTTGGTCTTTATCCAGATGGTGTTTGATGATTTCTCCACAAAAGAACTCCTGACACTACTACAACTAAAGTTAACTACGAGGGGAGTTGACATTTATAATGCGGTGAAGGAGTTTTTTGTGTAGAAAAATGTACCATTGGAAAAGCTGGTAGCGGTGGCTACAGATGGGGCTCCTGCTATGATCAGCCGACATACAGGTTTCATTGCTCACTGTAAAGGTGACCCAGACTTCCCAAAATTTCTGCATTACCACTGCATCATTCACCAGCAGGCAATATGTGCAAAAGTTATTGGCTTGGAGCACGTGATGACTCCCGTTGTGAAAATCATAAAGAGCATCCGCTCCAAAGCAAAACAGCACAGGATATTCAAGTTGCTATTGGAGGAGATGTCAGCTGAATATGGTGACCTGGTGCTACACACAGAAATCCGATGGCTCAGCTGAGTTTTACTTTGTTTTTTGTCACTTTTGGGTGAAATCAAAGAGTTCATGCAGTTCAAGGGTGAAGACGTCTCGCTGCTAGAGGACACAGAATGAACACTTGACTTTGCATTTTTAACACAATAGATTCAGCTCAGCTAACCTCTCCTCATAAGACATTCCTCTAAGACCAGGAATCATTCTTGTAGCCCTATGTTGAATCTTTTCCAAGGCAGCAGTGTCCTTGTTAAGGTATGGTGACCAAACCTGCACGCAATATTCTAGGTGGGGTCTTATCAAGGATAATCGTAGCATCACCTCCCTTGACTTAAACTACACATCCTATTGGCCTTTTTAATTGCTTCCCCACACTCACGAGAGTGGGACATGGAAGCATCAACATACACACCAAGGTCTTTCTCATAATCAGCTACGTTTATTTCAGTAGAACCCATAAAATATCTGTACTTTATATTTCTGCTCTCTGCATGGATTACCTTACATTTATCTATGTTAAATTTCATCTGCCAGGTATCAGCCGAGTCACTAATTAAATCAAGATCCCGTAACAGATATATTATTTTTATTAAAAATACTGCAGATTTGGTCATTAGGTCAAAATGTGATAAGATTTATTTAAAATTCTAAAATTTTGTTAAACATCACATAATTGATAACTTGTTCAAACGTGGTGCAACATAGTTCATGATTTGTTAAAAGGGTTTGTCGGTGGTTAGTGAAAATGAGACATGGTGATTTCCTATGAAATGTTGTAGAAGTGATCAAAAATTTAAACAATTGCTGAGATTAATATAAATAAAGTGTTGAATATTGATATTATCTGTTTCCCACCTTAAGTCATTGTTGATAAAATCATAAACGTGATCAGTGTCTTTACATAGATGTGTATCATTAATCATTAATAATAATATATAACTAAAGGTAAACTGAGCAAATTTGTTATGTAAGAAGAATGTATCAAACTGGTAGCCCTTCGTATGGCTCAGAACCCGTGAAGTAACTCTCAGTTTCAAAAAGGTCGGTGACCCCTGGTCTGGAGAATGGGGTGAGAGTGGCTCCATGATCCTTGACTTTGCGAAAGGTCAGGGGCTGCAGGTCACCCTGAACCGCATCGTTGGACTTGGTACTCCAATACTGGTGGTGTGGAGAAGGAGATCAATCACATCCTTGTGGGTAGACGCTGGAGGCTCCTGCAGAACTGCAGGGTCTACAGAAATGCCCAGTATGTGAATTCTGACCACAGACTTCTTGTTTCTACTTGGAAGATTCAGCTTAGATCCAGCAGGCTACCACCTACTAGGAGAATGAGGCTGGACTTAGCCAGACTCCAAGACCATGCCATTTCTGATGGGTTTGCATGCAGTTTGTGTGAGGAACCTGCAGACTTGAGTGCGACTGCTGACTCTTATGTGATGTGGGAGACCTTCTGTGATAATACCCTGAAGGTTGCCAAGGGCTGTGCTGGTGTTGCGAGTGTTCCCAGGAGGAGGCGTTTCATATCGAATCCCAGGAGGTGGTGTTTGTTAGACGAATCTGTGAGCAGGTGACACACCATCTGTGGTCTAGTGACCCACATCCTGCTTACTGAGGAATTGAAGCATTACACACATCTGAATGTGTTCCTCGGAGACTTGCAGTCAGGGCCGGTGATGGGACGGATGATACTGAAGTTGTGACCCGCTGGGGCAGCTACTTTGAGCAGTTGTTTAAAGCTGATTCTCCGATTAACTGTGATCCACCCAACCTTACTGAGATTGCATGGGTGGTAAATCAGCTGGGGGCAGGGAAGGCCACAGGAATCTGTGGTATCCAAGGTGAACTTCTCCAGGCTGGTGGTGAGGCTGTCCTCCTGGTATTGCAGGCAATCTTTGCTTCCATTTGAGAGTCAGGTGTCATCCCAACTGACTGGAAAAAGGGACTTGTAGTCCCTATCTGGAAAGGGAAGGGTGATCGCCTGGATTGTGGCAACTATAGGGGAATAACACTGCTTTCAGTGCCGGGGTAAAGTCCTTGCCAGGGTCATCCTTAACAGGATCCGTGATCACTTGCTTGCCTGTCAGTGACCGGAACAGTCTGGCTTTACGCCAAAGTCTGCCATCGACCGTATTCTGGTACTGAGGGTTCTCATTGAGCTCAAGTGCGAATACTTCTTGGGATCCCCCCAAAGTTACTGGATGTCATGGTGGGCCTGTACACTGGTATGATGAGTGCTGTGCAGAGTGGAGGGAGAACCTCTGCGTTCTTCCCAGTTGATCCTCGGGTTCGCCAGGAAAGTGTTCTTGCTCCTACTCTGTTCAATAGTTGCATGGACTGGGTGTTGGGCAGGGTTGTGGGGTCCAGCGGATGTGAGGTGTCCGTTGGTGAAGAGAGATTTACTGATTTTGACTTTGCTGACGATACTGTGATCTTATCTTCTAGCATAAGTTGATCCGTTGGCGAGACAGAGGGTAAATCCAGTTTGTCAAGAAATTTAGTCAGGTCAGGTTGGGGAGTATGCGCTGATGCAATACATTGGGGGAGACCCATGCAGTCTGTGGGGAGAATGTCAACCTTGTCGAGACATTTACCTACCTAGGCAGCGACATTCATGTCTCTGGTGACTGTTCCTATGAAGTCAGCAGACGGATAGGAAGCACATGAGGAATGACATGGTCGCGTGTGTGGCGCTCCTGATATCTTTGCAAGAGGACGAAGATCCAAGTCTTGCGTTCCGGTGCTCCCTGTCTTGCTGCATGGCTGTGAGACATGGACAGTGAGCTAAGACAAAGACTGGACTCCTTCGGTACTGTCTCTCTTCAGAGAATCCTTGGGTATCGCTGGTTTGACTTTGTGTCGAATAAGCAGTTACTAGAGGAGTCCCAAATGAGGCATATTACCTGCATTGTGAGGAAGCGTCAGTTACAGCACTACGGCCTTGTGCCATGCTTCCCTGAGGGTGATCTGGCTCGCAGGATCCTCATTGCTGAGGACCCAAGTGACTGGACCAGGCCAAGGGGACACCCATGTAACACGTGGCTGCGGCAGATGGATGGCCATTTCTGGAGGGTGGGACTGGACCACGTATCTGCCTGGGGGATCGCCAGCTGGGATCCCAAGGAATTTCACTGTGTACTGGGTGCAGCAATGTATTGCATCAGCGCATACTCCTCAACCTGACCTGACTAAATTTCTTGACAAACTGGATTTACCCTCTGTCTCGCCAACGGATCAACTTATGCTAGAAGATAGAACTGTTAGAACTACATGAAGTCTTGAAATGTTTAAATAAAAATAAATCACCTGGCTTAGACGGCCTTCCACCCAAGCCCTACTTAGAACTCTGGGATTTGGTAGGTAGTCCTATACTGAAAATTTAATCATATTTAATTTTGCGATAGAAAAAGGGACTATCCATAGGGATAAAAAAATCCACACTCATCACTGTACTTTTAAAAAAGGATAAAGATCCCACTGAGTCCTCCAGCTATAGGCCAATATCCTTAATCTCAAGTGATCTCAAAAAATACGCCAGTTATCACTTTATGTCTTGATGAGGTTAGTCGCTCACTAATTAGTGTGGATCAAACAGGATTTATGAAAGGACGATTTGCATCTGATAACCTGTGAAGATGATGCATTTAAAATGTGTAACAAAGTGCGCAGTATTCTCTGTCAACGCGGAAAAAGCATTTGACAGACTGGACTGAGAATATATGTGGACGGAATTACAATGATTTGGATTAAAATGTAATTTTATTACAATGCTCAATACCACTATACACTATACCACTCACCTCTAGCAAAAGTTCTTACAGGGAAATTAATGTCTTCTCATTCTTTTACAGTGAGGAAATACTGGGTTGCCCACTTTCACTGCTTTTATTTTGTTTCTCTCTAAAACCCCTGGCACAAGCTATAAAATAGTCTGATGCTTGCCCTGTGAGAATTAGGGGTCATAGATATAACATGTTTATGTATGCAGATGACATTGTCTTGTTTTTGGATAACTTTGACATTTCCATTCCCATAATAATAAAGGATTTGACCACTTCAGTAGTTTTTCTGGTTATAAAATAAATTGGACAAAGTCTGCCCTAATGCCAATGAATAAGTACTGATAACTCTGTCCCCCCCCATTTATTCAAATTAAAAACTCCTTTACATACCTGGATATTACTTATTTTATGTATTTTATTGCAAATTGTAACAACTATTTTTATATCGTATTGAACAAGGTAAAATCAAATAATTTTAGATGGAGTAAACTGAAAATCTCTCAAGGCCGAATCTCATGATTCTTAGGAATCTTCCGAGAGAAACTTTGTAGGGTTTCTGTGAACATCCTCCACAAAATTTAATAAATGTTCAAAGCATATCAGAAATATTCCCATTTATCAATATAAGACTATACACAGTGTGCTAACTTATTTATTCTATAATTTTAGATGTTCATAAAAATACACCACTGTGAAATATGTGGGATTTCTGCATACATCCATACAAACTACAAAATTTATTAACTTATTTCACAAAAAAAAAGTTCACATGTGAATTTGCACAGAGATAGTCAATATATATATTTCCAGAATATCTGAAAGCGGCTACACTGGGTTTGAGTATATAGGTGCAAATCTCTGACACATATGTGCTGCACGCCAGGGCTTGTAAACCTTGGTAGATGATATAAAAGCCAGACAGCCTCTTTGTGTTTAATCTGCATCCTCTTTCTCTAAGAAGTCAGTCAGAGTTCCACTGTCCACAGGGATAAGCAGGTATTCCACACCATCAGCACCCTACGCAAGACAGCAAGCATCATAGTAGCTTCTATTAGCTTCTGTTATATTCATGTCCAAATCTGCTTGTTTAAACTCAGTTTTGCAGATCAAATACAGTAAATTATCAATAGTAAAAAGCACATTGTTCCGAGTCTAAATATCAGATACTTACTTTTTTAGTGCGAAGTAGTTTGTGATCTCTAAATTCTGTCAGTTGTGTTCTCAGGGTGATGTCACTATTTACTAAGAATGCTTCACGACAACGTTGGTAAAAATCTTGGAAAGACAACCCTGTGTACACAAATGCATTGTTACTTATATACACATAATTTCACTGCAGTTTAAATATTACAGTTGATCAATGCCATCTCTCCAGTCAGCTTAATGTGTAGCATAATGAAGTTCCCACACAGGTCCTCTTTGTCTTGCTGAAAGTAGCTTTGCATTGTTAACTAATAATTCAATGAGTTTGAGGTGAAGATGGAACAACACTTGTGGGACTTACCTGTATAAGATGGGTTATTCTTGTTCTCCAGCTGAAACCCTGCTAGCAATCTGAAGATTCCTCTAGGAAACAAATCAAAGGAATCAGTTTCACAGAGCGAGACAACAGTCCTAGGACAAGTGGCAGGGTGAGTGAAAGCATGGAGATGCACAATATTTACCAGTTAACGTATCGGTATAGGCTGATATTTGTTAAAAATCAAGATACAAGTTAGCAATGAATCAAATCTCAATTCTGATTTTAGCTTCCAACAATTATTAATACAAAATGATCAAGATAAAACTACTGTGCTGCATTTCACTTTGCAATGATGCTCCCATTTTGTCTTGTATCATAAATCCAGTGCACCCCTTTCCAGACCCCTTTTATTTGCTTCTGAGGTGAATTCTATTTAGAGTTCAAGGAATTCCACTGCAAAAAAAAGTTTAAGGTTCAATAAATATTTTCAAAGTCAATTAGTAATTGTGTTAAATAATCGTGATTATGATTTTTTCCAGAATTGAGAAGCCCTAATACTATTATTGGTCCAATGTGTCAATCTTCGCCAATATTGCCGGCTGACATTTAAACTTAATCAGTATTCAAAGTTAGCAGGACCAGAGCTATTCACAAGACATAAATATTACTACTACTACTACTACTACTACTACTACTACTACTAGGACAACATATTTATAAAACATAACTACTAAAATAATGGAGATGATTGCGTTCAATTGTCAGCCATATTCCGGAGGACGAGGGACTTTGTCCACTCAAATCACCACTTAGGAGTAGGGTCAGCACTTTCAATGTGAAGGAAGAAGTAAGGGACACCACCCTCCCCACGATAAAATTTGGTGGCGGGGGGGTCTCCAGTCTCCAAGAATAAACTAAATTTGCATTAAAAAGGGCCACACCACAAGATGGTTTTATATGGCCTGCAACATTATTTTAATTCATTAAATCTGGCTTGTAGATATTTTGTTAGTTTTCCACGGCATAAAAAATGACATCAGTCCAGTAATATGCATTGGTGTGCCGCCCACCCCCAGCCCAATAAGTACCTAAAAGAGTTAGGGAGCAGCACGTTGTTCCACCCACCACACAATAAACCACCTCAGGGATGAGAACCTGAGTGCAGCTGCACAGCAGGTAATATTTCAGCACCACACTAGTCTGGATGCAACAGTGTGAGTTTGTTCCAGTGGCTGGAGTGCCAATCCCGTCACCAACTGCCAAATTTTCCTTGGAAGTTAGAGGACCTGCTTGCAGGGTTGGATGTTAACGTCACACCCAAGATGAAGCAATTGCATGTTAAGGGCCTTTCTCAAGGGTGCAACAGAGTAGGATCACTCCTTGCATTCACGGAATTCGACCAGCAACCTTCCAATTACTGGCACAGATCCCTAGCCTCAGAGCCAGCACTCCGCCCACATCATCTCAGATATTGGTATACACAACATCAGACAAAATATATCGGTTACTAGGATTGAACAAAATTTCTAAATGAAAGACCACATGTCTAAAGTGGGCATGTTTGATTACCTTGCATTCGGAGTCAGGCTGCGCAGAACATGTGTGACTGAGCTAAGAGCCAGAGCTCCAGACTGCTGCACCAGAAGCGAGTTCTCATAGGACGTCTCCTCAACATACGGCAAAAAAGTGGTCGTCTCATACCACAGCCAATTGAAAAGGCTCATCTTGGACTGATCCCAGACTAAACTCAGAGAATATCATTAAACAAACATCAACATATTTCAATAAAACTGCTTAAACCATTTCAGTGACTGAGGCAAAACTGACCAAGTGGGCCATTGATGTGGTCAATAGATGCTAAGAGGTGCATGTTGGGAACTGAAGCAAGTTGCCCCAATGCCTGCTGGGTCTTCTCAGCCCGCAACATTGGCCCATCGATATTGTGGATGATAAGGTAGACCTGCAAACTGGGCTCTGGTAGAATTTTACATGAAAGTTAGTAGCTTAACATCAAAAGGAATCAAACATTCACATTCTCATCCCAAACAAAGACACAGCCAATAATATACAAGTCACTCATTCTCAGTAGAGTTGAAGATTTGAATAAGATTCCCATTGGTCTGCTATCTTGCTAAATGCATCACATCCTAATACAAAGTAAGCATGTCCACAGGGGCATCTACAGTCTGAAGACAAATATGTGTTGGTACAGAGCACCTTGCCTCAGGGATTGTACAATGAAGTCCATCTGTTCCATAAGATTGCGGAAGCTTCCCTGGTGCTCCAGCAGCTCCTCTGTGATGGAGCCTAGGATCTAGAGGAGGAAAGACTGTCAGGGCAAGTTTTCTGGGTTAGAAAGCCTCATAGTGAGCACTGGAGCCTGACTTACCGACTTGAGGGTAATGCTTGGAAAAAAACCATTGACCACCAGGTGAGTAGTGTCTTGTAACATGGTGGTTCGGAAAGTTTCCAGCAGCAGTTTCTTGGATCCCAGTCCATAGAATAGCAGATTGAAGCCCAACCTGCGAGAAAGAGAACCATATCTCTACTACTCAACAGACCAAAAGGTCTGTTTGCCTTTGGACTTTTTAAGAGTTCATATATCAGTTGACTCACAAAATTCAAGATAAAAGGAATCTTCAAAAGTTCAATAAACATCTATGTCTTACTCACTGTAACTGCAGAATCCACTTCCTAAACTGGTTTTCATGCTCCTTGTTCAGTTGCTGGATTTCATCAGAGTAAGGAGGTTTCCCATCCAGAAGTCTATACAAAGTTTCCTAAAACAGTATCATACTGTAACTGGACAGTCACCAAAACTTCTTCAAAACTGTTGCCAGCTATACACATATAATGATTGTAATTAAAGACTGTGCAGTACACAACTACACAAAACAGACAATACAAAAGTCCCCGATATCCATGGGTTCCGAGACCTACTTTGGATAGCCAACACTGCGGATAATGGTGAACCATGGACCCCAGATATAATGTGATGTTCGTGTACATATATATGGTAATTCACAAATTAAGCACAGTAAAACATTAACATTAAATGCAGTAATATTAAAGTACACTGCACATTATTATACAGCACTGTACTCTGCCTCTTGAAAGGGATTTTGACATTTTCGCCTAATTCTCAAGAGACTAGACTAGAGCTGGACGATATGGCCTAAAAATAAAATCTTCACAATAAATCCATTTTGATTTTAAACGATTTTCCCCTTCCCTACTCAAAATCAAACTACAGATCACAAATAAATGGTTCAAAACAAGTTTTAACTTTGCACTTTAACTCTAAAGTTAAAAAAAAAAAAAAAAAAACACAATCTGACAAGCCAAAAAAGATGCTTGTGAGATGGCAGACCACGCCACTGTAAACACTTTTAGAAATTTGTAAAAACTTTTAGCATGTTAATGAATCCTGGCTTTTCCACAGTATGTATGGGCACCATGTCTTTTGCAATATAC